>JAHFWJ010000776.1:0-1200000 GCA_028555115.1 Himalopsyche japonica
AAAATACTGTGATGTTACTTGAGATATTTCAAATATCAGTAGGTAGTTTATTATAAGAGTAATGTAGATTAAAAATAATGTATGACATTTAGTATGATGAAGTAGACTAAGCCCATTGCTTGACCCCACAAAACATCCGCTGGTCTATGTCTTCGTTTTAACTCTCCCCGAGTATTTAAAACGAAGGGAAGCTTTTAAAATATCAACAAGGGTACGTAACAATGTTAATTCCCAATTAATATGTGGCAATCGTGCTTCAGTGAATTTTGCCAAATGCCCTTCTTCGTTTGATGGATGAGTGTTTGTGTTTATACGGTATACTTGTTGGTCCATAAACTTTGCTTATATGCGTTTTTATAAATGTAATAAAAATGGTTCTTAATCGAAATTTGTTCATCTTTTTTTTATGGTCTTTCATAAAAAAATTGATTGTTATCAATATTTTAGATTACCTTTTTAATTTTAAACTTGCTTTAGTATTTTATTTCTTTAAACATAATTTACCAGTGCGGTAATACAAGATATAAATCTTTTTATTCAACAATCTCAATAAATACATGAATCTAAAAAATACATGAAAATCATCGCTCATCCATCTTATTTTGCACGAAGTTGATTCAGTGCACCGCGGGTCACAATCGGCGATACCGATAAAAATCGTTATATACGAATACAAATATTTAATTACGGACGAAAGGCGAACGCCCGCCGGTAATCCCCGGTACCCGGTGTCCAATGCCGGGATCAAATTGTTGGGCGTACTTTGGCCATTGTCGATCATAAGTACTCGTGTTGCACTGTTCCGTGCTTTTTGTTGCTATATGAAACCGTTACAGAATATTTTTACTCCAACTCCAATATTTAATAGTCAGAAATAATATTCACATCTTGCAAAGAGCTAAGGATATCGACTTTGATATAAACTTATGCCTTCAATATTGTTTGATATGTCGACTAAACAAAAAGTATTCGTTTCAAATAAATTTTGCAATAAAACTTTTTATTATAGAGCAAAATGTTTAAGCGAAACAATTTTAGATTCCTTCAAAAATTATGATTAACTATCGTATTTATTTTAAATCAACACATACAATACTTATTATTTTAAAATATTCATATTTTGGAATAGTATTAACAAACGGAAATTATTATATAATTACTCTAGAAGGTATTAAAAAAATCTATTTTTACTAGCAATTTATCTAGTTTATTTAATAAAAAATAGTTTCTATAAACTGAAAAATCAGACTATCTAGCATAATATTTTTTGTAGCAGCACGCTATTGTAATTTTATTAATAAGAAAATGGACTATACATTTTTGTAAAAACAGAGCGTGCTAAACATTTTATTGTTAGAAAACTGGCTCAATGGATTAAATCTGGATTGGTATATTGTTCTACATGGTGCCGTGGTTAACAAATAATCGGATAACATAAATAAAAAAAAATCAAATTCACACATGCAAGTGAAATATTGTTGATGGATAATTTAACTCAGTAACTTTTGGGAAATTCATTTAATTTAAAACTTAAATTTGCTGATATTGTATTGTATTGAATTGTATATTGTATTGTACTAGTATTACGACTTGCAAAAAAACTGTTAAAAATAATATTGTTAGTTTTAATTTCATATTATGCTTGATTGCGTTTAATTTTCTGACTAGGAAAATATGTTGAAGTTCTAGAACAAAATTTGTATACGTTAATATGACAAATGATTATTTTAACTGTAATATTCATAAAACAAAGCTTTGAGTATTATTTTATATATAATATTATAAATAATAAATGTGTAAATAAATCCCACAACGCTGTTATCAAATAAAGGTAAAACCAACAAGCTAGAAAAACCGTTGGATCCGGAAAATATCCTAAGATTTGCCGGGTTGAGCTGTGAAATCTAATGGCAGCATCCCCTAAGATCCCGCCTTAGCCTTCCTAGAAGGAAACTACGTCACGTAATTCATCAATTGGCCCCTAATCCTGCAGGCTGTAAAGGTCTGTATCAGGAGCCTTCAAACTTTATCGGGTTCACAGAATCAAATCAATCATTGAAATAGTACTCATATGCAACAATGCGTAAAATAGTTTTCTAAAATTATAAGCAAACTATCATTGTCATATTAATTTATAGAAACGTAACAATTTTTTTCATAGATATTTAAAAAAAATATAATTCATTGCCATACAAACGAGTCTTGTATTGTTTCTACCCATTTTTTTCACATTTAACTCTCTGACTACTTTACCTGGTGAAAAAAACTGATTTATGTGTGTTCATATATTTATTACACTAAAAAGCACTTTGGTGGTGTAAAATTTTTTGTCTATATGATAATCGTTGTAACACGGTGAAAAGCATAGCAATGTATTATATTTTAGTTCACCGTGTTATAATGGAGTTCTACCAAGTAAATGCCAATTCAATCAATATATAATCGTTGTGTTAAAATACAGTCTAATTTGTTTGTTCAAGTGAAACACAACTGAATTATTTTTAGTTTTTTTTTGGATATTAGTTAGGTCGCTATGTATAAAGGAATAGATTGAGATGTTAACTGTCATTTTTTTGTGAAAAGACAAGAAGGTGATACAATTTTTTGTTTATTTGTGTTTTCTTTATTTTTATTATAATTGACAAGAAAATTAAGCGAATTGTTGTTGCGTTTTTTGCGCCTATATATGAATTTAACTAAACAATTATATGCGAATTATCATATTAGATTTTTTGAGCGTTTATGCTTCATTTAAAAGCGTGCCATTGGAAAAATGCAAGAAATTTTGTGGAAGCTTTTTCACCTGCGACTCACACTTTCAGGAAGCTCGCCCCAAGTTTACTCGTAGTATTAGAAGCTTTCACTGATCCTGTAAATCTAATCTAGCCCCTGAAATCCAACTAATACGTTTATAAGAGAATTTAAGTGGATATACGCCTGCTTATATATGCCTTCAGATGTGAGCTTTGGAAAGCTCGAAGCCTGTTGAACATTCGACTCAGCTTAATACCTTGGATATGTGATACTTAGTAAAATATAAAATATTATAAATTGCAGCATTATTTTGTAATAAAAAAACGTTACCTAATTTTTTGAAGTAATAAATGTATTCAAATTTGATAATATTGTATATTCCTCAGCACATGTTCAAGTCTGATCTATTTTGTTTTTTTTTTCAGAATTTCGTAAAATATTTAAATTTATATTAAATAAGATCGCATCTGATTCGTTGTTTTAAGGACACAGAATAATATTTAAAAAAATGTTATAAATTATATGCTATGACGATTGATTATCAGCGCCCACTATTTCAGAAGGCAATTTAAAATATAACTGTTTCATATACATTAATGTTATTTTTATCTTTTAAAGTATTAATCATCTAACTTGACAATGGTTATTCATTAATTCTGTTCAAAGATTAAAAATAATTACAGGATGCCTGCTTTATAATTTTGATACAGTGAGTTCCGGTTTAACTGATCACGTGACGAGGAGAACATTTCTACGTTTTATTTACTCACACATTTGCACGCATTTTATATAGATAATGTGGAATGGACGTTTGGTTCCATCATTTATTAGATTTTTTTAAATATATGATACTGCAATAAAAATGAGCTTTATTATATTTAATTAAAATTAATAAATTCAAGTCGATATAGATTTTATTTTACTAACCCGAATTTGAGAAATATTTATTTTTGCTTTTAACAGTGAACATAAGTAATGAGTATATCAGAAATTTTGGAGACTTCTTTACTTGAGGGCGTACGGATACTATCCGTGGCTTTATCCAACCGGCTTTCTTTTAGATATGCCCACTTTTAATAGTTCGAAAAATCGAATAGAAATGTATCTTGCCACGTATATTTTTCAACTAATTCGAGGCAAAATGAGAATTCTGCCATCCTTAATGATATGAATTTGTATGTTCCGGATATTTTTTTAAGAAATTATGAACATGAATTGTTTGTTCTTCCAATTGTAGAACCAGTCTGCCAATGGGTATGCTAATAGTAAGAGAATTAACAATGTTCAACAGTATTACTTCGGATGTCGACATATTCCATGTGGACGGAACTGAGTTCAGGCGAATATTATTTTTTAATATGTTTAAGCAGAATTTTCATAAGCTTGTTTGGTTGACTTTCTTGTTATCCTAATTTTTTGTTTTTTTGTTTATTTCTTGAATTTCCGACAATTTCTTAAAAATATTTTTACGTTGCAAAAACAATTAACAAATTTGTAATGTTTGCAACGTGCATATAAAAATAAATCATAAATTTAAAAAAATATATTACAGCACATACTCCGTGTTTAGCTATGATTGCATAAAAAGCTGATTATAGAAAATACTAAAATCGTTCATATATTTTAAAATAAGTAAACTCGCTTAATAAACAACAATATTTGCTTTTCATTTTAATTAGATTGAATTTTATAATAAAAAAATATTAATTATTAAAAAAAAAACATTTAATATTTCAGCTTGTTTGCGTTCAAACTAACTAATAGACAAATATTCATTTTAGATATTGCGTACCTTCTCCAAATAACAGAGCGGATCCCCTTCCATTCATTTGATGTTGTGTTGTTCATTTCCTGCTTCTACGTTTTCTTACCACAGGGAGTAGTGTTTACATAGAATCAAAATATTATCTTGATTGATTTCACGCATCATTTATGTAAGAGATTTATCGTACTGTATACTTGTGAATATAAACTTTCTTACTATTCGCACATATATTTCTAGGAGGTGAATAATGGAACTGATGCTACAGGGATTTGCTACAATCAGTATTCTACCTATTGCTTGTACACAATGAACGAGTTGTAATTTGTATAAAATAAACGAAACTTTTCTTTAGCAAAATTCTTGAGACCAAAAAAACCTGAGTTAAAACCATTATCAGTTGATAATGTGATCTATAAAATATAAAATTATCAAAATAGTACCCAAGCGTTTTTTTATTATTTAAATATAAAGCCTTTCCATGAAGAAGTGACGATAATCTCTTCAAGAGCGATTATCAGTTGTTCAGTTAAAAAAAGTAAACTTCAATACCTGGGCGTTTAATTTTTTTCGATGGACAGGAAAACGGTTTATATTATACCAAACTGCCAATTAATTAATTAAGAAGCCTTATATATCTTGAAGAAATTAAAATAAGATTTATTAACAGTAAAGCTTAAGATGACAATTAAGAAAAATTTCTTTTTGATATTGACTTGACCTGAATATTTTTTTAATATTTTACATACCATGATGATGAAAAGGAGTATGGATTGATCTGATTTTTTTTCTTCGATAAGTTTTAATTTTAGCCTAGAAGGGCATAAAAAATATATAATATTTTTTTTTTTTTTCACCCTTTCATTACAAAAGTGTGACCTACGGGTTTTTACGGGCGTTTTCAAAAACCATGACTTATTTTATTGTATGAAAATAATTAATAATTTTCTGAGAAAACTTGATGTAATGTTGTTCATATCAGTATTGCGACATTCAAATTTTGCTTCTATTAAAATATAATAACCTGGTATCTAATAAATATACAACTTTATTAATTTGTTAACAATTTACAAAACTCCGTCAATATTATCGTTTTTCGCACAATTCCGAATCCTGAATCTGGAACAACACAGCTAACCGGAAGGGAAGCGAATGGGAGGGGGCGGTTAAGAATAATCCGGCGGTGGGCGCTTATCTCGTTTCCGGTACACTAATCCTCGACCGGCTTATCTCCTAGTCAGACTTCCGGCCCATCTGTGCCTCTATACCAGCTCTACGCCTCTACGATATGTTTCTAAGTGACCCTATTACTATTATATATATATATATATATATATATATAAATAGTCTTTGTTGTCTATGGTTTAGTTTTTTACTACCATAGAAATATAATTTTAACATAAAATTGTGTAACATATTCATATATCATTTTTTGAAGTTCAATAAAGTAGCCTTAAACAATTATAAAATGATTTTGATAAAAAAAAATCATAAGAAAATTGCGTTTTTTTTAAATTATCCACTAGTATAAAAAAATATGCAACGCATGAATTTACAGGACCATTTTCTTTTACCGTGAGAATTTAGTTGCTCAACAAGTTCTGTCAAAAATAAATAATTTCATAAAAAATACATTTTTTTATATTTTATATTATTATTTTACACGGTTAAAAAATAAAAAAAATAGTGATAAAGAAAAACAATTTTTACTTCACGTGTAAACGAAAAAATATTTTTTTTTTTTATATGGAATCATATGAGCAACATCGCGCCAAGTTTTTTTTATATAATTATTTATCGAGTGGGCGACTTATGGTTGATAATGGGTAGTATATTTTATAACATATTTTTTTCTAAATGTAATCAAGCTACTTGATAATCCTTAATTGAATAACGTACTTTTTGTCATGAATGAAATTTATTTGGTTGAATAAATAGTATTTTTTTAAATTCACATTACTTTTTCAATTAATAGCTTTTCTGAATTGTCTAGTCTTGTGTTCATATTTGTGAGTGGTGATTTCACACAAAATTCGAGGAGCAATGTTTTATTACCTATGAATGAAAATATCTATAATTTTGAATATCCGTGTGCTTTATTATTTAAAATTTTCAAATAATCTTACATCGAGAGAAAGAAAATTTGAAAAAAAAAATCAACGCAAGTAGAAAAAACCTTTTACGCACTTTTGAAATTGAGAAAATTATATTTTTTCTCAATGCCTTAAGATCGCAATACGTCACAAATTGTCATTTTTTTAAAAACGTAATTAAATATTATATTAATTTTCCAATTTTTGTTAGTAAATGATGCAATTTCCTACACTGTAAAATCATAATTTCATAACAATTAAACAAATATATACTCATCAATCAAAATCCATTGTATTATATTTAAAAAGTGTCGCTAATTTATTGATTGAACTGGCATTTTCTTGGTAGGACTCCATTATAACACGCTGAAACATAGCAATGTAATATATAGTTGTTAGCTATTTCGGCTCAAGCCATCGTCTGTAGTTCTGATGATGGCGTGAGCCGAAATATCTATAAACTACAATATATCTTATATAAAAAAAAATTCAACTAAAATATATTGCTAATCTTTCACCGTGTTATTGTCGTTAATATTTCGCGAATCGAAAGCAATTGGCGATAAATATCTTGAATGTTGAATTCTAAAAAGAAAGCGATAAATTGATTTAATTTATTGTAACGTTAATACGAGATTGAAAATTATTATTATCCTTGTGTCTCTCGATATATAATTCCGCCTGCCGCATCTCGGCGTCCGGAAGCAGCTCGGTCTGGGCGGCCAGCGGCTCACGCCACATTTCAATAGGGCCTAATCCCGCCCTAATGAATCTCAAATCCGGATTACCACTCGCCAACCCGCTTCCGCCCACCCTCACCGCTCAATAGAAGAATATTTTCGTCTTTGTATTATGGGATACAAGGATCACAGATGAGTTCAGAAGGTATTATAATTTCTTATCTTTGATTAAGGATGCTTTGTGCTACGGAATAATCATATTAATATTATTATTCAAGGACTTACGTGTACTTAATATTGTCTTGGTTTGTAAGGAATTTTCCGAAAAATAATTATTTCCATTGAAATTGTATAACAATACGCATTTATCAGAGCTAAAGTAATTATTTAATAAATCCTGTGATGACCTTATTTTTATAAATCCACTATTTTTTAAAATGTATAACGCCATTTCTCGCTTAATTTGTAATTAAAATTAAATTTTAGTTTCCAAATAACCCATTCTATTTATGAGAGTTGCTGTATTCAATGTTTTTTGAACGAATGTTTTACCAAACATTTCAATAAAGAATTTATTCACATTCCATATCAACTCTTTTCACTATAAACACATAACGGTGAACTTAACTCAACACATTTAAGTGTAAAAATTAGTCAATATTTAATAAACGACCTAGTATACTTTGGGTAACCGATTTCTGACAAAAACATACATAAAAGTGCCATTTCTCGAAAGCAAAAAATAAAAAAAAAGTCCTTTTTCCTACACCAAACTCTAATTAGTATTAATAAAACCAAAAATAAGTTTAATTTGAATAAACATTTAATGTGCATCCGCTATGTGAGATAGGATCCTATTTATCAATAAATATTCAGTTTATTTTTTAAAAATACGGTTATTAATGATTCTATCTTGACAAAAATATCAACGCTATTTTGATTCTTAATGAAAATATCACATCTATGGTAGTATTAAAAATAATTAATAATAAACGTTATAATTTAGGCTATGTAAATAAAATGATGACTGTAGATGTAAAGAGTGTTTTTGTTTAAATAATGTTTTATCCATGTTATATGAAGCTTCATTGTGCCAATTGTTTTTATGTGGACACCGCTTGTGTAAAATTTAATGACAAAAAACTTTATTTCTAGAATATCCTAAACCAAACCGAATTAAGCATATGCCTGTTTAAAAAACCGTCAAATCTTTGGTTAGAGTAAAATGATCGTTACCCGCCAATATCTCCAAGCATTGGCGTGGGGAGTGTGGGGCGAATCGGTCAGAGGTGGGCAGAGATATCCCGCAACTAGCTGCAGACACTTTTATTGCGAGCGGTAAATCCGGCGGCTCGGTCCGATTAATCCCGGATTTCCCCGTTTAATCCGTACCCGTGTTGGACCATCACGCTGCCTGAAAGTGTATGCGTGTCGAAATTGTAACGGTGTTGGTGTAAATCTGTGAAACAATTGGGTGTATGAAATGGAATATAAACTTTTTTATCGTTAACCAATAAAATTTATTGAACATTCATAAAATTACAATAATAAAAAAGTAGAGTTATGCCATGGTAAAAATCTGAAAGTCTAACTCACTAATATTTATATATTATGATGAAAAACAATAAATCATTGTTTCGTTGATTATATACCATTTATTTGGTAAAATTACTAAGCTGTATGTAATATATTTAGCAAATTATCTGAAGTTTTATCGAAAACCCTCACTTCAAAATTTAATCAAATGACAGAACAGGGTGATGTAACATATGATATAAGCCTATAATAAATCGTTTTAATAAGGCGTCCGTCACAGGACTTTAATAAATGACAATAATTGTGTATGATAAAAGTAATATTTATACTTGAACATTATAACTTAGCTTTACAATATTATCAACTGTCAATCATAATTGATTACAGCTATTTTTAGTGCTCGCAGGAAAGTAATAAAACCAGATTTTTGTATGATTAAACAAATCTCAAAATGCGCCCAGGAAAATTATATCACATAAAACATAATAATACTTATAACGTGAATTAGAACATAATAACAACGTGTAAAGATAACCGTTGTAATTACTGCATTTTTATTCAGCTAATAAATTATTATCATTTCAAGCACTGCATATTAGCAGTTTTCTGGGAAACGCTGATTTGTGTGCATGTGTATTATTTAGAGTAGGCATATATAATCTCCAATGTGTGGGCGTAATGTATACGTACGTTGTATTTTATTGTATGGGTGAGCGTTTTGATTGAAGGGAAATCGAGCATCAAAGAATACTTTTACAAACTTTAGCTTTCTCACGCTCATACACATTTGTGAAATTGTGGGACGGAAGAAGATACAGCTATGTCATTATTTTAATTCTAATCTGTTTTAATTGACAGCATGATTAATCTTTGTTAAATTGGGATAATAAATAATATTGCCATCGTTAATTTAAATAAAAAGTGCAAATTATATTCTTTATATATTATTACGACAGATAAAAAATTATTTTGCTCTTTTTGATTATTTTACAACGAAATAAGTACAGTAAATATAATCAACATTGTAAGTTTTTTTTTTATAAAAAAAAACATTTTTTTGTACATATTTTCACAATATATTTTATAATCAGGATCGGTTTCGCTCATCATGGGCATTATCAACTGATCAAAGTCAGTATGTCGAAATCAGTTAATAATGCCCGCGATGAGCGAAATCGGTCCTGATCATAAAATATGTTGTGAAAATAAGTGATAAAATATATATTTTGTTTATTTAAAATATCATGCACTTTCCATCAAGAAGTCACAGTTAACATCATAAATGTTAACATTTTTAGTTTTTGGTGAAAAATATGGTTGTTTATAAAAATAGAAAGAAAGCAGTTGTAGCACAATTCTATGTTCTATTATGATGTATTTTACTCGTAAATGTTACAAAAAAAAAAAGTGTTCGAAATTGAATATATTATAAAAATAGTTGATCATATATGTAGGTTTGAAATAATGTGTCTTTCATTTAACTGAAACGAATATACATATTTAATATTATTGCATAATTAGAAAAAAAATAAAAACATTTTGTACATCCATCTGTTCAACTTTGTTATCTCTATATATTTTTGAAAACGCCCATAGGTAATTTAATAAAACAAGATAAACCTAGCGGATAAAAAGATGATCATATATCAATAAATTATTTAAATGAAAATTGATTCACAATCTGAATATGTTTACTGTTTTATATTTTCAGTGACAAATAAATAGACTTGTACAGTTCTTTTCCATTCTGTGTGATATAATGCCTGAAGATGCCGAAAGGCGAAACCCGGGTCGTTAGTGACTTAACATGTGGAGTCGTATAAAGTTGTGTTAATTCAAATTTAAATAGATTTGTATTCATTTACAGCAGTTAAAAATTGGTTGACATTGGTACGAACCAGCAATCATTGCATTGTCTATTGATAGGTTTTCATTAAAAGTACTGGGAAAAATTATTAATCAATCGGTAGTAGAAATTGTAGAAATATTCAGCACTTTTGGTCAACTGCTTCAAAACAGGTTTGTCACATAGATAGGTTTTTGAAATTATAACGTAATAGAGATATACGTTTTTTTAAAATAATAAAAACACATTTTTTAGTACTTATTTCCACAATCTATTTTTTGATCAGGACCGGTTTCGCTCATCACGAGCATTATCAACTGATGCTGATGATAATGAATGCTCGCGATGACCGAAACCGGTCCTGATCAAAAAATATATTGTGGAAATAAGTACTAAAAAATGTGTTTTTATGATTAAAAATATCATGTCTTTCCATCAAGAAGTGACAGTTAACATCTTAAAAGTCAGAGATATACGTGTTAAGTTATTGAATATTTTAAGTATATAAAATATCTAATTTTGAATCAAAATACACAAATTTTAAAACTTTCTCACTATATATATATATATTTTAAATGATATTGTGATAATGCCGTAGAAAATTATTAATTATTAAAAAAAACATACATTGCTATTTAGTTTTCCAATAAATTATGCTCAACATGGCATATTATAACGATTAAATATTCTTAGAAGCTTAAATATTACAATAAATTTTTTTATTATTGAATTGTCACAAAATTTCAAAAGTCTTTTTTTAGTTAAGTTATTGATATATATTTATATATTTTATCGTGGATGAGTAATTGTTAACGAGTTGGACAGTTTTGAAGGGTCGAGTCCCGCATATAGGTAATCTCGTTTTGTTAGCGCTAATCCGTAATCTCCGCTCGCCACTCACTCTGCACAAATCGAAATTTTGCGCGTTATTGAATTTTTTAACAATTCATTCGAGAAGTTTTGAAGTTGCATAAATATTATTGATTTTTTAACTTATTTGAATTGAGGTTTGACTCAAATATTATCATGCTAAAAAGAGAAAATAAATATACAATAATTAAATAAAATTACTCCTCGTAGACGAGTACTCTCAGACTTCGAACCTATATATATCAAATACGTATTTCATTTTTCCAACAACTTTTAGCATTCTGTTCGATACAATAGATTGTCGTGACGCTTAAAAATCTCTCCTACATAACTTCGTAATGAAAGCGATCAGCTAACCGCTTCAATCCATTATAAATCCTCGTGTATCTGTCCTCTATGAATAAAATGTTTTCTAGTGTACTGTAGAGAACTTTAAATTTTTGTAGAAAATGTATGTTGAGGTGTATTTATTATGATGACATTTGCTACATATAAGGAGCAGTCACGGCTTAAGAAAACTATTCATAGAAATGCATTTCTAAATAAAACAAATTAATTGAGCAATTTTAGTATTATTTTCTTCTAAATAATGAAACACTCATTTTTAAAATATTTTTTAAATATATTATATTATCAGCGCTGGTTTCACTCAACGCGAGAATTATCATTATATTTGATAATGGTTATTCGACCAGTTAATAATGTTCCCGACAAGTGAAATGGGTCCTGATCACATAATAAATTGTGAAAATCGTACTGAACAATTTTTTTTGGCTTTTGAATGAAAATTTCAAATTATGAAACCTTTCCACAAAGAAGTGATAACACCTTCAAAAATTATTATATTCCATTGTCTTAAATGAGTTTTTATTCATAACTATATATTAACAACTAAATAAGGAATTTAAAAATGGAATATTCGCATTAGTTATAAACAGGCTATTGCAAATTAATAATCTAAATATTGCGGTAGGTGTTTAGGGCTTACGTTGGTTTTAGCTCGAATCGAAATCCGTTGCGCTGATCCTTATTCCAGGATTGAGCGTCGATGCAGGGGGATAAGGGGGTATACAGTCCATTCACGCACCTTATCTGTCCATACCAGCGATGAATCCCATACATTTATTACAATTTTCATTAAAAAATCAAAAAAATATGCAAAGAGTTTCGTCATGGAAATTATGTTCTGATTATTACCATTTAAATGACAGGAAATAATTTAACAAACATTTTTTTATTATTGAAATATTTTTGAAAATATTTTAGTAATGACGAAATGAGTTACCTTTTCTTACTTACGGATATAATGGTAAATGTCGCTATAAAGTTTGGTTATAAAAGCTTACTATGAATATAAACATATTCGATAATTAAAATGTTATAATAGTTCATAAAAAAAAACACCGTCGTTTTATTTATAACCAAAAAAGCTTTGGCATAGATGAAAAAAATATTATGTAAAACTTCAATATACCAGATTAATATATATATATATTATTTATCATTTTTTGTCATAAATAACTGTTATTGAATTGAAATTTAACTTCTTCTCGTTGTCACTATAGAAAATAATATTATATTTTATCATTAGTAAATCAATACTAAAAACACTGTATTTAGTACTAAATACATCATCTAAATACTAGTCGCAATGGGCAAAACTTTTCCTGATCATAAAAATATTGAACATATTTTACTAATTTTTTTTTTATTACTATATATATCGTCTTAAAGAAGTGATATTTAATATCTTTAAATTAAGTTATCTTCATCTACTCGACTCTTGGTGTTTTCATTTTTATTGAAAAATTTAAAACTGCGTAAAAAATGCTTTAAGCTTGATTATAAATTTCATCAGCATAAGTATATGCGTAAAATATTATTTGTCATGAGATGTAAGTAGGTAAATTTTTTTCTTAAGCTCATACATTGACAAATTAATGTGAACAAGCTTTTCGTCATTGCAAAAGTAAGTCCGACCAATATTTGAACGGAAATGCAATTGCAGTGATTAGTGGCTTTGCAATAATATTATCGATACTACCGCCAGGTTTCATTCGGAGGGGCGGAGTGGGTAGGTGAGTCCACTACCTATTTCCGCATAAAGCTTAATACTCGCACAAAGCTCGCGGAATTTGAAGCTAAATTTGGTAGTTTTGATTTTGTACCGATTATGTGAAATTATAAAGCCACTAATTTATTCGCATTCTAAAATGATCAAAGCGGAACGCTGCAGTTGTCAGCAAGCTGCGGCAGACAGGCAAGCCAATTTTATGAAATGATCTCCTAATTTGCTTTTAATTTCAATAATTTATTTATCCAATTCAATTTAATCTGGCTTACCGTTTATATGCGTTGACTAATTTTTAAGCATTTTTCATTATTAAATTAATTATACATCGGTCGGATTTTAAGATATTATTATTTTGAGGAAATAAATATAATGAATAATAAGGTGAAAAAATAGCAATTTATTTCAGTTCTACAAAATTAATAAGATTTATAGTTAATGGTTATTTCGGCTTACACCTTCATCAAAACTATATAATGAAACTCGGATCTCTTCATTTTTTATAGAGATAAATATTTTTGATCTAACCATTTTTAACCTCGTTAATAGGAAATAAAGTGTCGTTGTTTTATTTATACGTAATAATTTATCAAGTAGTTTTATTGTCATAATCAAGATATTTGAGATTAATAAAATTATATTTTAGTATGTACAACAATAGAATGTCCGATGTTTTAAAGCACAGGGCTAACGATTAACATTTTTTTAAATATTTTACAGTGTTAACTGACATTTATTGGTGAAATGGCGTTATATTGGAATGATAAAACACGGCACTGCTGATATAGAGCATTGGTTGATAATGCCTGTAATGAGGAAAACCGGTTCTAATATAAACTATATAAAATTGTGAAAATAGTACTGGACTTCATATTCTTTCATTTGATACATATTTTTACAGAACCATTGCTGATTTAATAAAATAAAATTTATTAATATTACACAAAAAAGGATCTGTATTTTCTAGCGCAATGTTACAGTGAACTTCGATTTGAGTTGTTTTAATTATTTAAACGCTAGAAAAATCATTGATAAAAGCTCCAACATTGAAAACTCGTCTGGATTTTAAAAAAAATGTATATGGTGTGCATGCATGACTGTATTCTTTTACCAGTTGTGGTATGAATTTTTTGTTTTTTTTTTTGATTGAAAGATTTTTCTGTATTATTTTATATTGTAATTATTTTGCAACATATGCGGCGCCTGTATCATTTTCAATGTCCCTTGTATCGAATACCATTATTGGTTGACTTCTGTTTGTAAATTAAACACAAAGTAGAGGCATATTGCAGAAGCTTAATTCACCGAATTATCGTCTAACTAAATAATGAATGAACATCCCTTAAACCTGCCCCTGGCGAAAAGTTTACAAGCGTGCAAAAGCTTGTATTATTATCGCTATTACATTAACGGATATTCATGCGATAGACGCATTTCTACTGACGTAGCAAGTTATTTGAAATAGCAACAACAAAAAACATACAATTGCTTAAAAAAATGTAGGATTCTCTTTATTTAAATACGTTTCAAATTATTAAAAAAAGTTTTTCCCGTTCCCCATAATAATTGATATAAATTAACAAATACTTTTTTTTAATATGTCTTAATGTTGTTTAATAATCCATCTGAAGGAGATATTGAACTGGTTGACATTTATATTGTACTATCACTCTTTCAAAAGCGATTGTTTTGACTTTCGGACATTGACCTATAGAATATTTTACAGTAATAATTGTTGAAAATTGTACGGTTCATCATTTTCAATTAATCAATTTATGTATTGTAGAATATAAAATAATCCAAACAAACAAAAGGGATCCTTACCTTCATGTGATGTATCGATATCTCCTAACTGAGAAACACTTGTATTATATGGATCCATCAAAAAAAAAAATGTTTTAAAAATTGATCGGTTTTATTATTCGATTATATACAGTGAATAATTATTTTTAAATTGAATTTAAATGCTATAAATATTCGATAGTAAAATTCTTGAAATATTTTTTTTATCAACATCTTCTTTTCCAGATATTCATTTCAATAATAATTTACATATGTAAATAAAACACAGTGTTGGCTTCCATTTCAATGGCTTTATACTATAAAGATCGACTGATCATTCTCGTAATGAACGAAACCGGTCCAGATCTTTATAAAATAAACTTATGCATATAGAACTAAGCTTCGTGTGTTACATATTTTAATATAATGCCTTTCTACCAAGAATTGAGTTAACACATTAAAAGTTATAAAACATTGTAATAAATTGTATTTGCTATGTTTCTATTGTATATTGAGATTTTTTAAAAAAAGTATAATTGTATAATTTTCTATATGAATGAGTGATTTTGGTCGCTTTAACGAGAATTGAATCGCCTGTCAAAAACAATCCATGTTTTGGTTTTCAGGCAATGACGCCTAATACGGTATAAACCAAGTAAAATATCATGGAAGCAGCACAGTATTAAATAATAATTATTTACTTAATTATACAAAAATGTTTTTTCGAAATTGTGACTTAAAGTCTTGGCATTAATTATGGTTAGGCAATTTGATTGCTAAAATAATTCAAATCTTATGAGTTAATTTGGTATCACAACTATGATTAAGCAGATTTATATAATATTTCATCAAAAATTTTAAAAAAAATAGATAATTTGTGTGTGTAATTTCATAACATATAATCGTGTTTATTCTATACACATAATTTATATAAAATGCATTATAACACGGTGAAAAATTGCAAAGTATTTTAGATCTACAATTTTTTTTTTTAATACTTACGCCGTGTTATAACGGACTTCCATCTAGTGAATACTAATTCAATCAATAAAATGCATTAGCTTATAAATTTTAGTATCAACATCAAGGAACAGTCTATTCATACAATTTTCGTGAAAACATTTCAAAACGTAAATTTATATTTATATAGTAGTAATATTATTTATATATAATTTAATTTATGATATCAGCTGAAAGTGTTTGATGGAATTTTAATATCAAATTTGAATTGTTAAGACATTGTAAGATTCTACATGTTTTGTTACAAACGACTCGGGCTTCGAATTTAGTCATCTTCAATCTATCTATCAAATGAATGCCAAATAACTTTGTAGACGTCAGTTCTGTTGTGTCCGTGTGATAAAATGCATGAAGATGCCGAAAGGCGAAACCTCTGTCGTTAGCAACAAAACATGTGGAATCGTAGAAAGTTTCAAATGTACAAATTATATATATAATACATTTTGAATAATTTATTTATGCAATTATAATATTGAAATTTTAGTAAATGGTTTCCAAATCAAACATTAAGCCAAATCTTTTGTATAATATATTAATTCGACTGTCCCAATTGATTGGCACATTTACAATGATTGTCGGAATTATAATGCTCAATACCGCGAACAGAACACTCAATTAGCGGTCCCGGAACTCGGATAATCCTTTACAATTCACCGTGAATGCTGCACAAGTGCACATACAAATAATTATTATTCGTTTATTGGTTCAATAAATTGACTGTGACGGTTCGATCGAATTCGGTTGAACTTTAGAAAGTCTCTTCAATGCGCTTTGTTAACCAAAAACAGAGGAATAAATGTTAATAAACTTTTAAATCTTGACTTATATATATTACCCTATTATCTGAAGAATTCAGTTTATATATACCCTTTTCTTCATTAAAAAATTAAAACAATTTCATCCTCTAAATGATTTCAATTCAAAATGAGAAATTTTCAAAACAGTAAACATCATATAAACGAAAGTGACCGAAATTAGGTAGAAATTACAAAATAATAATTTGACACAGACTGTGTATTCCTTTTTTTTTAAATTAAAAAGAATTTGTTGAGTTTCATATAGAACTGCATTTTTACTTTTAACATTTAGTAAATTTTTGGGATAAAAATAAATAACATATTAATTTACTTCACATAAAGAATTTTATAATATATTTTGAGATTAAAGCATGAAATAAGTTATAACTAGTCACGTTATTAAAATGATCAATATGGAAATAAGTACAAATAAAATATTTAAATAATTGTCGTACTACACTTGATAAAAACAAAGTTATAAATAGCTGGTTGACATTACAAAATAACGAAAAAAAATCCAAGCTTTTAACGACAATGACACAATTCTTTCACAACATTTTTTGGGTGATTAAAATTTATCGTTTTTCGAAAATTATCACATCTTATGTATCATTATTAGGATTAATAAAAAATAGCTTTTATTAAAATTTTCCAATATACTCTTAATCATCAAAGTATATTAAATGATAATATAAAATATAATATTATTTTAATTTTAAGTTGTCTTGAATGGCTTGTTTATAACTTTTATTCGAAAGCGAAACCAGTTTGAATTGTTTACTGTATGTAATGGATAATTAATTCCAAAGTATTCATAATTATTATCAACAATTTTATTAACAGAATATCAGTGTTGAAAGCTTTTAAATTTTATACACTTTTGCATATATATATTCCTGTAATTAATACATGGTTGAAAAGATCCGAAGATTAATTCGTATGGAAAGAATTTTTTCTTTAATCAAATATTTTAGTTACAGAAAATATTCTATTAGGATGTTTACTTGTATATTGAATCTGATTTCTTATCATTATTTATCAAAAATATCAACATTTTATCTTGAATAATTTTCTCACCACCCAACGAAAATTGAGCGTACACCTTTTCACTCCAAATCATTCTCGTCCCGATCTCCATCCCCAAACTCACCCTCCTTTACCGACACTTTTCTTATTAATGTTTGAGATAACGTTTTACATCATAGCTCAAAATCATCCTTTGACATTAGAATGCCTCTCTCGCAATGGAAATCTGTTTTCATAATGTTTATTCATTTCCGATCGACTTCCAAATGCCATACTGCCACAGTTGATTTTAAGAGGTACGCGCCCTATCTTGTCGATTTTAATGTTACTCGTAACTCTTTTTAAACGAGTGTTAAAATTATTTTGAATTAAACTCACCTTCGTTGTACATGAGGTTACGAGTGCTAATTTTACATGAAGTCGTTTTTAGACTTTAGAATCAAGGGTTTTATTCAGTAAATAAATATTATTAAGTCATAAAATATTTTTCCTGTATAAGAAAATTTTACTGCCAGTAAATATTTTCTTTTTATTTTATCATAGAGCTTGAATGGTTCAATCAGTCATTTCTTAGTGAATAGAAAATCGAGCTCATTTTATAATTTTACAATTCGTTGTTTAAGTCAATTAGAAATACTCGCGATGATAAAAATTTTAATGTTTGTATATATTTCATTTAATAACTAATGAAATTCTATTTCTTAAAGTTGATAAAGAATATGACACTTATTAAGAAAAAAAATCTATAGATTTAAACGTTATTATGAAAGTGCTTGTTATTTTAAAAAAAAAATTCTCTCTTTATTACTTTTAATTTACTCCCAAATATCATAGAGTTGGCTCAGAAAACAAAATTATTACTTTATTGTTGTATTTCAACTTTGCCATACTTCTGTAAGTAGCCGAATTTCATTTATACGTAACTTTGATACCGATATTTCGTATTATCAGTAAAAATCAATGAAACGCTACTACGTATTTTTATCTCTGGCCATTTTGGTTTTCGCAACAAGACGATTAATTTCCTTTCCATTTTGAAGGAAAACTCTCACGAAAAATTTGACACACTTTTATGATAACTAAGCTATCTAGACTTTCATCAATACACTTTACTCTGAAAGTAAGCCAGAGAAGTAACTGAGTGGCGTACACAATATTTTATTTGAGGGGTATTCAATGAAAACATTACAAAGCATTTATGGTAGTTGTTAAGGTTGGGACTATTTTTCACGCAAAAAATATTATTCCAAATCATAATTTTTTTATACAAATTCCTTTTTTTTTTGTTTGAATATGATGGTTTTAATTTACTTCAAATTGAAATACTATGTAATAAGTCGAAGATTCAATGATTTGCATACCCATTGAAATATGTATGGGTTCTGTAAACAGTTACATTCGAGTGCAAAATACATATTTTAAGCAGTGGTATATGAAATGTATTTTTTTTAAATATTAGCGGTTCTATCCAGATTCAAGACGCAACTAAAAATATCTGTGTTAACTAGACTCGAAATCTCAATTGTTACTATTCAGAAACTGTAAGCATTTTATTGATTATATAAAAAATCATGCTGATACTAAAGTAACATTAAACAAGCTTTAGTATGAACAAAATGACAATCATTTGTAAGCCATATCTACTTCCTACTTGGACCACATGACCGCCAAACGGTACCTCCGAGATTTTTTCTCTCGAAAGTCTCCTTGCATCTTCTAGGTTACTCCTGCTCATCTCACAGGTTTGATGAGAATATATTATTGATGTTCGACAGCAGTTTACTAAGTTGACGAAATCAATGCAGTTTTAGACAAAATACCCAGGGTAGGCATTATAATTATGCTGTCAACATATTTTATTACTATAGGATATATTCATAATAACGTTCGACCCCTTTTAATGACTCAATTTAAGTACACCTCTGCTTCAATTGCCTACAATACGCAATACTGATGAAGATAAAGAAATCACTTTGACACCCGCCCTGCTTAAGTTTGCGCGAGAACCATTCTTCAAAAGCAAAACATCCCCCAGCCTCTTTGTGTCCCACCAAATCACCCTTGTATTCCACCCCTTTTAAGCAGCCCAAATTGTATCTATATTGAAACTTAACAGTCACACTCACCCTTAAATTCTTGCTTTTCTATTCAGCACAACGTTCAAAGTTAAATATTATAACATCTTATATACAGTAAGAATTATTAGATTTCCGTATTAGTTTTTTATTTAGTGTTTTAAAAATATTAAATTTCATATTATTTAAATAGTTTAATGTAGACACGTCAAGTATAAATAGAGCTTTTTTAATAAAACATTTCTGTCAAAAAATTACTAAGCATTCAGGAAATTGCTCATAGAATCAAATAAAATTGTTAACTGGGTAGCTCGAAAAAAAATCATTTACTAAATTTTTTTCTCAGTTGGTTTTCATTATATATACGTTCTAGTGAAATTAAAATATAGACATGATTTGCTACCACAATTAGTTAACTAACTGTGCCAAAAAACACTATGTTATGGTTTAAAATTGAAACACTTGAAAACGTTGATTTCAATAAGGGAAGACAAATGTAAGCTTTTAAATAATAACTGAACATAGCTTTTTTTAAGTAACAAAATTGATAAGCAATATTTTTTGGAATTATATATAAGTAAAATTCACAAGCAGTTTTTTTGATATACAGAAATTATAGTTGCAATTGGTTTTGTGTGGGTTTTTTTGACGATGATAATTATTATTTAATATTATATTATAAAAACGGTAACCGGTAAATTGATTTGGTTTTGATTGTTTACTGTAGGACTAAGCATTAAATTTTTTTTTAATTTTATTTATATTTTTAGTTGTTGTTGTAAAATTTAAAGCTTATTAACAATAATTGTTGCTCACTTACTCAGAAATACAAGATAAGATGATTCTTCACTTGACTTCAACATACAAAACGAAAAGCACTTGTCATACGTCATGACGGATACAGAGCGAGAAGATTTTTTACTCTTCTTTTATTACATGCGGATTGGGAATCAACTTGCAGATATAAGCAATAAACGTAAGGAAATAAACATTCCCACATCGCGTATTGCTTTTCTACCACATTATTTCTTTATCAGGGGACATTTAGATAAACCCCAGCCAGAGTTTGGTACTAAATGCAATGGCAAGAATTGCATTTTTATATTTTCGAAATCGTTTTTAGCTGTTAACTATAAGTACTGAGGTGGCATATTGACACATCGAATGCATTTTTAACGATTTCATTATCAATATTTTATTGCTGATCTCGTTATTTATTTCACCAAAGTGGTCTTTGTATATTTTTGAATTTTGTCGTAATGATAGTCATTACTTTTGGCAATTATTTTTATCTATATATAAATTCACGTCATACTTTATGTAACGGAGTTCTTACAAGATACATTCAATAATTACAGTTTAATTCAATAAATAAACGCTCAACATAAATATTTAAAAAAAAAACCTTTTTTTTTTAATATTTAAGTTACCACAAATCAGATTTATTTAAAGTTTTTCTTTTTCATTTATCTAGTTGCAAATATCGTCTTCTTTTTTCAAAAAATATCATCAACTTAGCACTAATTATCAAAACAATGCTTTTATAGAAATCATTAAAATGATTTTTCTTAATTAAAAGCTAATTTATAAAAATTTCAATTCAATTCATTGAAAATAATATCTCAGTTATGAATATTCAATGCTAAAAACTCCCTTTAAAAATATGCATTTTATTTTTATATTATACTATAAAATGTATGTATATTCGTATTATTATCGCAGAATATGAAATATAAAGCCTTTGAGCTGGCATACAAATAATGTATCACGAAATCTATGTCCAGAGGTAATCCATAAAGAAATAATCCACACAGTGCTTAGTATTATAGCTACCCAGAGAGCGCCATCGATTTTCGTTAAATCTGTCTTAAGACTTCAAAGTTGCTGCAGGCAGGTAAAGTTCGTTTGAAGAAACCTCTTTGCATACATATGACGTGAACTTTCCACGATTTCGTGATACACGAATAAATTGTTAAGATATTATTATTAATTTATCAATATTGTCTCGGATTCAATTAAGTTATAGAATATTTTCAACGAAACAACAATTTATTTACCTTTTTTTCTATTAATAGCTTTTTTTATCAATTTGTGTACGAGTCACAAAATTTAAAGTCAATGTAATAAAATTTTATTTTAAACATTTTTTACTACTGATGACAAAACTTAAACGACCTAAATATGTCTAAATAGAAGATAACGCTTTATTGATAACAAAAACTCTGCATGATTTAAGTAACATAAAGTTTTCGTATTAACAATATAAATTGAATATTTTTCGTTAAAATAAGCTAATAAACCGGTTTTAAATGTTCAAAACTTTAAAAAAATGTCTATGTTGAATGGTTGCTAAAAGTGAACTTGTTGAAAAGTATTTCAAAGGTTCATCATACCTTAAAATGAAATTCATTTATTCAACAGCCACTAGCGTTATGAATATTGTTTTGTACGTGTCTTACTCTTTGCATAACTATTATAGTGTTTATGTTGTTGGAACTGAACGTTATTAACTTAACAATGAAGTTGATGAATGTAAGTAAGGTAAGGATAAACGTACAATCAAATCTCACGTGATATTATTGATAAAATTAAAGATAGAGTGTATTTTAATGGAAGATTACATTCAAGAAACCCCCAAAAAACATTGCATACAGGTAATAAAAATAAATGTTCAAACTACACCCGGTCCTTTTGTTTACGCGAATTTTTTTACGCGAATTCGATTATACGCGATTTTTTTGGACGGCACCGTTATATTTTTATACGCGCTTCACTCGTTTTTACGCGATTTTTTCCCCAAATTTGTTTTAAAGAAGATATTTATAAATGATGCTAGGCATGTACGTTTCATTATTTTTTTAATTAAAAAAATATGTGTATTTTTAAAACGGAATTTATTGTCAAAAAAATTTACCCGTGGAACAACAAAACAAATCCAACGTATCAAGAATTGACTCATATCAAGAATCTCCCAGCAAAATTCAAGATTTCGAGCAAGAGTCCGAGCAAAATTCAGATTCATGCAAAATTCAATACTTTCGTTCAAAAAATCGCAAACGATTACATTTTGCAACCTAGAGTGACAGCAGCGAATAATTCATATAAGTGAAAAAAGTTGTATTTTTATAGTTTCATTATATTTTTATAAGCAATAAAGACATGAAAATATGTAACTTTTCTTTTGCACGAATTTTAAAGAGCAAATTTTGGTTTTTCATACGTTTCTGGTACTTTTTCATGCGATATTTTAATTTTTGGTACCAATTTATCAACGCACCTTTTTCTGGAACCAATGTGTCGCGTAAAAAAAGGACTGGGTGTATTTTTTTAGGTATAATGAATTTTATTCTGCCAAAATGATGCAGGTTCGCAGCCCTTGACTAAAAACATTCAGATTACTAAGTGGTCATTTATTGAAAAGCTTTACTATTAATTAAATAATAAAATTTATTCTTAGTTACTGCACACTATTGCAGTAAATATGTTGCGATTATTTTATTTTATATGGCTTATTATTTTGTCGTTGAACTCGTGGTTGTAGGAACAGATAACGGGGTCTCAATGCAAGGGATATTGGATAAAATCGGAGCTGTTTGAAAGATTTATTCACATGTCTACGACAGGAGACTACTCAATGATACAGAGAGGGATCGGTATTGAAAATAAAATAATCCATTTACTTTATTTTAACATTTTTACTTACTACATTTAATTTTTTTTATCATCATATATACATATTTTGCACAATGTTCTCAGCACCAAGCAAACTTCTTTATCTTTCTTTTTTAAACTATGCATTTCAATTATACGTAATATACTCGACTTGATATTTTTAAACACACTCTTATAAAAAGTATATTTCTGTTTATATTTCAACATTACAAAAAAAAACTAAATTTATCGTAATTATATTACACAGATGATAATATCCTGTACATTTAAATCAATTATGCAAGCTTAGTTTTTATCTTTCGTCATGTATTAGTCACAGTAATAGTAATCCGCCAGTTTTCCTTTGTACAAAAATCTAATATGCTTTTATAAATATAAGGTAAAACATAGAACAATATTTAGTGCCACAAATGTAATTAGATTGTTAATACTTCTAGCAATTACGTGATTTTGAAATAGCTATAATTGTAACCCATATAATCTATGTAAAGTAAAGAAAATGTTCATTATTTTTGGCTTATTTTTATGTCAGTTTTCAAAAAATATTTTTCTTTGCTTTTCTGATAAAATATATTTTGAAAAAATCGGTAAAATATATATTGTTACTATTTTTGGTTACTATATTTACTAATGATAAATAAGCTGTTAGTATTATGCAATCAGTAAATAAATACAATTTTAACAAAAATATTCATTTATTTTCACATTTATATTCAATTGATAATATTTTTTTTTTAATACGAACTGATGTGTATTTTGAGATGCTATTTATTTAAGTTCGGTCCTGTTTCTCAGCCAGTTTGCTTGTCTACGCTAATCCTGTTAGGTTAAGAAGGTTTCTGCATATTACGAAGCTTTACTCTGTCTTAAGGATTAAAACAACATACTAACATAACCGACAAACTACGGCTCGCGTTCAACCAACACCTCCATTGCGACTACTATGTTTGTTTCCTGTGCATCTTAATAAAGCTCGTTAGATTCAATATATCTGTTTCTAATATGTAGAGTTTCAGTTACCTTGGTGTTTATATGACCGTAGCGTGAAATATATGGGCCAATTTTTTGAGTCGATAAAATTTCAAGAAATATGTGCTAGAAATTTTATTCAAATTCTTGAAGAAACTTTAAAGATATTGATGGTTTAATTTTGATTTAAGGCAACGAATATAGCTATTGATGTTTCAGAAAATATTTTAAAATTCTAAAAAATTTTGCATGAATAAACAATATATGTAACCGATAAATGAAGCTTTCAAAAGAACCCGTCTTAGAGATGACCAACACCAAACCTCTACCACTTTTTTTAATGAAAAGTATCATAAGAAATTAAAAATTTAACTTGAAATTTGAAGTAAATTAATAAACAAAATGATTGATTTTCACGAAAAAAAATATTTGAAAACATGTGGCTTACAAGCAGTTATCAAGTCTGGTTTAAGCAATCAAGAGTTTAGGTTTTAGAATAATAGAAAAATAATTAGTTTTATGAAATATAAATACCTGAGATTTATTTTTAGTTGGTGGCATAGTTAGTAAAAATAAGCAACATAAAATGTGACCTTAATAAAAATACACCCAGTCCTTTTTTTACGCGATTTTTTTGGACGGCACCGTTACATTTTTTTACGCGCTTCACTCGTTTTTACGCGATTTTTTCCCCAAATTTGTTTTAAAGAAGAAATTTATATATGATGCTAGGCATGTACGTTTCATTATTTCTTTAAATAAAAAAAATATGTGTATTTTTAAATCTTAATTCATATAAGTGAAACAATTATAGTGTTAAAGTCTCATTATATTTTATAAGCAATTAAGACATGAAATATACATATATTTTTTTGCTCGAACATTAAAGAACAAATTTTGGTTTTTCATACGTTTCTGGTACTTTTTCACGCGATATTTTAATTTTTGGAACCAATTTATCAAATTATATGAAAGTTCTGATTTTTTTACGCGATTTTTTTTACGCGCCGTTTTCTGGAACCAATGTATCGCGTAAAAAAAGGACTGGGTGTAGTACTTTTAAAATATTAAATACTTATTATAAAATATTGTTTTTTCTTATGTTGTTTTTCAAATAGTCACATGAAAGTGAATGAAACATCGAAATATCATGAGTAAAAACATCTATAAACTTAACTTCAGGCGTATTTTATTTTCCACCCGTAGTCGTAAGTATCGTAGCTTGGCTATGATAACGCGCCAGATATACTGTAAACTGGCTTAATAAACGACCTTATCACCTGTTTATCCTATTTGGCGTAGGCCGTAGAGCTTTCAAGCATGAGAATTGGATATAAGAAAATAACATGATTTCGTTTTACTTTTGCACACTGGCCTACAGTGTCTTTGAATAATCTTGTTACGCTCATAAGGTCATTTATTAGTTTCAATATTCATTATGTATTATTTAATCTCATTCCTTCCTAATTAGCGACATTATTCTTTGAAAGTCAATGAACAGTCCGTTTGTGTTGTAAGTAAGTATTTAAACTAAGCCTCATTCTAATATACTGAATAATTATGTTTCATCATCATCGGCTCTTTGATGTCTATTGTACTATCAACTAAACAATCTTCGCTTATCTTATTCAACAGTTTACTTGAGTCATTCATATCTTTTTAGTTTTTTTGAAATACAATAAACTATTTGAAACCGTATATATTATATCATATTATCAATTGTTCGTAGAGAGACTTTTATAGCAATACAAGTATAAAGTTAAAAAAAGACAACTTACGATCAGCGAACAAGAGTTTTCAATCAAAAATGTTCATTATCATGTTATTAAATATTAGAACATATACAATAACATCACCAATACAATACATCGGTAACATAATAAAGAATAACATACAACTTAAAACTGTTCTGTAACAATTTTAAAAAAATATTCGTAGGATACAAAAATAAAATTGTGTGATTTTATAAAAACATTTAAAATAATACTTACATAAGTTCTTATTATTAATTATTAGTATTTTCATTTGGCTATTATAAATTCCATTAACCTGGAAACTAAGAGATTTAATATTATAATGGATTAGTTACAAACTAATGTTTCGTAAAATATTCCCAGAGGATAATATATACGTTTTATATGAATAATGAATCATCCAAACAAAATCATGTCTAAGCTTAATCGACCAGGGTATCATAACCTAATAAGGGTGGTAATAGTTCGGGACTTCTGTCCCTTGGCGAGCTTAATCCGCCTTTTGGACAATACATCAACTTACGCCTACCGTAACATGTAAACAATAGTTAGCCCATAACATAGATATGAATCATTGGCGAATATGATATATTATCCTCAACAAAAATGATATTTAATGTCTACGCGAATCAACAAAATTGCAACAAGCTAAAGCAAATCTGAAAAACATTTTTCCTATACGTATATTAAAAATTCTTTTTTTTTAAAGATTTGACGCGGGTGGTAGTTTTCACCAATACACCATTGTCTTCATTTAACAGACTAAATATTTATGCAATTGTTTTATAATATTTTTTTTTATATTTATTTACATTCAATGTTCATCCATATCTGGTAGAAATTGAAACTTCATTTAAACAAAATCACATTTCATTTTATGAACATTTTAATGAATGATGTATTTTTCCATAGCATATTTGTCAAATTAGACTAGTTGGCAAAAAAGATACGAAGCATAAATAAAATTAACCACGTTTTCGAACAGGTCAAAATAAATATTTACATATATTGAAATATTAATAGATCGCATCCATACATGTTTAACAGTCTATTCAAAAGACTAGCACAGTATTAAGTGTTAGTGGGTTTAACAAGAAGAAGCCTCCAACTTAAGCCCTTGGCAGGCTATTCTATCCCTGCAGGCTGGACAGGAAGAGCAGGTGGTTTCCGAGAAACAGGGGGACGGGAGTTGGGCGTCCACAAACGCTTAGCCAAAGCCTTATATCAAGTACTTGTAGATGCGTGACCATAGAAATGACGTATTTTGTTATAATAGGGAAATCACAATAACTGAATATGAGATGCGACCTCTGAACATTACATACTAGAGATTATTATTGCACGGTGAAAAAAATAGCAATGTATTTTAGTTCTACATTTTTTAAATATAATTGATAGCTATTTCGGCTCACGCCATCGTCAGAACAATGCTTAAACTAACATTTGCTTATCTATATATAGCTGTGTAGAAAATGTACGCAATACATCTTCCCTCCTGTTTTAACGACCTAGCTTGTTTCCTGCTCGCAATAAAACTAACAGTTGTAAAAGAAACTTAAAATTTTAAATAATAGAAACACACTTTTTTTTAGTACTTATTTCCACAATATATTTTTGATAAGGACCGGTTTCGCTCATCGCGAGCATTGGCGAAACCGGTCCTGATCAAAAAATATATTGTGGAAATAAGTACTAAAAAAAAATGTGTTTTTATTATTTAAAATATCATGCCTTTCCATCAAGAAGTGACAGTTAACACCTTAAAAGTGAGAAACTTAAAAGGCGGTTTTATCAATAAGTTCACATATGATACGGAAATGGTCCATTACAGAATTTCGTTTCATTATAGATTATTATGTTACGCATTCGAAAACAATTAAAAAACCATTTCAATTACAAAGTCATCATAATGTTAAAAATGTCACGATAGTTTGATAATCACATCGATTTTTCAACAAATAAATAAACGGTAAAATTTTGATAAGAGAACATTTTAAAGCTAGATTTTGAGGCCAAATGTTTCTATCGTTTATAAAAATCTGCTTCGTATTCCATGAAAACGATGAATTAATAAAGCATATCACTTTACTAACACACGTATTTTATTTCAAAGTATTTCATGAGTTAGATCGTGTTTTTTGGCAGCCCTTGCAAGACACAGGTCTACAGGTTACTGTCTCAAGCAAAGACACAAAGGGTGGGCCATGCAAACTTCCTCAGTGACCTACCACCCTTCTCACCCCATCTTCTACGAGCAACCTTGCTGTCCCGCAGAGTCCAGCCAACTAATCCTATGGCCTAATCCACTAGCCTTAACTTGCCTCCGCCAGTTGCGGCGAAGAGGAAACATAGACAAATTGCTTCAATATACATAAAAGAAAAATATGATGAAAAAGTACATTAATATTTGTGTAGGTAAACTTTTTCATCAAATGACATCATATTACTATCGGTTAAAAGTGTTTAAATAAGTTTTAATTTATTGATTGAATTGGCATTCACTTGGTAGAACTCCATTATAACACGGTGAAAAAAATAGCAATGTATTTCAGTTCTACAAAATTATTTTTTTAAATATAGTTGATAGCTATGTCGGCTCACGCCATCGTCGGAACTATGCTCAAACGAACAATTGCTTATCTATATATAGCTGTGTAGAAAAGGTACACAATACATATTCTCTCCTGTTTTAACGACCTAGATTGTTTCTTGCTTACAATAAAATCAAAAATTGTAAATGAAACTAAAAAGGTGGCTATATCAATAAGTTTACATATGGCACGGAAATGGTCTATTACAGAAACAAAGAAGCACCCTCCAGAGGATTAAGTAATGGTGATTACATATATTAGTTTGTTCGTTAAGAATCTTTTGTGGTAGTTGATATCTATTGATTTCCAGCTGTTCCAAAGCCGTTTTAGTTTGTTAATATTTTGAGCATGTGTTTTTATATATTTGTAAAATAAAAATATATATTTATTTAAATTTAATTGATTTTATTATATATCTTATAAAAAAAGATCACCAAAACTGTAAAATAAATACAATGAAACAGTATTTATCGTTTAATTTTATACCAATCTAGTAGTTATATAGGTAAAAAATTAATGATCTAAATTAAATTTTATTTTTGTCGCAGTTTACAAAAAAATCCAAAATAAAAAAAATATATTAAGAAAAAACACTAATAAACATTTTTAACAATTCATCAATTTTTTTAATGTTTCTTTTTCCCGTGTATTTCAAATATTTAAATATACCATTGTGGTGTTTTCTCTCCCCGCCGATGGCGTAGCAGAATCTGGTGTGCTCTACGACCAGCGCCTGGTTACTGGTTAGCCGGCAACCGGCCTTACACTATTTACATTCGTTAAGACTTCCCTCTACGTCGCTACAACCCTCTTCTATAGAGGATTTATGCAAAATAGAATATGCATTTTCAAGACGAAATAAACATAACATTACAAACAGTAGTGTAATCTTTTGCAAGAATAGTTCGCATTATAAATTATAATTCTTAATTAACGGTTTAATTACACTATCGATTAGTTAAGCTTACGTGTATTACTTAAAAATATGAATCGTTAGAGTTAGATTCAACACATTAATATTAACATATATTGGCTTGCCGATTTTATTTTCAAATCAATTCAACTTCAGTTTTGCGCTAGCAATATATATATTAAAGACGAATAACATCGAATAACGAGAAATAACATCGAATCCAGATATATTTGACATAAATCTATTTTCAATCCATAAAAGATATGTACTTTGTATTTTTAAATAATAAATTTCATATACATAAAATTTAAATATTTCCTTTTTTTCTAAAATTTTATATCCATTGTCATTTCAGGGCCCAATTTTGAACGATGTATATTTGATCTATCAAATCTATCAGGCATACTTAGTCATTTTCTTAAACTGTAAAATATATATAAATCATTGCCTCATATTCATTATTTATAGCCCCCAATGGGGATTAGTTATTTCTCAAGTAAATGCAGTAATACCATACGATCTGCTTAGGGGATAAATCTAAGTGCGCACATAGGGTAAATGATTCATTTTGTTTGATATAAGATTAGTGATAAGTAAATACTTTAAAGTTCTGAGAAGTGCATAAATCTTTCGATAAATTATTTTACTACTACAACAATTTTGATTTCAAATTATAAGCTTTCATATTTTATATAAATTAATTCTTCTTTTTTCGTGTATTTCGATGTTATACAACAACAATTAATTAATCAATAAAAAATGTTGTGTACTATTATTGTCATATCAATTTTTTTTTGTGATAAGGTTGTTGAAAGGTGAAAATTTTATTATACAAATAATATTCTATGTATCTTGTATTATTTTTAAGTAAAATCAGTCAGCATATATCATTAGCAATAATTTACGATACAAATTTGAAATATTTTATATTTTTTAAGTTAGAATTTTTAAATATTCACAAATTTAAAAGCTAGTTACCAATTATATGATACACTTGCCTGAAGGTTTTTTAGTTTATGGTTGACATATCGACAAAATTTAAATATTGAAAGGTGTGAAAAAAGTTTAGAAACCTTATAAATATTTCATTTATTAATATAAAAATGCTATACATCCGAAAAACTATTTTTATCAGCGTTACATATTTGTTTATAATTTTGAAAAATTGTTCAATATTAACGAAAGCAAATCTAGAGCATTCTAATACTGTATGCATGCCAAGCATCTTATCTGGATGACCGCAAATCGAGTCCTGCCTGCGGCTTTTACCAGCTCGGGAGGAAGTTAGACCGCGCAATGTCGGTGTTCCTTAACGGGATTAGGGGATATTCGAGGGTCGAAAACCTGGTCGGAAAACTATGCTTTTACTGCACTTACTCTGCCTTTATATATTTTTATTTAAATTTTTTAATACAATAGGAAATTTACTTTCTCTAATCATTTAGCATCACGATCCCAACAAGAGAAAAATATTCAAAAATATTCATTGATCAAAATAATAATATTTTGTATAGAACTGCTGACACAATACATATTCTTATATGATCGATATATTTTTTAACTTTTTACATAGCATTGTATGTATATCGATTCGTATTCAAATTTTGATGTGTAAAATAAATGTAAATTACTTTTTTGAATAGATCCCCATTATTAATACCAAACAATAACAAATCAATTCAAACCTAAGCTTACGTTGTGCAATGCAAGGGTAGCTAGGTTTTTTCTCTTCAAGAGTCCAAACTTTTAAGGGTATTTTTTCTGTCTGGATTGAAGAATGCTTTAACGAGAAAGGTAATTAGAGCCTTCATCGTGTAATGCTTAATATAATACATCATTATATGGTTATTTTAAAAAGTGATTATTTTAATCCAAAATAAGTTTCTTTCAAGGATTGCTATAATATAGCATTAAGTTCTTTTTTTTTATGCAGAAAATATTATTTTACATCGACATGTACTTTAGTGGAATATTTTATGCAAAATAAAGTATAAGAGAAATAATGTATATGATAATCGAATTATATTTACAGAATATAAAGTCTTATTCAAGTAATGCAAATAATTGTTTAAAAAAAATGACTTATATATATATTTACTATTTTTTTATAATCAGATTTATATAATTACAATTATTTAAATCAATGTGGTTAACAAAATCGAAATCCCTTGTCAATATTTTATTAAAAATTCGTCTTATCTTAAACTTTTAAGTAAAATAAAAAGGATAGTAATATTTTTTTCTCTCGTATATTTTAGTCGATAAATTAAAATATTTTTTTATTGATATATATTAAAAAATAATTATAATATTTTTCTATGTTTCCAATTGCTATCCCATTTTAAGAGTCTTTTGACAGCATATGAATTTATCAATATCAAAAGAATTCAACATAAATAAAGAAAATAACAATTTTGAAAAATGGCTATTACTAACTGTCAGAGTAACTAAAATCTCACGGGGAAAATAGCAATGCATTATATGTCTTACAAAATTTATAATATGTATATTTTACAGCTATTTCGGCTTACACGTTCATCAAAATCCAAAATATATAGCTATTTTTCCTCCGTGTTATAATGAAGTACTATTATGAATTATTACTAATGAAATACTAATACAACCAATAACTAAAATTTTCCCGCCTAAATATTTCGAATAATTCACGAAATCTGCGTTTTTTCGTTCAAATCGTCTAAATTACGCATGGGGCGGATTTTGAGGGGGGCGGTTTTAAGCGACCAAAGATTCAGCTAATCCGCGAGAGAGGGCGGCTTAAAGTCTTCAGCTCGTACAATGCAGTGGGCGGGATTTTCAACGAGTCTCGATTCAAAGGACCGTTTAGCCGAGACTCTACTTTCTGTTTGAAGAGTGCAGATATTTTCCTACTTACTAATAGTAAGAGGGATTATAAATATATACTGGTATTGATATTTAAAATTTTCGTTATTAAAAAAACACATATTGTAATGCAGACAAAATTACAAGTACGCTTTTTATAGCACTGTTTTAATACATAATTTTTCATTATGAAAATAAATTGAATCCGTCTGTGATATTAAAGCAGATTATGAATTTTTTTTTTTTATATAATGACATGTAGACAATTATGTTTTATTGATCTTAAAATGATTATTCAATAAGAATCGCAGAAACAACAATTTATTACTTTACAAATGAAATACTATCTATCAGTGAAACAATTTTTCAATTACGTTTTTCTATCTAACTTCTTTTATTACATGATCGACGTTCTGTGAAAATTGTTGGGATTGAATGATAAATATTAAATAAATTTTACGTATCAATTAAGTGTTATCGTAGAGTAAATTAATCTCATCAACATATAAGAAACTTCATATTTGTTTACTTTAACAGTCAGTTTTTCTACCGTTTCATTTTAATTGAACACTGTACAAAGTGGAATTAAAATATTTCTAAGAACTCTCATAAACTGCCCCATTGAAAAGTATGATTTGAAAATTAAGCTGTGTATGATAATTTTGCCTTACAATTAAATCGTATTAAAAAGACAATTTTATAATAAAGGTATTATTCAAAGTGTACGTAAAAACATATTCTATTCATCAAAGTACCGTTAAGAAAGATTAAAATATATTCATTCCTACGAAAATATCTCAAAACTCTGCTAATGCTTATTAACAATCCAACATACACAATATTAACGTACGAACTCGCTTTTAAAATAAAATACCATAGAAGTAGTAAGAAACCTCTTTGTTTTACAGCATCATAATTATCCTATAAGCCTTTTCGTTCAGAAAACCACAAAGCAGAATCAAAACTCAGCACCTGTAGGCAAAGCTACGACTTCATTGTTTTTAGACAATTCTTAGTCAATTTTAAGCTTTCATACGTCGGCGATGCCTGTGCTACGCTGCTCTACGCCAGCGAAAACTCCAAAGTGCCTATTGACAAGACTTTTGTTGTGGAAGTTAATCCTCATTATTTAGAGCCGGGACGAGAATGATGGGATCTATTTTGTCGAGGCCGTGTTATTACAGAGGTGGTTGAATGCATAACATAAAATGCCTTTGTATTTTTAAAAATAATCCACGATCTTATTGGAAGTTAGTGATAAACTTTATAAATATTTTTATTTTATGTAATATTATTTTAGTAAAGGATTGAAAATACTGACTGTATTTATTGTTGGGTAACTCACCGGTGGTTTAATTTATTTAAGTGTGCATTATTATTATTTTCACGGAGTTAACTGTCACTTTATGGTAGAAAAGCATTATATGAAAATATTTATTCATGATTCTTAGGATTGTTTCCACAATCATGATCAGAAAGTAATTTGTTGATTGTTAAAATTTCATCAATAATTTACGCCGTGAGTACAATCAGTCCTTATTTTAAAAACCATATAAAATTCTGGAAAACAACTTAACATAGTGTTTTAAAATTCGAATTATCGTACATTTCAACAACTTAATTTTACTATAATTTAATAATATGCTTAATAATTCTACAAGTAAAATAGAAACGACATACGTTTTTATATTTTAAATTGTTTTTCTACATCCGTTTTGATATACATTTTGAATTCGCAACTTTTCGAAACGAATCGAAACTAACTATCAGTTAAATACACAGTCACTTACAGTTACGCAAAGCTTAGTAATTTAAAAACAATTTACTTCGACATTAAACTTCCTTCAAGGGGTTTATGGGGTGATGGGTTGGATTCGTTGGAGAATGAGGCGGGGAACCGTGATGAGGAAGAGCTTAGTGAATGACGTCAGACAGGTGTCACTGCATTAAGAACCTACTTATTTTGATCTCAAAATATAAAACATTATTTATTATGAAACAAAATATTTTGGTTTAGTTAGGGTTAATCGGAAATGCTATTTACCATAAACACAGATATTACTTTCGTTAAAAACTTTTTTACATATTTTTTTATTCCTTTATGTGATATGTACTTTTTTTGTAGATTCTTCTGTTGGGCTATAAGTTACATTTTATAAAGCTTAACTAAAATTTTAAACTTGTTATGATTCAGTGCATTGGTATTTTCTTAAATAAAAAAAACATTCAATGCACAAAACTTATTCATTTTTAATAAATTTACTTTTGAAAGAAAACATTATTTTTCAGTAATAACTTAGATCATTCTAATTCAAATTTATAATTAAGGTTACTTCATTAAGGATCAGAAAATGATCCAACGTCTGTTATCAATCAATATTTGTTTATTATTTAATGTGTCATATATTCAGTGGCGCGATCTATAATTTTCCATTCATGATTAATGATTTTATATATAAAGGCTTTGTAGAAAATTACAAAATTTTTCATTTATTAAAACGAATTCCAATTCTCGTTTAATCAATCGGATAAAACGCTATCAGCAAATAATTGACGAAGCCCTACATACCATTTAACTATTAAACAGCTATTTTATCTGATATAAATCAGCTAACAAAACATCAAACACTTCAGGAACAAAATTTTTTTTGTAGTGTTATATCTATCTATAAAACAAAATTACCTGTTTTTTGGTAATATTGTAATTACTATGCTCTTCGGTCATTAAATTCTAATCCAAAAAACTACAATAGTCATATTTAATATATACCTTAACTCATTAAATGCATACTGTAAAATAGATATATATTTATTTATCAGGCTTGAACTTAATATGGACAATATTTTCTGCTAAGGGAAAAGTATCGTTTTCTTGCTTATTTTATTATAATTGTTTGCCCCTTTTATAGAATCTCAAATATGTTTCACATAGATTTATCGCCAAGAAAATTTAAGACTTCTAAATTATAGTATAAAATAATTAAAACCTGTCAACATTTCCAAATGCCAGAGTTGTTTATGGTGATTTTTTACTAATAAGACAGCCATCATCTAGGTGATTAAAGGCAACGTCACAGCGTTGTACAAAACGGCGATCCATTTATTGCGGCTAACGGATAACGGAATTAAGACGCAATGGCCACGCGACTCGTCGGACACGGAAGGTTTACTGAAACCTCTGCAAAGTCCGTAGTTAAGCCTTGTTGCTTTGGAAATCCGGTTAAGGATCCAGCCGCATTTTTACTTCAGCTTTAATCCAAGGCAACATGCAAAGATTGGCTTACTCCAACATGCGATGTGTTTGACCAATGCGATACGCTTTGTATACCAAGTAATCCGTTTAATTAATTTAAAATAGGCATTTTATGATATATCTTTGACGTTGACAATCTAACAATAAACTGTCTCGGCGCTTAATAATAAATTTTTTTGATCAATATTTTACATTTGCTGGTATTGTATTTAACATATGTATTATTGCTAATAAGGCTTACTAAAAACAAAATATCAACTCTACAACAATACGTTACATCATTTACCTTTAAAAAAAAATATATTCCTTGTAATATATCAAATAAAAATGAGATAACATAAATAATATTAGTCATTCAAAAACGAAATAGTTGCCCTTATTAATATGAAAAATTATTTCAATAAATATATATGCATTTCCTAATCTTGAAACCTTTTTGTGTTAAATAAAGTTTTAAAATTTTTTAACGACTCTATTTCTTCATCAAAGTGTTTATGTAATAAAATTATATTTTTATTTAGAAAATTGTGATCGAAATAATATTCTTTGCAGATTAAATTATGCAGTAGTTTTATAATATGAATAAATACAATATGTATGAAATAATATATATATATATATATAAAACTATATAAACTTTTTTTTATTTATGATATCGACAGAAGGTGTTGGAATGGTGGACGGAATTTCAATATTAAATTTGAATTGTTACAGCTTTTACGATTCCACATGTTTTGTATATAACCGTCCGTTTCAGTGTCTTTAATCCATAACGACACCGTGTGATAGAGTGCCTGAAGATACCGAAAGGCAAAACCCGGGTCGTTAGTGATAAAACAGTTCGTACAAAGTTGAGACAATTCAAATTTGATATATATATTATAATTTCTTTACTTTTTGCGAGTTATTCTTTCAAAGATTGCATTTAAAATCTTTATAGCAAATAATATATCATGCATCGTAGTAAAAGTTTGTTGTGTTTATTAAAAATTCCAAGCAAATTTAAAACTTTTGCGAAAAAGAATTTTAATACTGGGCTTATCGCTAAATGTAAAAATATGCAAAGAATATGAATAACCCCTTTCTCCCGTGAACTTTTGTGCGATCCATTCTTAACCATTCCTCCTCCTCATCGTGATCTCCATTGTAAATACGACAGCAAGAGTTGAGGGGTTATAACATGTTAAATAGTAGTTAGTGAATACGCATACATATAAACTTATAATACAATCCTCCTTATAATGTCGGTTCTGCGAAACGAACTGTTTGCAAGTAGGCAAGAGGGATGGTTAATTTATTATATACCCACAGCATTTATTGAACAATATTTTAATGATACAAACAACATACTCTTTTTTCGTTGATTCTAGAAAAATTAGCAAACTGTTTTTAAACAATTTATTGTATGCGTGGATTAACATCAAAACTTTTTGTAACAGTTGTATTCGGCTTGAAATTTTTCATCATCATTACATTAAAGGTGAAAATTTATGAATTAATAATTTAACAGTTCTGACGATGGGTCAGCCGAAAGAGCTATCAACTATAATCATCTATCAGCTACAACCATAATTTATCACTATTTAACAAAAGCAAGAATTTTCATTTACATATGGGAATTAAATCTACAATCCCTTCAGATTGTTTTTTGTACAATTAATTTTTTTTCTCGACGGCAAAAATGAATATTGTTTAGTAATAAAATTATGCTACCAGTTATATGAAATATCCCTCCATATGAATGTAGACATCAGCTTTATTCTTGTTAGTCTAAAGTTTTAATTCACACTACTTATACCGTAGTTAAGAAGTACTTGCCTTGCGCTTTGGCAGCTCATCGGAGCGGCATTAAGGTGCATAGGTGGCGAGGGGTAAATTAAAAAGGACTTTTTGTTGTATATTAAAACAATAACAATACAAAAATCATTAAAAAAATATTTAAATTTATTGAAAAAAAATTTTTATATTATAAATTCATGGCATAGACTTAGACTTTTGAATCATTTAGAAAATCCTTACAAATAAATTTTATTTCTATAAGCTTTGTATTTCAGAATTCTTTCAAGTAATATGAATGAGTAAAAGAATATTTTAAATTATTATTTACTTATATTTATTATACAATAGAATATTTTTACAAAGTAACTCAGTTTCAAAGAACCTTAATTGAATCATTGTATACTTTCACATGCTTTAAGACTATCGATTAGGGTCCAGCTTTTCGGTATCTGATACAGATATATTAAAAATTAACAGATTGTAATTTTTTTACGTCGCTTATAACATATGAGATGAATTACGTATTGTTGTATTTTGATTCGAATTCGATATAAAAAATTCAAATAAGCATGTTTACTCGATATCTTAAAATCAGCGGTCGGTGAACCGGGTTAAATTACCCTAAATGGGGCAAAAATGAATTTTTAGGGGTAATAAGGAAAACCCTGAAAGGGGAAAATTTTCAATTAAATTTTGTTGGTTCCAATATGAGAATTTTGTTTTGTTTGTTTATTACATACTTACTATTTTCATGCAATGTTCTTTATTTTCCGTATAAATTAATTTTAAAAAAATGTTTAATTTACATTGATTGTCTCACTTTTGAAATGAGGGAGTAACATCGACTCAAAAATATTTCGGGGTAATGTTTAAAAATGTTCCCCGACGCTGCTTTAAATATATCAAAGTAACTGATTTTTTAATAGTCAGTCTTATAATTGGCATTTCATCTAAAATTGTATATTCATCAACTATTATTGCTTAATGCAATACACCATTAATTTAAATATGCTATATTGAAACATTTAAATGATTAAAAATGGCATAATTTTAGCATTTATGAAATATTTCTGTCATCACGTGCCATCGTTGCGAACTTAAAGCTCCGCCCCGCGAACACGGCATACACATCCCGAGCAGAACACTTGGTAATACGATTTAATTTTATGCCGGATTTGCGATAAGATTTTAACAACTTTGCTGAGATTCGCTCCTGTTCCACTCAACTCTAGGACCTCCGTAGACCCGCCCGTCTACGGATATATTATCCGCCCGTCTTCGTTGTCTCGTAGAGCATATAATTTGTTTTATCTTATAAATGTGATCCTTGCTATTTTCTAATTACTTGGATACTTAAGAAAGTTTATGTAAATTTTATTTTCACACTTTACCTTTTGCTTTCAGATTTTGAGAGAGTTTGACAAATATTTTGATTTCGGTCATAAAAAGATTTTAAGTAAATTGAATCAGCATTTATTTGGTATCGTACCTATATAAATATGTTTAAAAACTCATCATTTGGTTCTTTATTTAATTTTTGTTGTGCTCAATATTTCATTCTATTTATTGTATATCTTTTTTTGTCATTTCCAAATTTTTCAACATATTGCTACCGTTTTATCGATTATTATTAATGATTAAAGTTAGTATGTATTCATTTGATAGAAGTCATTCTCACTATAACAATAATAAAGAATACACTACACAACGAGTTACGTTCTGTTTTATATGATTTTCATTGAAATGGATATCAAATAACTATGAACCGATGAGAGTTTAAAATAACTTCTTGGGAAATTTTATAATTTGCACTTAGAAATGGTTCAAACGACGGCTTTTTCTTTGTAGAAAGTCTGCATTCCTGTTATAGAAATTCTTCGTAGTTTCTTCGACAGCTTTCAGATATATTCTTAGCGATGCAGTGTTTACGAATTTCCTCTTTCAAAGTCAGCGCTTAAAAGTTATTGTGAACGGTAGAATAAATGCTAGGTTAATGAAAAGAGAACATCTTATTACTTGGCCTGCAGTTTGCTTTAAATTGTAAGTTAACAGGAGGTGAACATGACAGAAAATATACACTAACGAATCGACTTTCTGACATTATTTTACATAAGTTTTGCTTGTGCAAAAAAATCTTTTGATATTTTTTGTTTTCTAATAACTCTTAAGTTACCTTGCTATTTATGTGATTCAGAATAAGCGTTTGCTCGCAGGACAAATGAAATATTTTGGGTTAAAATCAATAAAAAGTTACGTTTCTTGAACGAATAATTTAAAAAGAATTTTCAATCTTCGAGCCAATAAATTTTGGAAAACATCCTAAAAATGTAACTGATGGACTATAGCTTGATACACACATTTTCATGAAATACACGTGTACGTCATGATATTGGTGACATAATTAATTAACAATTTTATCTAAGTTCACTAGTGATCCATTTATGAATGCCTATTCAAATTTGAATAGCTCCTATTTTAATAAGGCCACGCGCAAATTTATTCGGCCTCTGATAATAATGTAATCGACAAAACAATATCCCGCCTCACCCGGACTTATAGCCGAAACTAAGTCGGTGGAAAGTGACCAAATGAAATCGGGGAATCCCCTGCCGGACAAACTATTGTTAGCCTCCACATCCCTCGGGGTTCAGCCTTTAAACTGACCACAATATTTAATCACAGCGTTATAATTACAATATGTCCCATATTTGGGCCAAAAACTAAGCGCCGTTAGGTGAATCTTATTGTATCAGTATTCGTAGCTTTGAGCGATTCTCACTACGTACCGAACAAAGAAAGGATGTATCAATTCAATTCACCAAATAAATTTAATTTATTGATAAGAAGTCGAAAAATATTTGCTTTTTTTACCCGCTTCTTTTGTGTAGAACAAAAAATGTATGTCATAGAACTGTGGTTTGTACCATATTGAATAATTTTTTGGTCGAAAAACACAGGTACTTTTTTTAATAACTTCTTTTATATTCCTATGTGTGTAGGCTTTTAAAATTCATCTTTCACTAAAACTTATAGAGTTACATGAATGGTTGATGTTGTCAATGAGAAAGCTTTTTACCTGTTGCAATTTAAATTTATTAAAGATTAAAAATAAAGATTTAATTGCTCACAAAAATCTTATGATATATTCTAGTTGACATAGTTTTATATTATTATTCTGAAAAATATAATCTGATATCAAATTTTCTACCGATCGCTTTGTCACGATACTCACGATTGTCACGATAACATTGGTTCCCAACCTGGGGGTCACGGAGAGTTTTTTGGGGGGTCGCCAACTTATACGGTCAACTAAAAAAATTATTCACTTTTGCTTGGCTTTTGGATTGTATGGGGGTCGCGGGTCACATGGATTTTATGAAAAGGGGTCGCCACCCGAAAAAGTTTGGGGACCTATGCTCTATAAATTCGTTTCTCTATGCAGTATTTTTTTATTGCTATGATTACAATATTTTCATAACAATAGAGATTCGATAAATTCTCCCTCCAGACAGTGAATATTGGCAATAAACAACAGTAATAGTCAACAAAAATCGATATTTCTTTAATCTTATAAAATCCAATGACAATTATTTTTTATTAGTCTAATGAATATTTTTCGTCCATTTGGCCATCACAACACTCCGTAACTACCCGATTGCGACGCCGCGGTGTGTGTACATAGTGAGATAAATAGATTTTCAACGTGTCTCGTCCCCTTCACCTGACCAGGAGGTTAATACGGGCAAAACAAAGCCTACGTGAATATGCCAAGCTAAGGTCCGGTGAGTTCCAGGGACGGAGTAGGACACGGCCTGCCGTGAGGTGCCTTTTGCAGTTGAGTCTGAGAATTTCGAAACGGACCTCTGGTGGATTTAGCGGATTTTCCATACCGTGTATTTGGGACTGATTCTAATACTGTTTTAATACAGCGGTTGCCTCGTAAACTTTATTTAAGGTACGTTTGAAAATGCTCAATATTATCGTGAATCATTATACAAAAATATAAATGTACTACGCGATAAAAATCATAAATAAATTAATAATTTATCTAAAATTTGAGGCAAAAAAATGATCAACTAGTACGTGAAAAACGTGTAATAAATATAACTCTGAAAATAAAATAAAAATACTTCAAAAGTAGCACACTATTTTAACTCTATTTACCATCAAAAATTATTAAAAATATATTTGGTATTTAAAATTCTTGAAATATGGGTCTGAACAAAAAGATTTTTCTGTTTTATTAAAATACAATTATCGAAAAATCAACTCAAATTTTATCATGGGAAACTCTTAATTATTTTATGAATTGACGTTTTTCCACGGTCGTCGTAAGTAACATTTATTGGAAATACAGTGGAACCTCGATCAACCGTTCTCGTATAATACGTTTTCCCGGCTGGAACGCTTATTTTTTATAGTCCCGTGAAACTCCCATAAGAACAATGTTAAATAATCGCATTGACCGTTTACCGATTCCACGATTTCCTCGATAAAACGTCTAAATATTTTGGTTCCATCACAAATATTATCCCGATTGACCGTTTTTATTGCATATTTCTCCGTATCTCGGCAAGCAAGTTTGACACAGCCGAGTGCAGGTGTTATGTCTAGACGCGTTCAAATCCGCTGTACATATTAGACGTAACGCATTGGACGCTTGTGCTATTTTTTGGGTTGAAATCCACCACACATAGAGTTGTTTAAAATTCATGGTAATAATGATTCCTGTACATACAAACTTTTAGTCACAAGCTTAGTAACAAGTCTTTGTTCCGATTAAAGTGCCAAATAACAAAGAAGCAAACTAACATAAAGGACTTTTTTAAAAAATAAATTTTATATACAGTATGTACAAGTAACTAAATATTTTTTACTTGTTTATTATTATTTGAAGCTTTGCCGCATTCACCGTTTTCCGCAATTATCGTTATTTTTTCAGGGTCCCTTGGAAAATGTAAAATCGAGGTTTCACTGTACATATATATTTAATATCAAGTTGTTTGTATTTTAATCGGTGTAACATATTAAAAAAAAACGTATATTTTGTAACACGATCCATAAACGTGCTCTAAATATTTTTAGGTGAATATGTCAATATATATTTCAAGGTTTTAGAGTTTTTGCGATTAATTTGAAATTCTTCCGCTGCAAATGCATAGATGGAGGCTAGGTATAGCATAGCGGTCAGATAAAGGGTGGGAAGGCGGTTGACCAAAGGCTGCCGGTCTTAAGCCACTCTAATCCACGCCCGATATTAAACCAGAGGTGTTAACTTCTAGACCTGTGTGCGTGCTATCGTATATTACTACAAAGACACATATAAAATATACTTATAAAAGGCGAGTGATTTGGATGAATAATTATGATATCGTTTTTAATATATGTAATCTGAATTTACTCAGTTTCGGCGTATGACTTGAAAGAAATGTAACCTTTTGTATTATTAAACCTGAACTATTATAACTCTGTACGATTTCATATGTTTTGTCACTGATGGCCCGGATTTCACCTTTAGGCATCTTCAGGCATTCAACTGCAAGTATTTGAAAGTGGCTATTTCACGGATGCAACAGAACTGACAATCGGTTCTGTTGCATTCGTGTGATAGAATGCCTGAGGATGGTGAAAGGCAAAACCCAGGTCGTGTGTAAACATGTGGAATCGTACAAATTTGTAACAGTCCAGGTTTGGTTTTGGAATTCCACCAAGCACCTTCAGTCGATATCGTAAATTTTGTATTATTTTCTATTCTAAGAAAAGGCACTCGATTTTTTCATAATAACTAAAACTATAATATTTAAAATATTTGATGCACTTGCACAGTTTAAATATTTAAAAGCAACCGAGCTACGTCAAATCTACCTATAAAATATAGAAAATAATTGAAAAGTATTTCGTTGAAAAAAAACGACTATTATTTGATAAAAACAAATATAAAATGAATATATAATAAATTTATAAATAACAGAAAGAAAATATAACATTAATTTGAATTTTCAATGTTTAATTATTTGTGGCAGATTATCAATTATATGTTATATTTGATAATCGTTTTAAGCTTGAATATGTTCAACATTAAGTTTTCAGAATTCATCGCAATCATAACTTTTTTCCAGATTTAAACAATAGAGTTTATAAATTTGTTTCAAATAATTACTAAAACGTTAACATACTGATTGAATATTAAATATATGAGTTTTCCACGAAAAAACTTCCAGCACTCATTTCTTGTCCATAGACTATATTCACAGCAAGATTAGCTTATGTCGTGCCAGCTAAAATAAATTACATTTAAGCGGGCTTTGGAAGTTTGGTGAGTAACTTCACAAAAATTAAATAAGTCACTACAACTTTATAAATAATTCTATAATTAGTAAGAGAAAACCTTTTAATTTGGTATTTTTTTTCATTATTTTTTATAACTGCTATTAAACTCATTTTTTCTTATTTTTTTAGTTTAATCATAGGTGAAACAAATTTAACAATGTAGTTCTTTTTAAATCATTTAGATTCGAATAGAGCTCCTTAAGAATAATAAAAAAAAATGTTAATTATCATTTTAATGTTTCCAATGAGTAGACATTAAAAAAGGCAGGTTTCCTTTTCAAGCTTGAAAGCTTCTTTTCATTTTCCTGAAAAGCCATACAACATAAAACAAAGATTATTATTTTTAAACTGGCATTAAAGAGAAATTGTATTTTCCGGACCGACATCTAGCGAAGGCACATAAAGCTCTGAAGATACTAACTAAGATCTTTCTATCATAAAGGCAAAACTATTAACACTGAGTGATTTTAACAGGAAATCTTAATTTAATAATAAATTTAAGAAAAGGATATTACTACAATAGAAATGTTTATTAGCTTATAAATTATCAAAATCGACACACTAAAGTATTTTCTTGTAGTTGAACAGAATAAAATTTTAAATTTTATCTAAACACGTTTTCTCTTAAAAACCAAAGATTCAAAGCTCGTTTTTCTTGAAATGAATTATTAATTTCACGTCAACCTCGAGTATATATTAAAGGTTATAAAAAATAGTAAAACGATTTAAAAAAATAACGGTAAAAACCACGGAATTTTATTTTATTTAAGCCATCTTGGAACAATTACGAAAAATAATATCAAAATAAATATTTTAATTAAACTTTTAAATTATCATAACATATTATGCGGGAAAATAGCTCAACTGTTTTCACTGTTCATATTTTAGTGTTTCACAAAGGTTTTCTTTGTGAATGCATTAATTTTGTCTGGTGCATTCATTCTAGTATCTAAGTAGTATTTAAGAAATGCTTTGTAATTTTAACTAGCTCGATTAAGTAGCATTAAGTTTTATAACCGACTATACATTTGTTATTATTATAAATACACAAATATGCATATGTATAATTGAGCTTTCTATTAATATTATAATATTCAGTGCTTTTGCACGTGTAAGGTATTTATTTTATTACAAAAATGGACTATATTATTCGATTGTCAATTCTTTTGTCATCATTTTTGTAAAAGCATGACAGACGATACAAATTTCTTATGAAAAACTTGAATGGGATTAAATATATATATAAATATTACACATTTTACCAATGGTGGCTCGTAGGAACGCACTACGGAACTGCAGTACCCCCAAGGAAATTTAAAAAAATAAAAAGTAATATTATAATATACAAAAATCTAAGAATTATTATAGCTCACCCGCGCACCAATACATAAAATAATTATCATGCACCACGGTATTCTAATTACAAAAAATTGACGCACCTTTATGATTTTGTGCAAAACCATTTTCAATAGAATATGCTCAATTAATCGACGGAGGAGGGCTTGACCAACCATTTAAATCATTATTTTTAATTATGAAAGAACAATTGCTTATGCCATCAATATCTAATAACCTATTTATTTTTCAATTACAGCCAAATCCTTGCCAGTCCACTGTGTCGTTGAAGGTGTGAGCGCCCTGGAAAGTTTGACAGAAAGTGTCAATATAAGCGGTCGACGCCCTGCCGTAGAAGCTGATAGTTACGTAATTATTCCCGCTGCTACGGCATTTCGCGAGCTGGTTTCTGCTGCTCTTCTTCGGCTTGGATATCCTCACGACTGTGCTGCAGCTGCCAAAGGTAAAAATTGTATTATACATATTTCTTTTGATTATAAATTCAACAATAACTTAGTAAACTGACATCTTTCCGAGTAAAAAAAATAAATCGAGAATTGGGTAGTTCATAAGTATTGAAATTTAAAATTTGCCCGATAGATTTAATTCAATATTAATTTAGTCAAGATACTAAGCGCCCTGTTTCATGTATATTTTGTGAGAAAATGTATTTTTATTTACTTTAATTAATTCCACGGTTACTGGTATTTTCATGATTATATTATAAGAAAACTTATGATCGTAATAATATCTAAATAAAATTAACTTAGTCTAAAATATAAAGCATATTTTATCAGATTCATTTTCAATTATGACTTTCACCACTAGACATGTTAATAAATTATATATGAATGTTTTACATTTTTTTTTTTAATTTTATCACAAATTCTTCTGGTCTTCAACATATGGTTAATTCTTTTTTATTATTTAATTTTAGGCTCGGTAGTGATCAAGAATTGGAAACCATTGACATTTGACCGTATATCAGATGGTCCTCTGGTCACAGTCGGAGAAATCCTGGGTGAACTAACCACCGTCGCAACATTGAGGATACAGGTCTTGCGTCCTAGGACGTCTCCACTGCAAGAGATCAAGGACAAATTACTTCGTCTGATGCTGGTTCAGAGCCATGGGCTTCTTCTTTCAACTGGGTGTCCCTTAGATGAGGTAAGAAAAAAGTTCATTATACTTATTTATCATTTTTCTAAGGATTTTTGTATTCGAATAACGAACACAAATTCGGATAATAACGAACTAAAACAATCATTGCATTCCAGGGCGAAATGAGGCGTAACACTGCACGACTATCGGTTAACGAACAATTCAGAATTCTTTGAATAGATTATATTCGTTAACCGATCGCCCACTCTAATTTTTTTACAGATTTTCGCCGGCAATGAAATATTTACCGACAAAAATTATACCGGCTTAATCAATCACCAATAATTGAAATTAGCTATTATTTTTACAAAATTTGTTATACGATTCATCGATCATTATTATACCCACATAATTCCTAAATAATAAGTATTCATTGTTCGATTGACAATCTCATATAAGTATAGACATTGCAACATGAAATCCTTCTCAAACAATACATCAAAATAATACATATCGTCAGTTGGGAGTTGTCGTCGTATTGGAATCAGTGAATCACAGGTGAACATAACGAGTACAAAGGTAACGCGATTTCCATAAGACGTAAGGGATCACGTATTTATTTGTTCTTCTCACTGGAACGGTAGTTTATGCAAATGTATACCTAACCGACAAAGTATATCCGAAATCGTCCGTTTACACACAGCCAGTATTATACCCGCATGATAATAATAGTATTGATTTTGCCATGTATTGGAATGTAAACGAATGTAATATGTGAGATTTTGAATAATGCTCAAATTCAATTCGTTTGGCGGAATATTTTAATTATAAACTTTTATTTTAGGAATGTTTAATTCAAATTGAAAATAACGTACAGAAAAGCGCATGAGATTTGTCAGTTCAAGGAATGACAGCATACGAAGATTTTCATACTGTACTGTATAAAATAAATATTTATTTAATATTAAGACATAAATAAAATAATTCATGTAAGATAAATGACACTCGCGGTGTTTGCTGGAAATTTAATATAAAATTAGAATCTTTTTTTCCGTAAGTTTTGTCAGTAACTACCCGGACTATTTTTTTATGTTTTCGTGCATTAAAAGTATGGATGAATTTAAACTACCTGTAAGTTAATATAAAATTTGATATTACATCAGAATATAGCTCATAGATAATCATAATATATTTCTTCAATTATTCTCGTATATCTTTAGGAATCATACATATATATATATACAGATATATTTATTTACAATGATATAATCTATACATATATATTTCACGAAAAAAGTCAATATCACTAATTTTGTATGACATCCACTCCCCCACTAATTCAACTCCAAATTACACGGTCCTGACCATAGTGTAAATGGGGGTTTTCCCGTATTACTAATCTAGCGTGAATTATTTATTAGTTTTATATAATACTTTGTTTCTAAATAAGAATTTACACAGAAACAGCATTCTATTTATTAGTAAAATTTGAATTTAGTGGAACGTCTTTCAAAATTAAAAACATTGACTTTTCTCCTTTCATAATTTTATTTTACAAATTGATTTTCAATGCTAAAAATATTCCTATAATTATCTTATAAATTACGGAAAGTGTTTATAAAATGAATTATCATCGCTGATTGATTTTTTTTCTTGTGCGCGTCGACTGATCTATTTAATGGAATCGTATAATCGCATCTTTTAATACACATATAAATAAGCATTTACGCGATCTGAGATCCTTCCACAGAAGCTGTCTACGAATGGAAGAGGGTGTAGTCTTCATCTCAGGGATCGAGAACAATTTGATTTGAATTATATATATAAATAAAAATATTTCGCTTGATTAGAAAAGTGGATAACATCTTCTTCTAAAGGCTGCATTTTATTCGAAACATTATACTCGAATAAAAATAGGAGAATTAAAGATAATGCAAATTAATCAAAGATGCAAAAACCGATTATTAACAATAAAAATATCCATGCTTCTACAAAAAAAATATTTTCCAATTGTTCAAAATAGGCCTTCCATTTCGGGTCAACAAGATAAAAAAACACATGAGAAACAGACACTTTTTTTTTATGAAATAACGAATTGTACAAAAACAGTTACCAACCCCTGGTATACAGCGTCTTGTGTCTACATAATGCACCCGCCCCATACTTTAATATTTAACCCTTATTAGTGGGTAGCTCATTGTTTTCCCCGTTCAAAGCCTGTCGCTTATTTCGAACCTCGTGTTTCTATTCTCATTGTTGCTAGCGCCCTCTCAATAGAACGGGATGCTGATATGGGATTCTTTCCGCAACGAAAAGAGATGTCGATAGATTTAAAATTGAAGCTTTTCCTTTTCGCTAACTGCAAGTTTTTGTGGTATGCTATGATCGAATTTATTTCTACCTGCGTTATTTATACAGCTTAAGCCAAGAACATTTTATATTTAAAAACACTGCAAACATAACAGGATTTATTTACTTCAATAACTTTTATATTTATAAGCCCCTTCAAAATGCATGTAAGCATACTAAGGAAATCCATTATTTTACATCTAAATTTAAGATTCATTCACTATACTTTATTTATTTAGATGCATTGTCTTAACAAACCAATCACAAATAAGGTATTGACATATTTTTAAATCATATAATTTGTTGTTTTTTGCCAATAACAAAGTTTCTGTATTGTTAATAAATTCAAATATTACAAGATTAATTCATTTCTGTAGAATTTTTTTTTAAGCAATTTCGATCCATTTATAATATTAACAAGGCGATATTAAAATGCTTACTTGAAATGTTTTATAAAGTAAATAATTTATTACTGAATTGTAAAAATAAATATACGTGTCAATGATGTGAAAACTGTTTAAAAATTATTTACGCATTTTTATTAAAAAATAAAATTTGTTAACCGTCACATCTTTATGGAAAGGCATGGTATTTTAGATAATATAAACACGTTGTTGAGTACTTATTGATCGGTTGATAGTTCTCGTGATGAGAAAAACCGGTCCTGATCATAAAATAAATTGTGAAAATAAATATAAAAAAATCTGAATTACTTATTGAAATAATTGGAATGTTATTTTTAACTATAATCTCATTTGATTAGTCTTGAATAAAAACTTATGTCAAACAAAAAATCACTCGTCGTTGCATTAAATCTTGTAATCTATTTTCTTCTATAGTTCATCGTCGTAATTCTTACCCGAGACAACTTGTAGGTGTTAACAAGAAATACGTCTCGCCAGAAATATTTAAAAAGAATGACTACATACTGTTAAATTGTACACTGCATTATTTCAATAAAATTTGAATACAAAATGGTTCTTTTATTCGAAATTCAAATATTTGTTTTTAACGAATATTTAGAATCGCTGTTAGTGAGCATCAATGATTAAATTTAATAATTATATTGTAGTGCGTAGAACAAAACAATAAAGTCCAAACATAGAAGCAAATTTAAAAAAACAATTTAAATTTTTTTAGTGGAATTTATATCGAACAAAGATATTAAAATGAATAATCAATGAACCAAAAACCATCCAAGCTATGCCGTTATGCTTGTCAGCCGTCAAGCATTTATTTTATCTTTATAATAACAAAACTTCAAACTTTTAAAAGGTAGAGCTGTAATACCAATAAATTTTGGTTGGGTTTTTAAGATAATTGATGTAGGAGACAGGTCTTCGGTTTTATTATTTTCAGATTATAAACGCACTTTATTAAGGAACATTTGTTATTATTATTAATAAGAAAGTAAATAAATCAACCCCTAACCGTGACGCACCCCTCCACTTAAGGATTTGTCGTAGCATAAAATACCCCTAAAAGGTTCGCCTAAGAAATCGCACACAGTTGCCCACTTAAAATTTGTTTGATGGAATTGACATAACTCACGTTTTTTCATTCATATTAACACCATTTTCAACGCTCAAATTTTTTTTATTTTTTATTCTATATAGCTAACATAAATATAGTTTTCACTATATAGTCAGTTGCAGACATTCTAATTATTTTAATATTTTGATACAGAACAAAATTTTAAATTAAATTATTAGAAATATTTTTATTTTCATGTATTATCTCCAAATTTTATATAAGCTAACATTTAAAAATGATTTAATATAATATTCGCAAATTATCAAGCTGCAAATTATGTTGCTAATTTAAAGAAATAAATAGTCTTTACATCTACAAAGATTATTGTTTTGTGTATAGAATAAAAAAGTTATTTAATTAAGATTTATAATTTTTCAGTAAGCTTATTTTCGAAAAAGATCATGACATTCAATCAACGTTTTTCATCTGTCAGAGAATAATTTTGCTAAAATATTTGCCACAAAATACCTTCGGTTTGTTTTTCTACGTAAACAATTTAATAAAATGATTATAAGCAATCTCTCAAAACAACAGATAACGAATATAAACCTGATATCCACTCGTGTAAATCACAATTTCACAATAAAAACTCGATTGTCTTAATTTTCTCTCGTGCACAGGGGAAAGAAACATTTTTATATATTACTTTTAAAAAAATACAGTGCACAAATGAGTAAAACCAATGTTTAAAAATATTTTCTTTTTTATTCAGTATTTTTTAAGTCATTCTGCTATGTTATCAGGGTATTGCAAGTAAAAAAGACGTTTTCTATATTTTTTATTTATCAACACATGTGTATATAAATAAAAAAATGATCATTAATCATTCACCCATAGTACTAAAAGCTATTATTAAAAAAAAACAATATTTAACATCTGCATCTAGATTCTAGTCGAATGCAAGCCACAGTGAATTACCACTTATTTTCGTATTTGTATAATCATTATAATACTGTTTTTGAAAGCTGGATGTAATTTAAATTTGAATTGTTACAATTTTGTACGATTCCACATGTTTTGTCATTAACGACCCGGATTTCGCCTTTCGGCATCTTCAGGCATTCTATCACACAGATGCAACAGAACTGACATGGTGAACCTGGATCGTTAGTGACAAAACATGTGGAATCGTACAAAATTGGAATGATTCAAATTTGATATTGAAATTCCATCAAGCACCTTCAGTCGATATCATAAATGAATGTAATTTTTTTACGGTAAAGACTTTTTTGAATTTTACCAAAAGGTTGCTTTTGAAAGAATCATGACACTTTTTTTATTTTAACTGTTGCAGTATTTAGGGATAATTAATTTTAATTTTACAATTAAGTCAGCTATACTAAAAGGATGAGATAGCCTGAGTACAAATTATAATTACCACTTGTAAAGATTTGTACTTTAAATGTTGTAAAAGTATCAAAATGTCTAAGTAAATAAAATGTTTATTTCATACATTAATTAGACGGTTAGAATTGTCATAAATTATTACGCTGTTTTTTTTTTTATCCATGTTTGTTACCCCTGGTGACGAGTAAAAACAAGGCAAAGGCTTTGGAAGAAGCTACCACCACCCGGGTTAAAAGGAGTTTTAGATGTAGAAGCGCTTTTGATCTTATTAATACTATGAAATAATGCTTTATAATCTTATTAAAAGAGAGGTTAGCACCGAGATGTTCCGTCGATCCGATGCTTCACATCTTTCTGCCTCCTCTGCCCTCTCCCACAATCACTCTCTCAACCCTTTCCACCTTCTTTAAGATTGGCGCCTTTTATTTTCAGGGATGAAACGATAAAATAGAGTTATCATTTGATTAAAAATTTCAGTTTTTTTACTGAAAAAAATATCTAAAATTTAAACTCGTGTTAATGCTTTGTAATCGTTTTACTACAAATATATTTCATTTTGCAACTGATAAAATAACTAATAAAGGAACAGACACATTCTAAAAAATGAAGGAAATAGTATTTATTTCTTTTATTTGATAAAGAATTTATGAAAAATAATAAAAAAACGTATCCGTCAAATTCGGTAGACTTCGAAATGATTGTTTTATGATTCACGGTCCAGGTTTCTGAAAGAAGAACGGGGATTGTGAGTGACAAAACATTCATGTGGATTTGTACAGAGTTCTAACGATTCAATTTTGATATCGAAGTCCTATCAAGCACCCTCTGTTGATATCGGCAATTACAAAAAAATAGTTTTGTCTATTTTTATTTAGCCTATTTTTGCTCTTCTGGTTACATTCCGTTATAAAAACAAATATTCATCGTTGGACAGAAATATTATAATGAAGTTTAACTTAATATTTTACATATTGCAAAAAACTTACTTTTCATCAGCTTTTAAATTAATGTATTTAAATTAGAAATATAAAAAAACCCTCTGTTTCAATAGCTAACCCTGATATTATAAAGTGTATCGACATCACGTCGTTCTCACCCCTATCGTGTTATTTCGTTAAACATTATTACAATATTTTGACGTCTCGGGGTGGCGCGGACGGCCGAAGGGTTAAATTTTGGCGGGAACGATTCGCTCAAAGTTCTCCAGGATGAGGCTTTGTGTCTAGAAGAGCTGCGGATTATTCCTAGAGTTTTGAGATTATTTTAAAGAAGACGAAGGTTTTTGGAAAATATTGACTGATTATCATAATGTTGCTAAAGTGCTCTTTACTCATCTCTTCCCAAAACCATCATGAATTAAGCTTCAAATAAAATTAAACAAGACATTTTTGTTGTTTCTTGTATTGCCAATGAAAAATCAAAGTGACAGATAATATAAATAACTAATAATTAATTAATAGTTACCCAACAATTCAAATAAGGGTTATATCGTATATTGAGATGTCGGTTTCTTAGAGATTTGAATGTGGGAATTTTACAACTTTTAGTATAATAAAACCTCAATTTAGCTGTAAATTTTTTCGGTTAAGTTTTAACATTTCTTAGTCACCGCTTGCAAAGTAATGTTTTATAATCAAAAAGTTTAAACATAATCCAATAATTTTTCTTCTTCTTTTTATTTATGCACTTGCATAAAAGCATCGTTTATAGTTAATATAGAATAGTTACTCTCTGTTGATGGTTAAATATAGTATTATATATAAGCCAAGTGGTATAAAAGCAAACTGTATAATATTATATAACGGGCTAAAATCACAACTCATCGCCGTTAATGTTATTTTAGAGACTTTTTATTGCATTCGGTGACCATAATTAATTTTACTGTCATTTTTACCACTTCAATTACGTATCATTGACTACACTTCTGAAGGTTCTCAACACACCTTAATTACTTCAATAAGCTGAATAATTTCCTGCAACCTTACCTCTATTGGGAATTTCTTGCGATAGCCTTTGTGGGATGTGCCGCTGGCATAATAAATTTGAAGTTGTACACTCATTCCCGGGAAGAAGCAAAGGAGTCAAGGCCCGACCCTCAATTTTGCAACACGTACGATCTTACCATTTGAACGAGATAATTCTATCTGAATATTATTATCGTTCTGTTCAAGCTCGAAGACCGCTTAGCCCAGGTGTTTTTAACCGATAGTATTTTATTATATTTCTGAAGAATTTAGGTACTTTGAAATTTATTAGGCAAATGAAAATTTAAACAAAGTGCCTCAGCTTACTATTTCATATTTTTAAGTTGAAAGGAACTGAGCATGATGTGAAATATGCCATATATTATAATCGAAAAGTTCTGACATGTAAAGAAATATATCGCCTAATCAAGTCATATTAACATGTTTCTTAGCTGAGTTTAACTCATCCTGGTACAATCAAAAAGTGTTGTTCAAGAAACATAATTTGAGTATATTTAAATAATTTTGTCTTTCTGTCAAATAATTTCAATTTTACTCTTAGTAAAGCCGTTTGATTAAGCAATTCTGCTACCAGTTACAAAAAAACGCGTATTAATTATCAAAGATTCAGTTGGAATTTACTTATAAATGATTTATTTACCATTCATTTCTTTTTGATCGAAGTGATTAATTTATTGAATTTCTAGCAAAACGAATCAAAAACAATGACACACGTTTAGTTTCTCTGCACTTTAACATTTTCGAATAGCAAATTTATCGAGATCTGTTCCTTAATTTCTACTTCCGTTTCTAATACAAAAGTTTCTTCGAACTTTAGCTTAGTCTCGACGACTTAAGGCTGTGTGTGTCAATACTTTGAACAAAATTTATCATCTCAAAGGCTTCGCTTTCAGAATAATGGAGCAAACGATATGATCTTCATTTATTTCTATAAATCATTTGGAAACAAGTTGCTTGATATTACTCCTAATTCAGTGGCTTACTTTAATGTATTTCAGAGTCATTAGATTGATTTTTAATTTTATTTACTAAAATTATCATTCGCTAATTTTTGTTTGTGTAATTTTGAATAAATGCTTTCGTTTATACAGGCGTATAACAATGCTAAATATACAAATCTGAATAAAATCGTTCACGCAGTAAATGTTAAATGGAATATTTAGTTACTAATTTTGTAGATATCGCGTCATTCAACAATTTTAAAATAATTTTTAAAAAATACAACTACATTTTTTAACAAAACAGATCATATTAATTTATAAAAAAGATTAAGAAAGGAAAAAAACTGTTTTGTTTATCTAATTGGCAATTTCGCTGATAATTGACTTGATTTTTATGTATTGAAATAATGTACTCTCATAAGTTTAGTAGTATGCATCAGCATTTCAACTATATGGTAAAAAAAATTCAATTATTCAAACATTATATATATTCAAACTTTTATACGATTCCACAAGTTTTGTCATTCACGACCTCCATATTTCAGCATCTTCGCGCATTTTATCAGACGGATTTAATAGAACTGTCGGTCAGTTTAGTTTACAGTGTGCATATATTATATGTAAGAAAAATAATATAGACAAGAAGCTTAGAAGTTAAATATAAATATGAAATAATTTAAATAACTAATTATTTGATTGTAATGACAATAATGTTTGAAAGATATAATGATAGCGTTATTCAATAATCAACTACCGTCAAAATATGATTAATACATTTGATACTTTTTGATTTGATTTACCCACTCTATGTCAGTCGATATGGTAAATTATATTTACGTATGTCTATCTCGTTGTGTACGCCACTGTACTGAGTAAGTAGTGATGCTCATAACTGATAGAGATTAAAATGTCTAAGAAGATAGTGTACTCTGCGATAATTTGCGAATGTAAAAAAAGTTTCTCAATAATAAGCTAATATTTAACTACGATGGAATAAGTAGAAGATAATAGATACGAGAAGGATGAACTGAATGTCAAATGATAATGAAGCAAAGACGTTCGTTAAGCTAATTACGGAATTCAAAGAGAATTTGGAACATTAAAATATAGTTTATTGACATTAAAATCATTACTATCATCTAAATAAACTGACTATTGTGAGGCAAACCTTTCTTGTGCTTAGAATGAAAGATTTTTTTATCTAGCGAGATATTGCTAATTTTTTTTATTATTTTAACTCTACTTTTTATTATCAATATTTTCTGATATGTACATATCGAGCACAAGAAAGATAATGATCGAATTACTGTAAAATAAAATAAAACTCATCGATTCATTTTATTGTTAATAACAATATGAATTCAACAAACACAAATGAATATATTCCATAATTTACGATATCGACTGAGCTTGCTATAAGAACCTTTCATAAATAACTCATTAACTGTGTGTGTTGTTTATAAAACACATGTACAAATTTAATGTCATTGTATTATAATCAATTTAATTGTTTGAAATATTATATAAGATATATATTTAGCTTTTTGCCTTGGAATCTATATTTTTTCTGTATTATTCTGCATGTATATAATCGATACATACCGTATACCATGTGTCAGTTATATTGCAGTCATGTCATGGAATGCCTGAAGATGCCAAAAAGTTAAAACAGAGTCATGAGTGATAAAGCATGTGGAAATTTACAAACATTTAACTATTCACATATGTAAATATCCAGCATGAAGTGGAAATCATTTCCACCTCAGTAGTCTCTCAAAAACTCCAATCAAATACTCGGAACCAGCTTTTTTTAATATTCAGGTATTTGAACGTGTTCCGAATTTTTCTAAAAATATTCTTTCATAGTAATAATGCACATATCAATGAATTAGCAAAACATTCAGCTGGATTCTCTTAAAATCTATCGTAGTAAAAATCAAGTTCTTTTTAATTTAATTGCCACAAAAACCAAGAAACGCTCTGGAAATTATCATGAGCATGAACCAATTGAAACGATTTTCCATAAATCCAATATAACAAAGAATATATATATAATTGAATTATTATATGATTAGAATATTTAAGTGACTTGTGAATAGATCGCATGTGCCCACATTATTATGAAATGAATATTATTTTTATAAAAATTACATTTTATATGAAAATTTCGGGCTACCAAACGAATTGAGCTGATACGTTATTGGTGATTATAATACAGTTTGAGAACGTCTTATGGACAGCACAAATTAGTTCTACGAGTAACGTGATTTAAAATATCTAATATGTAAACAAAGTGAGTCTCCCGCATTTAATAAAAAATTTACGCCAAAAACTTAAGTCTCCAGAAAGTCAGGCGTAATAATAAGATAGGTAACTGAGTGATCTTAAGAAGCACTTAATATCAAGCAAAAGAACGGGCGCATACTAATCTCGGTTAATTTATTAGCGAGATAATGAATTGCGGTAAACACAACATAATAAAATAACGCTAGATTTATTAGATATATGAATTAGGTGACAGAGAGACACCTCGCAGATAACCGCGCGTAGTAATAATTATTTTGAATCTCTGAATACAGGGTGAGGATGACAAAACCAGCGATTCGGTATGATACGATTATGTAACGTTTAACATATCTATAACCTTTATGAATAAGAGTATTATTGTAACACATCTGTACAATTCTATACGTATATATTTATGTTGGTGTTCATAGGTTCGTCGTCATCAGTACGGACAGTTATGTCGCAAATTGATTTTTTATTGATTTATGGACTTGTGTATAAAGGTCACGTCGACAAATTTATTCTCTGATCACTCTTTATATAATATATCGACCCTATGGTGGAATAAAATATACTGGTCACTGGTTTTAAATCATCGTGGTTTAGACTGAATGATCAAGATCGTTGGTTTCGTAGCGAAAATGATAAACTCGAATTCTAGTAGGAACGGTTTCATAAATTGATTTTAGATCGATAAATTATTTTTGTTCAGCTTATTGACAAAAAGACTTTTATTCTGATCTAGAAACAGAGTAATAGGGATAAATTATCTACTAATTTTGTTTTGTATCTATCCATACTTTTTTCTTCAAATAGAGTAACTGATCAATAAGCAGATTTTATAGAAAATTTACATTATAAAAACCTCATAAGGAACTTATATTTTATGCATTTGGAGCGGTAATGGTTAGAAAAATTCATAAATGTATCAAAAGCTGTTTGACGTAATCCATTTTATATTAATTTATTTATTTATATACACACGTTACAAAAATTACAAATTAAAAGTACATTGCTTTTATAACGTCAAAATATTTAAACATTTAATTTTGGAAATAAAAAAAATAATGTTTACAAGAAAGTCAACCAAGCAAGCTCTGAAAAATCTACTTTAACACATTAAAAAATAGTATTCGCCTGAACTCAATTTCTTCCACATGGAATATGTCGACATCCGAAACAAAATTGTTGAAAATTGTTAATGCTCTTACCATTGGCATCCCCATTGGCACACTTTGAAAGAACAAACAATTCATGAAAATTATACAAAACCTGTTGATTTTTCTTAAGCATTCAATAACTTCAATGAGATTATAGCTCAGTTCTTATAATTATCAAGTCACGTTCATTGTGATCCGAATACCAAAATAGCTTAGATGATAGGTAATCCTTTAATTTACAATCTATTATTCGTTTAATATGGCGTCATTGTTTGCCGTCTCTGATTTACACTTGATAATGTCTGGTTATAAGATTTTATTTTAGCTTAATTTATTACTCTTCTTAGAACACAGATAAAGATAATGTCATTTGCTTTGTAGTGTATAAAATAATTATGAATGCGGTAAACATGTCTTAAAAATAACGCGCAACAACTGAATTTTCTGACACGAGTATTCGAGGTTCTGAACAATCTATTTTGAAATTCAATTTCCTCCTTTAAGATTATATTAGTAAACTTATTCGTTCAACGTAACAATCGCCATGATCGTCTTGTTCTAATTGAGAGACGATATGTCTTCAATCCTCAAAAATTTATTTCATCAAACACTTTCTTCGTTTCTGTCTCTGAAAAGTTTTAACAAAAATGATGTTCTATAAAAAGAAGAGGTTTTATCACTAGATAACTTTCAATAAATATCTCAATAAAATATTTAAATATTCAAATAAATCCTATTTTGATTTTCGAATACTTGCATTTTTAACACGTTGAAAAAATAGCAATGTATTTTAGTTCTACAAAATTTTGTAGAACTAAAATACATTGCTATTTTTTCACCGTGTTATAATGGAGTTCTACCAAGTGAATGCCAATTCAATCAATAAACTTGCATTTTTGGTAAATTAGTCACATATCATTTTTTCATATTGTGTGTGTATGTACATTTTATAAAAAACTTATAGATCATTAACATTTTAAACCATTATAATACTGACCTGAGCTATATGATGGCAACCGTTATAGTATATATATTATATTTAAATAAATAAAACCTAATGCTTAGTAATAATTTTTGACAATTTTATAATATGAAGATTCGCTTTTCGCAAACATTACTAAATGATAGAATATAAAATAACTAAATGATTACCAAATATACAAACAAATTTGTTGATATTCAACTAATAGTAATAAAATAAATATAATAACTAAATAGAGACACGTTTTCTGTGATTAATTAAAAACAAATATTCTTGACGAATTTATTATGTATTAGTAATTATTAATTCTACATTTGTATTGTATCACTTTCGCTTACTATGAGCGAAACCGGTATTGATATTCATATTTTTTAATTGTGGAAATAATGTTTTTTTTAAATTTCTTTATCTGAATATATTACCTTTTCACCAAGATGTTCACATTAAAATTGAGTAAAAGCGTATTTTCAAAATTATTACGTTTCCCATGCAGATGAAAATGTAATCATAAAATTTATACCAATTTGTTTTACAACGAAAATTTGCTGTGGATATTTACTATGAAGTTTAATTATTTTTTTTTATCTCATACGCTTTCAATTGAAAATGCGTATTGTGCTTTAAGTATATAACAGTAAGAGATATATTTGTGGCATGTTTGATGTAGTCAGCATCCAAACGTCGAAATTTTCCTAAGTCTCATGTTATTATCCGCTCACAACATTTGTTCTCATTAAAAAGCTGCGCTACCAAATATTTAACTCGCTAAACTCAAACTTCACATTCTGCGCAATTAAGATTTATTATTAAGGCTGTAAGTAAATTTAAGAAATCTCATATATTTACTCTGAGCTTTCCACGTTTGCGCGCCAAGGCCAATATATATTTTAAAAAGACGTGGAAACTCCGTGCCGAGGAATTAGGAAGGTAATATATTATGATTACGAAGGATGTGTTGCAAACACAGAGATTAAAACATGATAAATATTTGCTTCCCGCAGTGGTTTTCGCCACTTCTATCGCGACTGAGCAAATTACAAAGTCTAAGATGGAAGTATAATAATAATTATAATTATTTATGAAAAGAATTTTAAGTAACTCCCACAAGATGACTCTGTTAGGTGTCAGTTTAATTTTGTCTTGAAAAAACTTAACGGTTCGTAATAATTTCTTGGTATTCACAATGAAACCTACATTTTGTTGATAATCAAATAAATCATCATTTAACATAAAAGCAAGACACCTTTTTTTGATTTAGTTTATACTGAGTGAGACGTATATTGTATTACGTAAATTCATTTTTACTTTAAAATATAAAATGACACGATTTTCTCCTTAATTTTTTAAAATAAGCATAAATAATTTATAGCACTATATATAACTTTTGTTTGTAAAAAACGTTTTGTTTGTAAAAAAAATTTGATTCATATTTAATTAAAATCACTTTTTCAGAAATATACTATCGAATCGAGCCTTGATTAAATCTTCATTAAATACATCACGATACTGTTGATCATTTATATTAAAATATAATAGAAAGAATACAAAGAAACAAGTTTTTTTATTTGTGTTTTATCAAAAACAAGTCGCTGATATTTTTTTATGTTTTAGAATCAGAGGTAGAGTAATAATTAATAATTCTTTATATTTTCATTGTTATCAGGTAACCTTGGCACAAATATGCAGGGGCTCTTCAATTCCTCCGGGTCCTCACAGCTACCATGAGCCGAATGACGAAATGAAACGCAAATTTGAGCAATGGTGGAACGCACAAGTCACCCCGAGACCATCTCAGTACAGTCCTCGCCAGCCACCGTCACCAGTCACAAAGATGGAAAGACCTCCATCTCTTGGAACTCTCCCAGATCACGTGCATCCTGCTCTGCAAACAGTTCAAAGTCAATATCCAACACAAAAAACACGAATGCGAACGAGTTTTGATCCAGAACTCGAGTTGCCGAAACTACAGCGTTGGTTTTCTGACAACCAACATCCGAGTAGGCAGCAAATTCAACAGTATGTCAGAGAACTGAATAATCTTGAGTCGCGTAGAGGCCGAAAGCCACTCGATGTAAACAATGTCGTATATTGGTTTAAAAATGCAAGAGCAGCACAAAAACGAGCGGAGTTACGAAGTGTCGGACCAGGCGGTCTTCCATGTCACTTGTCTTTAAACGGATATAACAGTAGCAGTCATAGCCCTCCAAATGGTGCTATGCTTATGCCTCATGAAGCTTATCTCACATCCGATAGATTATCTGAACATCATTCGATGAAAAGCCCTCTCTCTATCAGCCCAGGGCGTGGACATCCCATGTCGATGATATCAGAAGATAATTTGTCAAACGGAGGATCTGACGTAGAAGATGACGATATGATGGATGGACCAAGAGATGAAGATAGGCCTGAAACTCCGGACGCGCCACTTTCTTTGATCACTACTAAAAAGGAAGTTGAACCGGAAGCGGTCAGGCGAAGTTCTCCTAGACCTCCAGATATACCTAAGGTGATACAATATGTCCATCATATTTATTTTTACACCCATTTTTAGACTAAAAATAATTTTAAATTCTATTTTACGTTAATAAGTAATCATAATTCTGATTGAGATCTCAATGAGCTGTCCTCGTAAATAAATAAGAAATCAATGTGCATTTAATGTACTTGTGCCATTTTTATGATTGTTTCCTCTGTATTTGTATGTAAACTCACCTGTTTTACTTTTTTCAGATAGACAATATAAAGCAAGAACCTTTGAGCGATGATCACTCTAAGCCGCAAGATCTATCTCCAGACCATTGTCCTGTCAACAACAACAATAGCCACTTGAACAATAACAACAGCAGCAAGAATGAATCCGAAAACAACATTTCTGAAGACGAAGACGATGAAGATTTGGATCATGAAATAACAGATGACGATATGAAAGCGACTAGGCGGATAAGCGAAGAATCTCTTCAAACCATGCACCCAAGTAGAGTGGCTGATATGAACAGGCAGCGATTAAAATCGTTCAGGAGTCCTAGCCCGCCTGAATCTATTGGGAGTGGTCAGTTAGTTCCATACTGTCCAACCGGACCTAATTTGGAAAGGCTTAATGCAGCGGGGTTTCCCATAGTTCCTAATCCGATGTTCAGTCATAGTATAATGTACATGAGCCATTACATTCCAGGCTTGACTCACGGAGGTCACAACATTCCGAATTCACCTCCTGGATCAAGTGGTCTGAATTTAACGGCGCTCGCTGCAAGCGCTGCAGACGAACGCCGTAAGAGAAACCGGACTTTTATCGATCCGGTCACCGAAGTTCCACGCTTGGAGCACTGGTTTTCAATGAACACTCATCCATCGCATAATTTGATACTTAAGTATACTGAAGAGTTGAATAGGATGCCATACAGACAAAAATTCCCGAGACTCGAGTCGAAGAATGTACAGTTTTGGTTCAAGAACCGAAGAGCTAAATGCAAGAGATTAAAGATGTCACTGTATGAGTCCGGTCCGCCCGGAATGCCACAGTACCATGTCAGTGATAGAGATTAGACTCAAACCGTTATTTGACCAAAAAGTCATTAAATCATTCCAAAATAATTTCGATTTTGATTAGTACACTGTTAAACGGTGCCAAAAATGTATGTATAAATGTATATTCCAGATTGTTTCAAATAATAATTGTATACTGTACTTTTAGGATTAGTTTAGTATAAAAAACTATTTCACCGATTAAAATTCTTTTTTTTTTACACTTTTGAAACTAATTGATACTTACTATCTAACTTGCTATTTATTTCGAATGGAATAAAAACACGTTTTTAATTTAAATAATATATTGCTATTTTCTGCCAAAATATAATTATAATATCGATAAAAATTATATTATGTACTGTTATAATTTAATAAATTTGATTCATCTCTACATAAATGCACCTATGTAAATACGATTTAATACATTAATTATAGAAATCTGAAAATATTTCTTTATTTCTTCCAATGGCATCTATATAATATAAACTATTCAAAAATAGCTGTTGTAAAAAGAAAACAATGTGGTTATAGATTAAAATTAAGCTGTACTTAAATGTAAAATATTTTAGGAATTTGTGCAAAATATTCAAACCAAAGATCTTTGCTTGTTGTTATTGTTTAACTCATTAAAATGATATTATCCTATGAACTAAATTGTTAAGTGTTCGATTTGTACAATTAACTTACAAAATCCTATTATGTGTATTTGTTAATGTTTGTTATACTAAATCTCTAGAATTGTCTCTATGTAAGTGACATCAATGAGATGTACAAAATATACAACCAATTTCTAAATTATTCGAAGGTTTTTCAATTCTACTTATATAAAATGTATATTAATCATGTGTTTTAAGAATATATAACATTAATTTTGTTTTTGACTGTAATGCTATTATTTTTCGCTCAAATATTCATATTAATGAACTGTTACAATCTTCCAAAATGATAATGGTAGTTTTTCTCAATTCATAATGAAATTTAAACGTTTGTATATAGATAAAAGATATAGAATTTGCATAAGTACGAATGTAAAAAGGTTTTAATGGGAAACATAACCAAAATTCGTATACATTCATTCCTTATACATCTCTTTGAACGAATGTAAAATTGTAGAAGCGATTATCCCATTCAATAGAATTATAGTATGGATTAAAATGAATCTTGTAAATATTCAATACTAGCTATCACTTTAATGGCACTACGGACTACATAAAATATATATAATAGTAGACTATATTATTTAAATTTGTTGTCTGCTTAATATATCTCAATAATCATTAATATAAAATGAATAACTAATTAATTTATTGTAACTTAATTGATAAAGGTAATTTTGAAACATCTCAATTGTAATTTAAAATGGTTGCCATAATCATATGTTGTAATAATGTTATTAGAATAAGCCTTTCGTGTTCAGACATGAAAAGAAATTTTGTCTTCAAAAAAGCTATTTGTAAAATAAAGATCTGAAATTGAAAATGTCGTTTACTAATTTTATTGTTTATCCTATAATTTAACCCATGATTTATATGCCGTTGAAATATTTTGAAGCCATAAATAGTTCATTGAACAAGCGATCAGTGAAATAAAAAGAACTTCACAATACTTTTGATGATTGAGGTGTTTGATAAAAAATCTTCCTTTCCTTCCTAATAAAAAAATATTTTTTTGCATTGTTGAAGTTATTTTTGAAAGTATATTTTAATTTAAAAAAAAAAAGTAGTATTGAAAATCATGTGGGGAAAATTTTATCAATTATGTAGTATAATTAACCCATTCTCAATTTTAATTCAATGTAAATTTAGCATCAAATAACGCCGTACCGTAAGGAAAAACAAGTGAATGAAGGCGTTTTATCAAGATTTCACTCATTTAAACTATTTTCGGAATTTTAAAATTAATTTTTATTGATCACAGTGACCGGTTTTCGAAAGATGAGATGAAAGATAAAAATGCAATAGATGTCATCCTTTGATTTTTTTTACTAATGTTATATGCATCAAATTTTTGTAAATAAAACAGAAAAGAAAGTTTCATTGATTTCAATGCAAATTAGTTCTATAAAATTAATTTTTTTCAAACCAAGTTAGTAAGATTACGCAAGGTATAACCATATGTCTTCGATTGCAGTATAATTTTTTTAAACTCAATTTCTGATTCACCTATAAGTTATGATTTAGGAACTAATAAAAAAAAATACAAAAACACAGTATATTTTGAATGAGTGATTCCTAATACAAACGATTCCTGAGTACATTTTAAGACTCCAAAAGCCATAAAATAGTTAATACCTGATATTGAATATTAAATTATTCATTTCTATACCAGAAAAGCGATCTTAATAGAATCGAGAGTAAATCCCTGTTATTTATACATCCGGGAATATTAAATGAAATTAATGTTTATAGCGATATGGATAATTTTAATTTCCCTCGGTACGCAGAGAATTAAGATGACGATAATAATAAGTAATAGGGTGGTATTATAAGACAAACCACCCGCGCTGGTGTCCCGTTTAATAAAAGGGACTAGTTTAGGGGAGAAACCGCGCCCGATTTTGGTAAGCAATACGTAAATTAGATTTTTTTTTTTTTTTTTTAAATAATAAAAACACATTTTTTAGTACTTATTTCCACAATATATTTTTTGATCAGGACCGGTTTCGCTCATCGCGAGCATTATCAACTGATAGAATACAGTTTACAAACAAGTCTATTTATACAAAACAAAAAATTGATTTGAGTTAAAGGTAGCAGGTATACAAAACCATGGGTTCAAGAACTAGGAAACAATGTACATAAAACCATACAATATTGATACAAATGAAGTAAATTAGTATAAAATTAAATGTTCACAATCACTTATTAAGAATTACAAATACAATTAAGGTAAATCAATAATCCATTAGGAGCTCTGAACAATCAATAAGGAAGTAAGGAGTGGGAAATTTTAATGACGAAAATAACCCACAATCACTACTTAATGGAACAAAATAAATTAATACATGAGAAGTCGATTAAAGATGAATCGATGAGATGGGAAGATATGGTGAGTCAGGGGCGTTCCAATATTTTCTGTAAAAAATTTAAGTAAAAGGAGGCAATATCATTTTTCAAAAAAAAGGGAAAAATATAAAAATAATAATATTTATTTGAAATATATATTTATTAATCTAATTTAATGAGTATAACAATGGTGACGACGCAAAAGTAGTTTGTTCATTTATAAGGTTAGAATTAGGCAAAAATTTATATCGATTAATTTCAAGGATTTCTTGTTTATCTAAATTCAGTGATTTGTTGTTGAAATGCAGGATTTTGTAGTTTATAGTAAAATCACATGAATGTTTATTTTGAAACAAATGGTTTCCAAAAGTAGAAATCTCATCGCCTTTTTTGGCACAAGCTAAATGTTCCTAAAATCTAGTATGAATAACATATAACATATAACAATCATAATCTTAGTCGAATGTTAGTTAACACGAAAGACAAAATTAATATTTTAAGCCAAAGTGGTATTTATCTTCTAAAATATGATTCCTGTGAGGCTAGGTATATTGGTCAAACAGGAAGATCCTTTCATACTAGATTTAAGGAACATTTAGCTTGTGCCAAAAGAGGCGATGAGATTTCTACTTTTGGAAACCATTTGTTTCAAAATAAACATTCATGTGATTTTACTATAAACTACAAAATCCTGCATTTCAATAACAAATCACTGAAATTAGATAAACAAGAAATCCTTGAAATTAATCGATATAAATTTTTGCCTAATTCTAACCTTATAAATGAACAAACTACTTTTGCGTCGTCACCATTGTTATACTCATTAAATTAGATTAATAAATAATTTTTTTTTTTTTTTTGAAAATGATATTGCCTCCCTTTACTTAATTTTTTACAGAAAATATTGGAACGCCCCTGACTGACCATATCTTCCAATCTCATCGATTCATCTTTAATCGACTTCTCATGTATTAATTTATTTTGTTCCATTAAGTAGTGATTGTGGTTGACCTGGAATATTATTTCCTCCTTACTTCCTTATTGATTGTTCAGAGCTCCTAATGGATTATTGATTTACCATAATTGTATTTGAAATTCTTAATAAGTGATTGCAAACATTTAATTTTTATGCTAATTTACTTTATTTGTATCAATATTGTATGATTTTATGTAAATTGTTTCCGAGTTCTTGAACCCATGGTTTTGTACACCTGCTACCTTTAACTCAAATAAATTTTTTGTTTTTGTATAAATAGACTTTTTTTAAATTGTATTCTATCAGTTGATAATGCTCGCGATGAGCGAAACCGGTCCTGATCAAAAAATATATTGTGGAAATAAGTACTAAAAAATGTGTTTTTATTATTTAAAATATAATGCCTTTCCATCAAGAAGTGACAGTTAACACCTTAGAAGTAAATTAGAATGTTTTAATGTTGCATTTGAAGTCTTTATAGCACTTAACGAAAGCCAAATTTATAAGGACCAGCTCAAGCTGCAAAAAAATATTGAAAGAAAAAAACAACAAAATTATTAACTTCTTAAGAATTAGAGGAAATTTATGGGAGTTTTTATCAGTGTCCACTTTTAAAAATATTTAATAAATGGATATGAATGATATAACAAACAAGTATGTTTTTTTTTGTTTCAAATAATTCAGTCTTCAGAGTGAATAAGTGTAAAAAAATAATTTAAGAAGAAGTAAAGTTAAAAACAATGAAATCAGAACAGACATTTTATGGAAGAAAAAATCTTCTTTAAAGATGGAATGGTTGGGAGAGAAATTTATTGTCACAGGATATCGGAGATTTGAACAATTATAAAAATGTACCTACTGGTATTCGAGTTTCTCACAACTAGTTAAACTTTGACTATTCAGCTGTATGAACAATAAATAAAGTTAAATTTATTAAAAATGAATGACATGAAATGAAATTAATTCAATTTGAATTCCAGCGTCGTATATTCACAAAACAAGCTTTTGGTCTTTGAAATAAAACTTCATACTTTTAATGAAAATTTCGATGAATATGTAAATGGATCCTTTTTTTTCAAACCCAGCTTTGTGTGTCGTAGTTAAAACTAATTTTCTCATGGTACATTGTTCCGAATCTAGTGGTTCAAGTAGCATGTAATATGTAAATGTTCCCCATTGTGAGTGACACTGAAAAATGCTCTACGACGTAAAGTCTACGATATCTTTTATCTCGCTTGCACTCCGGACAGTATTATGTAATACCTACTTGGACAGCTATTATAAGAAATTGAACGCACTCTAGCGGAAAATATACAAACTAATCCCCGGTTGTGACCATCTAGCGGTGAAATGAGAAAGCAAAAGACAATCTGGAAGAATTAGGATGTCAGAAGACAGCAATTTCTTGCTGCTTTTATGACGTATAAGTGACTTTGCAGTAAGATTTTAAGATAATTTTTTTTAACAAATAGAAACCAGCAATATTTAAGTGGTTTTTTCAATATAATCGCGAGAAAACTAACTTTAAGATAAATCATAATACTTTTTTATAAATTCACAAAAATTATTGTGATGAATATTTTAAAATAAACTGTATTTGATGTATTAAATATTTCTTAATAATTTACATTTATCTACTAAAGCGCTAATAAAATCAAACCATGGATGCTAAATATTTTTTTAGGAATAAATGCTTGTTTTGAAATATTTATCTTTCAAAAACTGTTATACGATATCTTTTTAAACACTGAAATTATGAATTAATATATATATTATTTGATTGTTACTTCCCGCCTAATATTTTATTCGTTTCTAAATTAGAAGGCAAACAAAATGGAAGATTTTGGCTTAAAGATTATTAATTAACAATAATGAAATGAAAATCTTATATGGTGATTCATTCAATGTGTAAACAATATTTTTTTAAATAGTTACAGCTTCAAATCAAGCTATAAGAAACCGGTGTGTATTGTTGTTATACATCAAATTTACGTTCCTCTTCATTTTTCATCAAATATCTCATTGAATTGTTTTCCGTAGCTTTGTTGAAAATATTTCCAATATTTATGTGTGTGAAAAAATAGCAAGTGCAGTATTTTATGAACTCACAATTATCGACTTCTTTATTTAAGAAAACCAAAAAAACAGTTTTTTGAGTTGTAGAATTTCACTTAAATGTAGTAAAGATATCAAAAGTATAATATACAATTCATATTTATCTATAAAAGAATTTAAAATAATTATACGGTATCTACAAAACTATGGATGTATTTTATTAATAATAGATACATAATTTATGAGATCGACTGAATGTGCTTGATGGAATTTCAATATTAAATTCGAATTGTTGAAACTTTGTACGATTTCGCATATAGGCATTTTCAGGTATTCTATTACGAGTATGTGACATACATACGAAATGATGACAAGAAATTTAGAAACTTACAAAGTTTCACAGATCAAATTTGATATATAGATCTGAAAAAATCTGTAATGAAATCGTGAATCTCGCAAGATCGAAACTTAATTGCTTTAAAAAACGACGTCATTAAAAAAGTGTATTTACTTTTATTCTATCAGCAAAATATTAATCTTTATAGAAAGAAAATATGCATATTTTTATATGGTAGATAAAAAAGGCATGTAAATTTTAATAACCTGTTTCGTAATGAAACAACTATGTCAAATTCATTCCATGAAATGAATGCAGACATACGTTTTGATGCGCGCATAAAGTTCACCATTATGTAAAAGCCCTCTATTCGGGGTGTTTTTTAATCCTCAGCAACGAATGAAAGATTTATAAAATTAAACATGCCCTGAAGAAAAGATATAAAGATTTAAAATGCAGGTCATTGAGCTGTGCATTAATTGAAATTGAGTTTTATGACCGAAATTTAATGCCGCCAAATTGAATTGAAAGGGTTGAAATATGGTTCTTATGTGAAGGGATAAGACACTATATATACACTCTGAATTTTTTGGTTTAAAACCAAATATTATATAATGGTAAGTAGACTTAAGACACTATTTAAAAAAAAATATGACAGAAGAATATATTAGACTGTTGCAAGCTTAACTGATTCTTGAATATTTTTTTACTAACTAAAATTAAATAATACATACAAGAACCAGAATTTTTAGTGAATAAAAATGTAATTCAGTCATAAAGTTTTTAGTGTCATATTGTTGCAAGTAGTTAAAAGAAAAACATTATTGAAAAATGTCATTGTTTATTTCGAATATCATTGCACTCGATGGAAGAATAGTAATTAATAAATTAATACTAAATTCAACAAAACATTATTGATTGAATTGACATTTACTTGGTAGAACTCCATTATAACACAGCGAGAAAATAGCAATGTATTTTAGTTGTGCATTTTTTTTAATGATATAGTTGATAGGTATTTCAGCTCAGCCATCGTCAGAACTATTTGACGATGGCGTGAGATGAAATAGCTATCAACTATATCTTTAAAAAATTTGTAGAGCTAAAATACATTGCTATTTTTTCGCCGTGTTATCAAGATATTAATTTTTTTAGTTAATTAAGTTGCTAAAAACTCCTCTATAGAATACCAAGCCAAAGAGCGTCTAAAGATTTTGAATAAAAAATATTAAATATCTTTTATTTTCGCGATTCACGTTTATCGTCATTTAAATTCAATCAATGCACATATCCCTTTGCCTTTGTCTCATTTATATTAAAGATTTCAAAAGTTTAATCCAGGTTTCATTGTTTTCTTCTGCCTATCTGATCTCTTTAAAGATCTTTTAACAATTTTAATCATTACAAATAAAGCTAGGCATTGTTCGAAAAAGATTATCATAAAAATAATGGCCGATTTGTATAAGGTGCGTTTTTGTTGAACAGAAGATCTAGGAAATTATTTTTATGGTTTCCTGTTTGCCTAGAATATTTATGATACTTTAAATTTTATATTGATTTTTACACAGTAGCGAGGTGCATAGCCCACCCTACATTGTGTGAATGTTTACTTTTCATAAATTTCTATAAGTTTTACAGGGTTATTTACTGGATTTTCAATTTAATATATTTCTGTCAATGATGTCACATTATGGCGGTGGATAAATTTTTTTCCCTACATGACGCCTTCATAAATTGGGCTGCAAATCTATGCACGGCATTCAGAGTGTGTAACCAACAACTCTCCCTCAAGGAGTCTATAAATAAAAAGCATATATCTAAACGGCTATTTAAAATTTTGTCAAATGACCGATGTCACAATATGTCTAATGCGTAATTTCATGCTTATTTCACACAATTTTCTTAGTTAACAAAATTAAATTCTCCATTGAAAGTTTACCCCATATGAAAGGTGTACCCCGTTTACCCCGATATTTTAATTGAAATAAAATTTTACCATAGCATTTATGCAACCAGCTATGAAAGTAATTTTGAAATTTGAAAAAACTTGTACAAGCCTTTTCTTTAAATGTAAAAACAAAATAAAAACTACACATGTTACATTAACAATATCCATTTTGAAGAAAAAAATTCAACCAGAAATAATATAAATCGCAAGTGTATTCGGTAACTGTTTCCGTTGCTGCCGCTGCTGGATAACTTCTATAAAGATCCTTCTTTCCCGAAACTGTGTGATAGATAATATGTTCAGGTGGAAAAAGAACTGAAATAGGGACAAATAGACAGTAGTGTTCACTGTAACCATATGGTCACGCTCGTCTCTGGAGATTAATTCCTTATTGTATGAACTATATCAGAAAAACAATTAAATGAAATTCATTTCTAAGTAAGACTAAACTACTACTTATGGACAACGGTAGGAAATATTTAATATCAGAAGACCTTATTCATGTATTTGTAATCTTTTAAAGCTACGTTCTAAAGTTTGAATTAAGATTATAAAGTTATGTATGAATATTGTATTATAGATTAATTATAATAAAACTCCCACGAATGGTAATATTATATCAAATAGAAAAACAGGATTTATTATATAACAAATTTGGAATTTTATTTTGTCTGTGCTGCACGGCGAGTTGTTGTCATTTATTTTATTCAGACAAAACATCCGCTTTTAGAAGCTTACTTAGCTTTTGCAATGATAGCTTTACCTGTGGAACGTCACCGGTGCACCCTATCATTTATAAGTCTACGATCCTACCAAGTCTTGTTTCAAAGTTGTGTTAGACCCTAGACTTTGTGCAATTCTTTATTAATCTTTTCGAGTGATTTTTGTGTATTTTGCAAGTTATTGCCAAATGAATTATGTTTAAGAATAAAAACACATTTTTGAGTAATATTTCCACAATTATTTTATATAAAATTACGATCGATTTCGACTCGAAAGTGATGAGTGAAACGAGCCCTGCTATATAATAATTTGCAGAAAGTTTTCTAAATCGTTTGTTTTTATCATTTCAAATACAATGCCTTCCATCAAGAAATGATAATCAACACCTTGAATATGACGAAATATTTTATTTTGGTTGGTATGAATAATTAATATTATAAAATGTACGTACATATTTATCCTGTGTTTGTAAATATTCCTTTCAGTTTTTATTCAAATTAGAATGGAATATATCAAAATGGATACCTTTGTATAATATAATACTTCACACTCAATATTTCTAATCTTAAGATTTCTTTGCTTTTCTTGAATTTTATATTTCAATAAAATTCCATAAGCACATCGCCAACAAAACAATATAATTGCTTTTTCAATCAGACTCGAAGCTTTCACTGTTTGATTAGACAATGTTAAAAATAAGGTAGATGTGATGTAAATAAAAGGTGTTCCACCACTATAACTAAAGCGCTCAGCGAGATAAGAACACAGGAAGGAAAGACATTTCCAAGTATGTAGTTTGACTGCGCAACACTGTTGCCAGCTGAGCTGTCTGAGCAGGAAATGCAGCCTCATTCTTGAGACTAGTTCCGGTCTTCCCCGTCTTACTGGGATAATCAAAAACGACTTGAAAAATTTGCTGTTATGTCATGTCATGTTTTTTGTCTCGTACAAGTTTCCATTAATTTTACGCGAAATTGTGTAGTGAGCATTTATACATAATCGTGATGGCTTATTCTATAATTTAAGGTATGTGTATTTAATTTGAATTATTACATAAAAAAATATTAGATACTTTTTTATGATTGAAAATTTACATTTTATAGATAAAAATATATATACAATTTATGATATCGACTGAAGGTGCTTGATGGAATTTCAATATCATATTCGAATTGTTACAACTTTGTACGATTCCACATGTTTTGCCACTAACGACTCGGGTTTCGCCTTTCGGTATCTTCACGCGTTATATTATACGGATGCATCAGAATTGACAAAGCATTCGTGTGATAGAATTTCAATATGAAATTTGATATTGAAATTCTATCAATCGATATCATAAATTGTATGTGTATTTTTAAGTTTCAATTATCAAAAAATAGCTTACAAAAATAATTTCTGTACGATATATGATGTTATTATGATAAAAAACAACAAAAAATAAAATATAAAAACAAATTCAACTGAAATGACAGGTCGTGGGTGGCAAAACATATCGAATCGTTCAAAGTGTCAATAATTCAACTTTAAATTTAGAATAGGTGCCAAATTGTGCGGTAAGCGAAATCAATGAAATTAAATATGTTGTTCAGTACAATGTCTCAGAATTCTAAGTAAACATCTGAAAGCTATCTAGTTTATATTTAATACAATAAATATTTTTTTAAATTTTTTATTGCATTGCATATAAATTTTATTTTTTCTCAACTCATTTGCCTCAATCAAACATCACCCTCTAGGGATAGAAGATAGAAGTTCTCATTCTCGTCCCCCTTTTTTCGCATCAACAATACCCCCTCCACTCGCATCATGGTGAACGCAAATCTTTCCATTGTGCCTAATACAGTGATATTTTTAATTGGCTTAATCGGATTTACATCATTATGTGGATTAAATAATGTCTGCTTGAAGCGGAAAACAACGGAACGCTCAAACAAAACATGATCGGTTTCTTTAAGATTATATCCTTGTGAGGAGATATTCGTTATTACAGAATACCTACGCAAAAAATACACCATTATACTCAGGTGTGCTCAATTTTAGACAAATTTATTTGTTATTTAGTGATATGGACCAATTAACAGTTAAACAATGTGTTTAAATAATATAAAACCTCAAAAACCCCAATTTTCATTTTTGATAAAAGATTATATTTATCTTTCCATATTCCGTTATTTATCAAGAAAAGAATTACGTTGGTCACTTAATCGTGAATAACATAATGCTTTGCAACAGACAGGGATCTTAGCCAATAGAACTTTTTTTTAAATCTTGTTAATATTGTAGAAGCTACTTTCAAAGTTATATGGATGTTTTCTTTACCATTGAAACAATATCTTAGAATATTTTTTTTAATAATGAAAGGAATCTATACCTGATCGCAACTCTTTATTTAGACCACTACAAAAAACTAGCGAAGTCACTTTCATATTTTTTATGTATACACTGTAAAAGCTGTAATGTAAAGCTTGAAGTTTTTCATTATCAGACATATTATTAATTCCCATTGTTGATAATTTAATTCAATTTAAAAAATGTGTGTGTATTTTAAATGATGATTTATTATATCTTTAGATATTTTGATTGTTTTTACTTACTCAAAATCATTTAAAGGAAAAGTGAATCGAAAAATTGCTAGCACTTGTCCCCACATTCATTCGATCGATAGGGTACTGCAAATATGCTGGCACTAAGCCACAGAAACTGATGAATTCCAGGACAATAAAGCTCTAAAAAATTTATCATGTGTGCTTATTATCAAATCAACTATGAATATTAAAGATAATAAGTTTACACAAAAAAAGTATTGAGCAACAAAATATATATCTTTTGTTATATTTTGTATGCATACTTATTGTATATTGTTTCATTTATTTTATTCACCTAGCCTAAAAATAGTACATATTTAAATAAAACTTGTAAACGTTGTTATTAATAACAACGTTTACAAGTTTTAAGCTACGAAAATATTTATAACTATCGACTAAAAGTTATATTATACGTAATACACAATTATCAGTGTATTATAGCTCTGCGTATTCTATCCCACGTTTATTTACTGGAAAATATCTAACAACATCATCAACTAAACAGAATCACAAAATAAGAAAATGTATGTATTATACTAACGTCGTAAATATAAATTACGAAAAACATACAAATCGTTTCTACTTTGTTGCTCTCGGTATGGAATTATCCTACTTTTGGCGTACTTATAATATTAAGCGAAATGAAGTATTAGCCATTACGTTTGCCGGAAAAAAATACCGGTTTATGATTTATATCTAAAAACAGAATGAAGACTTAGCGAGTATTAAAAATGTTGGATACTTATAACTTTATAACTTTTCAAACGACATATCCCGTGTGTTTTGCAAATTATCTTTGTGGTTGTTGTTTCTGCTGACATTTTAAAAATCTCATTTTTTTTTAAATATGCAAATTTAGTTGAATTATGATTATATTATTTTACGATTTTATTTGGACGGTGATGTTAATATCGGTCACACAATCTATCGATAATATTATTTCACAAACATTTGTAAAGGTGATATATCTCAAGGTGAAAAAATAGCAATGTATTCTAGTTCTACAAAATTTCAAAGATATAGTTGATAGCTATTTCAGCAAAATAATTTTAAAGATATAGTTATATCTTTAAAATTTTGTAGAAGTAAAATAAATTTCCATTTTTTCACCTTGTAGTAATGGAGTTCTACCAAGTAAATGCCAATTCAATCAATAAATTTGATATATCTGGCCAGAAATTTAGATGTACAATTTATCTAATCTTATATTTTTGGCAGGAAAAGTAGTTTTATCCATAAAAACACGTCTTATAGACATGTTTATTTAATTTAAATGAAGTATTAATTTTTTGACTTTTTTTATTGTGAACAGCAATATAAAATTATTTAATCCTAACCGTCCTTCTCCGAAGATTAACTTAATATGACATGATAACTTTCGGTAAAATACAATTAGAATATGGAAATTTTATCAGTTTAAAATATAGTAAAACATTCAAATTCTAGTGGTTAATAATAAGTATTTTGGTAAAAAAGTGTCCAAACTTAATAAAAACAAAATTTAATTCATAGAATTTAGGAAACTTTTTAGCAAATAGTTTATAAACACAAATATAAAAGTATGGTAAAACATAGTAGAAAAGTTACTGGTCTGATTTTATTGTAGTTGACCGTTGGTTTTGAGTAACCATATAAAATCTAACGTAGGTATAGTTGATCTCATGGGTCTTGTTATTTACTAATGAGAAATTATATTTATCGCAGGAGTACATGTAATATGTAACGGCCTGGCGCACAAGTGGCCGTCGTTAATAGAGCCTCCGAGCCTCCGGCGCCGTCCCGCGTCCCGATGCCTCCTCGCCGGCGTCTTGGGCGAAGGAGCACCGCGCCTCTTATGCTATATCTTACAATAAAACTTCTAAGACCTCTAGCTTATGAGCAGCAAGATTTATTCCGCTAACTTAATACGCCATAACGATCTTTCGTAGACGTAATAATTTTCCACATTTGGCGGATAGGGCTGTAAGTTATTTGGGGTGCTTAAGCCACCATAATTATAGTGGGCCGCAGATGGAGGCCCCGGAAAATGGACCAAATTATTTTAATAGGAGTATATCATTAATGTTTCTTTTATTTTTCACATGATTTCAAAATAGCGCTTATGAAACAAAGAGCTTCTATTGCATATTGCAACAATTATTTTGCTCACATTTAAATTGATGATACTTTGGAATTGTTACAATTTTGTACGATTCCACATGTTTTATCACTAACGACCCGGGTTTCGCCTTTCGGTATCTTCAGGCATTCTATCACACGGATGCAACAGAACTGGCGCTGATTGAACTGGCTCAGATGTCGAAAGGCGAAACCCGGGTCGTTAGTGACAAAACATGTGGAATCGTACAAAATTGTAACAGTCAAATTTGATATTGAAATTCCATCAAGCACCTTCAGTCGATATCATAAATAAAGAAACTTTGTTTAACTCTACAAATTTTATTACTTATGAACCGACATTCACCCTTCGACATCTTTTGATCATACGGATTAAACATAACTGACACACAATAAATAGTTTACATCGGTTACATGCAAAATGATTTACGCAGGAAAAACACAATCTCTAAGGCTATGATTCAAATATTATTCTGAAATAACTTGAATAACCAAACATTTTATTATAATGACGTACAATTTGTGCATGTTAGTTTTATGTTTTATAAACAGTACAGACGGCTTATGAGTTTTAATGAAAGAATTTTATAATAAATGATATTCAATCGCCATTGAAATACTATTGGGCAATTTAAAACTTTCTGAACTTATTTATAACTGGTGGGCTACGCTGGGATTTTTAATTTTTCCCAAAATTTGATTTCCATATTCCAACTCCTTCAAGCACATTCATTCAATATCATTAATAGTTTGCTTACGTCAATATTTTTTTTTCTATTTTGGTATGAAATGTTATACTGCGGAAATTAAAGAAAACTATGAGTTTATCAATTGCTATTCCGGCTTTATACCAACATGAGACCTCTAATTTTAGTAACCTGAAATGGATATCAACCAGCTTTACCAAATTAATGACAATTCAAAAATATGTATTTTCTTTTGCTTACAAAAATCCTTGAAATATTCATTGATACAAAAGTTATCACCCCCTCAATGAATAAATTCAATCAAAGAAACTTTACAAAATTTAATCAAGCGTCTACTGGTATAAAAAATACTCCTAAATCCTTGAAGTTCACGACGGCAATAATAATAATGATGATCGAAAATGGGGTGAATCCCCACAAAGTGTAATCGCAAATCTTCTGCCGACAATTTATTTTCATTAGCGATCATCCCCGGTTAATTTTATTCGCGGTGAACCCCGAAACGGTTTCTTTTCCAGCCAGATATCTTCATCTCAGTCGATGTAATTTTCTTTCGTCAGAATATTCGCATTTCTTCTATTGCAGGGCTACGCCAAGCATGACTAAACTCTGTGGTTAGTGGTGGACCACTTATCTTAACAAAAATATTTGATAATGCTTTGGATGGGCGAAACTGGTTCTAATATTATTATTAGAAAAAATGTTGAAATTTTATTTAAAATTGTATTATGATTATGAAATATATCAACTTAATGCTGTATGATTATGCCGATTATTGAATAGTCATTAAAAAGAATTATATAATACTACGGCTGTAAGCGTATCTAGTAATAGAATGCTATTGGTTTACCTTTTCCTTACAGGACGAAAATTTTTCTATTGTGTGACACCATTAAATTTTCAATTCAATTTTTTATACGTACATCACTGCAAGATGAACGATTAAAATCAAGTTGTTTAACTTTATTCTTTACAAAAAGATGTGTGAAGAACATTTGTCAACGTTTAAGCATATTTTTAATTTTGATAGTTTTTTCTTATTATGTCGTTTTATAAAATGATGTAAATTATCAGTTTTCAATCTACCATTATCACTAGTCAAATAAGATTTATTTGACTAGTTATAATGGTCGGCTCACAAAACAGTCTTCATGCATATGACGATATGACCTTAGAAACACTTCAAAAACCTTTTGCTACAGAATTCAAATCATTGAATATGGTTATTTTACTATATAAAGCTTTTGTTTATTTAAAATTTCAAGGGACTTTGATAATCGTCTTAACCTTACAATTTGTAAATTCTACGAATATATAAATATTATACGTCGCATTGAAAATTAATCAATTTTATTACTAACATAGTAAATGTGACAAGGTTACAACCAAATTCATTGGAAATATGAATAACTGTAATTTTGCCTTATATATTTGAACTTCCATTAATATTTTTATTTACAAAAATTAAAGCAAAAAGAAATGTTTGCTTTAATATATCATCATCAGCCGGGGTCAATCCACTGCTGGATGAAGGCCTCCCCATGTTTTTTTTTTTTTTTTTCATAATGTCTTTAATATATAATCAAATATATTCAATACCTAGATAAAACTTAAATGTGAATATATAGACTTTTCCCCATAGTTATAATTGTATACTTGATTGTACTTGATGAAGGGTAAGCCAAAATAACTATCAACTATACATCTTATAAATTTTGTAGAACTAAAATACATTGCTATTTTATCATCGTGTGATAATTGTACAATTTAAGTCATAAAACGTTAAGAAGACAATGATTGAAAAAAGCAATCATTTTAGTATGTATAACAATATTTATATCGTTTTTGTAAATATGATTGAATAATATTACTTCAAATAGTTTTATACTGAATACAGAAAAAAACGAACTAGCCCTGAAGCAATCTCACCTACTTTTTATGCTTTATTTGAGTATTTTTTCTTACCGCTTTTCCGAGTTTAACGCTCTATATAAAGTGGCATCGAAGTTATCACCATTTCCTCGCTTAAGAGACGGGATGAAGATCAAACCAAAGTGGCGGACTAATGTTAAGAAAGCTCATATAAAAGTTTTCTTAATGTATTTCATTTATTCAATGGAAAGGCTTAACTTGCAGAATTAGAAAGATATTACATTTATTATGTTATAAAAATGTGTTTAATTGAAAAAAACAACTACAAAATATTAACAGGACATACAATATAACATTTTTATTATTTTATGCATATGATTTGTGTAATTTTAACGACTCATCTTGTATTTTTAAATGTTTTAGTAAGTGCCTTATATGAACTTTAAAATATGAATTTTTATTACAGATACATTGAAACATCATGTTTGCTTAAACAATTTGTAATTTTACTATCGTATTATTTTACTGGATTTGAAAAATTGCTTTGTTTACTTAAAATACTACTAAAATACTACTCTAAAATTATGTAACTGAAATTAATTCGTTACTTTACATCACTGACCCTAGTTGATGAAATGTGTGTTTATAAACAAAGAAATATTGTTTTCTCTTTGTTTTTATAACTGTGAACGCTATTTTCACGGTTTTCTTTAAAATATTTAAAGAGTTTGTGTACTATTTTCATTTTAAATGATATGAAGGCAATACCATAAATGAAAAAAAAACAACTGCTTTCCGATATAATCATTTGTACAATATATATATCTTAAGAAGTATTTAACTTAGCAAACAATAAACATCATTCACTTGAAACGAACAAGATCTATTAAATTACCTCTGCACTCTCATATCTTATACTTTATATAAAAAAAGTATTTCATTCAGATGGTAAAGGAAAATTGTGTGACAAATTTAAACATGTAAGAGACTTTACGATAAATACAGATATAATTGAATGACATTAAAAATATTTTAATATTTTGGATTGGTTTGATTTTTTTTAACAATTATATTGCATTATCTGTAAACACTCTTTCCCATCCGTCCCTGCGCACGTTATTTTTTACGAGAATTCTTTTAGCGGCAGTGGTTGGACTATTCACTAATCGGATTTCTTTAAGAGCTGATGATCACCAGCTCACCCAAGCCTCATACCACTTAACCTTTGCAAGAACTTAACGCTATTTAGACAGTGGCTTCCAGTCTGAGACATCAAGTCAACGGTCTTTTTAGACAGTAATAATGTATTACAGTTTTATATGACTTTATTACTATGTATAACGCATTTAATTTTTACATTATAAAATATATCATGTTTTATAATCTGTTTTATTGTTGTCTAATATACGTTTTTTCAATTATCGAGTTGCAACACACACGACAGCTGAAAACAGCAATATGAACAAAAATGCTGGAATTGAATCCAGGAGCAAATTTTTTTCGACTTGTGAATTTTTTTGTTTTATCAATTTGACTAGCAGGATGAGATGAGATAATCATTTGATTTTAAACTATTATTTTGTTATAAAATTGATCATAAAATCTAGTATTGAATAATAATACGACTATTTTAATAATGACCAAAAAGAGTGCTTTCAATTATGTTAATTACATAAGCTTACTTTTCAATGTAAAACATCAAATATTTTGTCATCGGTATAATACAAAATTCATATTGAAGTTATCTCATAGAAAAAATATAAATGTTATATTTCTCATAATATATTTAATCTTTTAACTATTCAGACATTATTTTGCTACTTTTTTTTTTTGCTAGTATCTTCACAATAACACAGTTTTGTTCGTGGATTAATTAATATTCATTAAGTAACAAGTTAACTAAATAAATGTTTTTTCTTTACAATCTAAATGAAATGTGGTATCCACTTTTCGCTCCACTGTTGCAGATTTTGCGAGTGATTTATGGCAAAGAATTATTAGAATCTTATTCGGAATCAAGAGATATTTGTTATTTCAATCTATTACCAAAATTTATGGAATATAGATGATATTGTACCCTTTTAAAATTATTTATTATATTGCTAATATTTGATCAGCTATAGCACAAAATAGGTCAAGTACATTTAAAAAAAATGATTTATTGAAAACATGTTTATTTCGCGATATTTCGCTGTAGAAACAATAACATTTCTGACTTATTAATCTTACCACTTCAATTAGTACCGAATTACAAAAAAATTATCGTCAAGTAATAATGCTCTACATGTTAAATTTAAGAAGAATTTGGGTTTTTCCTTTCGGCGTCTTCAGTCATTTTATCATACCAATGCAACGGAGCTGACAAAACCGTAAAAAAAACTTTTCTAGTGACAAAACATGTGGAATCGTGAAAGTTTCAACAATTCAAATTTGATACTGAATTTCTATCGATGTCATAAATTATTACAATCGGTAAATGTATTAATTGAAATCTTACATTAGTACTTCCTAAAAATAAATATAAGTAAATTCAATTGTTTTTATCGAAAATTATCACAAAATGATCAATTTTGACTTTGCCTAAGACGAAATATCAATGGTATAAAAAATGTTTAATGAATTTTAAAATACGATTTATTTCCATTGATAAATTCATCCGGCAAATCACAATTTAAAAAAAATACCTGCTTTGATTTCGCAATTAATTTAAATCCACATAAAGCAAAAAAAATAATTGAGTAAAATTTTATTTCTATTAACTATATTATTTCTAAAAACAAATTCAATATCTCAAATGTAAGAATAGGCATTCTTTGGATTTTAACTAGTTGAAATACTGACTAAGGACAATATTAAAATCAAGCAGTTTAAGAAAACTGTAAAAAATAAACTGCTTAAATGTATCTTTTAACCTTTTTTTACAGCAGCGTTTCCGTAATCAGAATTAAACTCGGATTAATTTTTTAAATTCTACAAAAAATGTGCTGAGAAATCATTGTGGCTTAAATATATTTTTTTATATAACAGATTAAACAACAAGGGTGACAGAATCCACGAAGGGTGGTTTTTAAAAGAGGGGTGAATTGAAGTTACAGCGTGAAAGACTAATCTTATCATTAAATTTAGAACGCTTGAAGTATAAGTAGGCTCTATCGGAATATTAAGTGAATAATCAATCGATTTGTTCATTAACCTTGAACGCTTGTGGCTTTGCATTGGCGAGTCCATAAATATGATGGTTGTATTGAAAACTTATATTCATTGATAAGTAAAATCAATTCATTAATTCTTCTTTGTGTCTATCAATAGAATAGTTAGTAATTAATATACACATTTAAAGGAAAATATAATTAAACAATATTCGTTATAAAACTTTTATCAAATAGTAAAAAGTTATCAAAGAGATTAGAGTCGATTTATAAAGGAAAACAAAATTTATTATTTAGTTAACAAGAATAATTTTTTCCATATCCATTTTCTGACAAATAAAAATAGTTGAAATCGCTTTTGACTTTGTAAATAAAATTAAACGAATCAATAAAAAATATATATTAAATCTAAATGTCCAAAAGATAAAGCTCTGTACTAAAAATATACAATGTATAAATGTAAAGAAAATCGATTAAAAAAATAGGGTCCAAAATTCAACCGAGTTCGAAATCGAGTGTTAAACGTTGTTGGCTTTGATAGCAGTATTCATTGTAGATATTGAAAATTAGTTCGGATATTGTTATATATCATTTTATGAATTCTTATTAAAAGACATGAATGCGTGTGACGATGAGAATTCCTTGATTCTTATTCGACACCAAAGGTTGTGAGAGCGATCAGCATGTCAAAACTACGATGTTATTTGTTTATTTTTATCATCATTCTCTTCAAACTTTTACGTCTATTAGATGGCTCACATAGAAAGCGAACATGGTCTAAACAGATGATGAAAAAATGGAAATCTTGTTTTGTTTATATTTTTTCAACCGTCACAATTTTACCCTATAAAATGTGCTTATTTATGCGATTAAAAGGATATTTTCATGTGAATCACCACAGTTAAGTATAAAGTAGAGATTACATTTTCACAGACTTAACTTTTGTCTGTTTGATCTCTTTCGCTGAACAACTCAAAGCTGTCATGTGTCATTATGTCATAGCTGCATTATATTAATTCAACACTGGAGTTGCAAACTTATTCAAATCGACACGGAACCCGAGAAAGGGAGGATAGTTTCTTTTATGTAAATGTAAGCTTAGTTAATTTCAAATAAGAATACGGTAAACTTTTCATTACACGTTTTCACAGTGACGTAACACAATTACAAAAAGTATTGTGAAAATTTCTAAGATCAAAATATCTTTGTCTACGAGTCACACTCAAAAATTTCAATTATCATATATTTTTATTGACATGTTTTCGGTCTTTATACGAGTCGAATAGCTAATTTTTTCACACAAGTATTCGAAAACTAACACTTATTTTAGTTCTACAATAGCTATCAACTCTATATCTTCTAAATTTGCACAACTAAAATATATTGCAATTTTTTCACCGTGTGATAATGGTGTTCTAAAAAGTAAATGCCAATTTAATCAGTATATTCGAAAATTGGTCATATTTTTCACATCATTGTAGTGAAAAGGGTTTCTTTACATTTAACGAAATTAAAACAAAAAAACAAAAATTTATCGATAAAAACAAAATAGAATGATTTTTCATGAGAGGTCTATTTCAAAATACTGCAAAAGAAAACTACATTTACATAATACAAATTCTTATTATATAATTATAAAACAAAAGTAGTTGGTCCTCTTCATCACAAAGCAATGCTTAGAACAGAAAAAACTTTTTGTTATTATTTTAATATAGTATTTATAATGTTTGACTGTCTATTAAATTTAATCAAAAAATCTTCGAATGTGAAAAAAACTGCCATTGCCAACATTTAATATGAATTGACTGCAAGATCTCACTTATGTTTTTTTTTTTTTTGAATATTTATATATGAAATCACTGTTTTTATCACTTTCACTCAAAATACGACTTTTTGACTTTAACGTTTTTTCAGATGTATTTACTGTAATAATAAGATGATAGTGTTGACACTCTGTATATTTATTATTGGATTGTATAAGTGTGTTACGGTGTTCTTAAATTAAATTACAATTTATGTTTGACCAACTTGTTTGTGGATAGTTTGACTTCAAATGAAGTAATAACTACTCATCTGCCAGCGGTAGTGCCGTAAAAAAGTTTCATTGGAGAAGATATCACAGCTGGTGACGTCACTGCGGACTCTCGTGTGTCTGTCGCCCTGCAAAATGAAAATAATAATCGAATTAAAAATAACAATAGGTACGCTAAAGACGCAGTGGCGGTGCCGTATAATAATAATATGTGAATCTTACGTAGTCTTTCTATAAAAGAAAATATTATTTCATAAAATTGTGCTTTCGCCGTAGTAAATAATACATGTTAAATAAAAATAAATATAAGAATTAATGTATTTATTTGTCTCAAGAAACCTAATTTAATCGTTAAATAAGTATAAATATATTATTGCAGATAGATTACAGATCAATTTTTAAATAACTTATTTCCTGACAAGATTAAAAAAAACTTATGGATTTTAAATATTTATGTATTTTGTTAATCGTTTCATATTTTTTGCAGGTTTCGACACTTTGTATTGAAAACTTCGATTTCAACCTTGTTAATTTTTTTTAATCAGTTTCTTGCTTGCTTTCATAAATGAGACGAATTTGTTTGGAGGAAATTTTCAGACCTATCATTTAAGAATAAAAATGAATCGAAGCTATGCCAATTGATTCAATGTTATTATGAAATTTTAGGAAATGACGACAGCGATATTAATAATTGCAGTCATAAAAAATAGTATACTTAAAAAAGTTCACTAAAATTTTTTCCATATATATAAGTTTTTTTTATAACTCATAATTAAATGATGGTTGTGAATTAATTTACATTTACCTACGGTAATTTGAAAATACATTGACAATTTATTGAACCGATTTTGTTTTTAAATGTACTTAATATTTGAAAACCATCACAGCTTAATTTTGATATCGCTTGATATTTGAGACACTTTTCTGTTCATTATTGTTAAAATGATTTCGTGTTAGATACGCTTTGTAAGTACCTATAATACAGCTTCGCATTATACTTACCAACATCCTCTTGGGGGAGTATTATTTCTATCTGTCTATCAGAAACGAATAAAAGGGAAAATAAAAAATAAACACAACCATTTCTCCCATTCCACTTTGAGCGAAGAGATAGTACGATTCGGTTTCCGACGAGCTTCATTTTTGAGAAGTTAATTTCCTGTCAAACTTCTTTAAGTGAAATCTTTGTATCGGTATGTCAACCCGCAGGGCAGTTTCTTCTTGTTTGGATTTCGTGTTAAAGACAACAATAGATATTGGAAAGTCAACCAGCATTCGATATAAAATCTTTGACATTTGTTATAATTAAAAATAGAGCATATATTCTTGAAAATTCAATTCCGATATTTTTTTCGTATTTTAATGACCTTTTTGCTATCATTTACTCTTACATGAATGAAATTTGTCCAAATCAAATATTTTTAAAGCCACATATTCAATCAAAAAAAAAAAAAGATTTTGAGAAAAAAAATTGTTTTCAAAATTCACCATAATTTTAACAGCCAAAATATTAACATACAACAAAATTAAAAGACATGTTTTTATTACCAGACATTTTCAAACATTTTATTTATTATTTCATAACACATTAATTATTTTCTTAATACAGTATAAACATTTTATTGACATTTATTGTAAATGTGGAGCGTATGTCAATCATCTAGTCGGTTCAACTGTGCATTACAACTCGTCTCCTGTTAACTTGTCATATCGTTTTAGAATATTTTTTTATAAGAGAACGGTTGTGTTAAAAACGAAGGTCTTGAAAAGTCAATTAACGTATAGGTATTATTGTGCCAAAAACTGTATAAATAAGCTTGCACTACCTTCTCTTTTTGACCACATTGCTTATTCTGACTTTTTCCTTACATATTTTTGTATACTGTAAACGTTTAATACACCCTAAAGAATCTCCTTTCTTGTAACCAAAAAGTTGTACGGAGAAAATCTTATCAATAAAAATATTTTAGTGCGAAATCATGCACCTATTAGGCCCGCGGAGTAATAAACTTTCTTCATAACCTCACTCTTTCTACCATTCTGACAGCGCGCCAAAATATCCACGCGCACTCCTCTGACATCTGCCGATAAAAAGAATCTTTCAAAAATGGAACAAGGCGACGGGTATTTTAGAGAGATAAGGCCATATCCGGTGCTTTTTGGCGCGCTCCACTCATTCCGGCCGCTCATCAAAGATTTTCTCTCCCCGTAGCCATTGAAAGAAATGAGTCGGCATTTTGCAATACTTATTTTCATTCTCAGAGTTAGACTAAAAAAATGTTGTTTATAATCTATGTCTTTATTCAATTATGTGGTGGGCTTATTAGTATTTCGCAAAAAAGGATATTTTCTATTATTATTTAAAGCACTCATTCATATTTATAAAATAATTACTCTAATATCGAAGAATTTTATCATTATTTTATAATCTTCGATTAATTCTTAATCCATAAAAAACACTATAAATAAAAGATCACTTTAGTAATTTTGCAATACGATAGATTTAAAATAAAAACAGTGAATGAAGTCGAAAGTGGGCATGTAGTACTAGGATGAAGTATGTTAACAACAGCGTGATATTATTTAAAAGAAAAACATTAATATTAAATAGCATTTTATTTTATTTGAAAAATCGGTTATACTTTTGCAGATATCTTTAATGAACAGTATAGAAAACAGCCGACCCGTAATAACGAATTTATATACTTTTAAATGTGCTAACGTGGCCGCCGATACGTATGTATGTTGTTCGGGTGTTTCTTAATTTCCTCTCCGAGATAACACGGCGCCTCTAGCGGGAGTTATTCGCACTTTTCTTTTTATTGTCACTTTTAACGATTGGTCCTTCGTTTTGCATTTGGCATTTAGCGCGCTTTGGCATTTGCTGTCTCTTATGTTTATTAAAGGAAGTTGTGCTGCGATATCTTCCTTACTCTTTCTTTCCTTCTCTTTTCAAATGCGTTGTTTATCTTTAAATTTCAATAAAGAATTTAATGCTTCTGATTAGGTACTCGCGACTTTTATTCCGTAGAAGATTCCGAGTACCTTATTATGAAATGAATGCTACCACGCGTTTTAAAATGATAAAAACTTAATTTAGTTAATAACAACGCATGAATATTATTTTATTAGTCAAGGCTGTAGGTCACCGTCAAACATGAGCTAGATATTTTTTTTCAATTTTGATAGCATTTCATATAAGACTGGACTTTTATCCAATAACACGACTACACAAATATTTGATCACAATGCAAATATCTGAATACGCAGGTCATTTTTGTTAGTAATATTTTTTATATCCGGTCTCAATGCATATCATCTCCTAAATAAGGATTTATATTAATATAGTTACGCTCATAGTTTTTAAGTAAGATTGTAATAACCATTCCCAGTGTGAGGCATATAGTTTATTAAATGAAGTATATGAAGAGAAGCGTTTTTTTCGGCAACATTTTTAAATAAGTTTACAGTATCTTTGTTTCCAAATAAATAAGAATAGTAATAAGAAAGGGCGAGTTTTTGGCTTATCGAGACAGAAATATGGTTAGCAAAGAATGAAATGATAACATATCGTTTATTACGTTTTAAGTATTAACAGCCATTTGGTGGAAAAACATTATATTTAAATTTTAAAAATATTAAATCAGTTGATAATACTAGCGAGGTGTGAAAGCGGTATTTTACTTAAGAATATCAAATTGTGGAAATAGTACTAAACATTGTTTTATTATTTATATAAAAAAATCGTTTATTAATTTTCAATAAAATTGCAATTATTCAAGAAATTTTTACTTTACATGAACAACCTGAAGATTTATTCCCTCATACTAAAGGCATAACACACATTTCCCATTGCATCCCTTAAGTGCAATAACCACTGCAAGTTGTTGCAATACGACACTGCACTCCGCAAAAGCCTTGCGGTCGGGATAAGTGCGGCGAATCGTTATCTCGTACAAGCAGTTACGATTTAATGCCCCGCTAATTGCTTCAGAGTAACACTTTATTATCACTTAGCTCCGCCCTGGACAGCCGCCTACCCACTTCTCTGGCCGCCCACTAGATCTCACTGCTCACACGTATTCTCGCCAAGGTGGGCGGACACTATGTATCTACTTGTCACCGGTATTAAGAATGATGTGTTTGATAGACTGATCGCTTGACAACCAGTAATAATGGGATATTGCAAAACTTATCGTCAATAATTATAATATTGCTTTAGTGGATGATAAAATTTAACTGTATTAAATAAAATCTCGTAACAAAAATGTAAGCCGTTTTAATACAAGTAAAAAATTTTGAGGAATGTATTCCAATAATTTAAAATTTCTAATGTTTGACCTTGTAGCGATAATAACGAAATACATAAAGGTTTCGGGTTAAATATCTGTCAATTTGATAACACTTGATGTATAGAGAGTGATGTTTGTGTTATCTTTGACTTTCAAATAACCTTGCATAGTTTAATGCTGGCATTATATTTTTTTACTGAATTTATTTGTATGGTATTTTTACTATTGGAAACCACATAATACTATTATGCTAGCATGTGAATGTAAAAAAAGGAGTTGAAATGTGAATATACTTTATTTTATGAACAATATATCAATTTCATTCAAACTTTTAGTGTTTCTATAATGAAGGACATAAAAGAATATGTATTATATATATATTTTAAGTAGTAAATGACCAATTTAAAGCCCAATCAAGAGATTTTTTGATGTTTTGAAACTTTTTTTAAATTTTATGATTTCCAGGCGTATGCTATATTTTTTTTTTTAAATAAAAATTTTAAAATTAATTATTTGTTTTGTTTAATATATCTCTTATAATATTATATTCACATTTTTTGAGACAATTGTTAAAAATTAAGGATTTTATTTAATTTTCAGTAATAATATAAAAACAAAATTATCATGATCAAGCTTTGTAAAGTTTTCGTAAAAATAAAATGTTTTAAGAAGGTCATGTGTCAGAATAAAAATTAATAAACCTTTTTAATTTGTTTAAAGCCTTTTCTGATTGAGATATTGAATAGTATAACGTTTTTAAAGTAACGGAACATAATTTACAATACACCCACACCCTTCGCTGTGTTCGTGTTTATATTTATCTCAAACTCGCAATCCTTCCTGACCTTTTAATATTCCAACTTTCTTTATGTTCTGTGTACGGAATAAGCCAGCGGGTCATAAATATCCTCAAACGCGGTTTCCAAAAGCACTGAATTATCTTTATTCCCTTGTTTTTAAAGTTGAATCTAGCATCTTTTGCGCGGGAAAAAACAAAAGCGACCGCGAGACGAGAGCAAACAATAATAAAAATGTTACATTGCTCGTATAATATTATTATTATAACGTCGGTAATACATTATTGCGAGATAAGGGATAAACTACCCCCTAAAGGCGTATATAACACTTTTGCTCGGCGCGCGAAGACTGGGGGTGGTACCGAATATACAGTATGGCTCGTATGCCAAAGATCTATTCATATCAACCATTCTTTTCACCCAGGGAAAAATCTATATAAAGCAAAATTTGCTTCTATTAATTCACGTGTAAACTTTAATTTGAAAGTCTCACTTTGTAGAGAGTATTATTTTTCTTTTTTATTTCCATTAAGTTATGGCGTTTAAAAAGAAAAAGATTTAGAACTTCAAGCACTGGTTACTTGGTTGATGATATTCTATATTAAGCTAAGGTGTGATCAAATGAACACGAATAAACAAATACAAATCTTCAAAAATTATTTTAACAGCTTTATAAATTGTCAGTGGATAAATTCTTTAAAACATCGAAATTATCTTTAATGCTCTTTCATCTCTTCAACATGCATTAGATAAAAACACATTTCATTTTACAGGATTTATTTTCTACATTGTTTTTTTATCAATTAAAAATGCTTGCAATGAGCAAACCAAGTTTAGATCTTTGTGAAAATATGTGATATTTACACTAACTTCAAGAATTGCCAATTAATAACCTAAGAGTGATAAAAAAAATCATTCATACATGTATCTTTAACATAATTTTTATCATCATTTTAAACAATGGCTATATAATTATAACACATTTTAATTCACGAAATTATTTCCATTCCTTCTTGTATATGTCATCATTCATGGCATATAAACCTGGGCCGTAGAGTCGGAGATGGAATCGTGAAAAACGAGCGACATCAACATTTTTTTCAATTAGGCAATTTTGAAAAATATCTCACTGAAAGATTTGCCGGTTTGATTGGTTGATCAAAGCACATAAATAAAATTCGTGCTGTTGGTCAATCGAGGAGCCGTGTATTTTTAATGACTCCACAGCCGTGATATAAAAATTATTTGTGACAGTTTTTTTCTTCAGTTTCAACCGTTTTGATTCACCCTGTTCCTATCCGGCCAATCTAGCCGTTAAAATAAAGCGGTTTGATATCGTAATGTTCAAGATTTACGCAACGTTCTGCTTACAATGACTACTGACTAGCCAACGTGATAGTCTCAAATGGTTGTGAGCAACCTTTACCTTATCGTTTGAATTTGGTCCATGTTTTCCTTAATTATACGATTTCCTTCATCACTCAAACAAGTCAAATAAAAAAATGATTGACTTGTCTACTAACGCATACAATCGTTATCAGAAAACAATGAATAAGAATATTTCAATTTATTGATCTAAGGCACATTAAAAGATATCAGTTTATTGCCTTTACAGTGTATTTATCCATACACAAACCATCAAAACAAAAAACAAAAGTTAAATATCCCTAGACGCATAGATAATAGTTTTTTGTAGATAATAGGTCAAATATGCTGCTTAATGACGGCTTTAGAACAGCCGGAAATCAATAGATATCAAATATCATAAAGAATTCTTAACGAACAAACTAATATATGTCGATCGCCATTGCTCAACCCTCTACAGAGTTCTTTTTTTGTTTTCGTAATAGACCATTTCTGTGCCATATGTAAACTTATTGATATAGCCGCCTTTTTAGTTTCATATACAATTTTTATTTTTATTGTGAGAAACAAGCTAGGTCGTTAAAACAGGAGAGAAGATTTATTGTGTACCTTTTCTACACAGCAATATATATATATTAGCAAATGTTCGTTTAAGCATAGTTCTGACGATGGCGTGAGCCGAAATAACTGTCAACTATATCTTAAAAAAATAATTTTGTAGAACTAAAATACATTGCTGTTTTTTTATCATGTTATAATGGAGTTCTGCCAAGTGAATGCCAATTCAATCAATGAATTAATAACATTTAAGTTCGCCCCAGTGACATAATCATTGGAAAGTTTGTTAAAATATTTGTATGCATATTCAAGAGAAAGGATGTTTCATATACACGATTACCGTCAGCAACACCTCGCGGTAATTGAATCGAATTTTTATCTTATATAGATCAATAAAAATATACAAAATTCAAGTATAATTTATGATAACGATAAAAGGTGCTTGGTGTAATTTAAATATCAAATTTGAATTATTTTAACTTGCTTAAACTCATCAGCTCTGTTGCATCCGTGTGATAGAACGGCTGAAGACGCCGAAAGGTAAAACACGGCTCATTTGTGAAAAAAAATGTAAATTTCGAAAAAAAAATCGATTTCAGGTATTTTATTTGTCAAGAGTTCTACCAACGACCATACCACGTTGAAAGCACCGGTTCTCGTCCGATCACCGAAGTGTCAAGAGTTCTAACAACACATGAAGATCATTCATAAGATGAATATAATGAATAACCATAAAATGAAGAAGCCTCAAAAAGTTTGTCTTAATAAAATATTCCCATTTCAAACAAGCTTTTTTTAGCAAGTTGTTCTTCACTGTTACCCATAAGGCAGGTAAGTTGCGAAGCTTTCGGGAAAAGAAATTAAGTGGGCCGGTACAGGCGTTTTATTAACGTAACAAACGGAAATTTTACCTCTTCCGTATAACAATCACTGAATTAACGTGTTTTACTACTTCTCATATCTTTAGGCTCATCATATAGAAATAAGAGACACTACGTAAAACAAAATTCAAGCCATGTTATTTATCTCACATGAGAAAGTCGTATTTATATTGTTTATGTACCGATACATTATGCCATTCTAGAGAATCGAAAGAATACAATCATCTCATCGAGTATATTACCTACATCATTTATAAGTCAAGATATAGACACAGTTGGGTAATAAAATTGACCAATCTGTGGTAAAATGACGTTCTTGCTTAACAATCCTATATCTTGAATAGTTCGATAGATGCATCAATATATCAGTTTGTCCTAATTGATAAATTATTCCTTTCTATTGGTCTCTTATTTTATTTATATCAGATTGGTAACAACCCACCAATAGTTACATATTATAATTGCTTAATTAACTATGTCAAGAAGCTTTTTCGAAAAGCTAAATTTTTTATTTGCTGTCTACTTATAAATATATATTTTATATAAATCAACTTTTGACAGCTTATAAACGATACGACCATTCCTTCTTATCCATTTTGACTGCCATTTTTTTTAATTTATGATTACATTATGTTCCATAAAGTATTTAACTGTAGGTTATTTTTTTATCAAAAAATGCTACTCATTATTCTTTATAATGAGTTTTTCATGATAGTTCTGAGCTGTTAATAGATTAATAATTTTTGTTAATGTTATTTGCAAATTATTAATAATAGATTGTTAACTTTTAAATAAATTCACATTATTTGTATATACATATATTGTATGACATCCTGCAAATTGTTTTCTTAGTTTTTGAACCCATAGTTTTGTATACCTGCTATATTTAACTCAAATTTTGAATAAATAACTTACCGGTACTGATCATAAAATATATTTTGGAAATAAGTCATGTCTTTCCATGAAGAAGTGACAGTTAAAACTTTAAAAGTATGATAATGAGGTACTATTTTGACAATATATTAGTCAAAAATATTTATTAAGGCAAAAAAAAATTTTTAGACCATTTATCAACAGTTTTATATATTAGAAGGTAAATAACACAAAATTTTGCAGCAAGAAATCAGACACAAAGTTTACAAAATAGGAATAATTGTAAAAATAGAACAAATGTATAAAAAATAAAACAAGGAGCACTCTTTTTGTCATTGTTTTCGCTTACTCGTAAGTAAAACTTATTTCAAATTCTCTTTCTTTTAAAATGTACTAAAAAATAAATATGTTGTGCCTCATGTTTAATATCTCACTTAACCATTATAAATTTTATCAAGAACGGTTGTTTCACAGTAACAATAACCAAAGATATATAATATAACTATCTCATATCCACCGCATCAATTAGCCGCTAAAACGCGATCACCTGAAGGTTCACATACAATATATTCACAAATATAATCAGTCAGGTGGGAGGCGCGAGGCAAAATCCTTCTTGATTTATTCGACTAAGCTCGCTACAGGAGCTGACGTCCGTATTAAGGCTTTACTTAGTAATGCATATCGTAAATCAAATACATACTCAAGACTTAATTGGTTATCATGCTAAGAAGTTATTGTATTTTAGAAGCACATTTCAGTGAGTTATGTCTTTTTTACTTAATCTAAATTAGTTGCAAATTAATGGGAATTGTGGGATGATATTCCTTTTAAATCCATTATATTAATAATTTATTTATTCAATAATATTTTTTTTAAATACAGTGAATGTATACATAAAAATACAATATAATATAAGTCGAATATTTCATATTACTTGCCATTTTTATAAGTTTATTGTGCAACTAAATTTTAGTTAAATAAAATATACATCAGGGCCGGTTCGCTTATTGCAACCATTATTAACTTTATTCATCGTCGATTCATTAGTAAATAATGTTCGCAGTGGGTTAATGCTGTCTATATATTAATTATAATTGTGAAAAGCATACTAAAAATTGTGTTTTATTATTGAATTATAATGTTTTCCTCTCAAGAGTGATACACACATGTAAAGTGATTAAAGGTATATAAAATATACAAAATTAATCAAAAAATGTGTTCATGCATTTGTTTCACTGTCCATTGGGCTTAGTTTTAAAGTTCTAGCCAGATCCTATATCTTAACTTCATTTAAATTTCATGATTATGTTTAGTTTTTTTTTTTATAACATAATCAGGACTAGTTTATCAGTGAATAAAAATTTTAAAGTCATTGTTTGCAATGCAATTCAATGTGCCATTATTTTTGTAACTGAAATCACAATATAATCTTATAAAATATTGATGATTATTTTGAAAAAACTTACCATAAATAAATAATCATAATCAAGCTATATTAATAACCAATGATTAGTTATTTCATCAAGAATTAAGAACTAGCACTAGTTATATTTTATTAACAGATTTCAAACGCTTTTATCGAATTCAAATAAAAAAACTCCATTCATTGAAGTGATTGAATATTTTATAATATTATAATACTCACTGAGCCAGTAAATATTTTTGGCAGCATTATATCCTTTTGATTTAAATTAAAAATTACTTCTTCAAACTCCAATTCTAAAACAACAAAAAAATAATTAAAAAAACTGTACATAATACTATGTTACTTGTGTGTCAATAATTATACAATTTCATAAATTATAATGATTTCTGTTTGTCTATCGGACATAAATTAAAAGCATTTCAACAGTACAGTTATTTTTTATTACCCTTGCCGCTTTCTCTGATAACAATTAAATATGGTTAATCACTGTTTTACAATTTATTATTTTTTAAATACGAAAATAATTATCGATTTCTCTCAATGTAAATTTCTCCTCTTCCAACTAATTTATATTCCTTAGATTAATTGGTAACTTTTAATACCCTCACTCGCTTGTGGTTTCAATAAAAAAATATTTATTTCATCTCTATGTATCTAAATACGAAAATTCAGTGATATATATAACTTTCGTTTTATCATTAATCCGCTTTATTTTCAAAACAAACCGATTCAACAGATTATCAATAATTAACCCCTTTAACGCTAGCATTGTTGTTTTTAACCCTTTGTGGTCCACCTCCACGGCTGAAGAAATTTCGCGAAGAGTCAGTGGCGGGTGAGTGTCGGAGTGCGAGGGGGGAGGGCATAGTAAGAAAACGCGGTCATAACTCATCCATCCTGTAAGATTACTGATCTTTAATCCCCCCTAGCTGCTCTCCTAAAAGTTAAGATTTACGACCCGCCCCGAATTATATTGTTAGCGGGCTCTGTGGACGGCTGTATTAGACGCATATTATTCAGAATCAGTTCGGTTCACGTGGAAATAAAGTTTTTATCTCTTATGTACTGAATTGTTTTGTGGAGGAATAGTAAAATGATTTAATACGTATTTTAATTCAAAATTTAAACCGATTCCAATATACTATTTTACCACAAAATATTTTTTTATCATGACCCATGAAATCCTTATCCTAGGGCATCGAATTCGAAAATTTTCTACCAGGAGTATTTTTACAACTGCGATTTTTGTACAAAATGAATATTTAAAATCTGGTGTTTTTAGTAAAACCTGACGAATAGCTATCAACTTATTAGCTAACAACAATCTTATAAAAATGTTGTAAAACTAAAATACAATGCTATTTTTTCACTGTGTTAATACTACTTTACATTTTATAAAATTATGTTTCAAGCCCGTATTTTTGTTTTAAATTATCAAATCTTCGAGCGTTATAGAAACTGTAAAATAAGTATTTATTACTTTTGATAAAAGTGCCATAAATTGATTGAATTAGAATTTACTTGGTAGAACTCTATTATGGCACAGTGAAAAAATAGCAATGTAGTTTAGTTCTACAAAATTTATAATATTTATATTGTAGTATATTATAGACTATTTCAGCTTACGTCCTCATCAAAACAATCTGCTATATAGAAACAGCTAACTAGTGTCATAGTTAAACACAATTGAAAAAAATATACTAATGGGTGTATTTTTTATCAATCTATTGACATTCTTTTGTAGAAATAATTATAATTTTTAATTCGGATCTGGTTAAAAATCTTCTTATGAGTTAACAGGAAAACGGTGGTGCAGTTAGTGGGTATTATTATGATATATCTCGGCTAAATCACATTATAACAAACACCACTGGTAGGTGGAGACACCCCTGCCTCCCGGATTTCAAACCGAACCCACACCCGGGTTTCACACCCTACAGCCAGAAAACCTACTTCCTCTTCCACTTCTTCAAGTTGTGAAGGAAGACGATGATAATAAATCAGAAGATTATTCTGTGGCGCTTATTAAAGTGTTGCTTTTCGATTAAGGCCGCCATCTTATTCAATTTATTCCGATCAGCTAATTTTGTAATGTTTCATCCAACTTCATTTTGAAGATACATTATTTTACAATAAATTCATTACAAAAAATGTTTTTCTAGCTGTTAATAACATTTATTTTAATAATTTCAGATATGTGTAAGTGGTAAGGCTATAAAACAATATCACACTTATTGCTTGATGAGAAATGATCATATTTTAATTTTTCATGCGGATTTAAATTTAATGTCTTTATTTCGTATTTATATCGCTAGATAAATTCATTTATTCATTTTTAATCATATAATAAACATTCGTAAAAAAATTATTTATATTTTTATATTCCCTTTTAAGGTGTTAACTGTCACTTCTTGATGGAAAGGCATTATATTTTAAATAATAAAAACACATTTTTTTAGTACTTATTTCCACAATATATTTTTTGATCAGGACCGGTTTCGCTCATCGCGAGCATTATCAACTGAGTTGAACTCAGTGAACTGAGCGAAACCGGACCTGATCAAAAAATATATTGTGGAAATAAGTACTAAAAAAATGTGTTTTTATTATTTAAAAAAAAAAAAAAAATTTTATATTCAATCTGAAAAATCATATTGAGGACTACAATCACAATAATACCAAAATAATCGTTCTCAAAAAAGAAATCCTAATAGTATATAATTAAAGAATAAAATTATTCAGTCCACTTTCGGTCATCGCTAGCATTATCTATTGCTTAAACATGTACTGATCATTAATTTATAAAATGTTTAAAAAGTATCAAAAAAAGACGATTTATTTATTTACTAATTTTCAACCAAAAAAACAGAAAGCTTACTATAAAATATCGCGTGTTGCCGATACGGACTACAAATGGTTTTGATATAATTTTAAAACTTTAAATATTTAAATTTTATGTATAATACAAAATGAATAGTAAATTTGTAAGAAAATAACGATTAATAATATGATGTTTTTTAAACAATCATCCGCTTATCAACAAAAAAAAACGATTGCTCCCATTTATACGGTTGATTATTTCGTGATGATGTAATAATTGTGTTAATAATTATCTGTTTTAATACTGTTAGATAGTATTTCATCAACGAATAAAACAAACTTGTTTTTGAATTGTAGTTTTTGTGCTGAAGGTATTTGATAAGAATATGTTTGATATTTTACATTTTTATTAGATAAAGCATTAATTTTAAAATTATATGCGCTCTGTATTGAGCAACATCATTATGGCAATAACGTGTTCGTCTTTTGAGATGATGAAAAGAAACTAGGAAGTAGGTAGGAGTTGAAACTTTCTTAAGAAGCAACCTGGAATATAATATTTATATGGACGAATATTGTTTCGGAGTTTAGCAGAAGGAATATTTATGGTCATAACTTTATTTAATATCAGCTGGTACGAGAAGAAAATGTATATGTATGCAGTTTGCTCGAGACTGTTGGCTTCAAAGGTAATACACGATTTAAAACTTTCAGAAAATACGAACGAAAAATTCGCGAACAAACTAAGATGCAACATCATGCAACTATTTTATTTTAATATCTATACAGTAATATTTTAGTCAGGTATTTTTTACATGGGTGGTCTGGACAACATAAATAAAATACTAAGAAAATTTATTATCGTTAAGATATATGAATAATCTTTTAATACTAGATATGACTTCTACACAATTTATGAATTAAGTTTTCCATTAAGATAACTTTCAATAGCTGTTTCTTAAATTTGGTCTCTAAAACATATTTAAATAATCTTTATTATTATTTTTCAATATACTAATCTTGAATCTGTTTCAGATTTTAATAAATGAAGCAAAATTTATTTATTATTATTTCTATGTTTTACAACACGAAGACCAGGACCAAGTACATTTATCATAGCCATTATTAACTAACAATGTATAAACTTTAACAAGATTTTTTATACGAACCTGTATTGGTAATTTTCAAGATTAAAAAATAAATAATTCAAGAACTACGACAGTAAAATTTATTTTTTAACATTGAAACCTATACTGATTTACTTTAACATAAAATTTAGATTTATTATTGAACACATTGTGTTTTATTTATTGAAAAATATTGTTTTTTTTACTAGAACTGACGGTTTAATATAAAAAAATCCTCGATATGTTCTACCACTAATCGTATATGATAAAGATCACCGAATAATTGAGACTCATAGTTTTAATTGATATATATGTTACCGTTATAATCAGGCCTAAGTAATGTTTATAAATGTTTGACCTACAGCGAATAGGTAGATAATAGATTAGTTTTCAAAATGAAATATTTTTTCGAAGAAGAAAAACATTGTTAATCAATAATGCTCCACATTCTCGTAGCAAAGATATCACAGTATGTATATAACATATTCTATCGCTAAAATGGGTTATGTTTCAAATGATAGTTCAAAATACAAGGTTAATTAAATAAAAATGGTTTTGTATAATTCAAATAAGAAGTTAGAGCTCACTTGAATAATATATAAACTGTATTTGTTATTTGGATATTTTTTTTATTTAATATAAAAGTGTTAGGCGTTAACAACAAGTGTGAAATTTACTTTTCTCTGCCAGGATAATATAAGGAGATAGAGGACAGAAGCGGATATAAAATATGGCATCCTTTCATGAATCTTATTAAGATATCCGCTACCGAAAAGAGAAGGCGACGACACTATCGCAGAGCACACGCGTATGAAAGAGACACAAAGTTATACCAGCGGCAGAGTATGAAACTAAAGCAATGCAAATAAAAGCGCGGAAAAAACCGCGCCAATAATCCGCGCGGTAAACCGAGTTGTATATGCGAAGTGATGCGTCACGCGGGAACATTTCGCGGGTTTGGTAATTTGAAAATGGAAAGTGATTTGGTGACGGGGATTTTTTTATTATTTTTTCAGGTATTTCTTGAGCCACGTAAGAAAAAATACAATAAAGAAGAACAAATTCAAAAAAAAACTGTAGAAGACTATTTCGTTAGGTTTAGTGTAATCTAAATATATATGTATGTTAATTCATTATTTGAACTTCTCCTGCTGCAAATAAATGAAAAAATGTGCACAGGAATTAATATAATTAGCAATCAAAAAAGTCATTGAACAATTTTGTGATTTCCAAATATATTATGAACAAGAAATACAACCACAGGTATTAGTTGTGATTACAGTGGGAAGGGAAAACACGAAAAAGAAACAATTTTTCTGCAATATGGTTTACCAGTCGTCTACCAGTTGAAAATTTTGCATAAAATGAAGAGATTTTTTTATTATTGAGACCATGTCTCCTCCTAAAGTACAGTATATGGTATCCTAATGGTTATATTACATCAAAACAGATATAATTTTACAATTATTTATTAACAGATTATTACTTAAAAAAATTCGTACTTTAGAAGTTATTTTTACCGAATCTCATAAATGTAAAATTAATATAACATTCGTGCATATCCATAACTTTAAATTATCTTCCATAAAAATATATAAATATAAATTTATGAATATTTCCGGTAGTAGATTCAAACTTGAGGATGAACACCTAAAACCATTGCTTATTTGACTTCAAACCTCAAAAATAGAAAAACGGAGAACCATTATTTTACTGGCATTATCTTACTGATTGGATCTTCAGTCAATTTGAATAAATGACTCGAAAAAAGTGAATGTTTACTATAAATAATTCATTTGTGAATTATATATACAATGGTTCTTTTTCTGAATAATATAAACTTATGAAGTAGTCGCAAGGTTTGCAGAAAGCTCAAAAAGGTGAGTGGGTAACGAAGAAAGCTATAAGTGGTGGCACATATATCATAGCTGAAATGAAGTGGGTATAAGCTCCATGTAAGGAAAACATAAAGATATAGGAGGTATCGCTTCTTACCAGGGCGCGGCAGAAGAATCGTGGATGGGAGTGGGTTGGGGGTGCTATTATCTGCCAGGTCGCCGAAGAGAGAATTTAAAATTTTACCCTTTATGAAATTCTAATCGTAACAGGGTATGAGCTACACAAAAACAAATAGTTTAATAAAATCTTGTTTTTCAATTTTAATCTCATATTTTTACATACGTTGATGACGCATATATTGAAAATGTTAATAGTTTTAAATTAAATTCCTTAAATTTTTCATTTGCTTGAAAATATGGAAATAAATCATTCCACTAAAACTAGCTTATTTTTTATTTGATATTTCCTAAATCAAAAGCGTTTATATTTCGTATATACTTTTTGCACGCACAATAAATATTACACAGTGAAAAAATAGCAATGTATTTTAGTTCTACACTACCAAAATTTTGTGTTATAATGTTCTATCAAGTAAATTCCAATTCAGTCAATATAACAAATATATTTTTAAAAAATCGTTCACTTGAACATTCACAATAACTTAGTTGTGATATTTGCCTTTTTTAATAGTATACAATAAGTTAAACAAAATAAAACATTTGTAAAAATACTCTTTTAATTATCACATAATTGTAATAATTGATTACCTAACAATTTTCATATCGAAATGTAAATTTAATTAAAATTAATGTATTGTTGAATTCTCTATGAAAGTTCTGAATGTAGCTTTAATAAAAACCGCATTTCAATAAAACATTATCTAGCCAAACAAATGAATATTAAAAAACAAAAATCTCACTTTCCACTCTATAGATATCTGGCAAAAAGTAAAAGAGTTCTCTTAATGTCTAAAAACTTATTTAAAATATAGGGATATGGCTGTTTGTGTTTTTCCATAAGATGCAATGCTGTTGTATGCCATTAGTCAGTGACGAAAAAGATGAATAGTGATGACCTGAAATAAATAATTATTATGAATAATTTCATTCAGTTTTCTCTTTTTCTAATGGAAATCATATAAGAAATTTAATCTCTCAGAATTCAGGTTAGGATTTGTTGACAAGTGACTTAGCATGCTTTTTTCTAATTCTTAGAAAATAATAGTTTTTCGCTCAAAACAATAGATATATCACTATTTTTAGTTAGTTTGTAATTTATACTAACGTTGATAATTAATGTATTTATAACCAATTAGTAATACGCCCTTATCTAAATATATATTGTGTATGTATTGTTAAATATTCAATATCTATGTAGGTGACAACAATTATCATGAAAAAATCATTCTTATGAATAAAAAATAATAAAAGCCAATTCGGTTTTCCAGCGGCCCTGTTGAATATATTTCTCAGTATCTCTTCGCCTCGCCCTGATTATTATAACAGGGGATAAAGGAATAGAAATTTTGCTTTATGTGCCACGCTCTTCTTTTGAGAAACGATACCCCCTCCATTTTCTTAGCAAACCCACACACGCTTGCTTATAGCGTCATACACTTCTGGAACAAAATATAGCGAAAGAGTCACAAAAAAAAATGTGCAGATATCTTAAAAGATTGAAATATGAAATGGTCAATATAAAACAAAGAATGTTTTCATTTAAAATACGTAATATCTTATATTGTTTAAATCAAATCGTTCGTGATGAGCAATTCATAGTTTAAATAAAACAATAATGTTCATATTCAACTCTTTATAGTCCGCAATTAAAGTTATTTATTGACATTAGTAATTATTTAACGCATTATCTTCCCCAAAATATTTAGGTACAACTACCCTCATTTTTATTAATAAGAATTTCTCAACTATTTACAGAATTTTAATTTGATTTTATGTTGGTTACAAATTAGTACTAAGATGTCATTATCTTTTGTACAAGTCTTTGTATTTTTTTTTAATTTTTAACTCAAACTTTTATATTATTTAACTTCTTTCAAGTTGCATTGTATCAGTTGATAATACTCTCAATGATCGATAGTAGTCCTGATATTAAAAATATACATTTATGAAAATAGTATAAAACATTGTGCTTTTTTTGTTTAAACATTCCTTTTGTTTAAGCCTTCCCACCACGAAATGACAGTTCACACCTTAAAAGTGATTTTTTTATCAAATAATAGAAACTGATTATTTTTTTTAACTTAATGTTGCATACTTTGGTCGCTTATTGTATCTGTTCTTTTAACAGTCAGTGTTGGTAAGAATATGTGTAAATTGAAAGATGTTACTTTACGCTATACAAAGAAGGTGGGTGAAATTTGTTTAATTAAAATCAAGTGTTAAGACTTATTTCTTATTTTGTTTGAAATACGCAAAGTTAATCACATTCTCAGCTAACGAACAAAATTCTATTATTACTGTTCTACGAAATCATTCTATAACGGAGGCTAAGTTTGATTTACAAAATCAAACGTTGTTAGAAACTTTATAGAACATCATTTTCTTAATATCATTATCAAACTTTGATGAATTGATTGTTTTTCATATATCTGTTTACAATAATGCGTAACAAAATCAATAATCACCTTTTATACTGTTATTTTATTCAACCTAAAGTTTTATTGTATAACGCAATATATAAACGATTTTTAATTCAGTTTGGTTTTAGGCACGTAAAATAAACATTTCAGCTAGTTTTTGAAAAGTATTTGACATCGAAATTCAATATCCGATTCAGAGTGAGTCAAAAAGTTTAGTCGAGTATATTTGAAATTAGACTACTTAACCAACGTTCTTTTATTTTTATTTCATACAATAGTTATTTCTGAACTCGAAATAAAAGTACAAACTATTTAAAACATTGTTTTGGAGTCACTAATGTAAGAAGCTATTTGATTTTAATAAGCTGACAAATGAAGCCAAATTCCAAAACTGTTTAATTCTTGATGGGTATTATTTTTAGTATATGATATTGCGATTATCCTTGAAGAAATATATGTATGTTCTGATCTGTCTGCTTTGACGAATCAAAAGATAGGACAATGATTGTTGATTTTCTACGGAGACATTAACATCTCAACAAACTCTTGTTTTTTTATCATGATGTAACAGAAGACAGCCTAGACAATGTCATGATGTTTGTATCATAATATCTTAAAAACCCTCACCACTAATCCAAGCCAAACATATACACAAAAAACTTAACAATCAAATTTCCTTTTTTTAATTTATTTTGTTGAAATTATAAAACTTCAGACAAAGGAGTTTAGTAGCATCCATGTATTCTGTTGCCTGCGTGCGTTATTATGATAAAGTTTTCACAATTATATCATATGCGTCTAATAAAATACGAATTATATCGCAATATTGAAAATCCTTAAATTTTCATGTAATGTTTGCTTTTTTCCTACGATTTTTAGACCATACTACTTAAGCACACTAATTGTGTACTATTACATTCGTTTGAAATGAAACAGTGTGTATATATTATTGAAACTCATACATCTTAATATAAAACTGCAATAGGTAGTTTGCAGCCAGATATAAATTACCACAATATGTTCGGCATAAATCCTTTACTACAATAAATAAACAGGCAAATTACTTTCAATATATACAGTACATACATAATGCTGAGTAGTGGGATGGGGTTGGTTTTCTTACATCTTTATTACCATGGCATAAGGAATAAATGGTTTCATGAAAATATCGTCAAATTCAAGTTTGAATTATTTTGAATCAGATCATGTCAATAATTTTTATTAAAATTGTTGCATTTAATAAATTTTCTAACGGACAATTCTATTTTTCACATAAAAATAATTGATATGACTCATTCAGTACTAAAAAACTGTTTCTTACAAGTACATAAACTGATTATTCAAAGATTTTTGAATCATTAAATTGCGACAAATTTGGGGCATACGTAAAGAAAGTTAAAAATACTGTAACGTTGTTCTAGTGAACGACTAAAATGTTGATTCGGCAATAACACCGGAAGTAGCACAGTATCGTGCTTGCTTATCACAAACTAAAACAAAAATGACACTTTGTATTAATGCAGTGATTTTACGTGGCCCGTGAAAACAATATATGCACCAATGATTTTATTCAAATTTGTAAATAGTTTTAATGAGTGTTGCAGTGAACAAGACAAAACCGTTCATAAATTTTAATTGTTCAATTCTGCATTTGTCAGAACGTGTCATTCAAACTGTCAGTTTGAGTGTCTAAAGATGCCGTAATATTCTGATTTGTTTAATGTTTCATCTACCACGCATACTCTATAGGTAAATATTATGAGTGTTCTTTTGCAGAAAAGCTATTTTTTGAACATTAACAGACAATGTCACTCATAAAACTTTTAATCTTCGTTAATTTTTTATCACCTTTACAAATCAAAAGTTTTTTTATGTATTTAAAAATTTCATTTAGATTTTCTTGTAATGAAACACTCGCATTATTATTATCGTTATTGGTTAAGAATCCGTTTAAAATTTGCCCGCTTTCGGTGTGTGATACTCTCAGTATTAGAGCGGCGTTATTTATGGCACTTATTGAAATTTTACGGCTTTCATTTCGGAAGGATTCCCCTTTTCATATTCTTAAAACAAAAGACGGAAGCGGGGACTTTGGGATCCGGGCTTAAGGCGTTGCTTAAGACCGTATTAAAGAATGGTCCGTGATTTATTGGAAAACATTGAGGAGATTTTTAATTATTATTGGAAAATAACGACCAATTAAAAGTTGTGCTTTGTAAATATTTTTTACCACACAAAGATTAATTTTTAATTAAAAACAAAGAATTTCAAAGAATGTTTAATTTTCCACGTTTAACAAATATTTTTTTGGTGACTTATTTTATTTCCACTGAAATATGAAGCACATCTTCTATGGCTTCTCTTAAGTCCTGATTAAACTTTTTTTTCACCTACCCTAAAACCACAATTCTTTGATCTATACACTTCATTTATGGATTCAAATCCTTAACCACACATTCATACTAGGCAAAAAATATCTACATCACTATAATGTAACCTGAAGTGAAAAATAATCAACACACTTCGTTTTTTTGGGATGTTTGAAAAATTCTTGATTTTTATCGGTTGAATAAATTAAATAAAATCAAAATTTTCATGATGATAATAATAAAAATATAATTTATTAATTTGGCATTTACTTCATACACAATTAAACGACTCATTAACTACCTTAACTCGTCACCATTACAAGAAACTCACCAAATTTCAACGCACTTATTTAAACGACTTGCTAATATTACTAGATGACTTTATTTAATTTTTAATATAACATACAAATTTTTGATTTTGGTATTGCTTGTAGCGTTTTAAGTAGTAAAAAATAGATTTTTAAGTATAGCGGCAAATTTTTTTGATATCGTATTGCTGACGATGGTAGAAGCCGATGAACAAGCACGGTGAAAAAAATAGCAATGTATTTTAGTTCTACAAAATATTTTTTTTAAATTTAGTTGATAGCTATTTCGGCTCACGCCATCGTCAGAAGGCATGAAGAATGAAGTTCTGTCAAGTGAATGCCAATTCAATCAAATACTATGAACAAAACCTATCTCAATTTTTGCAGAGCTAAATATTTTGATATTTTTGCCATATCGATACAACACTGTTTTTTGATACCATTATTCAGATACCTTGAGACAGACAAAAATTTACGAACGTAATTGATTGAGCTTTTATAAATTATGTGTAATATAACTCATTATTGTCAATACACAAATGAAATGGATTGTATATTTTCTTGCGCAAAACATTAATCAACTGACTGTGAAGAATAAATAACAACAAACATATGAAGAAAATAATACCATCTTACCTTTCCACTAAATCAATTACGTTTCTAACAACCGAGCATTAACTTAAATCATTTTATGCGGCCATAAAACATATTCATAAGCCGGTCGTCTTAAATTCCTCATATAGCGGGAAAACATACTTCTTCGAAAAATCCTTTAAGATTTCCAACGGCGTCTCGGATAGCACGGTGAGGAGATTGATTTTCAAACAATATGACATTAATGTTGCCATCATTTAAAGTTCGGGCCGTCTATTGGCAAGATGGAAAGGTGTTCCGGGGAAGCCCAACAAACCCTTTGATCAGGACAGAATATAAGCGACCCAATGGAATCAGAGTATTCTCTTAGAGTGTCGTAATTCGATTTAGTACTCTGTTAAGCTTTGATGAATCTGACTAATAACTACGGGGCGCTTTTGATTCAGGGTTGAAGATCAGACTATTGTTGAAATTCTTACCCATGTTATCACGTCGATAATAACTAAAATATAGAATTTCACATCGTCGCTGTTAAATATTTCGCGCTTAAGGAAATAATTTCTATATGAAATATTTGATCATTGAATCTTGTAAAATACTCAGTAAATATATAATAAATGTTCACTTAACGATTGGACCATCAACAAATCATAACAGTATTTTTTCATGTCAAGTTTTCACTTAACTTCACTTTAATACTATTTTTTAATGTGTTAAAGTAGATTTTTCATGAGCCTGCTTGGCTGACTTTCTTGCTATCCTTATTATGTGTTTCTATTTCTTTAATTTCCAACATTAAATGTTTAAATATTTTGACGTTGCAAAAACAATGAACTGTAATTTGTAATTTTTGTAACGTGTATATATAAATAAATAATTCTAATGAGAGTCATTCGAAAGTTTAAAAATAAACATAAGTATGCTATGGTTTTATAGCTCATCTAATTTTTCATCAAAATATAAGTAAAGCAAATTTATTTTCACTTCATCATACTATAAGCCCTTAAACAAATATTTTGAGTTAATTTCACTCTAATATGCATTTTTGACAACAAAATAATTGTAAAAATGCAATTAAAAGCAATACAGAAACGATTGAAAGCGTACGAAGCAATTTTTTGTATTAATTCATTTAAATTTGTTCATTTTGTGTTTTCAATTGTTTGTTGTGAGAGTATTATGGTATGATTTATTAAAATTCATAAATGGCCTTTTAGCTCTCGTCCCCTTCGTAGTAGGTCACCCATGTAAGTTCCAAGACAGTGGCATAGAGCGTCGGTGTCTTCCCGTCGAAGCGCGGCAACGCTACTTGCTACTTCCCGATAATCTAAGTAACACATAAATATGATCAAGTGCCTTTGTAAAGCCGGGCTTTGCTAAAAGTTACCTACAGCGAAAGAGGGTGGGGTGGGGTGATACGCGGGTCGCAAAACGAGGCCTTTGTCGATGTGCTTTATATCGCTTCTCAAATATTGATATATTAAAATGTATAAAACAACGAATCTATTGTTTGAAAGTATTCCAATACTCCACGACGATGTATAATATTCATAAAATATTTTTTTAATCCACGTTCTTTCCCAATGTAAAATATATGGCTTCCTAAAAGATATATCTAGGCTTATTTCTTCACCTGGAAACTTTATGCTATTGAATTTAATAATCACAGTCCCAAAGAAGAAAGTTTTAGACTTCACACTCTCACCTTCGTAAATAAATTCAGAAATCGTTTGAAACTCTCTACACTACAACGGTGACCAAAAACGTTAACTTGTGCACCAAGAACCTAACGGAAATATTTACGTAATCTAAAATACAATTAAAATTTTAAATAAAAACAGGTGCAACAATTGTATTTCAATGAGCGGAATTGAATTATCATCTGTTATTTATATTTGCCAGTCACGTTATGCTGACAATCAATAGAAGACATTTTTTTAAATTATCGATACTGGCTTGGATCATCTCTATTATTTTCAATGCAACTTACCAGAGTTATTTGTTTTGTTATAAACGCCGTTTAAAAAAAAACATTCATTAATTAACAAATCTTCTTATGAGTTTATTAACGACATAAAGGAAATCAATCATCAAACAACATTAAAGCAAATAATTTTTTTTTCAAACTAAGCTGTGAAGTATTGATTTCATCTCGAAAAGTTTTATATGTTTATTATATTCAAATAACATTTGAGAATCGTTTGACTTCGTAGCAGAGTTTTCAAGAAACGGCACCTCTTTTATAATATCGTGAAACTTACTCGATTTATCTGCATACTTGCGGCGGACATAATTGATAGATTCCTACCGTAAAAGAGGGTATCGAGACAGCAATGACTACAAAAGGCTTACAATATATTTAATTTATTAAAAGGATACCATATTGTTTATGGTCGTAATTTTCGTGAAAATTTTAATACATAACTGTATGTATTTGGTGGTTTAGTAAAAAATAAAATCAATCACTCTATACAAGATATTTCAAAGCATTATCGTAAATTTATTCATGTAGTATGTACTTTCTTTGGAAATTAAATTAATTTTTGTAATAAAATTTGAATCATTATTTTTCTCGCATTAACACTTAAATATGTATTTGACATTTCTCTAGCTCGCCTTGCTTTATAAAAATGTGTATTAGTGCACACGATGAAAAAATAGCAATGTATTTTTGTTGTACAAATTTTTTTTAAGATATAGTTGATAGCTTTTTCGGCTCACGCCATCGTCAGAACTGTGTATTAGTGGTCTACAAAGTGCTTTTTCAAAAAAAAAAAATCAATTACAATCAATTCGATCAACGTCATAAAGAGTTAGTTATGAAATAGATTTATATGAAAATTCGGTTAGCAAAATTAAATTCAACTATCTGTAAAATGCCATAAATATTTATTTATTGTTTCCTGTCTGTACGATTTGAAGTTTTCAAAAAACAGATACAACACATTGAAGAATCCTTAAATAATTATTGCACCCAGTAGATTTCTAATGAAATTTTAATTTAATATGGACTGTTTACTGTTTTATCAGTAAAAATTAAGTTATATCAATAAAACTACTCATGCAAACTTACATGGAAAAGATTAGTGGCCGTTTAAATTTATATCAGGACCCACACGGTCTTAACCGAAGGTATCTTGAGGCTGTAAGCCCTTTTCTAAAAACCTTTTGACGACTTAGATTGTTCGGCCAAGTTACGCTCAAGCCAAGTTATGAGTATATAATTTGCCTTGTACAAGTTGAAGGAGAATTTCGGACCGTTTGCAAGCGGGGCGGATACTAATTGGCCGTCTCCATACAAGTTTGTTCACGGTTAATACCTCGAGAGCCCAGCAAAAGCTTTCACGTGTTCCTATCTATTTACTTAATATGCTAAGTTATATTTGCTAAGAGCGGGACTTGTATTCTTAGATGTATCGGTGAATTTATTACCGCACTTGAAAATTTATTCAGCTAAAGGCGATTTCTATTTGCGAAACTTTATTTCCGAGAACGCAACTAATCGCAAAACTTTATTGATTCAATTTGCATTAGCTTATTAAAACACTATTCAATTTTGGTACGAAACATCAACATTACGCCTACACAAATAATATTTCAAATCTAAAAACATTTAAATGTTTTTTAATGTAATAAACTTCTTTTACCACAAAATAATTTATTATCGTATCATGACTATGTGTATGTTCTCATAATTAAAGACAAATATTTTAATTAATCGAATAATGTTATTAAAAATTATTATACTACAAACGGTGCTAAATTATCAATTAATTTAGTGGTTTGATTCATATCTCTATATACCAGACGTATTATACGCTTTTTTCAAAAATAATTTTGTAAATATATTTGCACGCCTATATGTTAAATAAGTCAATTATTTTTCTTGGATTACCAACATTTTTTTTTTTATTAATTATAATAAAAAAAAAACAATGTGCACGAATATACTATTCTCAAAGGGAATGTATTTTGTTGGGGTGAAGCCGCCGACTGTAGATCAAGTTAAAACGTAGAGGCAGGCTCTGCGCTGCTAAAGCCGAAGCTACGATCAGCTGGGGTTACGCGTCAAGTAGACACTGTATGAACAACTGTTGAAAATATTTTCCTTGAAACGGTCATGTAAAAATTATGAATTTTCATATATTTTTTATAAAATTTTGTAGAATGTTTACTTATACTCTTTTATATTCTATCTAATATGGCTTAGTAGTCTTTAGGAACTTTCGGAGTAGCCTATTGGTAAAAATATATTTCAATGCCATTGCAAGTTTTGAAAATTACGAGATCACAATCCTTTTCTTGTTTATTTGATAAATTTACATAAAAAGTGCTATAAATTGGACCCAAAATATCAAAATTGTAAGCTCTACATTTTTTTTAAATATTTAATCTTAATTAAAATCAAATCTACGATTCTATTTGTAATATCATATAATGAACCCAATAATAACCAGAATAGCTATGAACTATCATATCTAAAATCTGTTAAATCTAAATATTATGTTAGTGTAGACTTTTTGTAATGTAGTTTAAGTCAATTCCAGTTTGAAAAAATATTTAAGAATCAATTGTAAATATTATAAATCAGATTTCCTATTTATGTTGATACATTTAAAATAATAATTGTTTAAACTTACTCTCACGATGAATATGTCGACATGCAAAATAATTCCGTAGAAAATAACTGAAATTTTTCACAGTGGCATCTTTATTTTCTGGCTGGCAATACAACTTTTCTAAAGAAAAAATACTTAAATATTATAATTGTTAACCGTAGACGATTTCTCATTATGGTCTCGTATAAACAGAAACAAATATTTGGCCATGTACATTTTTTTTGGGAATTTTAAACTATAAAGTGTGAGCAAAACTGGTGTCGGAGAGAAGTCACAAAAAAATCTCCTGAACACTTTAATCATAAAGATATTAAAGATAATCATAAAGATATATTTCAACGTCTTTAAAGCCTTAACATTCGACTTATTCTCAACCCTATTTTTTTAATAACTTTAGGCATTTTGTTAAAGAATGATATCTCTTTCTCTCGAGTGAACGATACAAGATTCATTTACCAATTATGAGTAAGTTACACTTTATCGATTACATTATATGATATTAATCATTTTTAAATAATTATCTTAAATTTGGTAAGTAATTTTAATAAAACTCTCACAAATATAATAATCACTCGATATAAGCTATGTTAAATCCTATATATATATTATAATCAAAAATAATATTCAATTTTATAGAGTCTTTCAGTTTCAACAAAGCTTTCAAGCACCATAAATGTCGAATATTATTTTTTTCGTTTGATTCCGAATAACTTGTGTAGCTTCGCAAACTAGCGATATTCTGAGAAAGCCTGTAGCTTTTATAAGGGGAGCTCATCCCTTACTAACCTGTTGCATTTATCCCTATGGTACAGTTCTTACAATAAATTCATTTGACTAATAAGCAATACAATTTATTTATAGATTTTACATCCTAATTTTCTTTTTCATATGTAACCACATTTTTAACACGATACTACTTATTCATATATATGTTACAAAAACACTTAAATGTTATCTTTATCTTAAATCAGACTTAAAATTTAAAATAAATAAGAAGTCTTAAAACACTATGTTAGAATATTAAGTCATTCTCATTTAGAATCTAACAATAGAACTAAAACACAACAACATTATAGTTTGCAACCGTTTAATAAAATAGTAACACAGGAAAATATAGATCCTAAGGAATGGAACTAAATATACATCTGAAATAATTTAAATCACTACTGATTTGATTATGAAAGCATTCAATTTTGGACATGATAATATTTGTCACATTACAGCTAATGACATTGTACAATTCATTTAGATTTGATAATTAGAGACATGTTTTAAATTGGTGGGCTAAGATGGGATTAAATATCAAATAACATCAGGTTATAGGAAGAAATGTAACGAGTTTCAAGAATTCAAATTTGATAATGAAATTCAATCAAATACAAACAGTCGATAACGAAAACTGTTGTATTACTAGTAAAAAAACGAAGGCATGAATTTTGAAAATTGTAATCAATTATCGTTATCAATTATAAAAGTTTTTTTTTATAACGATAATATATATAATATTTTATACGATAGTAATTTTTTTTTTTCTTATAACAATTTAGAATAAAGAATCGATTAATTATGTTGCTGAATGGTAACTCTGCTATTGTATTGTATATCATCAAAATCTACCAATTAAAAATTATTCTTTATTTATTTGTTTTTTAGAGTGAGTTTATTTTTCTAACTGTATAATCTGGTTTATGGAACGTTTACTGGGTGGAAAGCATGAAATAACCCTCTTTCATTCAACAACTTGCTTTACCGTGATTCCGGTACAATTATTGTGGAAGCGTGTTTTTCATATTTCTTTTATATTATATTTCTTGGGAAATTCTCTTAATCATTGTAGAAGGTAAAAATTATTTTTGTTTACTTCACTGCAAAAATTATATCATTGTTAATGAGATATTGCGTTTTTTATAGGTATACAATGCCATGAATTATTAATCAATTATAATAAAGCCTTTTCTTTTGAAAATTTATAAATGAAGCAATCAATTCTTTTTTGGCAGTTTTGTCAGTTCTATTGCATACGTGTGATACAATGCCTGAAGATACCCAAACGCTAAACCCGAATAAAACCATTATATTTTGTCAAATAGCGGTGGCAAATTTACTTATAAATGAGAAAGTATTCGATTTTTTTCCATTTCTACTTTTAAAATCTCGAATTTTCGAAAATATTGACATCGAGTTAATCTTATGTGATTGTTGAGTGACTGTCAATCAAAATATTTTTTCACTTGACAAAGAAACACTTTTTTGGTTACAAACAGTAGGTCTCATGTGCGACCACCAGAGGATTTTGCTGCGGCCACGAACAGTTTTATGGTAAATATTAATATTTTAAAAAAAAGGTGTTTTTACAAATGAATTTGTAAAATTATTATTATTTTAAAATTGATTGAATAAATGTGACTTATCCAGCATTTAGTCGATTCTAAGTAAAAGACCGCTTAAAAAGTAAAACTGTTCAAATTTTGGTCGAAGTTATACGTTGACCATGAATGAATCAGGTCAATATAAAAAATTAACAACAATTGCTTTACTAATTTTGTCGATTTTACCTACAATTGTACATTGTGAAAGATCATTCAGTGTAATGCACTATATAAAAAGTTAATATCGAAACTATTTTTATCACATTTGGTGCGACCACGAGACATTTCCATAGGACAGCTGATGTTTAAAATACGGCCACAGTGAAATTTCACGTGAGAGACACTGATCTATAATCATATATGTTCATTTTCTGGATATGAAAAAAAATTTTGATTGAATTATAGGCTGTGAATATTTAAAATTATTAGGTATTGGGTTACTGAGAAACAGTCTATAACAGATTGGCGATGTTTGTGTGCATAGATAAGTTAGTACCAACGTCATTAGCCGTTGATGAGTTAAGGGGTCCACTCTGCAGACCTCAACAGTATCAATGGAAGTGATCTTAGGCTCTTTGGTTGCTATTTTGAATAGAGTGGTCTCGCTAATAGGCTGCAGCCGGAATCTTTGGGCTCTTGTTGGAAACGAGCTGGGAGAACGGGCAGTGAGAGCCACCGCTAAAACTTCTGAGTGGTCTGGTCTGGTAACTGGCCTTACGCAATCTCAGCATTAATATAATATTCACGTAACTAAATCAAAGCTTGCCTCTTAGGTAATGATTCTAAATTCATAGTCTGTGCGTCTTGAATAATGCAAAGTGTGCTTTTATTAAGTGCATTGTTGTGACGTTGTAAAAAGTTTAACATATCGTTCAAAAATCGTCGATAAAATCAGCAATAAAGAGCGTCACGGATTTAAGTGGAGCGAAGATTTAAAACTTTGATGTTAAATTGAATAATAAAAATTTGGTATCACAAAACTATTACCGTAAAACCTCAATTGCCCGGACTAATTGGGGATGAAAATAGTCCGGATAAGAACAAATCCGGATAATCGAAAGTGTTAAAATTGACGGGAAAAGGCAAGTATATTCAGTGTGAATAATTTTTTTCCTTACCTTAATATATAACTTTAATATTAAATTATTTTTATTGAAATAATCAATTATCGCTTTCTGTTTAAATTTAACTTTTCTTTTCGATGCTGCCAAATTGCGAATACTGGCATAGCACACACCATTATGGTCACACGTTCTTTACTATCATAGTTTTGTACCCTGGTGCACTATTTCCATGTCTTGATGTCAACGATTTTTTGGATAGTCGGGTAATAGAAGGGTAGTTGAACAAACGTTCAATGAGTATTGACTTTGGACGTTTACGAATTCATATTTTACACATGACTTATTGGAGCAAATGCAACAACCAAAATTTAAAGATTCCATTCCATCTCATACGCAATTCCCCACGTGCATATTAGCAAATTCTTAATATTTTAATCCGGATAACCGATGTCCGAATAATCTAAGTTCTACTATATACCAACACATCAACCAAATGTTTCTGATTTTGAAATAGCCATTCGAAAAGAACAATATCATAAGGGGTTAAAAAAAACATTTTTCTTCAGGCTGGTTGAAAAGTTGTTCTAATATGTAATAAAATTTAATTTGATAATCTTATACATTGCTTATTTCAATGATTCAGTTTCTGATCTTATTTGTGTAACGGAATTCTTTCTGAAATTATCATTTTTTTTTATTAAATAATTTATCTAAGTAATTCAATTAGAAATGTTATCAGTCATTTATACAATCGCATAAAGTGATTCATATGTCAAAAGACGTGTGCCCGTAAACGACGGCTAGCATCTTAGAAACGGCAAAGGAATTTAAATCAAACATGATTCGCTCGACCAAATAGCATACAGTGGCCACAGTGGAGCTTAATTAGCTAAAATAACATCGCCAGTGTATATTTATTGATCATTATAACTTATAACATGTAGTTCGAAAGCGAATATCAAATATTTGTTGACATAATAACAATGTATATATAAAAGGGACTTTTAATCGGATACGAAATTAAGCGTTGATTTATATTTTAATTTTATAATTCAAATAAAGGCGAGGTGAAAATATTTATTTTTGTCTTCGTTTCTCTTGTAATGTCAACCTTTTTGAGTTTTCTATCCAATTCCTGCCTATGAATAGTCAAAAAAGATTTTGCGTGGGTTTATAATATTTTATTCCAGAGAAATATTAAGTAATTCTACCGTCGGTGTTTTTTAATTCTGTTGTCATTTGACTATTTACAATCTATTTCTTTTATTTTATAATATTTTTAATTTTAATTAATCCCAAACGAATATGATTAATTTACATTATGCTCGAAGCAGTTAAAAAGTGTTTAAATAAAGGTTTCAACTCTTTGCCAAATATGTTGTCACTATTTCATCAAAAATAAAGGTCATGGTAGAAATTAACACGTACTTGACAATTCATGAAATTAAGATGGCTTTAAAGGCTTATAAATTTTAGACATTAGTGAGTAAAATTCTACAATCGCCTCTTAGCGGGCTATTATACTAATACGCATAAATATATTCAATTTCTTACTTCATAACATTTTTGTGTTGCAAAAAAGAAAGATTCATTTATCACAACTCATGATTAGATAAAAAAAATCTTATCACCTTCTTACTTACCGTCTAATAAAGTATATCTTTGTTTCACACAAAATAAGAATGACTTATATTTAACTCTGTACTGTGAAAAGTTTATCACACTACTACTTTAACTGGAATATATCAACATTATAACGAAAGAATTCTTCGTTGTACTTGTATAACGGAAATATCTCGAAGAAAATTTTATCATATTAGGTAAGCGGGCTGTGTGAAAACGTAGCTCAGTGAGTTAGCTCTTAATTGTGATTTACCTGAAGAAAAATCCCATTATTGCATTAGAGGGAATATTCCTTGATGATAGGGGCTAGTAACTTCCACAAAAGAAAATCCGGCAAAAGAATGCAAGATTGTAATTTACTTGTGAGCTTCGTTTTATGGAAAGCTTATGATTATTTTAGCTACTTACTGAAATAATGTTATTATAAATATACGACCAATGTTTTTACAAAACGCCTTGTAATATAATATAATACAATATATTGATGCTACGTATGTTTATATTTTTGTATAAAGAAATAAACTTTTCATTCATAGGTAGTACTGTGAACTATGGATGGTAACTAGGAATAAATATAAATATTTTTTTTGTATAACGAGAATACGTTTATCATTTGAAGTAAAGTTTAATGTCCTACCATAAGTTGTACATAATTTATAAGTGAATACAGAAATTCTTCTATGCACACGATGACTTGAATCATATAAGATTAAATTCACTATAATATTTAGAAATAGAAAAATTGATTTAGAGAAAAATATTTAATCAATTCAATTCATAGAGAATACAAAAAAAAACTATCAGTATAACAGTATATTTTTTAATACTGGTATTTAATTTCAAATATTTTTTAGCATTATAAATACTATTTTATATTTCACAGAATGATTGTAAAATCGCCATGAAAGTGTTACAACACTAGTGGACACAAGAAAGCAAACGTCCGCCTCACAGTTAGTAGATCGGCCATCAACTTGCCCTAATGGCCAATTAGAGGTCATTAAAGAACTACTTTGGCCACTGCCGAATGGGACGTGACACTGAGACTCCGGTTATTCTGAAACACTTGCCCCACTTACTTGAACTAACTACTGCCCATAACATAGAAACTTTAGAGTAATTGTGGTCTAAAATAACGTTGCTTACTATTTGACATTCTTTATATTGGTTAAGCGTTTCCCGTGAAACTATACACAGTGAATATATAATACTAGAATTATATTCCACTGCATGTGTGAATATTATTTGCGAGATATTTATCCAAACTGAAACAAAAAATAACTGTAGAAAATTTTACCCGTAGGGATGCTGAGTATATGCATATTTCAAAGTCGAATTTATAATTGACAACGCTTAAATAAAACTTTAAAAAAATTACATATTTTCGACATCATTACATGTAGATGTGATAATGATTTCGAATCAGAATCCATATTTCTGTCCATACAAATCAATATATATTTTTAGATGAATATACCAGATACGATTTAAGATATCAACTGAAAGGCTTTGAAAGATCTTTGATAAAATATTTGCGAACACAAAATTTTGCTAATATATTTACAAATACTTAATTTGAGGTGTCTCAAAAAAAATAGTAAATATTTTGAATAATTCAATTTTTCATCCTTTGATAAGTTTAGTAATAAACGACCTCAACTTTTGATTCACTTTTTAGAATCTTCAGAATGACAGTCGTCATAAAAATGTTTTATTTTGTAAATTCGGCGTTTATTTCTTTATAACAAACTGAAATTGCTATATAAGCCATAATTTGTAACCGAACAATTGTTTGTTTTAATCATTCAGACAAAATTTCACACAAGCAAAGTATAGTAGCAGTAAATAATTAATTTTAATTAATGAAAGCAGTTAACTTTTCATGTATGTTGATTAATTTTCACTAACAACGCAGTATGCATAAGCAAGAATTTCTTTTATATTCGATGAATAAACATGGCGACATTATTTCATTTTATTCTTTTGTATTGAAACTGGCTTTATTATTTATTTCGTATGGAATTGAAGGAAACTCATAGAAACTGATATAATTTGCATTTTCTTATCAAAATAAGCTTGGTAAGGGAAACTCTTGAATGCTTTCCGGGAAACCTCTAAATTGAATGAAACAAAATGCATTTAAGACGCTACCAATGCACCACTCTGAAAAGAATTTCATTCGGGAAAGTGCCATCTTTAATTTCAGTGAAATATCTCTCTGAGCTTTTCCGCTCCTGCAAAAACGTCAAACGGATTTTCATTTGAGAAGCCTTCTGACACCAGCTGCGGAAACTTTCAAAGGCACTGAAAGCAATCTTATTCACTTTAAATGTCACGAAACTCCTGAATTAATTTAATGTATTTCAAATATATATTATGTAAGATGAATATGATACTAGAATCCTTTTAATAGTGAAAGTTGGCTACATTTAATTAGTCGCCTTTTTGATTTTCCATCAAAGTGTTTTTCGTCTGTATTTTTTACATAATTCTGTAGTAAGTCAATCATTAAAATCACGTGTTAAATAAACATGAAATATTATATTTTATTTGCTACCAAAATACCAGACAATATATATATTACCAAACGGTGAAAAAATAGCAATGTATTTTAGTTCTATATTTTTTTTTATAAGATATAGTTGATTGCTATTTCGGGTGAACTTAAAGACATTGTTATTTTTTCATCGTGTTATAATGGAGTTCTACCAAGTAAATGCCAATTCAATCAATTACATATTTTTATGTATTTTTTAAAAAATATAGATTGAAATGAATTGGGACAGACGATGATACAATTTGAAGCATCTATACTATGTACTGGATTTCAGATAGCTCAATTTCAGCCAAACTTCAGCGAAACTCTTTTTCTAGAAAATCTCTTTGATAATTGGTAAAAAAAATGTTTTTTTTTTAGTGATTATGAAGATAGCGCCGATTTAAATCTGCGAATGGACATTTTCAGAAATCAATATTAAAATTTATTTACAGATTTTTTTTCAGCTTAGGGAATCGATTTTTAACATTTTTTTTATTTGTTATGGTGGAACATTTACACTTTGTGAAAAGAAATGCTGTACCAAATTCAAGCTTGTTTATTAAATCATGTGCTGATATTTTTGTACTCAAATTTTCATACGGTGAAAATAGATTTTACTGAAACTTTCAGTAATAATGTTTCATTTAGCATACAATTGTTTCATATTAACTAGATTTTTTTTCGTTACTTTCCTATGTAGTATGAGACTGTATAAATAACCATTTAATAATCACGACAAAATCTCTATAGGCAATTTCACACATTCAAATTCATATAAGTATTGTACACGAATACATTTATACGACGAAAATTATTAGATCCGTTATGTTTTTTCTTGGGAAAGTCTTAAACTGGTAAGCCTGTTTTTATTTTGTGTTTTTCTTCTTCTTCGTTTGCTTCATGCGCGACTTATAATACGTACTTCGTCGAAGTCGAAGTCTATAAAACCACTCGCGACATGTCATACTTGATATGTCCCCAGAATCAGTCGATCCGAAACAGATCCCCTCACAATAAACCCTTCGATTCAATGGTTGCCAAAATAGATAAAAACAAATATATTTCTAGTTTTAATGTATATACTATCACTTTTAAGTTAAAACGCGTGATATTTTAAATAATAAAAACATTTTTTTTGAAACAGCAAATAAATTTACCGAATTAATAAAAGGAGTATTTTTCAATTGTAAAGTCTTTGATCAACATTTACAATTATTGCCATTAATTAATTTTTTCAACTAAATATTTAAATAGCGTTATTTTGTAAAATTCATTATTAATTCGTTGATTGACATAACATTTAGAATAGGGTACTAGTTATGTATTCATTCCTTGCACATTTAAATGTTACATATTACATCCTTTTAGAATAAACAACAAAATTAGTTACGTATAAAAATTCTCACTTCATGTAAATGTATATTAAGCCACGTTACAATAAAACAATGAGTGGTCATACATCTGACAAAAAATATGAATTAGACTTTACGTGACATCTCGACATATATTAAAAAAATAAATTGATTGATTGAACTGTTTTCTGATTAAAGGGTTTTAATGGAGTCTATTTGGTTATACAAACAAATATATTATTTTTTTATCATTGATTGTAAAATATTTTGACAAATAATGCCACCGAAATACACTATTCAATACATTTTTTATTGTTAAAAAAATACGAAGACTTAAATATTCGTGCTGTTTTTTTTATTAAAAAAATACTTTTTTGATTTTTCCACCCCTAGAGTGAAAAGGATTTGAACTGTAGTGAGCGGATAGGGACAGACAGAGCCATCTCTGTGCCGATGTTGTAAGCAGCGGGTTGATGTAGGCGGATCTTAAGGGTGGGGGTTAATATCGACGTACGTCAATATCTTATAGAACAGGTATGAACTGGAATAAATATTTATCTTTACCATTGGTTTAAAAGTGACTTGAAGAGACAAAATATCCTCTAAATTAAAATATTCTTTTTTTACTTTCTGAAGCGCTCTACGGTGCTACAACGTGAAATTATACATATTATTTTAAGATTGTCACAAAGTCAGTAAAATGCATAATTTATTATATACATTTTTTTTGTTACACTCATTACACTAAAAAAAACAAATATTTTTGTTGTTGAATTATTTGTTAAGGATTTTTTTTTTGCTTTTAGTCGATAACCAAAAAGAAATATTTGGTTTTAAAAATTTCGAATTCGAAAATTACATATGAAAAGCGTTACTAATTGCAGCATACATATATCTACATAATCATTATTATCTAATCAATTATTAGTTGTTATAAGTTAAATTATTCATGTCCGATATACAATATTTAATGTCGTTGGCTTGTGATACTCAATTCTCGAATTCAAGTCCCAATATGAACATTTTTTTATTTCAATATATTCATAAATTTTTACTCAACTGTATAAATGTCTTTGAGGTTTACAATCACACCAACTCTTTTGATTTAAAACAACGGGATGTTATAAAACCAAGCAACTACCCGCTAGTCGCATCTTATCACTATCTTTATATACCGGTCTCTTCTAAAGGGTTCAATAAATGAATGACAAGCAGTTCTCGTAGAAAAACTATGTTTTTGGTAACTGAACTAGAAGGCCAAGTGCTTTGTTGGAATTATATATTTATGTATATTGGAATAAAGTTTTCATTATTTTTTAGTATAACGAGAAATAACGTCAATAAAAAAAACGTCAAAAAAATAACGTCATGTTTTATATGAAAATTTTACATACAAAATATGAATTAATTTGAAGTAAATCACTAAAATTTTGTATCTCGTGTTCTGAGAAGGTTTTTTTTTATTTTTGCGTTTTAAAAATGTTGGTCTTGTTTCTCGGAGTTCTATACTGTATGCATCGAGAACTGATGGGTTACTGGAGATATTACAAGAATAACCTAAAGTAGTAATGGCAATATATTGACAAAAGTATTAACCATACTGGCTTTCCTTCTGTGATGTTTAAAATAAAAGCTCTTTAAGGAACGAGCGCCGCAAAAACAGAATATAAAAATGTTATTTATGTACATATTGACTTATCTACAGAGCACTTTCAGCTTTAAATATAGTATGCATTATATATTTCAGTAAATACTACACATTTAACCTCAGGATAAGTATTGGAAACAAATTCGTTTTTGGAAAACGCTAAAGTACACTTCTCCGTAGGAACAATTTAAAGCCACAGTTTCATTACTATTAACAGTGTATAGGGTATACCAATCATACACTACACATTTCTTTCTTCAACCATTGCAATGTACAAAGCCATATGTTTTTACAGCCAAATTTGACTTATTTTCATCAAAACATTTTATACGTCACGGTGTACACTTAAATTTGGTCAGTGTTGTTATAAAGTGCGCAATATTTATATCACTATGAAAATTGATACGATTTCGTATTGCCTATATTTCTATAAATTTATTAAATTTTAATTTAAAAGATCATTTACACTAAGATATTGTGTTAGAACATTAAAATTACACCTTCGTTTATTGATGTAAACCAAATTTACATTGTTTATTGTGTATATAATTAATACATAGTTAATTATTTATCAGACAATATTCAGTATTTTACAATAAATATGTTATGAAAATAATTCTTCTCCTGTAACGTGTTGAATAATAAAATTAAATATATTTCCCCTTCTTTAGCGTATTCACTCCATATGTCGAGAAAATGGTCGCCATGTGGATTATCCAAAACTTTATATTCCCCATTAATTGATTTGTTTCTCTGCTGAGCTTCAATATATATTACCAACATGTCGAAAAAATAGGAAACAATAGGTGTTTACGATAACCAAGAGCCGTATAAATGTAATTGGGTAATTAGATATTTAAATATTACTACTTATTACTAGAAGACTGTTTTTTCAGATTGTCGACTGATTGAACTAATCTCACGTAAGATATAAAGCAAATAAGAATGAGGAAAGTTAGAATGTCTTGAGATGCCGAAAGGCGAAGCCCACGCCATGAGTGACAAAATATATTGAAATTTACATGTCAACAATTCTTATTTGAGGTACATAACTGAATTTACAACTGTCCTTATCCGAACACTTCTTCATACAGAACTTATTATCTAGTCAAATGTAAATCTCGATTAAAGCAATTAGAAAATATTTTCATTTCGTTTATAGATTAAAATTTTATTTATTAATAACAACTTTTGAACAAAACAATCGTTCATCAAATTTGGGTTCATCGTAATCTATCTGCAGTTTGTTTTTTCTCGGTAAAATCTTAGCAAATATAGAACTATAGAAGACCCTATTTTATAAAGAAAAATGATTATAGAATAAAAGACCCTTATAAGGATCATTCCTTAAAACTCGTAGGTCAATCTAGAATTTGCCGACACAGTATATTTCACCAATAATTGTATCTGAGATAGCAGGATATCACCAACCAATTACTCGCGAGCCATATGTATTTTCATTGAAAAAATCTATTATTCTCAATGTCTTATACAACTTTACATACCTATTATTTATTCAGTGATTTCGGTTGATTACAAGAAAATATTGAACAATATTATTATATAGGTATTAGTATGGAATGGTTTTATTATATAACCAGTGGAGCTCTTTAATGAATTGATATCGCACCTTGCAAATGAATTAAATGACGAAATTAAAAACTGCTCTATAGTCGTTAATAAATAAATTAACTCAAGTGAAAGTTAATTCGTAGAAAATGCAGAAAAAGGAAACAAGTGTCGTGGAAAACAAAAAATGTGGAAATGTACACAGTTTCAACAATTCAAATTTGATTTTGAAATTCCATCTCAGTCGAAATCGTAAATTATGTAAATTGCTTTATTTTTTATAAGTATTTACTTGGTAGCACTCCATTATAATACGTTAATAGCTGAAAATCATTAAGCTCTTCAAATTTTTTTTATAGTGGTTAACACATTCGAAGCGGGGTGAATGTGTCAAAAGTAAAGATAAATTGTTAATTGATAAAATTGCAAGATCTTACGGAAATCATCATAGCTTTTTCTTTGTTAGGATTCGTTTGTTGAAAATTCGTAAAATTATTTATCTTTTGTGATTAAGAAGTGATAGAATATTTTTGTATCATTTCTTCGAGTTTTATCGCCATTTGTTTTATATTATAAATTATGTTGATTAAAAAAAAAAATCGGTTTGATATGTTGATATTATCATAAAACCAAGATATTTACGTACCGGTAGACACTGCAGCTTGGTGTTCGATTGTTTTACATATCACTGTGTTTTGTTTTGTAATCATTCAGTGTGTGGGATAAGCCACAAAATATCACATTAATTAAATGGCTTTACTTCAAAATTGCCGAGATTGCCAGCCATCAATAAATAAGTGCATCAGTATTGCTTGTCTTTTGCGAGCAATAAAGCCCTCAAAATAAAATAATAATAAAAAAGAACATTCAAACAGTTTAAAGTGATTAATGTCAACTATGTCGAAAGAAGTTGAATCCGCGTTCCCCAATGTTGACGTGTTTTAATAGCTATTTTTGATTTCAACATCGTCATTATATGTACATTCATCTTGCCAATATATTTTATTACATTGCATATAAAGTTAACATTTATTTTAGTTTTATCGAAGCTATGAGGATTGCGTAAGCCAAAACAGGCATTAAGAGTCAAATATAAAAATATGTACAACTCGGTGAAAAAATAACAATGTATAGTTCTACAATTTTTTTTATAAGATATGAAAGTATATATTTTATAAGAAATAAAAAAAGTGCAATGTATTTTAGTTCTACATTTTTTTTATTAGATATAATTTACGAAATAAACCATCCCCACCAAATAAACCATTTCCGTGCAATATGTAAGCTTATTGACATAGGCCGCCTTTTTAGTTTCATTTACAATTTTTTCATAATTTTAGTTTTATTGCTAACAGGAAATAAGCTAGGTCATTAAAACAGGAGAGAAGATGTATTGTACAAGCAAATTTTCGTTTAAGCATAATTCTGACGATATCTTATAAAAAAAATGTAGAACTAAAATATGTACGTTGATATTTTTTCACCGTGCTAATATTATACTTTGCTTTTTTTATTCTTCTAATTGTTGCTTTACCCCTGATATTCGATCCCATTCGAAATGGGGGCGACTGGTCAGCCAACTATTCTCTCGACTGTAATACTATTAAAGGATTTTAATATTTCTCTGTTTGCAGTCTCAAATAATCCAGGATTGAATTTCAATAGACCAGCTCGAGTCCGGTCCAAACTCAAAATACATCAATATAGTATAATAAATATTATATAAACAGCCAACTCAGTGCAGTGAAGTAAAACATCCCAACATAAAATTATAAATATTGTTGTCAATTTTTGCACCACACATTATTTGTTAGAATGAATTAGTAAAAAAAATTGTAATATGACGCAAGAACTATTTTAAATGATATATTTGTGTTGTGTTTACTTGTTCATTTGATGACCGTTAGAAATTTTCTTTAATTCAATGTTCGTTCTTTATTGTGTTAGACTGACTTAAAAGACATGACTAATTCTTTTAAGTCAGTCTTAACTTATTCATTAAGTACTTATTTCATAAACTTATCCGATTTAATTAAAATTTACGATATATTAATTAGTTCCTCAAGACGTTTCAGAGATGTTTTAACAATACATCATAACCATATTTACAGATATATATTCACGTGATCGAATCTCAAAAACATTTCATTAATATTGTCTTGTTCAACGATTAAATGTTTTTTTTTTTTAAGGAACATTTATATCTAACTCATATTGCTTTTAACGTTTAACATACTTGATTGAACAATATTTAAACATATTTTAATTTACAAACGTATCCCGTCCCAATGTAAAGTATTATATATTATATTTATAGAATATGTCAAAACATTTTTATTTAAACTGGTTGCTATTTATTTTTATGCCTTAAATATTCTTTTAGAGTTTAAGAATAAAAAGGTGATATTGGAGATTCTCAGGAGTTAGTTAATCGCTTTTGCTGCTGCCATTTACAGGATCAGATAGGTGGCAGAGTACTTCTGTATGTAAGATACAATATGTGTACAAAATGTACATATGAACATTCAAACTTCACCACTTGGCTGAAGGACAGCTATTGTCATTTTTGTTCAATAATATTACAATTTTTACAAGCAAAGTCAGTCAAATCAACAAGTTAAATCTGTTTTTTATATCTATTCAGTATAATGACAAAAAGTTTAGTTTTTTTTTTTTTATTAATAAAAACCATTGTTATTTAAGATGGTATATTTTGTTTAATTTTGTAAATGCATAGATTAATCTTATGAAATATTGAAACACTATTCAAAAATGTATTATATTATTTAAAAATTTATGAAAAAAATATTAAATTTTTCTATTTATAATATTTCAAAATAAAGCTTAAACAAGTGTACGTTATGAATAATGTTGATACCTAATATGCTAATACGAAAATTGAATTGAATGTATTACGCGATCGTTTATAGAAGATTTGTCTGGCTATTTCTATCCATTTTATTGACTGCTGATTCTGACATATTACCGATTTCTCAATACACCACGAGTCAAAAAAACTGAGTCGTCTCTAAAATATTATAATTCAAAATTTATCTCACCTAATAACTCTCCAATGCGTTCATAGCAATACTGTAATTTCAGGATTACAGATGCGAATATTGTTATATTCACATGATTTTTCGATAGATTTACATAAACGATACTTAATCTGTGATCAGATCAGCTTTAAAGAAATCACAATCCCCAAATACTTTTATAAATAACTGAAATTGTCTTCAAAAGCAGTTTTTTGTAAGCAGTTGTCTTCCGTAACTGATCTTATGCGTTCAAATCACAGATTTTTTCAATTTATTGATTTCATCCACACGATTAGATAGCCTTACCTTTTCTTTTTTTCGAAATAAAGAGCGTTTTAGCCATTAAGTCAGTTATTAAGTCATTATCAGTTCTCGTTGAAAAACTTCTGTCACGATAACCTTATAACGAGGCCACATACTTCCACATTAGTAGCGGACGTGAGGTAACAAAAACATTTTTCCAATAAACCACTCAATGAAGAAAAAATCGACATGTTGCTCAAAGGAAAAAAAATGAATAAGCCAGATTTATATTATACATTCAAATTTCAATAGATTCAGTGGAAGCATTTTATAACTATACAAATGTTTTTTTGTTAATTTTAAAATTATTTGATCCGCGACGAAGAGTTATATCTTAACATATAAGACAGTTTATTTTTTGTATTATTATTATCATGATACGAATTTTCAATGTTAGACAATCGATATGACATTTTCGAGGCACTCTATCCCATTTTGCCTATTATCTGACCAATGTCCGGCAGCGGAGAAAAATAAGCCAGCTTGTCTCGCTGGAGTCTCAAATAAGCCGCCATAAATTGTAGAGGAGCGAGAGATTTGCCTTTAAAACCATTTTCCCAGTCATAGGAAAAGCCTCGCCTTGTAAGAAGTCACCCTATACAACTTAAATATTCAGCTATAATGGCCAATAACAGATATACAGGTATACGCAGTTTATCGCATAAAAAGACAACTAAATCAAAACAGCGTAAGTATAATATATCGGTATTTTAAGTTACTTACGTCTTTGAAGTATTTTTTTTAATAACCTTTATGTATATATTTTTTCTATGTAAGTATTTTTAAAATATTTCTATGCACTCCTTTTGAATAGCGAATTTTTGCACTGAGCTTTGAGTCATCTACTTCTTATCATTTTTTATCTATTTTTTTTTTCATTGATATTTCCATTCTTAATTTAATGCTGAAGAAAAATACGTTATCAATTCGATTAGTGATTAATTTAAAAATATGGATTATTAGCAGTATGTTTTAATTATTTTAAAATTAAAATAAACCTTTTTGTGGTGTGAGTCAATCTCGAAATGATATAGTTTATTATTTCAAGTAATCAATATTTTTTAAGACTTGAAAACACATACTTCACTTCCGGAAGGAAATCGAACTGAAGTTTGTTAGACATTCAATTTTACATGGTAATAGATTGCTTTATAAATATTCACATTATTTTAATCTTTTGATACTTATAAACAAAGTTAGGTCTAATAAAAACTATGAACCACTGATAGATTATGAAAAAATATCTAAGTCTCGATGAGTAATAGATTACACAATTTTGGATATATATTAATGTAGGCTCATATGCATATTGTCATTTTTTGTGTGAATAACATTTTACAGTGGGTACTAAAAGTTTTACAATGGTATTCTACAGTTTTTATTTTAAATGAAATACATTTTATAAGAAACAAATGAAACCGAAAGTTTCACCGAAAAAGAAAGTATTTGATAATAACTGAATATTTGCCAAAAATTACACACATTTTCAATCTGACTTCCAGGGCGTTGTCTCATTTTTACGCCATTATCTATTCGGCTTACAAAATGATAAACTGATAAAAGATAAGAGTCGTTCGTTATCCTACTTAGACTTAACGGTGAACACCGCTCGTACAACCAAAATAAAACGTACGCACAGCGTTGTACAGTCGATCCTGAAATATGATCGTCCATCTTTTGTTTTGGCAAATTTTTATATTAAATTGCACTCAAATGGTCGACCAATACAGTGAATAATTGTCTGTAAATATTCAGTTTACCAATGGAACAAAGTGATGAGATTTTCCTTGTGTAATAATCCTATTATATACCCTGTAAGTACCATGACATATAAAATATTTCACAATCGTAATACAGTACTCGTTACAGTTTATCTGTTATAAATACTTCAAAATTGCCAATACAATGATAAACAATCTAGTTTTAATATTTGACATGCATATTTTAATATTTAAATATACTTACGTATTAATGATGTACTAAAATATATGGATCGACTAAATTTTAGTAAGAGTAAATTTATTTAATTCTTTGAGATTTTTACTTTCAATAACATAATATTGAAGTCTGTTGATTACTTTGCTTTCACTTTCTGAATGTCATAATGGAAAGTCAATATGGTTGGTTGTAATTCATCAATTGAAGAACACAAGTGATTTTTTTATGATAATATGAAGTACTTTTATAAATTATCAAATATTAACTATTTATTACAACTCACAATGTCGCAAAATATATCTAATTTATTCGTTAAGTCTTATTAATGATTGAAAAAATCATATATAGTTACATATGTCTTGTTATGAGCTGCCAGAAAAATGAATGATATCGATTCGATAACGCATTGAAGGATAGGTGTTTATTTTTTGTTTTATCAAATATGCAATGAAAAAATATGTTTTTTCATAATAATCACCTTATAATTTCAGCATTGTTGACTTCTGCGTCTCTTCAAATAAGATGAAGTCAACTGTGGCGGTACATTGTATAATCTTCTGTTGGTGCATACTATTTGTGTCAAGTGGACATGCTCCAGGACTGCCATGTCCCAGAATTTGCGAATGCTTCTTCACCAGCAATAGGAATATCAAGGCGGATTGCTCTGCTAGAGATCTTGGAGTATTTCCCGAAGGGATTGACCGAGAGGTTAGATTAAATATAATATTTGATAATCAATTGAAGCAGTGATATTTGTTATACCAATCGCAGTATTTATGATATTGTATGAAAATATTCTATTATATATTCGCATTGCTGATGTTTTTGTCCCTTAACAGGTTATTTATGAAGAAAAGAAAAACGTTCACATTTTGTTGCTCAATGTCTGTTTAATGATTATTTTTTTCACCTTTTAAAGTAGTTTTACATATTTGAATGGAAAGATGGGTTGTTATAGTGACGTTCAAATTTTCGTTCGGACTTTACATAAAAGTTATAGAAAACAACATTAAAATGACTGTCGCAAGCAAAGTGAAACGAATAAAATTAATTTGCAAACGCGCTGCCTTTGTATATGTATATTTTAGATTTTTTTATATATAGTTGATTCAAAATATATGGATTAATACTGACAATACGATTTTTTTTCCTCATAACGAATCATTTATAAAATTGTGTTTCAAAAAAATTTATTATTTATAAAAACTTATTATTGATTGAAATATACTTTAAAATCAAAGATGAGTGCTATTTTTCAAAATTCAATCTCAATAATAAAAAAAATATTACAAGTCGTAATCACTTCCGATGTTTTCGAAGTAGTTATTTTAACGCAATTATTGTTTGTTTTCAGACACAGGTGCTGGATTTGTCGAAAAACGCCTTCGATAATATCCCAGCTGATTTGATAAGCCTGACTTACTTGGAAAAGCTTAATTTTAGCGAAAATCTAATTGAAAGGCTTTCAGCAACTGCTTTTATTAACATGACATTGCTTCATACCCTAGACTTATCCTGGAACAAGATTTCCTTCTGGAATGACATCATCCCGAATGATATACTCAAACCAGCTGAGAATTTAAAAAAATTAGTGCTATCAGGTAATCGGTTGGTAACTTTCTCGAATTTGGTTGCGTCCGAACATTTAATTAGCAGCTCGTTACATATATTAGAGTTAAGTGACTGTGGAATCAAATCTATTCATGGACGATCGCCTTTAGGCGGTCTGAGTGAATTGAAAAGACTTATTCTGAGCTTCAATCCGCTGAGGAAGTTTCAAAGACTTATATCACCCACTCTGGAATATTTGGATTTGAGCCACTGTGAACTAACTTTCATAGAAAACGATGACTTCAACTACTTACCGGCGTTGGGGCATCTAATTCTTTCCCACAATTACAGGCTTGTAATTTCAAGCAATTATGCTATTTTGAATTCACTGTCTGTCAATTACATTGATTTGTCGTATTGTAATATGGCCGCAGCTAATATATCTGGTTTACCGAATTTGCAAAAAGCTAAACTTCGAGGAAATATGATCCGATCGCTAGGTGCCGAATATTTTTATAATAATACTAAACTCTTCAGTCTTGACTTGTCATCGAATGCGATCGGATTTGTCCATACAAAGTCATTTGAAGGATTAAATAACTTGAAGATATTAAACTTGTCCGTTAATTTGATTCCGTCACTGGGCTCAGAAACGTTCACGTATACACCTGTGTTGAAAGAACTTTTACTGTCACGAAACTATATTTCGAGCGTAGGAAGTTTAAACTCTCAATCACTACAGTTCCTGGATTTGAGTATGTGCGAAATTCAATACTTGAGTAGTACTATTTTTCATCGTCTATATTCAATTTTGAATATAAATCTATCAAGAAATTCGATCGGCTATCTTCCGGACAATATGGAATCGGACAGTCTACAAATATTAGATTTGAGTTTCAACCGACTCAGTGCTATAAATAACAATACGTTTCATAAACTGCCGGAGCTGGAAACTTTACATTTATCAGAAAATCGATTTACAAATACTTGGGAGGTTTCTTACTTTGCAGGTAACAGTAAACTGATTGAGTTATCGACGAAAGATAATACTTGGCGCTGTGACTGCTTTGAGAAAAGCATGCAAGACCTCTTCGGCTATTTAACAAATGACCAACCAAAAGTTAGGGGTGTAGACAGTTTGATTTGTCACAGTCCTTCTAATATATCTGGAAAAAATTGGTTGGAGGCTTGTTATTATGCTTGGAACCCACAATCTGTATTAGGGGATAACAAACGAGCTCTTTCGTTTATATTTATCGTATTTTGTACGTTCTTTGGTATTTGCACCATGATAATGATAGTAAGCCGTGTTAGTAAGGCAAAACTAAGAGCAGCGCAGGAAGAACGAGAAAGAGTTGCCGTGCAATCAAGGGAAAGGTTGCGCGAAGAAAGAATGCGAAGCGAACAAGAAGCTCAAAGAAATGCACCTGATCCAAGAGACCTGGTGTCGCCCCCCAGCTACGACGAAGCGTTGTTAATGCCTCGCTTGGACGGGTCTTACCACTCTTTGTCGGGAATTGGAAAGGAAAGAAAGCAGAAAAAGAGATCTCGACGTCGGACTAGATCGAGCGGAGACCTTCTAGAGGATTTTCATGCAAGTGAAAGTCAACCAAATCGGAGAAGAACGAGGGCGAGGGAAGTACGTTCCTCTCCAACAGAATTCTCGGATTGTGCTACTGCTCAATTCCCGAATGGCTCTGACGGACATCTTGAAGTGAGAAGTTATCAATTTCATGAAAGTGATGTGTAGTCGATTGAACTATATTAGCTGTCTATTATTCCATACAATTTATGATTGACAACGTATGATAACATCTTCTTTACTTCAATAAAAAGCATATATTAATGACAGCCGGTAAAAAGTACAAATCTTTCTTAAACAAAAATGATTATTAAGATTAAAAATTTTAATATTATATATCTATATACAAATAAATTCACATGTAAAATGCGATCGCATGTCCTATAACTGATGATAACGACATTGCCTATTGTAATTAGTGTTTTGTTTTTCGAATACAAATTACTTTTTTCTTTAACTTTTTATTTGTGGGCCAGCCAAATTTAAAGTTAAATGTCATAAAATTATATCAATTGCAATATTGAAATGAAGGTTCAAATAAAAAAGCATCAGATCGAAAATATCTATGTCAGAAAAAATATTATGACATTTGTGTGAATACAAACATTTATTTTTTATTTTTAATTTATGATGAAATAACATTTACCTTAATAGAATTTAATTCTCGTTTATAAAATGATAAAAAAATAATGTGCCTTTTATTTCAATTACATTTATTTGTCCTGATAATATCCATTAAGTTCGTTGCTAATTTTTCAAATATTTGGTAATAGAATATAACTTATGTGGCTAAGAAAGTAACATGTTATAGTTATAACACGGTGAAAAAAATAGCAATGTATTTTAGTTCTATGTTTTATGTACTATAGAATTTTATAGAGCTAAAATACATTGCTATTTTTTTTACCGTGTCATATTGGAGTTCTATCAAATAAATGCCAATTCAATCAATATATATGTTATAGTTATATTTCTGTAAGCAAATCACAGCCGCACAGTGTATCCAATTATTTATATCCGACTAATTAAAATAAGGAAGAAATAATTTAAGTCTTGAGAAGTAAAACTGTGTCATTTGATATAGTATTTTTGTGTGTAAATATTTGTAAATATGAATATTTCAATAATACACAATATTCTCACTCAACTGATACTGCATAATAACCCATGAATACATTGACTTTTAGAAATACAGTAGAACCTCTATTATTCGGATTTTCGATTTTCCGAATTGGTCAAAAAAAAAAACACAAATTGGCTGATATGCACCTCGCAAATTGCGTCCACTGTTTACGTACCTGGTGGAATGCATTCTTAACATTTTGATCGTTTTATTTGTTTTTATGCATGTGTTCCAACAAGTCTTGTGTAAAATGTGGGTCAGAAATCGTTCAAATTCGATATAGCATTGAACGTTTTTTTATTGAAAAATTGATCATGATTTAAATATTTATTTTAATTAACCGATATGTCAACGAAAAGAAAACGTGTTTTTGTTTCATTAAAAGACAAATCGGATATAATCGAAGCTTTGGCAGTGAATCGGGAAGTTTGTCTAATAAATATTGTGTTGGAACGTCAATGATTTTATATATAAAAAAAAAATCTTGAAGTATAATGCTTAACTCAGAGCGTAAAGTCATCAAAAATCATGAAATAAAGAAGAAATTTTGAAAAAACCATTCGCAAGTTCCAGTATCGAAGCAAAATGTGATATGGGAAATATTGCGGAAGGAATGACATGAATTTCAATATGTGATGAATTTTAACAAAGAAGATGTAATGAATTATTAGAAATATATATATATATATATTATGAAAGTTAAATAATATGAAAAATATTATGAAAGTTAAATAGCGGTGCAAACAATCCTGGATTTCAAATTTTTAATGATAGTGAAATAATCAAAGAAATATCTACCTCAGATGAATAAGATCAAAAAGACGAAGACGAAATTTTTGAGGGAGGAGATTTTGATCCTACACATTCTGAAACTTTTCAATATTTAGATGTCGCCATGATGTGGTTTGAGAATAAGAAAGAGTGCAATTTGAGCCTACTTAAAAGTATTCGCGATTTGGCAGCATCGAAAAGAAAAGCTAACTTATGTAGAAATCCATAATTGATTTTTTCAACAACAAATGATTTAATAATAAAGCTTTTCATAAATCTATAGAAATAAAAATGATTCATTCTGAATATACTTGTCTTTTCCATTCAATTATGATTTTTTCAATTATTTGGTTTGCACTCATCCGGACATTCTTCATCTCCAATTAGTCCGGATAATCGAGGTTCTACTGTATTTCAATCGATTTTTAGTCTTAAATATATTCGATGGAGCTATACAGAGATACCTAGCAATAAAAAGTTTAAGCTTTTTAACATTCAATAAATGCGTAAGATAAAATATCAACAGATGTCGCTTATAAAATATAAAATTGCGTTATTGTAATAATATCGCGCGTACAGATGGCAGGCATCTTTTAAAGAGATTATTTTTTTTGAACAAAAAATGCCTTATGTTCTGTTCATGTTTTCATTTCTTTTTTCATGAATTGAAATTTTAAGCACAAATGAAATAAATTCTTTCTTCTTAGATATAGAAATAGAATTTCTCAGCAAGAAATGCATTGACAATATTTTGGGGATGCAGGATCTGTGTACGGCTTCAAATAAAAGAGACATTTCGACCTACCGCAATTATCTTTATTATGATCAACATGTGCTGTAACTAGCCATAATAGAATGAATACTTAAATTACTGTGAAATACATTCTTTCATTCGTTTTTAATACAATAATATATTTATTAAAAGTATTGGCCACTGAGAAATTGCAGCTTAGTGGCTAGATTATTGGTGACCTCTATTATTTTTATAGTATGATTTTTAACCATTTGCAGTAAAATCACAATTTACCTTCGATGCCCTCTTTATCTGAAATACCCAGTAAATATTTAATGTATTTTTAATATCCTTTAAATTAAATTCGAAAAAATGGCATGTAAATTATATCTCAGTGGAAGGAGTGTTCATTTAACTAAGCCAATCAAATGCCAGTGCTACTGACTAACTTTTAACAAACTAAAGGAATAACAAAAATGCAGTCACCAGTAATATAACATTTCATATGATGCAAAATTTATCACAAGACTTGCTGTGTACAATGACACTGGTAGCCTAGATACCTTAATGTGTTACAATCGGTTATCAAATATCAATATAACACATAATAAGATTCTCTGCTTCCATCATTTGTTAACTAATACGTGGTAGATTAGTTTACGAATATGTATACCAGGTGAACTTCTGGGACAATCACACAGCTTAAAGCTATTGAGAAAATTTTGATGTGGCATCGACTTACCTCGCAAGTTATTTTGATTGCCTAGATATTCAGTTTATTTATATTGACACAGCTAGACTTTGTCAGATACAGTATTATAAAGACAGCTGAGGAAAATTTTGGATGAACAATCTGTTTCGCATTTCACAACTCAACTCTGACTTAAAATGTCTTAAGTAGACTGATTTTTTATTGATGCTGTTATGGATCGCTCATGAAAAATTGGTCATACATAAGCAACAGGTGGTGATGGGAAACCAATTTGTAACATTTGAATTTATTTCCACTGTTCGGGATTTTGAGAGGTATCTGTTTCACTGGAATTAAAAAAATGACTTATACTTTAGTTTTTCAAATATATCTATATCTTTTTCTTATCATTTTTTGGGGGTCAAAGACATAAAATAAAACAAATCATTTACATAACTTCGTTAAAATTTTATTTTTTAAAATCATACTGATGAACTATGATTATTTTTACAAATAAGTATAACTATCTGTCTAAATTGTTTTATTTACAACCATATCAATATATTTAGGCATATGTGTTATGATGAGGGAGGAATCAAGTTTATAAATCATTACTATTTATAATATTTGATTCAATATCCCAAACAAACAATTATTACAATAATGGAAATACGATTCTTGATGAAAAGAAAAAATGGTTGCTTATTTATTAAACTATGGTAAAAAAAATATGCATTAAAAACTAATTATTGTTGAATTTTTACTTTATAATTATAACAATAACAAAGCAAATCAGCAAATATAATTATGTGATTAAATTTACATTTATATATTATATAAGCGCAGCTTATAAAAAAAATAATAAACATTACAAAATCATTTCCATTCATTTGCATTTTACCCAACAGTATTTCAGTGTCGAGAGGCTTTTTTCTGCTTCTACATCTTACTTATTAAATTAATATATTATTCGAAATATAGTGCCTAATAATAAAATTGGATATTGTTTACCATCACAGCATATCATTCATTCTTCTACAAAGTTTATATTTAGGCAATAGATGACTAGTCGGAATTCTCAAAACAGCAATCAATTCAAATGATTACATTTCGTGAATATTTCCTACAAGACTATAATAATTCACTTTTTGAAGAGTTAAAATTTTTTATTTTTAATTGAAAAGAATATATAGGAAATTTATTATATTTTATAAAAAATGATATACGTAATGCTAAACATGAAATATAAAAAGATTTTTGTATAACGGCACTGTTTGGCTAGTGAAATATTAGTGTCTTCTATTGAATATATCTTAAAGCTTGAAAAATAAGCAAAGCAAATTCGTTGTTGTGGCTTAATTTTTTTACTCTATAATATGTAATATATTATGCAATATAAAAGACAAGTCTTCGAGTCAGTGATATTTCCAATATTATAAAATCTCAATTCCAAATATGCTCTACACTCAATAGTATGAATTAACATGAAATAGTATGAAATAATACACTTGAATCATATGAATTTTGTATCTGTTTTAATAACCTTTCACATCACCTTAAAGATCAGTCGAAAAATCGAATGATATGCATAATGTTCACATTGAAAACAATAAAAACATGTAGTGAATAAAATAATTATTAAATACCATTTTTCTCAATATGGAAGACAGAATGATGCCCTGCTTTGTGTAAGGTAATAAAAAATATAAATGATTATTTTATACTTCTGGATGTGGAAGATTTTAATTATTTTTACTTTCTGCAAGGTTTTATTTCGCTGAAGACCAACAAAACTATGCGGTTTATGATAGTATTGTCATAAGAAAAGTGTGAATGTTTTCATACAGCTTAGTTTGACAATGAAATAACAGATGGCACTTTTTTTGTCAAATGGCAGTTTGTAGACAAAAATATTAATATAAATCTCACAAATATCTTTACCTTAATGAATACATTTTTTTTACCATATTCTTCACACATTTCTAACAATATACACCAGTGTAAACATTTACTGCTGGAAGAATAGTAGCATATTAGCGTAAAAACTATTTCCACAGTAACACATCAATTAACAACAGTGCAAAATTTGTAAATACTATAAAAATATGCTTCTTTTGATTAGTTTCTCTTTGCTACAAATTAAAAAGAGTGGAAAAATACAATGACAATCAGTCATTTTATCGACTATTGATAATATTTTACAAGGAAAATTACTAAGATTAGAACAATATATCACAATTTGTTGAATCTAGAAGAGGAACTATTTGCAAAAATCTTCATAAAAAATAGTTTTCCCTAGGTTTACAATAATTATTCTTATTTTTAATCAGTTAAAGACTAAGCGTCGTCATTCACTCACTTAAATAAGTACCAAGAGCTCTAAACCACATTTTGTTTTCATTCATAGTTAGTATAAATGACACTTTAGCCTTGCATGGTAATAATTTCACTTAAAAACTAATCATAAATAAGAAAATGCACCTCTCCAAATCTTAATGAAAGCGTTCAATCATCATAAGTCATCAGCGATCCATTTAAATTCTATAATAAATAGTACCTAATGATGGATAGATATCAAATAATATAATGTATATGTTTTGTATCTAATTTAAATGAATTATATTTGAAACAGATAATATTTAAAAATCAAATTCTCCAAGTTAAAAAGCGAGTAATGTATTGTTTTTAGGATATAAACTAAGGCACTTTCAATGCCAAGGACTACAAACACTTTGGCAGAAATTTTAAATCATAAAAAAACGAATAATTGTCTCCTTGAATTTCGCTAAGCTCAAACTTTATATTCGTAAAATATAAACACTGTTTTGAACAACACATCGACAATATTATTTGAAGCCCTGAGTCATTTTAAATAACATCACTGTGTTGGTGATCAAGTGGCCTTCTTATGAGTGGGACTCTGATCCAGAGAAGGTTTGGTGACAATTTGTCCGTCATCTCGACTTCTTATTACAAGGACAGGTGTTTTTGGCTTAGGAGTTTCAGTCAACTTTACAATAACCCTTCCGGAATCAGGTTGATATAAAGGCATGGACTCGTGTGGAGGAGGTAACAAATTCATATCTGGGTAATTATTACCGTTCGTCTTGAGACCATCAGGCTCTGACCTCTCAGGCATTATCCCAATGAGCGGGGGCTCTCCGACAGGGGTGTATTTGCCTTCGTTAGGAACACGAGCGTTTGGCTTATTACTGCTACCGTTAGGCGCTGCATTAGTTTCAGGAGCCTTTGACTTGGGGATATTTTCATCAACACTTTTCCTGTTGTCTAAATTGCCATTTTCATTCTTCTTTTTGCCATCGTGAGTTGGAACAAGCTCATAACTACCGTTTACTTTTTTCACATTTGGTGTAATGACAGGTTTGCCCAGTAATGCCTTATTCATGTCCACCATTTCCCGTCCAGCCTTTTCAATGTCTTTTTTCTGCTGTCTTTCAACTCGTTGGTTACGCTTTTTACGCATTTGACTTTTGATTGCAGCGAATACTATGAGGCCTACCAAAAGAAACATTAAAATACCGACACACACATATGTACCAACAGAGCTCTTGGGAATTTCTCTAGACTCTTCGAGTAATTCTTCATTGAGAGCGTCATTATCTGATGATTCAACAATACCACTTTCAACAGGGCCAATATTCATTTTTGTTAAAATTTCCTCAACAGGTTCAGGGGGCTTAGTGGATGTTTCTTCACTGACAGTTGCATCCCAATCAATTTTTCCTTGAAAAACTGATGGCATGTCAGGAATAACAAAAGGTTCAGAAGTAGTCATGTTGTGATCAAACTGACCATCATAGAAAAATGGATTGAACAATCCTGTGATAAACGGCTCCGTGCTGGTGGTAACATTTTCTGCATCATCCCCACTACCATCATACTCATCTATGTAAGTCTCATTAGTTGCTGATGAGTTATCTGATAAGTCATCATAAGATTTAGAGTCTAAACCGGAGCCGAAATCATCTCCTGACCCTTCAGGTTCTTCAGTCGTAGAATTGTCTGCCAAGTAATCAGTTTCTTCTATCAACTGCGCAAATTGAGATCCACTTTTACTTGATACTATGATATCTTCAGCAGCGAAATCATCTCCTGAACCTTCACTAGGTGCGATTTCGGGTTCAGGAGTTGTGGGAATTGAATTTGAGACTCCAATAAACTCTTTGGCATCATCATCGGTCTGCGCTCCTTCGCCTTCCCACACTTCTCCCACTTCGAGGTCGTCCAAAGCTGTCATGGCCATGGATTTTTTGTGGGTACTCTCTTCACCGATCATTTCTGCATCCACCGGTTGGTCTCCGAGCATCATATCTCCCAGTAAATTGTAATTCTTTCCATGTGATTTCTTTTCAGCGCACACATCTACAATATCCACCTCTTTCCAGAAAACTTCAGCGTGATTTTTGGACTGCGAAAAACAGTGAATTTTGTCCATCATTACTCCTCGATTTCTGAGAGTATTGAGCCGTTTCAAATTTTCACACGAACATTTTAAAGGATTTCCTCTCATTTCTAAGTGCTCAAGATCTTTCAGAACATTTAGATCTAATGGAACATCAGCCAACAGATTCGAAGTAAGGTCTAAAGAGCTTACACTGCTAGGTATTGAAGACGCACTGAATTGCTTCATCACATTGTGAGCGAGATTCAAGTGAACTAATTTCTTTGAGCTTTTGAGTAACTTTTCGAGATGTTCTATATTATTATACGAGAGGTCTATAGAGACGACCTCTGTAAATCTATCAAGTTCGCCGTTGATTTTAGTTATGCTACTATTGGATATATCGATAATATTGATGTTATGATGCTTGTTTCTTAGGGAGAATTTGTTCAGATTGAGTGGAGACGAGCAGACAGCTTTGTGGAGGCCTTCGTTCGTGGTCGAGCAGAAGCATTCGGCAGGACATAGTTGAGGAGGTGTCGCGGCGCCCACAGAGAGCGCTACCACCGCTAGCAATAACAGCCCCGCGGTCTTCATTGTTTTCGTTTCGCTAATCTGAAATGAAGAAACGCTATGTTAATAAAAAAATTAAAACAACTTACAATATAATACAATAATGCAGATATTTTTTCTTTAAAAACTATTGCTTCTAATGACGTTTTAAATATATACAAAATAATTTTATATAAGTATTATTTTGCTAGGCGAAAACTGAGAGAGTTTCACTTTCTGAATTACTATCCCTTTACAAAAAAATCATTCTCAATATTTGGCTCACTACGGACTGCATAAATGTGTTTGTCACCTAAGTTACCATTTGATATTTAAAAAAATATCAAAAAATATTGAAATATAAGTGCCATATTGAAGGTTCAATTATTTGATAATTTGTGTTCAACATCGTTATTCTATCGAATCAATTCATGAATATATAAGTGCTTTTAGGTGCCTCAAATATTGCGAATGAAATTTTATTACAAGAGTTCATATCTAATCGCATTGAAGTCTACTTATCAAATATATGTCGTTAATTTATAAAATAAATACTATAAGTGAAAAATAGTCAGTACTATTTATGGATAATTTAAAAGTGGAAAGTAAATATTGTCGGATAGTTATTAATATTTACTATTACTGGCGCCATCATGAATAATCTATATGATAAGCATACAAGATATATAAGTGATACGTAGAATAGTAATTATAGATAATAAAAGTACGATAAATTTGCATCAATTTAAAGACACAAATTTATTTTTATATTTATAATACAATTTCTAAATGTTGGGAAACCTTTGTAAAAAGAAATCGTTTTCATTTAATTTACGATACCTACATGTTAGATTTTCTTTTATAATGAAACATAGCATTTCGGAAACTATTTTTTATATGACATATTACAAAAATTTCACAATTAATTTTAGTTTGAGATCGTTGTACGATAATATAAACATGTATCCAGTTTGAAAGCCAAAATGACGCAAAGTGAATATAAATTGTCATAGTGTTTTTATTTAAAATAATGATAAAAGGTTTGTTTTTAATGATATTGTTGTAAATTTTCTCATAAAAACATCCAGTTATAAAAAATACGTATAAGAGACAGAAAAAAATCAATGAAATCTCTTTATCAAAGGAATAACTTCAAAAACACGTTGTAATAGAAAAATTGTTAATTAAATTAAATACACTATAATGACATAGTTCATACAATAATTAGTAAAAGCCTGGAGCAATAATTACCGTTTGGTTTTATTAACAAAATTTTAATAGGTTGTCTGTATAAATAGCTTTGAATAATGCTGTGAATGGGAACAGATGTATTTATTTTTTGTAGAAATCCTTGAAAGAATTCTATATTCCCATCCATACAAAATAAAATATACCTGTATTCATTGTTTGATATTGCACAATAGCGAAATCTTCAGAGTAGTTTTTTACCTCTGAATGAAATCCCAACGGTAGTATAGAGGAAATTCTTTTTTTATTATTTTCAGAAGCAGCAGATTGTTAACTGGTTTTACCGCATCGGGCAAAGGGAGTTTTGAGATGATTTTTAACATGACGCATTTGTGGATTCAATATATATATACACCCAGTCTTTTTTTTACGAGATACATTGGTTCCAGAAAACGGTGCGTAATAAAGATCGCGTAAAAAAATCACAACTTTCATATAATTTGATAAATTGGTTCCAAAAATTAAAATATCGCGTGAAAAAGTACCAGAAACGTATGAAAAACCAAAATTTGCTCTTTAAAATTCGTGTAAAAAAATATATATTTCATGTCTTTATTGCTTATAAAATATAATGAGACTATAACGATATAATTTTTTCACTTATATGAATTAAGTTTTAAAAATACACATATTTTTTTTATTTATAAAAATAATGAAACATACATACCTAGCATCATACATAAATTTCTTCTTTAAAACAAATTTGGGGAAAAAATCGCGTAAAAACGAGTGAATCGCGTAAAAAAATGTAACGGTGCCGTCCAAAAAAATCGCGTATAATCGAATTCGCGTAAAAAAAAATCGCGTAAAAAAGGACTGGGTGTATATGCATTGTCAATGGAAAGCATATGAACTTTTTATGGAGCGTATCGACACATTGCTATGAAATAGATCAACTTCTGCGTTAGTAATGAGTAGGTATGGTATATATCATGGGGCTAGAATAGAAATATTCATTACGCTTAATTCGTCTGATTTTTAAGATCGGATGAGTGGCATTGATAGGAGGGAATCTATATGAAAGCATTCGTGCAATTTGACCGACTGACTGTTTAACAGAGATGGCATTTGGGTATACAGGAGGAAACATTTGCAATTAATTGTGAAGAAATATACATTTATCCCTTTTTGCACGGCCATATAAACGAAATAAATAAATTCACTGTTGTCTTCCTGCCTAGATAAAGCTGAATTGACGTCCCTGCTGTTAAGACAGAAAATTATAATGTGTTAATAGTTGATACTCAAAAATATGTGTTTTTCTATTAATAATTGGTCCTGACAATCTGTTGGTATTTTCAACATAAACACACGTAGGACATGAACAGACACTAGCTTATCGCTCTCACTACATCTAGTTTGTGAGATATTGAGGGTGTGAATTAATTCTTAAACACTATAATACATCTGCGCCTTGCAAAAATCTATGAATCTGTCCGTACTGGGATTTAAACCAGTATGCACCGTAGCCGAGGCCGACAACACTAATCACTGCACCATACACCTGGTAGACAGTAAAATTTTATGTATCTACGTTAATATTCATTAATATTTTTAAGCCCTGAGGCAAAAATATGTTTTCTATGATTATTATAAAAATTAACGATTGTAAATTAAATTCTTCAATGCTAAATCCATTAAAAATATTCTTTACTAACAAAAATCAAGAATTATCAAAATTTAATCATCACGCGTATATAAATAGTCGTAGATAAATCAAATCTACTGAGAAAGTTACGTATATAATTATTTTATTTATTACAAATAAATTTTTATTTCAAGTCATTGATTCAATAATAATTAATGTTTACGCACATCAGTCATGTACTATCATTTAATTTATAAATTCAAAAATAAACTTTGTAACTCAACTCATTTACAATCAAAAAGAACTTTCTATAAAAGTCGAAATTGACCATTTACATCTTTCTTATTCGAAATGTTTATTTAAAAAATATTAGTCGTTAATATTAATTGTCATATAAATAAGAAAACATATAAAATAAATTGTTTCTAATTGAACTCTTAAAACATCGCTTCAAAAACTTTTTCAAGTCACAGCCCCACAGAGCAAAAAAGTAAATAACAAAAAAAAATGCAGTCCCACAGTTTTGAGGACCACAGTCATGAAGGACAGTTGCTCAAAATTTTGTTAGCGAGAATAATGAAATATTAAGCTTTATTGTGTGGTGTATCGTTTGCTTGTACGGTAAAAGTGAAAGAACAAAACATATATATATACATTTTGACTATAAAAAACCTAATATATGCGAGAATCATTAAATTAATAAAGGGTAAGGTAAATATAATATTTAAAACGTAAAGAAATTCCGTTATAAATATTATATTTATAATACGCCGAACTATAGATTTTTAAGAATAAAACACAAATAATACACATATTGCTGTATCACGAATGAAAAAATCTGCAAATGTTAATTTACACTTCTTTGATTATTAACATGTTTCATTTAATGAGAATTGTACAGCAAAGCGGTACAATAGAAGATAGCGTCATTATGAGATACAGACACGAGGCTAAGGCAATGTACGAAACTCGAGGAAGTTATTCGCCGTATCTCAATAGAATGACAACTTTTTATACCAATTTAATTTGGGAATTACCTTGAGATGTTTTTTTTCAAAATACCGTGACGTGTTCTTTGATGATGCACAATAGTGTTTTTTAGATCCGTACTAATTGAAAAAAACACATATGCTCTATCATAGACATAGTCAACCATTTTTTTAATTATGCCATATATAATACATGTATTTCTTACGTTACATGGGCCACCCAATATTAAATTTTACCATAATAATGCAGAAAAACTTTTTGGGACGAAAATTGAGTATTTCAGCTCTTTAGGATTATATAATCGAATTTGAAATCTGATATTAATGCGTTTATTATAATATCTCCTATTGCTAAAAAATAAGATCAATTTTCTATGTTTTTCGTAAAGTACCTATTTTGCATACCACAATTTTGAAACAATATAACATATATATAAGATACATTTTACTGAAAGTATCGGCCAAAATTATTACATTTCAAATGCTGTGCACAAAAACATATAAATTGAGAAAAGAAACATTTTAGTCGATTAATAAAAACAACGTACATTAGAACCCCCAATTGCACTACTCCGATTTACGCACAGGCATGAAATATTCACTGTAAATCCCCCAATTCCACGATCGCATATTGTCTGTGTGGTGCATACAGTCAAATGTTGGCTATCGTCTGTGTATTCAGGCTATACACGTATAGCCGCGCGAATGTCTGCGCTGAGTTCTGTGAGAGCTATTCATTTTATCACCAAGTAACTATATATTTCGTCCAAATACATATATTTTTTGTAAATCTCAGAAAAATCTTAATTTTAATTTTAAATTTTAAATTAAAATTCCTAATTTTATGACATTCTTATTTTAAATAATAAAAACACATTATTATTTAAAATTTCATACCTTTCCATCTAGAAGTGACAGTTACCACCTTGAAGTGATATATGAGATTAATTCCCCCAATTACACTACTTCAAATTACGCCGTAAATGGGGGTTTTACTGTACATGCATTTGTTGCGATGTGGTGAATTTTCACAGAATCGTGAAATAATTATTTTAGAGAAAATTAAAAATGGCTAAAATTTATTTCGAAGGCAAATTCGAAACATAAAAACTCGTATAAGATAATTATGGATCGTTTTTTAACGCAAAGCCTAATAATTATATGGTCATATGATATTTATTTTTAGTTAATTGGTTAAAATAAAACAAAAAATAATTGTGACCATATTAAACGCAGAAGATTGAATTTTAATGTTTCAAAATAACGATCTTATTATAATGTATAGCAATTAGTCAATCGTCTTTTCCGGTTACCTCCATCGAAAAAAAGATCATTTTCATTTTATTTTTTTATTCAGTGTTGTCGTTTATTTAATGTTTTTCAAATAACATATTACAATAAACATAACGAGCTTTTGTTGTACAATCCGAATGGTAAAATCGTCAACAATAAAGTTTGCAATGGTCATTATTAACGGTTCAATGAAGATAAAAATATGATGATTTAGCGATTAAATATTTAACCAAGTACCATAGAAAAATAGAAACTAGACTGTGAAAATATTTTCAAGATGGAAATTTATAATACTGGGTTAGAGAACTAGTCGTCCAATGTATTATTTTTGATCTGCAGTTTTAAATTCTCTCCTTAAAAGTAAGCACTTAAGTTTTTTTTAATGTTAGAGAAATGCAAGATAATCAAATATTTATATTCTGTAAATGTATTAAAAGAAGGATATATGATACTGTAAAATCATTATGCATAACGTCTATCGAACAATTTTGCAGGATATGAGGACCATGGCTATCGAGTCAACATTATCATTTTATTGTTGTTTTATACACTAATTCAAACGAATTTATAAATTGAATTGAAATTTAAATATATATATATTGCTATTCGTGCTATTCGTTAATGCAAACTGTGATAATGCAAATATATACAACACATATTTCAAACAAAGCGAGATCTCCAATAAAAAAATGTATGACGGATTGACTGGTAGACGTGTAAACAAGTAGTGCATTCTATTCACGTGATAGCTTGTTGAATAAATTGGCGAAAAGTGAATTGGTAAGTTGCAGAATATTTATCTGTAACCTATGTAACCTTGTCTAGAGTTCATTCGTAAAAAATACAATTGTTGGTAAATTTATTCAGCATTGGCCAAACAAAAAGTTTTTTATAGCACGCTTTAAAATCCTGCTACCGAGGAATATAAAACTTAATGCCGTCGGAAAGTGCAATCATGCCTAAGGTGGGGTTTAATATTAAGCTTATTAATACCTTATAGTGGTTGTTAATGATCCAATGATTGATGCGATACTATCATTTACTCAACTGTCATTCATAAATCATTTATATAATGCTTTCGAAATGCATGAATAAACATAAATAAACACAACGTGCCAATGTACAACTTGGAATGTCAATTTGGAGAGAATAAATCTTATCTTCCCTCACGTTACACAATTAACACATCGAATCCCGGAACCGTATTTCAACGTGATAGACCCAAGAAGATCCAACGCTCGAGTCCCGGAAACGTGTTTTGACGTGATGGACTGGCCCCCTTCGAAAAAAGACAAATTTGAGACATCAAACGACGTGATTAACAGAGATTTTTAATGTTTTCTTATTGTCAAGACTCAAAACAGTCATCCAATTAGTGTTATCGCCCATTCGTATTGGTTTACACGATCTAAAAATACAATCGTTTCGCGTGCAATACACGTCGCCAACATTCCCCTTCCTGGAGACGATATAATAGTGGCACCGAGTCCACTCTGAGGAAAATTTTTGCAAGATTCATAAAACAGATTATTTAGGGATATAAAAAACAGATTTTGATCCCTATACAGGCAACAGAAAAAAAACACCTATAGGGCTTACGAAGTGTGTTCAAACCAAAAAAATAAGCGAGACTCGGTACATGTGTAAATATTAAAGTGTGGCTCTTCACATAGAGAAGTGTTTATTTATGTTTATTGTACAATTTTATTAGTTTATGATTAATTTTAATAATGTTGTTAACCATCTCAGAGTTTTAATTTGATTTTGACTAATATTGCCATAGTTTTAATAACACTTTTAGTAAGCACTTAGGAAAAACGACATATGCTCAAAAATGGGCTGTTTGCCCATTTTTGGCCGGGCCGGTGTTAATTACGTTTTAACGTTAATGATAGTCAAGCTATAAACTTAATTTACGTTTTGTTTACCATTCAAATGTGAAAAAAATAAAAATTTGATTTAATACCCTGACAGACATTTGTTTTGAGAGAACTATCTTTTCTAAAAACGCACTAGCTAATCACTTACTTTACGGCGCATTTTACAATCGGATAAGTGAGAAAAAAAACAATATCAGTCCTTTTGAATACAAACAATTCTATGAAGAAATGAATGTTTGAAAATTATCGAGAAGAGAAGAGGACGGTTAGGGTCCCAACTTGGTAACGTTAAAATAGCTTTAATAAGACTTTAAATAAATATCATTAGATATTATATAAGAATTTGCTAGTAACAATGTGTGACGTATATAATATTACAAAGTACAACAGTTACAGAGTATCAAATCAATCACATTGAAACAAAACGGTATCTTGCCGATTTAAAAAGTAGATGTGTATTATCTTTACAGAGTCATATTATATATATGGAATATGACTTATCACCGAATAGTCACGAATTGTGATAAAAAAATCACGTGATTCAAAATCTTTATTACAAATATAGTAACATGTTACAGATTAATCGGATAATTAAAATAACCATCATCTCATCAAAAATGCTAGATTTTTTATTTAAAAGATTCGATTATAATAACATAATTCCGACAAGTACAGCAACAATTCCAATCATTTATATGAAAACCAATATATTTACAACGGTATTCTAGCGAAACGATCATATGACAGATTTTATGAACTGGAACATCGTTATGGTGCACTCCTATACATTCCTATCTCTGGTGAGATTCTCGTGAAATATGTAATGTTGCATGTAACATTGAATCATTGATGTATTCTCCAATAAAAAGTATTTTATGATTTTTTATATGTTTGATAATTAAATTTATGATTATTGGTTAATGTTATCGGAGACTAAATATTTTTTTTATTTACCTATATCATAAAAATAATAATTCGAATATTTTCGTGTTACGCTTCGAAAATTCCATTATTACAGATTTTTAAATATATATATCATTCCTGATTATTTTAATGAAAACGCATTTCCATAGATAAACAGATTGTCATCATACAGCCTAAAAAATAAGTTAATTAGACCTCTTAGTTAAGAATTTAATCTTTTAAATAATTTTACTTTGTTTTCAATGTCAAACTTTTATATTATCGGTATCACACAAACAAAAATTATCTTGATAAGTGAAGAACAAAATTTAATAATTAATTATTGTAATGACGAAATAAACAATTTAGCAACATAACATAAAATTGCAGATACAATTCAAAATAATTATAATTTATTTCATCACATACAATACACCCAGTTCTTTTCTTACGCGATTTGATTTGCGCGATTTTTAGGGGAGTACCGTTCCTTTTTTACGCGTTTTTTTTAAATGTTTTTTTTGCAGAATAAATGATGACATAGATAAATAAAATAATTGCTCAGATCAAGAATCTAGAAAAAACAGTATTTAATCAAACGAGTCCTAGCAAAATTCAATAAGTTCGTTTTAAAAAATCGCGAACGATTATATTTGCAAAATAACAGTGACAGTTGTGAATAACTCAGAGTGAATACAATGAAGCATGCAATGATTTATCTGTTCCTTATTGTATTTTTTACAATTAATAAAGAAATTAGATTTTATGTGTAAATAAATAATGTGCAAATTTGACGAAGTTTTGTTTTTGATATTTTGATTTTTTATACGCGGTTTTTTCATTCGCGGCATTTTCTGGAATCGCGTAATAAAAGGCTTAGCTGTAGTAAATATTACTTATAATAAGTTGTAATTTGTTGCTGAATTGTTGTGAAACTATTTATACTTTAGTCATGATTAAAAGAATAATGCAAATCATTATTATATTACTAATCATTCTCACGTCAAGCGTCGTCAATAGTACGCGGTTACTCAACCGGTTCAACGTCCATAGATAATGTTCATAAATGATGACACTTTAGAACAATCTCAAATCAAATTTAACCGTTTGAACTCATTCGAACACACGTGCTACGTCAGCATACAATTTGATATTCAAAGACAATACTATATATATTAAATTCATACAAAACTTAAATTATTACTTACATACAACAACTGATAACAAAATTGCAGTAAATCACAATAAACTTATATAGGGCAAATAATATGACATTTGTAAACAAATTAATATTTGTAGAGATTATTTTTTTAATTCAATTTAGATTAGCTCAGTGCGTCAATAAGCAAATATTAATATGTGTGTCTTCAATATTTATTGATTTTTATATTTTTCCTTGCTTAAAAGGAATTAGTGAAATAATGACAGTTTTCTGTTTTAATTATAAAGCACAAATAATTTAATAATCAAATTAACACATTGTTTGCAGGACATAAAATTTTTTTTTTTTGAAAATTAGTTCATTTAAAATTCTGTTTAAGTGAACTGCAATCTATAAAAATTATATTCAACTACTATTTGAGATGGGTATAGCCTAAAAGTGCGTTTGTGCAAACTATAATGGTTTCTTTTACAAAGTTTACTGTAAGCTAGTGACCGTAAAAATATCATGATAAACCTTCAGACGTAAAACAACTCACCAATCTTTTTTAATACAGGAAAGATTCTTAAGTAAATGCAATTTTTCCTTTAGTAAATCTATGTTTATTTATAGAACAGATTATTTTAACACCGTAAGATATCACACTAACTTGATTTGCATGAATATAATTTTTCATATTAAATGAAATAACATGGACAAACAATACTAAGTATCATACATAATAACAGAAAGCAAACCTTTTATTTCTGTCTTTTTTTCGAGTCGTCGTTGACATCTGCCGATAGTAATTAAAACTAAATTTTTCCGCAATTATTTTTTACGTATCGTTTACTGAAAAGCGACTCCATTAAATTGTTACTCATTACATAGACACAAAAGAGATACAATAGAAAATGTACATAAAGAAATAATGGTTGGAAAAACCATCTTTGATAATGATACGTTTGATGCATCTTGTTTTGTACACGAGAAGTCAAAAACAGTTTTTAAGACATCCGGCAGCTTACGTGATTATGCAGAAATAATTGTATATTATTATAATACATACGTATTCAATGGCATTACAGAAAACTTTTTTGGTAACCCAAACACCATATTTATTTATTATTTAAATGTCCCGATAGCTAAAAGCTTAATAACAAATCAATATAGAAAAATAATACAATATAAATGTAATTGATTATTTTATTCAGCTCATTTTTTTTTCAAATATTCCAATTGATTACAAATAATTACACCAGATGGCCAATAATTTATCCGTTTTGGAAATGTTGATTTTATTTTCTGGACGATGTCTATGGTCAAATGCAAATAGTGCGAAAAGGTAGTGATTTTTAATTGTAGCCATTAATATATAATTTAAAAACCATCGATGCGGTTTGAAGGTTATATGAGTATTATGCATATTATTTTCAGCTGAAATAAAAATAATATTATGTACCGAAATCATATCGGCTTAAAGAGGTTTAAAATTGATTGATAATTTTTCGTATGGCAACAGTGGAATTTGGATAAATTCTAAAATATAACGATTTCAAATTAACATAACAATAGTTTGCCTGGTAGTGTGTATCGTTATTTTTTACCATTCTTTGTGTTCTAGTCTAAGATTTTAAAGAAGTGTTTTGGCTTATATTCATCAGTTGACACTTTGGTGATGCTATCTTAGAAAAATATTTTATCGAACGAAAAAAACGGAAACGGACAAAAAATTAACACGGACAATAAATTGCGTTCTTTAAATATTATCAAAAAATAATGCAACTTCTATTATCAAAATATTTAAGTAATAAATTTTTAACTGCAGGCAATGGCAAGGGTGGTTTTAAAAATTCATCAGAGGCGTTTTTAATTAAAAAAATAATAATAATAATGAAAGTGGATGATGATGTATCGCATACAGAAAACGAATTCAACAATGAAGGAAGTAACCAGTTTGCATCAATTTTATACAAGAAGAATTACAAAAAAAAACCATATATGTTATATCTAAAATAATTTGAATGACTTTTGATTTGATTATAATGATATTTAAATTTGGGAAATACAATCTTATAACCAGTACAGCAAATTAAATTTTATGATGAAATCCATTTCATAACAATTAACTACCCTAAACAAAACATGTGAAATTGCACACAGTTGAAAATTCAAATTCGGATACTCAAAATCAATTGTACAAGAACAAATCGAGACGGTTTTGGAGCAGGGATTATGAATGAATAATGCACGATCTAATGTTGGGAACAAAACTCTACGTATACGAATGTGTTAAGATTTGATCGAAAAAGACGTCTGTTTTCACACTATTGAGTGGCCGTATACCAAAAGCGAGTGCTATATTCGAATCAAGGACTTCAACACCAATGGCTTTCAAAGGGGCAGGTAGCAAAGTGGACCCCTCGACCGGGTCCAATCTTATCACTAATAGAGGGTGAAGGAATGAATATTTTGCATACAAATATACTAAATTCTATTCTTAAGATATAAAATAAATGTTAAATAGATTCAAGAATGTTTTGTCTGAAGAATGAGAATAATATATTATAACGAAGTGATAAGAGAATAAAAAAAAAATCGGTCTACACTTCTCATTTAAAAAACGACATTTCGTCTGAACAACCCATTATTTTACATAATGATTAATTCTCTCTAAAAATTTTGGAGTATTTTCTTCAATTTCGTATTATATTATTAGACAAATGGTAAATTTAATCAACTCATTCCATGGTCCGGGCATACAAGAAATCAATATATAATAAATATTTAATCTTCGATTAATAATTGTTATCATTTATTCAAGCAAAGCTCAAGATTATAACCACTGCTTTATCGCAAATAAAAATCGATAAGGACTTGTAGTATTTATTGTACATTCACAATAATTATTATCAAAAAAAAATATTCTCCAAAATATAATCATTAAGTAATCTTATATTCGTAGAAAATGTGATTCTTATTCCTAAAAGTAATTATAAATAACGAAAAAGAGTAGATTAATTAATAAACAAAAAAGCTGGGAGTCGTCATAGGGACACTACACTTATTGTTGAGTGGTTCATCCGCCATCGTGGAAATAAACTATGGTTGTGATAAGGTATCTTCCTGGCATTGAGGGACAGAACAACAGCAAACACGTATCTAATATATCGGCGTATCGGTACTCAGCAGGAAGAAGCGTAAATTGCCGAGGCTAGGAATCAGATTGATGTAAAGGTCAAAACCATCACACTCTTCCTCACAGTTGACGGTGACAATTTACCACAAATAACACACCGTAAGGTGAAAAAAGCAAAGTGCTTAGTTCCACAATAAATATACGATATGAATCAGCAATCGCCAAACGGCGGTCTGTAGAGTTGTTGCAGTAACTTCATTGGATCTGAGAAACCATAAACGTATTTGCATACGTCACAACGAATTTAATATACAGTGGAACCTCGATCAACCGTTTTCGCATAATGCGTTTTCCCGGATGGATCGTTTATTTTTCATAGTCCCGTCAAACACCCATAAGAACAATGTTAAATAATCCCGCATTAACCGTTCACCGATTTATCGATTTCCTCGATCTATCGTCTAAATATTATGGTGCCGTCTCAAATATTATCCCGATTGGCTGGGTTTGGTAGATAAATTTTTCTATCCAATACAATTTGTGAATTTGAGCACATTTAATCTAATGTCTTGAGATTTTCTATAATAAAGATTTTTACAAGAAGTTTAAAACACTATTCGATTATTTCAATAAATACTAAGATTTAATTAATATAACTTTTACAAAATCCTCTCATAATTACCAATTTTTGAAATTTTAAGGTTATGACGATTTCTTAAGATTTTTTTTTTTTATTATGATTTTAAGCTTTCCCGCATTCCTCGTTTCCCTTGTTTTTAGGGTCCCTTGAAAAACGTGGAATCGAGGTTTCACTGTAACAACAATTCATGATAATTTTAAATGATGAAAACACATTTTTTATTACTTATTTCCACAATATGTTTTTTGATCAGGACATCAATTTACAGGAAATCATACAATATTAATACAAATTTGTATGATCAAAAAAAAATGTTATGTTTAGTATTATTTCCGTATCAGTTGATAATGCTCGCGATAGACAAAACCGGCCCTGATCTTAAAAGTATAAAATTGTGGAATATTATATTTAAATATGGCGCCTTTTCACCGAGAAGTGACAATTAATACAGTATAAACCTTTAAACACATTAAATAACACAGTGAAAAAATAGAAATATATTTTATTTTTATAATATAATACAAAATTAATAAGATATATAGTCGGTGGCTATTTCGGCTTATTTAAACTAGAACTATTTTATGTTCTAATAAAGGGTAAGCAGAAATAGCTATCAAATATGTATCTCATTTATTTTGTAGAACTAAAATACATTGCTGTTTTTTCACCGTGTTATAATGGAGTTCTACCAAGTAAATGCCAATTCAATCAATACCTTTTTTTGTTTAAGCAAATATTATTTTTGTCAATGTTCGGACTCAACGCTGAGCATAATATGGCCTTCTAATAAAGGTATCTCGATGTAAGTTGTATCTACGATAACTGCTTTTTGCTCAGTTTCCTGATATGAAAGTAATAGATAAGGTATTGCAAGGGCGTGACGAATCGTTCTCGTTACACGCTGATTTTTAAAAAGAATTTTTAAGTTATAATAAACGCCCATTAACCAAACCGAAACCGATTAAAACTATTGTAACTGTTTCATTAACAAGTTGTAATGTTATTTCATTTATATTATATATTCGCTTTTTCAACTAACGTAACATGTTTTCATCGGCAAAATAGACGAACTTTTGTCCATACGATAAAACATGATTGGCATGTCTTATACCTCCTTGAATCCATGTCACTGGACTATAACAAAGATTTCTTTTCACAAGACAATAAAGCACTGCCCGATCGAGCCACGTAGGCGGGTCTATGTTGCCAATCGTCTTAAGGTCGCTTGCAGGTCAGTAGCGAAATGGGCGGACTCCTTGGCCGGAAACGGATAGTGGTGAACGATAAATCAAAATAATCCGACGACAGTTTTGTTCGTGTTTGTAAACAAGTGCTGCTAATCGAGACTGCCTCGATTTAAGTGTTATTCAAATGGCTGTAACCCTCGTATACACAGCTTTTTTTTATCAAGTTACTTATATAAAACACAGTTACCTTCGTAAAACCAAACATACAATAATAATACACGTATACGATAATTCTATAAAACATATATCAGGCTTAGTATGTATAATGAAAAATACAATTAATTTCTTTTTTTAATACGAGTCGATCAGTATCGATAATAAAAAAAAACAACCAAATTCAAAGAATTTTTTAAGTAATACGTCAAAATTTTAAATGCTATTTCCGCATTAAAATACACAACATCATTTACCACACTTTCGCGATACAGATAGCAGAGCTTTCAAGCTTTATATAATTCTGATTCGTGAATTCGTGGCTCTGAAATAGTAATGAACTATGATTTATGATTCTGTTAAATAAAACGCCACGATTAAAAATCTTTCATATCATCTTTTATTAAAAATATATATCGATAATCTTAAAAATTTTTCACACTTGATGTTTAATCATTTTGGGTCGAAAATACATTGTTTTTTGATGATCAAATTAATGCCATAATTTATGTGTATAAAATAATCCTACATTTGAAATTTCTTTATCGCTGAGCTTATCATCGCAGGATAGTATAATAGCATATTGCTAAGCGAATCACACTAGATCATAGGTTCCGAAACTTTTTTGGGTGGCGACACCTTTTCATAAAATCCATGAGACCCGCGACCCCCCATACAATCCAAAGGCATACAAAAAAAAAAATTAGTTGACCGTATAACTTGGCGACCCCTCATGTTGGGAACCTATGAAAAATATATTGGACGAATAAAAACCTTATTTGTTCAAAGATTTTATTTTAAGAGTTAAATAAAAAAAAATCTTGAGTGAGTATTTTATCACTCTCAATTAACAAATATCATTTATTATCGCTTATCATTTATATATTATTATACTGATCCCAGTATAACAGTAAGTGTGTATATATTGAATTGGAATCAACCAAAATACAAAAGAGTTCGAAATTTTGTTTGGCCAACATTATTCAATTAAAGAATTAGCTGTCAAACTGATTCTTATAGAAACAAACGAACGCTTTAAAATTTGTCATTATTCAATTTGTTTACAAAGAATTTGCAGCATAATGAAGCAAACGTAGTTTACAATTCAGTTGTTCTTTGACATGTCACCATAAGTATGAATGATACTTCGTTAGGAAGCTTTATCCGAAGTTCAGCGTCTCTATCTGAGATGAAAGCACTAATGAAATTTGTATTTGGTTTTTTCTTTTTTCGATCTCATAGTTTATCTGTCTGTAGTATTTTTAAAAATAGATACTGAAGTATAACATTTCACCTGTTCGTGTTCTACACATGTAATAGATGTCATCGCTCTCTATTCCCCGTACACTTTCGTCCGAAATGTCAGCGGCTGTCCTTGTCAATCTGTCAACAGTGATTTCGTCATCATACTGTCAATCTCTAGCATCGTAGTCATAATGTACACGACACCCTTGAAGTTGGATCAATGGATTGTCACTAAAAATATTATTGGATATATCCAAAGAACTTATTCCAGAGTCATGTATAATTGAGCAAATCAAATATTACGAGCAAATAAGATATTTAATGGATTGTAAAGCGATATGTCAACACGGAAAAAGTTTTAATATTTTTAAAACATTCGCCATCGAAGAAAATTGCTTTTTTTCTACGAAAATGTTTTTCTTTTCAAGAATTAATTTAATTATTTAATGATCACACATTTACCAAAAAAATACGAATGACATTACGGGTACTAATTCTAATCATAACCAATCAACACACATGCTTTCCGTCTGCGCATCGTGTACTGTAAACAACAATACGTATTAGAATTTGTTATATATCATTATAATATAGATACAATAACTTCTTTGGTTAATATATCTTGAATATTTTATTGATTGATTTGCCATTTTCTTGGTAGAATTCCATTATAACAATAGCATGTGTTTTAGTTCTACAAAATTTATAAGGAATAAAGTTGATAGCTATTTTGGCTTACGACCTCGTCAGAACTAAGTTTAAACGCGTTATTAATCTAATTCAATATTTATAGTGAGATATTAAAGGTACAGTTCACTTTGTAAGTGAGAATAATAATGTTTTCTAATCCATCTGAAGAAATTGTATGATCATGGATACACTTTCTTATGACTCCTCTATACCTATAAAATTAATGATAAAACTATGAGGCAAGCACGCTTTAGAAGATTACAAATGTTAATCAATAACTATATGTATTTAGAATCACAAAACTGCGTTATGGCATTTTAATGTTTAGCTGTGGGTTATTAGTATCAAATTGTTAACTAAAACAATGTTACTATACTCTATTCCTCTTTAGTCTATACTAAACATTTTGAAACAAATTTTATTGCGGAAGTGCTTCCGCGTACGATTCTTCATCTATTATAACAGAGGGATAGTGACACTGTGATTTTGTTGACAAATACTTTAGCAGACTATAACTCGTGTTTAGTCGTGTAAACTCATACATAATGTTCATTATGCGTGAACGAAGGAATAGCATAAAAATCTATATTTGAATATTATAAGTAAATTAATGAGTGGTGCATTTTTTTTAATGATACCCTTTTTAACAAAAAAACAATATACCGGATACTTTGCACAACACTTAAATATTCACACCGATAGATGTCAGTGTTTATGTTATATTCGCCTTAAGTGAGTTTCTTGGTCGATACTCTCAAATTATAATACATATTATCGGCTTTCTTTGGACAATAATAATAGTTTATATTTATTAAAATGTATTCCGTTACAAGCATCAATAGCATCATATATTTATGTAAAAAAAAATATTATAACCGTACTCATTTATGCTTAAATGTTTAGTATGTAAAACAATATCGGAGATTGCTTTCCATAACCTCAATGTATACATTTAAATTGTCACTGACGATCATAAAAAAGGGAATCGTGTTTGTTTTAGATTTGGCTATTTAGTTGTTGAGTCCCGTCTGCCCAAGCCTAAAAACGAGAGCGAATTGATAAAAGTTTGTCTTTTCTAGTCCTATACTTTCTCTCCCTACTCTCTTTAGAAATGAGCAACTGAGTAAAAAGAAGTTTTCGTACAAAAAATCTTTTGAGATTCAGCATTAGACCACATGCTCTAAGTTGATTGCGAATATTATGATGACATTTTCAGTGAGCCGATCACAGTCCGTGTCTAGAATAAATACACGCTACCCTTTCATATACCAGGCTTAAAAATTAGAACATTTTTGTTGAAAACGACTGCGGTTTTTTTTATTGTATCTAAAAAATAAATATATAATATGAATACGATTTTTTGCATATTAGAATATGGCGGGTGGATGGCAGTGATATAATATTTTGCTTTTGAAGGTCGCAAGGTACCAGGAATGTAGAGCATGCGAGGTGGTAAGACCAAAATAGCGGGCCGCTGTCTCGTAATGTGCGCCATCCGGCAATTGCAGCAATTGCTCCCGACATGACATGACACGGGAGTGATCCGACGCCGAAGATGGAGCTACGTCGAGTCGATTCACCAGCGTCGATATCAAGCCGATTTGCTGTGGTAATTTGTCCATTTTAATGTCGTGCTTATTGCAGTATAATCGTTTTTTAGAGATACTATCGTTTGTGCATCGACCTATTTAGCTAAGCAGTAAAGGCATACGTTCAGAAAAATCTCAGTTTAATTCAAGGTCAAATCAATGTTCTTTTATTAGATTTGGTGCTTTCCTTTTGAATTGATCTCAGTTGACTTGATTTATGATATCGACTGAAGGTGCTTGCTGGAATTTCAATATCAAATTAGAATTGTTACAACTTTGTACGAATCCACATGTTTTGTCACTAAAGACCCGGGTTTCGTCTTTCGGCATCTTCAGACATTCTATCACACGGATGCAACAGAACTGACGTAAAATAAACAGTTAGCATCGTATATATACTAGTTATTAATTAAAAGAAAACACTTACCCCTAGGCAAGCAGTAAATTACAGCTCAAACAAATTTAACAATAATTAAGACAATTGCCTATGATAATTTTCATTAACGATGTTGTTAGTGAGTCATTCTTGAAAGGGGTTTTTTTCAACAAATATCAATCAACTAACATTAAAATGTAAATGGGTTGTTTTTTTCAGTTGACTTTTTAACCAAATATTATATATAATAATTTCCTTTGAAAACCAACAGAATAAAACACAAAGACCGTGCATACAAAATCACCTTTTTCCACTGATATTTTCTGTTATGCGTTGATATGCAAATTAAGAACGATTTTTATCTTAAATATGTCATAGTTGAGTGTCGGATTGTGTCAACGATATATGGTATTTAGTTGCTGAATTTTGAAAATAAAATTTGCCAATCTCTTGCGAAAGCTGCAAGTCGACCATGTTTCAGAAACCAATATGAACTTTCTAATTAATTTCATAATCAGAATCTGCAATTTTGCTAGTACTAATTATGTCGTTGTGTCAAATATAGACTGGATATTTTGTGGTGGAATGATTTGTAAGTATTTTGAAGACATCAATATGAAGTTAACCACTGCCCTCGTTTTTAGACATAAAAAATCACTGCAATTTTATCATTTTAATAGTATATTCCTTTATGTAATAAAATTGAAAGTCAAAGTCAGCCAGCAATCCAGAGATAATATACATTCAAAAAAGGACCCCTAAAAATTATCAATCGACTAACTTTTGTCGTGATACACTACTTATATATTCAATATTTGATATCTTTTGGAATGGGTCAATTACTCCTGATATTTTCGAAAAAAATGAACGCCTTTCATCATATATCTTTCAACTGGTGAAAATATATTATCACTGATACTAACCAGTAAAATTATATTCTTTTCCAAAATTATTTTGACAGTTTTAAAATGACCCAAGCTTACTTTACTACTTGGAGCTTTGGTAAATATCGGTTCACTATCAATGAAACCTAACGTCTTTTTAATTGCTGGTGTGTTAATGCTAGTATCTGTGTATTTTTCAAATGTTGTTTTACCTATGCTGAACATTAAGAGTGTAAATTCATCGGTTGATAGTTGCGGAAAACATATAATATGAATACATCCGAAAATATGTTTTCTATTGGACTATTCTACAATCGTTACATATACAAGTTAAATATAATATGTTAACTAAATAATGAAGACTTTCGTTCCGCCGTCAATTAAGAAATCGGGAAAAATCACTTTCTAATGAAAAAACCACTGTCAATGGGTGGGCGCAGTGATTCGGAAAATAAATATGTCATGTCCAAGGCCAGGCTAATGTTGCAAGGTCGTAAAAATAAAGAAGACGCGTATCTTTGAATTGTTGCCAGATGCACGTCACGTGACACCTTTTGCACTGTGATCTGTGATCCGAAATACACACCGAACAATAATTATTCTTTCGGCGGCCAAAACGGATGTGAAACAGATTATCTGTTACTCGAAAAAAAGCTAAAGCATTTCAATAGTTTACGGTAAAAAAGCTCGAATAAATAAGAGGCGGCTTTAGACAAAATGTCAAGTGCAAATCATTTGATAAAATCTTAATTTTACATTAATGTATGATAAATATTAAAATCCGAATACACATTCAAAATACAAGCAGAATAAAATGATATTATTAAAACCATGTCTTATTTTATAAAAAAATATTATGGGTCTCACACGCACACACTCTCTCTCGCTCTCTCTTTGTGCGTTGCTGTGCTTTGCGATACGAAAAATATGCGTAGTAAAATCAAGAAAATAAAGAAGAAAACAGGAAACGCGTTCAAGTGACAATGGCGATATGCTTTTAAAATATGGTCATGTTCTATAAAATTCAAGTTTACATTTTATAATATTAATTTAAATTTAGCTGAACAAAGGTAAAATTGTATTTGCTAAATATTTTACAGCATTCACAGTGGGATTTTCGATTCATATATAATTCACATTTAACAATATGAAAAAAGGTCATATTGCATGTTATTTATAAGTTGAAAATAATTCTACTTTTGTACGGTTCTTTTTGCATGATTTTGACATTGCATGGCACAATTTAATGATATTTTTTTCTGTATTTAATCTTTCATTCCAAATTTCTTTGCATGAAACATATCATCATTATAAAAACAGGAGTGCTTGTTATATTAATTTTATATACATCTTTCAGATAAACACACATTCAAAATGATAACAAAGCAATGTGTCTATATTTGTTACACTTTGCATATTGTTATAGTAAGCGAAATTTTGTCCGATTATCATTTGAGTTTTCCGTTGTTTGACGTTCAGAAGTAACGTTATGGAAAAAGCTGCCAATGAAAATCTACGAAGAAAATTTTATACGTAGGAAAACTTTTGGCATTTTTTTCTATTGAGTGTCTGAAAGTACGTTTAGTGGGCGTATAACTTCTTTCAGTAGTGGGTATAAGATATTATTTAAGTGGGGCCAAATGGACTAGTGACTAAGTTTTGGTTTTGGTGGAAATAACGTACGTGTCTAAGATTTGCAACCACAACAGCGACGTGATTTTTTATGTATACAACATTATTTAATCTTTAAGCTGTGTACGTTTCTAATATGGAGCACGTATTTTTTCTCCTGGAACTGTTCAGTTTCTTAACCTCTCTTTTTGTCATAGAAAATACAGATAGAGAAAAATTATCGGTTAGCTAACATATAATAGCTTAAAGCTCCCGCTACACTTTATTTTAAGGATTGAAATTTAGGGAGGGAAATGTGTGATAAAACGAAAAATGTCAGATTACACAAAATTAATGAGTGAAACATAAAACACCGTGAAAAAATAGCATTTTTTTTATTTGCACAAAATTTATAAGGTATATAGTTGAAAGCTATTTCGGCTTACGCCTTCATCAGAACTATTAAAGATGTATTGTGTGGATTTTATACATAATCTATATATAGATAAGTAAATGTACGTTCAAAAGTTTCAAATTTTTGTAAAACTAAAATACATTGCTTTTACTTTTTCACCGTGTTATAATGGAGTTCTACCAAGTAAATGCAAATTCAATGAATAAAATGTAACATAAAAGTAACTAATATAAGCAAGACACTTCATCTCACTTTCATCGCTCATCTTTAATGTAAATGACTTATCTTTTAAACTGTGAAACATAAATCAAACTAGTTTTTTTAAATCAAAACTAATATATGAGTGTTATTATTAAAGATTAATTGGAATAAAACAATTATTAAATATACAAAGAACATGCTATTTTTTCTTTTTGTTATATATGCAAATGGAAATGTGTGGTATAAAATATTCATGATATGACATCAATGGAAAAATTTTGGATAAAAAAATAGAAATTTCTTCATTTATCATTTGGAAGTTTTCAAATATAGAAACACGTCTATAAATTAAAAGGTCTTATCTTATTTGTGAGCTATTACAACTTTTGTTGGCGATTTTATAATATGTTTTTTGAACTAAAAATGTCGCATGATTATACGTCACCGTTTAAATGAGGCGGCGATTGCTGTCTCCCATTCACTGGTTTCAGCGGTCATTGTGAATAGAAAATCTAAATATAATTTATCGCTCGCTTATTTTCAGTTAGTTATCTGTTGAAAGACACATTGAATCTGTCGTAGGAAAGAAATATCTTTTTAATGGCAACTGATCAATTTTTATGATTTTTTTGGTCTATAAAAATGCAATCTGATTTTTTAATCAAAATGAAATTTTACTACTGATGATTGATTGTTTACGCCCTGCCGTAGATGGTATTTTTTTAGGAGAATATATGTAACGGCGTAAGTACATTTGAATGAAAACATAATTCATGATATCGAGTGAAGGTGCTTGATGAAATTTCAATATCAAATTTTAACTGTTGAAAATGTGTACGATTCCACATGATTTGCCACTAACGACCTGGGTTTCGCCTTTCGGCATCTTCAGGCATTCTATCAAACGGATGCAACAGAACTGACAAAGTTTTCAGTTTTTCAATTCTGTTGCATCCGTGTGATAGACTGCCTGAAGATGTCGAAAGGTGAAACCCGGGTCGTTAGTGGCAAAACATGTATGTGAAACAAATAAACTTCCGATTTCATTAAAGTTATTGTAAAAATATAGTTCCAAAAAAAATGTTTTAACAAAAACTAAAAAAAATAAAAACACATTTTTAGTACTTATTTCCACAATATATTTTTTGTGTTGCGAGCATTATCAGTTGATAATGCTCGCGATGAGCGAAACCGGTCCTGATCAAAAAATATATTGTGGATATAAGTACTAAAAAATGTGTTTTTATTATTTAAAACATAATTTTATTATTACCTGTAAATAATTTTTAACTTTTGGTTTTGCATTTGTAGTAACAGCTTTGTTTATAATTTGTATTTTATCAGTTGATAATGATCACGATGAGTGAAACCAACCTTGATCATAATAATATTAAATTCTATATACATTGTTTACTAAAAATACGTTTTCATTATTCAAAATATAAAAACCTGAACGAGGTAAATTTTCGATCCCTTAGGCCCTAAGGCTTAGGGGACGACAGTACAGGGTAGTAAGCATTATACATTATTCTAATGAGAAATTAATGATAGATATTTAAGATATATGTATATATATATATTAAATATTTTTTTATTATTTTATATAGAATATAAATAAATATAATACTGCTTGTTACGGCAAACGTCTTATACCGCTGGTTTTTTTTTTATTATTATTTTGCTTTTTGACCTCATCCACTGACTGCATGTAGAGTAAATTTATGTAGTAGATAGTAAGTCTTGTTTCTTTGCGCTGATTTTGTTATAAGAGATCACCATATTTTTTCACGTGATAGGATATGAAAATATTAAATTAACGAACACGCGATGTTCGGTGAAATCAATTTTAGTTTTCATTAGCTAAAGATAACAAACGCCAGTGTCATTTTAAAAATGTGATAAACAATTATATAGTCATTTTTAAAAAAATGATTCAATAAAATTATCTAATATTTATTTTATTTAGTATATCCACTATGAAACTAATAGTTACCGGCAATATAAATAAAATATTTAGTCTTTCATTTTATTTTATCACATGATTCTTAGTAATGATTGGCAATAACACTTGAATGATAGGCAACAAAAAGTATGAAAATTTACTTTGGATCGAATGCGAAATATATACTTCCGCTAAATTTAACGATTCATTTACAGTTAAGCTATACACATATAACCGATATTTCATTGCACCATATTTTTGATGTAGTAATTACTTCTTCAATCAATTGGCTTCGATTGGCCGTAATACTAGAGTTAATTTTCTGTACAGAAATAAATGAAGAGATATCTATGATTTTATATGAACATCTTTATTGATCTTAATTTTCCTTCAAACACAATCATCATTGCACGTATTTACTAGCCTGTGTTATCACGAGACATCTTTTGTATGGATAGAAATTAAATCTATGCACATTAATTTCAGGCATATCCGCTCTAATTGTTTCGTACGGTTTTAGAGGAAGTTCATTGTTCTACAGCCTTGGTCGTTAAATCATATTAACTGCACATGTTCACATTGAACTGAAATTATGGCCGACTTTAGTCTTGAAAGTATTTCACAATAAGCAAAATTTTTCGTAATAATTTGTCATAATATTAATTAATAATGTATTACCATTCAAGGTTTCACGAGCGCCTTTACCTCGAAATGCCAATAATATTATCAACATTAAAACAAAATAAAATATGAAAAATAATATTATTAATTCAATACATTTAATTTTTTGGTCACACAATTTAGTATTAAATAAACGTCAAATGATCAGTTTACTGTCAAATATATTTGGTTTTTTTTAATAGAGCAAAATCGTATTCGTGATAAAACACACGGATATAGTTTTTTTTAAACATTTTTTTTTTATTTATGATAATCTTGCCTGACCACCATTTTTGAAAGAACAATTTAGAATGACAGAAACAACATGATATTGTTATATCCGTTATACCATTCTTATTTCGTCAGTCAACAAACAAATATAGATAAAGCAGTTTTACAGTTATGGTAATGATAATACATTTAGCTATTAAAGATAAAGATACAAATATTCATTATTTAACAAAATACAAACACTTTCATATTGTATGCCTAAAGACGTTAAATTATTATGACGTAACACCTATGTCAAATAATTCGCCGTAACAATTTGTAACTCGCAATTAGAATTCAACTGCAATAAATTACCAAATGCAGACAAAAATATTTCGCATAGTAAGATTTATTAAAAGAAATTTGGCACAGTATGTTATAAGTAAAGTTGTCACTGTTATCAAATATGTATTTTTATCCCCGCGGCGTTCGATAGCGGACAGTACCCGTTGACTGTGGCCGTAGACATTATTTTGTACGCGAAAATATTCAAGCTCATTTTTGGCATTGCTCACGAAAGAGGATGAAGCTCGTTACAACGAGTTATCAAGAACCTGAAAGACCTTGGCAGTTCTATTTAACCGTTTCACTGCGGGATATAAAATGAAATGTTTGTTTCAGTAATAATTATTGACAGCTAGAAAACGCGATATATTATTACTATCAGATATTTTTGCCTTAAATAGAAATCAATACAAAAATTGCTATTTTTAATCAATATAATTTTTTGACGACATAGTCATCCTTCTTCTTTCGCAGGGACATTAGGGCAGGGCTTTAACAAAGATTTTTATTTGAATTTAACAATAACATATCCATTATCCACATTCGTGGTTAAGTTATTCACTGAATTTCATTGAAGATACATAATGTAGTTAATGAATTTGTTGCAGGTATGTAAAATAAATATTAGCATTACCAAAAAACACGTTAAATTAAATATTTTACAAAACGGTGAAAAAATAGCAATATATTTTAGTTCTACAAAATTATTTTTAACAAATATAGTTGATAGCTATTTCGGCTCACGCCATCGTCAGAACTATGCTTAAACTAACATTCGCTTATATTAGCTGTGCAGAAAAGGCACACAACACATCCTCTCTCCTGTTCCAACGGCCTAGCTTGTAATTTTGTAGAACTAAAATACATTGCTATTTTTTCACCGTGTTATAATGGAGTTCTACCAAGTGAATGCCAATTCAATCAATAAATATTTTACATAAAAAATGGATTTCAGATAGCACACATCTTTAAACATCTTAAAAGTCCTTCAGTATTTAACTAACCATCATTATCAATTTTCCGTGATATAATCCGAGAAAATGAATTGGATACTGATGGAGGAAGGGCAATGTGTTTATTAAAATATACCAATTCAGCAACCAGTTAACTGAATGAAATCGCCCGTAAATTTTATCGTAGTAACAAATCAAGACCAATTCTACAGATTAAGTTAAATTTAGCATATAATCTACTTATTTCCACAAAGAATCAACGGCGTATTTAGGCACTTTGCAAAAATGCTACATAATTTAAAAAAGGCATATTATAGAGCATCAATTTGACGTTGGTAGGAATTTCGTTGACGCTAGTTAAATCCAGTTCTACCACAACATAAATAACAACTCGGTTTCCAAAGAAATAAAATATATTTCATTTTTCAATAAAAAATTTATTATCAAATCAAAAAATAGTGTTCAAAAATTTTTATAAATTGAAAATGATATATCCGTCCGACCTATAATGAGACTTATGTTTCTATTACATAAATACAATATGGAGGCGTAGAGGCGAATTCGCTCGATGATTGCTAGCCAGATGATTGTCTTGCTTAAGATCTGTCGTAAGATATCTAGTTAATTTAATAATATACTATTATTGTGCACTTGAATAATTTAAGAGGGAACAAAATCGGGTTGATGGGTATTGTAGTTTTTGCTGACCAAATGAAATATGATAAGCTGTTAAATGACAGTAGACATTGTTTGTTTACAAAAAGACATTCCGTAAAGATAAAATCTTGGCGTGCGTATGTAAAAACAAAAGTTGCAGTGTCAAGGAATCTTGATAACAGAGTACAAACGAAAAAAATAACGATTAGCGTTTATGTGTATATGTATGTTATATATATATTTATATCTTACCACATTTAGTGGCTCATCTATGAATAACCTAACTTTGTTGATCACTGTATCACGTGCTATATATAATTACCTGGATGAAGTAAAAACTTGCTAACACGGTGAAAAAATAGCAATGTATTTTAGTTCTACAAAATTATTTTTACAAATATAGTTGATAGCTATTTCGGCTCACGCCATCGTCAGAACTATGCTTAAACTAACATTCGCTTATCTATATATAGCTGTCCAGAAAAGACACACAACACATCCTCTCTCCTGTTCCAACGGCCTAGCTTGTTACTTTAACACAATGACACAAGCTAGACAATGACAATGAGTAACAAGCTATGCCGTTGGAACAGGAGAGAGGATGTGTTGTGTGCCTTTTCTGCACAGCTATATATAGATAAGCGAATGTTAGTTTAAGCATAGTTCTGACGATGGCGTGAGCCGAAATAGCTATCAACTATATTTGTTAAAAATAATTTTGTAGAACTAAAATACATTGCTATTTTTTCACCGTGTTATAATGGAGTTCTACCAAGTGAATGCCAATTCAATCAATAAAAACTTGCTGTCTTTACCATATATATATTGCCATTTTTTTAACATTATTTAAAAAATCTTTCAGTAAGAAATCAGAATTAAAAGGTCACCGTCGTGATCATCGAAATCCATTATTTACTTTAGTTTTCGACAGGGCTGTGGAGTCGTGATGTTTTGACCGAAACGAAGCAAATATTTTTTCTACTAAGAGATTTTGAAAAATATCGCAATGAACAATTTGCTGGATTGGTTGGATGTTCTTTAATGTAATGCACATACATAGCAAAGATAGAAAAAAGCCTGACAAAATGAAACGTTTATATTGGAGTCGTGGTGTTGGTCAATATCGGAGTCGTATTATTTTTAGCGACACTACAGCCCTGGTACATGAATTAATATATTTTAAATAATAAAAACACATTTTTTTAGTACTTATTTCCACAATATATTTTTTGATCAGGACCGGTTTCGCTCATCGCGAGCATTATCAACTGATCTCAAATGATTATCAAGAAAAGATTATCAAATGCTCGCGATGAGCGAAACCGGTCCTGATCAAAAAATATATTGTGGAAATAAGTACTAAAAAAATGTGTTTTTATTATTTAAAATATAATGCCTTTCCATCAAGAAGTGACAGTTAACACCTTAAAAATGAATTAATATATTATTTTTAGTGTTCTATCTCACCCCTTCCCAGATCCAGTTGCAAGGAAACATTTCCATCTTACACTACACTTTTGAATGAATAAAAATCATTATTTTCCTAAAAATGGAATCACTTTTTGATATATTATAGTTAGTCTAAAAATGCTCCTCAAAAATTCAAAACAGTTGTCATTATTAGTAATTAAACAACGATTAATAGAAGAAAGTTATCATTATTTTCTAAATAATACAATTAATTCACTTGAATAAATGTAATTATAAACGTAAATTTATGAGTCTCGAAACGAATTGAAATTGTCTCTGAAATTGTATAGTTCTCATATTTGGATCGTTTGGGCCAAGAGTTTGTCGCGAAAGGCAACTTTTGTACTTACTTGCCGTGTCTATTTATATATAGTTACAAAAAAGCATTTTTTCCGTGTTCTAATAACAGAAAAAGCCGTATTGATCAAAAATTTAAAAATGTTTATTTCAGAAAGCGGATTTGACGTACAGATATTGCATAGAAGTTTTTGATGGGAATTCATTATCAAATTTGTATCGTCAAAAATGTCAAAGTTCTGTCACCGAACCCCGAATCGTTAGTGACAAAATATAAAACATGAAAGTGAAATAAATTATTTTAGTTATCGAGCCTTGTTTGAGTTCATTTAATTAACAATACTAGACGAAAGATGACAGTACAAGCAACAAATCAAATATTTTTCAAACATAAACAAGATGTAACAAACCTTTTTGTCTTTTAACGAAATCGTCTGGTACTTATTTATTCGTTTTATTTACAGCCACTTTCATAAGTTCCACAAAAATCCATAGTTCACTCACTTATACCAAATTAGACAATTATTGTAATTAAAATATATATCTTAGCAAGACAAAATAATTACTTTGAAAAAACACTTGGATTTAAAATTTGAATCGATCATTTCGATATGTTCGTTTCTGTAAATAACACGTGTAAATTTTTAATTGGTTTTGGTCGTCTTTTCAACAATTTATTAGACGTGACCAAGTCGACTGCTTTACGAATAATGTGCTACGTTTTTGTATTTCGACGTTAATTATTTAACTAAGCTTATATATGTAGATAAGATTATTGTATCAATAGATATAATAAATAGCTTAAAGATAAGATATTGTATCTAGTATATATGGCAAAAACTGTCATTGGAAGGGCAGAGCGTATACGTCTTTGAAAATGAGAATTATACAAAAATGATATGGAGAATATTGTGGTTTATGGAACATTAAACATTTTTCAACCGCTGGAATTTCTCTTCAAAAAATCTTTAGGTTATATCAATCCATGGTGATACCTAAAAAAAATTTTAGAGCAGAATTTGATAATTATTAATTTGTATGCATCAATCAATAATATTAACTTTCCGGTGAGCTGTCACTTCATATCTAATCATAATATTCAATTCTCAGAATGTATGTAATATACGGAAATGGTAAAAACTATTTAATTAAATGCCGTTCAAAGTCTATGTTACTGAAAAATGAATTTCGATAAAATTTCATTAATAGTATAGGATAAGATTCATAGTATTCGGTTTATCAATTTTAGGAACTTTGAAGAATCAGTAAATACGATATGTTTACTCTTGTGTTGAAATTACAACACAAGTTTCAGCGTTCAATTAATATAATGTTTAAAATATTAATGAAGTATATAAAGTAAGCCACAATCGCCAATCTTCACTACCAGTACTGTCTTCAATACAACATTAATATAAATATTGTGTAAAACACACCATATATAAATAATTACAACTCTAGTAATAAAAATGGGATTTGAAAAAAAACGTTTGTGTCTAAGTATAGTATATAATAATAGTCATTTAATATTTGAATTTTATTTAATGACCATTAAAAAGTAAAAAGCCAGCAAGGCGATAATCGATTACACAAATATATATTAATGTGTCTGGTAAACGGGCTTCGACGTAGCTTTGTCAATTCAATTCATTTAAAAGGAAGAAATACTTCACAGACTAAAAATTCATTATTAAAATACAATATATATATTCATATCATACGAACGCGAAATTACAGCTACACCCAGTCCTTTTTTTACGCGATACATTGGTTCCAGAAAAAGGCGCGTAAAAAAATGATTTCACGCAATTGCATGATATTTCTTTACACACCCTTAAATATAAATTCGCATAATATCCAATACACTTGTCAACATTTGGCAAGTGTATGTGTATTTAAAAAAATGGAATGCTTTACAAAATCAAGTTTTAAAAATACACATTTTTTTATTTAAAAAAAAAATGAAACGTACATGCCTAGCATCGTATATCAATGTCTTCTTTACAACAAATTTGGGGAAAAAATTGCGTAAAACGAGTGAAGCGCGTAAAAAATGTAGCGCTGCCGTTTAAAAAAAATCGCGTAAAAAAAGGACTGGGAGTACTTCTAAACCGGAGCATATGGTCTCCTAATGAAATTATTTAATGATAAGTTTTTCTATATGAATTGCTTATAAATCTTTAATTTTATTTTTCACGATTAAAGCAGGGACTTGACAGTCAGTTGTTAGCTGATCGTTCTGGCTACGCTATGTATTTAGATTCAAGCGGATTCAAGGGAATTTAAGCATCGCAAACATTTCTTACTTTTAATGCATACATTGATAGAAAAAAAACAATTTATGAAACCGTCTTTATAGGGATTTGAGCCCGTGTAATCCATTATTGAACTCAACGATGTTGATACTGATAACTGCACTACGGAACACATTATATTATATAATATAAAAGTATATAGAAAAATAAAATCACGTTAATAGAGTGTTAAAAGAATCAATAGAAAATATTTTTTCCAAGAAGTTATCTATGGGTATATATTTACAAATGATTTCAATTCGATTCCAAAAATAGAATTAATTTATGCAATGTATAAACCAACAGCAGGTTTTTTAAGTTATTCAAATGTTATCACTGTTTTTGTTCCATAATGGAGCTATTAATAATAATAAACATTTTCAGATGATTTCAATAAAAAAAATATCCTAATTTTCGCAACTCTGTTAACGTAAATTTTTAAATTATAAAATGTAGATTGTTAAAATTCTTTCGATTTCTTTTGAGGATTTTAGATTTTAATGAGGAGATGAAGTAAACAACTTTTTAATTCCATTTGTTGCATAACTTATGGTTAAACTCGTTTTTCTGCATTGATAATCATCCTCAAATTAAACTTAATTTTATCGATGGTGTAGTGGTCGTTCTTAAATATATGGTGTGGAAATTTAATGGACGCATGGTTACAGCAAGACGAGGACTCACTACTCGCAATAAGACTTCAAAATGATGTTGGCTTGCTAAAAATGACCAGTAAAATAAATATATCAATTATTTTTGCAAAAAACGAAAATTATATAACATAAATTAAGTCAGATTTTCCTTGAAATTAAAATTCTGCTATATTCCTACATTGTTTTAAATGAAGTAAATAACCACTAAGCTACACAACCGGCGAATGAAAATAAATTTAAAAATATATTCTGCTCAATGACATTTCGATTTTTTGAATATTGTTCATAATTGGTCTAATCAATTTTGCTCATTAGGTCGATACGGTTCTAATTAATAAATAATTGAAATAAATGATTCATTAAAAAGAGAGAGTTTCTAAAACTCTTCGTTTAACCCTGACAAATTATTTGCCAAACTACACACACTTGGCAAGAATTATGTGCACATATCTCATTAAATGTCAAACGCATTTAGGGATTCTAATATCGAAAAAATGTTTCTAACAATCTCCACTACTTTCCGGTATTAAGAAAATTCATAAATACCAATATTATAAAAGTAAATAAAATGAGTAAAAATAATACTGATATTGTAATAATACCTAAAATGATATCAACTGAGGGTGTTCGATAGAATTCTTGAAACATTGTTCACTTCCACATATTTTTCGTTTAGTCTCCGGGTTTCACTTTTCGACATCTTCATGCATTTTTCACATGAATGCAATAGATCTGACGAATATTATTTCAGTGAACGTCAATTCTATTGCATCCATGGAATAGAATGCGTGAAAATGCCAAAATACGAAACTCGGGTCGTAAGTGACGAAATATGTGGAAGTGTATAAGTTTCCAACAATTTTAATTTTATATAAATTATTAACATCTAAGACGTGCGTCACAAGCAAAATTTAATTAATATAGTACGATTTTTGCAAGGACCAACTCGTGGCACTAAAAATTCTCTAATCGTTAACTGTTAAATAAAAAATCGATTACATTGGCATAATGATGTTTATAAATTTTCAAAACCGATGTCATTTATTTTAAAACGCGTTATTCCGCTTTTAGATGAACAGCCAAAATACCGGGATTTCAGATTCGGTTATATCGGTAGTGCATGCCCTGGACAGACATACTTTTACACGAAAACACAAATAATTTCGATATTCATTGCCTAATTCAGTATCGACAAGATTTAAAGAAATTAATTCCACTTTATTCGTCACTTAAATTTGCGAGAGATGTGTAATAAGTCGTTTTGGATTTCTGATTAAGCAAATTTAAATATAAAGCATTATTATTAGGATATTTTGCTTAAATACAAAAAAAAACCCACATAACAACATTAACATTCGAAGAAATAGTACGAAAATAAAGCTGACGTGAAAGATATGTTAATAAAAAAATACATTGTGTGTATTTATTGAATTCATTATAACTGAAATCGTATATTTTATTTCACATTATTATATTAACTATTGGGTAATAGTTTTTTATGATTGTTTGAAATATTTAAAAAAATGTCGTCGATAATTTATCAGGTTTCGCACCATTTACATAGAATATTTTAAATATTAATCTATGCTGTTTATTTTATATTATAATGATAATTTTAACTTCAATTTGACACATTAAAATATAATTTATTCTTCGAACACTTTTATTAGGGATAACTAGATCTATCGACAATAAACCAAAACACAAAACTTCACATTAGTTGTTAATAGTTTCAAATTAGGAATTTGCATAGGTATATTAAAGATATGTTGTTACATTCGGATTCAGTCGGACGATGTTCGTAATCGGGTACGCGTCGCGATTGACTGACTTACGGGCGGACTTGCTTGCAATCAAATTATAGGAGCTTGCTTATTCAGCACGATCCGCCATTACGAGCGACATTCGTTGACTGAAGAAAAAAAGCGGGAAACAATTATATGTATTTTTTATCGCAATCACACGGTGTTTATAACACATTTTGACATTTATTAAAATTCTAATGAATTTTGGTATGTGGCTGACAATTGTTTTAGATGCAGGGTTTTAATCAAAATATAGGTACTGGGCATCATTTACGATATCGATTAAGGTTGCTTTTTGGGTTTTGATGGAGCTTTGTCATTGTTAATTCGATAGCACACGGATGCTATAGAACTGACACTGACAACGGTTGAAGATGCCGAAAGGCGAAACCTAGGTCGCCAGTGTCATACATTTGGAAATGAACACATTTTACAATATTAAAATTTATGCCTCCTGATAATAATCATGATTATAAATAACTTTACTGTATTTTTTAAATTTTATATTTTCGCTTACAGTTTTCCTGAAATTGCTTTACAATGAAATACATTTAGTTTATAAATTCAATTCACTCGCTGTTACCATTTAAAAAAAATTGTTTAACAATTTTTTTAATCTATCCCATCAGATAATATAGATCTCATAAATTATGCTAATTGCACACGCTCAAGAATAATTTTACATTTCTTTTATTTTATATTATAAATTTGTTGACATACATAAGTTGCTTTGGCACAGAAATTGTATTTATTTTCGACATCATAGTTTAATTATACAACAAGGAACGCATCAGGTCATACGTTTTTAATGAGTAAGAATGATTCCTAGTGATTTAATTGCTCAAAAAATAATATACGATAGCTTTACTCAATTACTTTGATTGTATTCTTCAATTGCACCTCGCTCGTAATAAAACTTACACACAAAAATACAATATATATATATATTGTATTTCTATATAGAACATTACATTCCTTGAGAAATTTTTACCGAAATAGTATAGGTAAGCAGTACGTGCGAGTTGGATAAAAAATGACAGTTGCTTATAATTACGTATACGTGACGTCATCGCAGGTTTTTTTTAAATCATAATTTGCTATGTTTACATCAATATTTTGGCGACAGAAAGATTCGTTTCGTCAAAGTGACGTCACATTTTTTTACAAAAACATTTATACTACGTTTCTCAAGCCATACCTTTTCACTTACAAAATTGATTGTCAAAAACTGCAATTTGTAATTTTTGCGCTTAATTAACATACATATAGATAATGGACGTAAAGCATATTTAGTGTACATACAAAACACATACTTAAAATTGCTTTGTCAGTAAAAAAATAACATACATACTAAACAACTCGAACAAGTGCATTCATTGAACTTACAAGACGCCATTATCATGACTGTAATAGTAAGTAGATATACCACCAGTCTGCGATTATTGTCAAAAAAATACACGATGTTGCGTTTGGTAGTAAAAAGTGTTCCAGCCTTAGATGGAATTCCCAATGACGCAGGCTTTTGAAATAATCTTGTGCAATTATATATTGAAAGTGGGTTGTTCACATCATATCCTGAATACGTAGGCAGGCATACGAATATGACTGTTAAATTTATTAATAAAGAATTACTTAAAAATGAGAGGCGGTGCATAAAAGAACTCTTCGTGCACCTAGGTCAGGCGTAATCAAGTTGTGGTTCACGTGCCTTTTATGATGCATAGCACGTACGTGCAGTTCTTCAACAAATTTAAATGTGAAATTAAAACTAACACATTTCCAGCATGCATGTATTTATTAAAATCTTCAAACACAAATCGTTTAAATAGTATGAACATCCAAATGTTACTAATTATTGAAAATTACAAATTCACTTCCGAAAAAAGAATATTGCTTATTCGATAAGTATTTACTTGGATTTTGATCAGAATACTAACCTTCTTCATTTCATAATTTAAAAAAAAAAACTAAATTGTTGTGCTTCCCCATATACAAGTATTATACGTCGGTTTGGACTCAACAGTTTGACGACCCCTAACCTTGCGTAATGAGAGCGATAATACGATGTCTAAATAAAACAGCTCGTAGGTAGTATGTAGTTCTTTATTATGATTGAATTTGTCTTAAGTGAAAAACTTTTTAATGATTTAATGCTTTATTTATTTAAAGACTAACACGATAACTTTTTTCTGGTCACCTGGTACTGAAAGGCTACAACAAGTATCTACATATAATAGTAAATTATTTCTAAACGAACTTTTTGATACAAATGAACGTTAGTAAATTTTTAAAATACTTAATCTATATACAAAAAGACATGGAAAACAAATTATACCTGCAAGCTTATCACAACAATCGCACAGTGCGTAAGTCCTTGAAAGGTATTCTTATATTCATCTTTTACAGTTTTTGTTTGGATTTTTAAAATAATATTTGACAACATGCTGTCACTTTTGATGTGTTAACTGTCACTTCCTGGTGGAAAAGCATGATATTTTCAATAATAAAAACATTTTTTTTCGTACCACAATAGATTTTATGATCAGGACCGGTTTCGCTAACCGTGGTCTTAATATATTGTGGAAATATGTAGTGAAAAAATGTGTTTTTATTATTTAAAAAACATCCTTTGTGATAGGGGTGGTTTGATACTAGTGACATCGAAAAAAATTAACAGGCTAATTTTCTTATCAATATCATTTTTGTTCAAATTAATATAAATTGAGAATAAACCACGGTTTTCCTTTGGTAACTATAATTGACACCTTTTTTTATGTGAAGTATTGATTCTCAGTGTCGCTATTTTCAATAAATTATTTATTTAAGATTTTTCGTCAATATTTGCATTATTCAATGATACAAATTTACCCGGGAAAATACCGTTTTTTTCTCTTGTGGTGAGTCATTCATAGTTTAAGTCCTGTGTCGCAATTTCATGATACAATGATTATTTGAGAAAGATTCCAACGCAAAACAAAAAAACCGAACAAGTTGCCAGCTGGCCGGCAAAACGGATGCAATAATTCAGTTACGTAGCAATTACTTTATAAATTATTGTAATTGTAAAAATGAGAACTGTTCTATTGATCTAAAAATGCCACTGAGTCCATCAAAACGATAACAAAAATAACATCGTTTCCTCGGGGAATTCAAAAATATTTTCAGTCATGAAAGGTATTCGGAGGGTTGAATGAAATGTTACAATACTCACTGTTATAATTTAAAAAATCTTAGAGGTATAAAGATGATTAATATAGCAACGGGATTTTTTCGAGAAAAAATGCGGTAATGGAATTTGGGGATACAACAAACAAAATTCGAAAATTGCATTTTTATCAGAAAGGGAATGTTATATATTTGGAAGTTTATATTTTGTTAAAATACAGTAGGTATTTTAGAATAAGGTTTTTACGCCAAATTATATTCAGTGCTTTTATTTTTATAAATAACCGCTGAATTCAACGAAAAGAGATAGCAGTTTTTTAAATTAGTATTATTTCACACATCACGCTTAATTTCAAGAACTCAACATATTCATGTAGTATTTATTGTCTTGCAGACAATAAGAATAATTCATTTGACAATATTTATTTTGAATAACAAGGAAAACCACTGTGTTTTTCAATGTATAAAGCAATTTAATTGATTTAAAAAATGGCAGCTAAGCTACATTGAGTGTATGATCAAAAAATAAATAAAATTGAGTTGTTAAAAAATATTTTTAAAAAAAATCACAAAGTTCATTTGTATTAAAAGCAAATAAAACCTTCATAATTGATAATTGTTGCTACATATTTAATGAATATCAATCTATAAGTAAATCTAAAAATGCATTACAAAATAATACAACATAAAAGTGTTTAATGCAGTAGATAATTGTAAGAATATCTACTAAAGTCAACATCTCGTCTGTATTTAAAGCATTCAAAAAAAACTGGAATCTGTGAAATTTATTCATTTAAAATAGGAAAGAAAATGTATTTTAATTCATGTAAATTAATACACTAGTATAGTTAATTCTGAGACACATTTCTTTACTTTTTATACTCAACTTTAAAAAAATCGGACACAATAAGATTTAATACTCTATCAAAGAATAAATTAGCCGTAAATCTAGAGAAGACCACTATTGCAATACTGTGTAAGATGCTCTTCAAAGTAGGTTTACACGTGTCACACATAGTTATACAAAAGGCACTATTCATAAAGCTTTCAATATAAAATATCATATAAAATGAATTGCAATTGAATATCAATAGCGAGCAAGGGGAAAGCAATTCGATTTGCCGATGAAAACACAAGGAATGTTCGATGCATTGGAATTGGGTATCTAATTCAGGGCCGAATTTATCTTTCCGAGATTCACAATTTCTACATATCGAAAAAATTCAGTAAGCGTAGTCATGTTTTCAAATCTTTCTTTTTATTTGATGAGAAGCGAATACTTTTTTACTAAGATACATAAAAACACAAATATGCATAAAATAAACAAATGTGTAAGGATTTTTCTTTAAATTTATTATTGACCAAAATCCTGAATTGAACACCCTATTTCGTATACGAAATCGTGGCTTATTAGCGAAGGATCTAGACTAAGTGTAGGGAATCTTCTTTGATTGCATCTTGACTAATTAATACTGTGAACTATAAATATAAATTCAAGGGAGAGGGTAACAATATCTGTTGATATTTGAAAAAAGAATGCGACCTTTAAAAGAGAAAAAGGTTCCACGCCTCTGGTCTAATCATGCGCTTAACCAATACGACATAATTCATGATAAAAAAAGACCATATACGACAATCAAACTTTTAGTGACACATAATATCACTGTAGTAGTTTTTTTTTGTAAAAAAACCCTATTCATGTAGAAAGTAAAATTTCACAGCGGTTGAATAAACATGCAATTCACGCATGGCGTGCTTTTCTCACGTAATATTGTTTGGTTTCATGTATTTATTTATAATGCAAGTATTATTATGCAATTGATGTGAATCAATGCACTTGAAAGAATTAGACCGTAATATTATATATGAATATATGACACAACAAACTGTTGGTAATCGTTGTTGGTGAGATAATTGAATAATTGAATAAACATAACGTTTATATATTAATTATGATAGCAGTAAACAATAATGAAAGCTATGAAATATACTCCTTTATTATTATTATCAAAGAAGATTCAATTATTGTGCTGATGTAATAAATAATTTCGATAACTTTACTAAACGAAAGATACCGAAAAAATAAAGCACTGCGATTATAAATTGTTTAACAAAAATAAAACAATTTCCTCGAAAATAACACATCACTCGTTGTACTTATTAAGAAAATACATGGACATATAAATATACACATGTTCAAGAATGATTATTGTAATTTTAACCGTAAAAGTATAACGAAATGAAACACGAAGTCAATAGGTTGATATAAAAGATAAGTGCCGAAATTTGGCATTTAATCATCGTATTTTACAAACCAAGTCGACCGTGAAAAATCTCTATTGAAGTTCATCATGTAGGAATATTCGCAAGTTAATATCGGCAGATGTGGGGTGTGTAAATCTAAACAAAAGTTTGCTAGAATTCGTACAACAGAAACGCATTAGCTACTCGCACGAGGATAAGAGACAGCACCTGGCTTTTATTATGCAAATATGACCCTCTTAGAAATCGTGAATATTATATTTGAGCTTTGGGAATATGTATCAGTCACGTAAAATGGTAAATGTTCCATTTACTAAGCGTACAGTAATCAACACGTATAAAACTCTGTAAATCGAAATATATATGTATGTCACGGTGAAAAAATAGCAATGTATTTTAGTTCTACAAAACTATTTTTTTTAAATATAGTTGATAGCTATTTCGGCTCACGCTATCGTCAGAACTATGCTTAAACGAACATTTGCTTATATATATATATATATATATATATATAGCTGTGTAGAAAAGCTACACAATACATCCTCTCTTGTGTTTTAACGGTCTAGCTTGTTTCTTGCTTGCAATAAAACTAAAAATTGTAAATGAAACTAAAGAGGCGGCTATATCAATAAGTTTACATGTGGCACGGAAATGGTCTATTACGGAAACAAAGAAGCACCCCTCAGAGGGTGAGTAATTGTGACCGACATATATTAGTTTGTTCATTAAGAATATATATCAACTATCAGAAAGGATCCTTTTTTTTCAAAGAATTCACATTTTTTAATTCGTAAAAATCAAGCTGTCAGGTTTAAAATCGCATTTGAATCATATAATCGATGAATTTCCATAATTTTGCACAACATTTTACACAAAAAGTTTTATCACGAAGAAACAAATAAAAACGATTAAATATGACAGTATTTTTCAACAATCGCTTGATCTTTAACACCGCATATGGTTTGCGTGTAATATGAAAAAGTGTGACATAATTCGCGGCATATTAATGTATGCAATAACAACACTGTCTTACCTTTGCCTTTGCCTCTGTATTTGGTATGCATGTAATATTTTTTCAACACGTATATCTTGATATAAGATAATATGAGTGCTGCAAAAATTGCTACAGATCTGCGCCAGGAAGATGTCAATTTTCTAACACTGTGCTATTACAATATGCGCTGAAGTTTCTTTATTGACTGAGTAATGCGAGGATAATTTTAGATCATTTAATTTTGACAGCTATTTTCATGAAATATTTTCAGCATTTTTTCTTAACTAAAACTTTGCATATTTTATTGGAGCTATAATCGTATATTACATCATTCTTTCGTGTCAGATTTGCACACTCTTTAAGCAGTGCTTTATATTATATCCAGCTGTAAAATAAACTTTATATGGTATTACATGTTGAGTAATTGTAAACTTTGACAGCTTGTTGGGTAAATTTCTTTTTATTCTTCTTATTATTCTACCTTCGCATTTCTTCACTTTGAGGTGTGTACGTGAACATATGTTAGCACTTTATCACAGAAAGTTTTATATTTAAATACATTTACTTATACACATCTATAACTTGAATGATTACTTCAGCAAAGCAACATCAAAACGCTTTAAACATTAAATACGGTGAAAAAATAGTAATATTTCAGTTCTACATTTTTTAAAAAGATATAATTGATAACTAAGTCGTCTCACGCCATCGTCAGAACTAGTAAAACTAGTAGACCTAGTAGTTCTGACGATGGCGTGAGCCTAAATAGCATTGAAATATCTTATAAAAAAAAATAGAACTAAAGTACTTTTTTCACCGTGTTATAATGGAGTTCTACCAAGTAAATACCAATGCAATCATTAAACGTTTAGATAAGCAAAGATAATACAAATTTGTGAAACTCTGTAAATCTATATGTAAACATGCATCTGAACATATTTTATTGTCAGTTGACAATAGTAACTGAGTTAACGAATAAATAATAGTCACTCTTTCACAAACAAAACCTTTTTATAAATTTGTCACTCAATTCTATAATTTTTCCTTATAATGATTTACATAACGTAGACAACATAAAAGGTGCTAGTTCATGTAGTGTTTACAATATAACCAGAGCACTTCACCACTGCATATATTTCGAATTTAGCAACAAGCGGTCTTTTTCTACCGACAGAAACAATATGATCCCCATTTCATGTCTATAGATGTTTCTAGGGTCAGTTCACTGGTAAAAACTGACCTTTCTCGCGTGTAAACTAACTCAGTGATAACTATATCAATGATTCTGTCAGTTGAAGGTGTTTCGTGGGGAAAATCCCGTTACGAGAATAAACAACAATATTACATCATTATGAGAAATGTTACATTTTCAATAGTAATAAATGCTGTTACTATCTCTATTCAATACGAAATAAAATTGGATACTGGAAAAGCTTTTAAGTTTAGAGTTCGATCCAATCGTCATAAATTCGTCGAATACCTTTTAGCTTTCTTTAAATCATTTGTAGTTTAAAATAATTGATTTTTTAATTGTCTATTATCATGTTATAGCCTTTTGTATTTCACATTGTCCCATTTATTAATCATATATATACAAACGCTGTAGGTGTAATATTATCAACGTGTTATGAGCGCCAATCGAACAAGGCTATGAGGACGTACATGTTAATTGAGACCAAATAGTCTTGTTCGACCGACGACAACGTCACACCTTCAGCACTCTATTGAGTATTCTTTAATAAGCAAATATGATTTAAATATTACCAAAACATACCATAAATTGTTGATGTCCGAGAGCTTTGAAACGAAGTTTTCAGTCACAGTTATCGGTGTATCGTGAGTAAATCTTGTCACTTTTTTCTATATCCTGAAACAATAAGATATTCGTTATGAATAACGATGGTTGTGTGAAACAAGCAATAATTATGACGGTTCACCTTCGACTTAGTATAACTGAAAACCTTGATCGAGGTGTTCTGTCACACTGACAGATTGATCTAACTCGTTGTTAAATACATGTGACAAAATCACGAGCTACTTCAGATAAACAAGATGATTTATTTAAATAGTAATGTTTTATAGCTATGTCAATTACTAGTATCGACTCAATTATGTTCAATGATTAGTAGTAACAATTTATTGATAAAATTTACACGTTTTCTCACTGCTTCGTGGAACCGAATTGGAATCAAGTGACAGATAAAGTTGGCAATTGTAAACATTTTTTTTATAAATTAATGAATATAAGAAAAACGTCTTCTTGATCTGAGTAATTCGCATAGGTAAAAATTAAATACATAATAATTCTTATAACATATAAAAGGTTAAACTCGTACGTCAATATTATCGAAATTTCCTTAATATTCAACTCATATACTCAAGTTTAACTTTCTCGTCATTATTCATTATTCACAATTTTTTCTCATATTTGATCGATGGATGGAATGTAAGATTATCAGATGTAAGATTAACAGATTTCTACCATCTTAAATGACATATTGTTTTAAATTAGATTTTATCATATCCATAAATTTAGCTAATACAATTAACACATTTTTTTCTCTTCTTTAAAGCTCACCTAAGTCGTAGATCTAAAAAATGGTATTATATTTGAAAAATGTGTTGGAAGATTTTGAAGTCCAAATAGACAGAAAGAAAATTAGAAAAATAGTTAAACATTAAAAAAAAATGTTTTGATTTAATCGCTGTTTTGATAATATCATTTTCTTGTCGGGATACGTTGGGACGTAAAATATTTATTCAACTTGTCAATTTGAAAAATAAAAAGACATCTGTTTTTTTTCCGTAATCCGCGAATTAAAGTAGATTTAAATTCAACGAAAAGAAAGGGTAACTAGCTATATTGAGGTATATATAAAGTCGTGACACGGTATAATAATGCCTACTTAAGGTATAATCTCACATTCACAGTGCATTTGTGATTTATGTGAAATTTCTCTTTCTCACAGCGAAAAGCAGAGAGCGTTATTGCACGTGGATTTTTCAGCGTAATATAAACCGTTTGGCGATGAAAAACAGCATCAATCGAGGGCTTGAATACTTAGCGAAAACGATACACACCGATAACCTAATGCTAAAGTTTTGTGAATTTCAAATCGTACTATGAATTTGAATTGTCTTCATCGAACTTTCAGTTTTTTTTAAATAAAATAAAACATGAAACCAGTCCTGCTCATAAAGATAATTAGTAGTGACTGAATCGGCATTTACGTTGTAGTACTCCATTATAACATAGTGAAAAAAATAGCAATGTATTTTAGTTACAAAAATTATAATATATATATAGCTAATAACTACTTCGGTTTATGCCCTCTTCAGAATTAATAGTTCATAGAAATAGTTATCAACTACAATATATACATTATAATTTTTGTAAAACTGAATTCATAACTATGATATGATATTTTTCACGTGTGGAAATGGTATTTGAAATTTTATTTTTACTATTTAAAATATAATGTCTTTTCATCAAGAAGTGTCACCTTAAAAACACAGAGTCACTATTTTTAATGAACAATGATTGATCCCATCATTGCATACATAAAATTGGAAAATTGCTACAGTGTGAATTATTTTAATTGATATCATTCGACTCAAGGGATTGAAAAAGTAATATCGACATACTGGTGACAAGTATGTAATCAATAAACAATAACGTGTTATATTTTTATGAGGGATATGAAAATACGCGCAAGATAAACTCCGCTTAAGGGAAATTTTCCCATTTTACTGTAGCGTGTTCATTCGTTTAAGGCAAAAAGCTATCCAAGATATTTTCTAAGTGCTTCCAGCTTTATTATAGGTAACCTGAACCGGTTGCAGTAATTTCTTCAATGTTCTTCCGTTTTCGCATTAATAAGTCAGTCGGTTGTCTTTGGAAGAACCGGTAACAAAACTGCTTCGTGGACGTCCAATAGTTGTCGCGTTTCTGTCTTAATATCTGCCAGGTCCGCTCAATTAAACCACAAAATATATTTAACACTTTTTTTTTTAATTATCTTTAAATAAATGTCCAATTGCAAAAAAAATATCAGATAATTCGCAAAATATTATTTTAATAGACAATTGTTCGAGGTCAACCCTGGAAAGAAATATTTCCAACAACTACAATATAATATGAGCACGATTACACATTTAAATTGAATATATCTAAATATCATATTAACCTGACCGGGACTGAAAGTAGCGTTGCTTTTTCTGCAGCGGTTCCGGGTCAAATTGCTCAAAACTTCACTATTATCAGTCAGCCATTACCTAGATTGATTTTGTATTTATTGATTGAATTAGCATTTACTTGGTAGAACTCCATTATAACACGATTAAAAAATAGCAATGAATTTAAGTTCTACAAAATTTTATAAGATATAATTGATAGCTATTTCGGTTCACGCCATCGTCAGAACTATTCTGACTATGACTATTTTAACTAGTTCTAACGAGCTACCAACTATATCATATGAAATTTTGTAAAATTAAAATACATTGCTTTTTTTTCATAGTGTGGTTTTGTATTCATCCAGGTTCCGGGATGATTGGAATCCCTATCCAAAACCACCAGATCACTAAAGCAAAGCTTTCATTACTATATGCCATCGTCTGATAGCTACAGAACGACAGTAGGTTTGTTTTAAATTCATAAAATTTTGAATTAGTTAGATTTTTATCAACATTATAATATTGCGGAAGTAAGTACTAAAAAATGTTTGTTATTATTTAAAATATCATGCCTTTCTTTCAAGTTCTTAGTGATAAACACTGCTTTAGTACAGTAATCGGTCGTTATCGTATCTAACAATATAATTAAGTTTATCTATGCTATCTTATACATTCTTCCGGTTGACACAAATACATTTAATTCGTCTTAATTTTGCATAACATATTTAAATAAAGTGTTATTTGATACATACACATATCAAAGGCAGAAATTGTATTACATAAACGTGCTTTTTTTGACATTTTATTACAATTAATCACAAACATAAAACATATTCTCACAGTTCTGTATGTGACGAATAATGTATTGTGTCATATTTCTGAAGCTCTGCAATTTTATAGACTCAATTCAATGAATTTGAAATTTTATATCACGACAGACATTAAGCAAAGCAAAAATTTTGTAGTTGTCAGTTATAATTGCACAGTGAAATAACTCTATAATCTTTTCGATAGAATAAATAAAATTTAATTGTGCAAATAATGAACAATTCTATAGTGTTATTCTATTCTAAAAATTATAAAAAATTATAATTTTTCATTTTTAACATTTTTTAACCCCTCACTACTAACGTCTCAACTGTTGATACGGCTGATTTTTCTGTGTTGATAGTTGATACCCAAGAATATATGAATTCACACTGGCTTAAACTTTCTTGTACACGCTAAATTTTGAGTTGATGCATTGCTTGATTTGTCCTGAAAAACTCGATAAGCTTATTTCAAACCAATATTAATTACTCAATAAATTTTTGAAGTCTAGGTGTTGGAATATATAGTTTCGACGTGATCGGAAATGAAATTGAAATAATGGGGTAACAAAAAACACTGAAATTTAATTAACCCTTAAATGGAGATGTTTTCTACAGGGTAATTTGGCAGTCCCACCTATATTGAAGCTCTTTTACAAGATCAAATTTCATTAATACATATTTTTTACATGCACTGAAAAAATATTTGTCAGTTTCTGTTTGTCCCTTGACTTCGCTAGACGCTTTCTAGCTCAATGACAAATGCAAGTGAATTTAATATATAAAAATGTTATTTAATCATAATAAATATTATAAATATACATTTGATGAGCCTAAACTCGATTTTTTTATGTGTGTCTAGACCCCGGTATCGTTACAGCCCGACAGTGTGGGGGACCAATATCTACGCTAATTATGTATTATATTATACAGCTCTATCTACGCGTATACTTAATTATTAGAATATAGCGAGATAAATGAAAAAAACAAACAAGTTTATCGTTTTATCAATAGTTTGAAAAACACTTCATTTGAAAGCGTAATTTTTTTATTTAAACTAATGCGATAGTTATTTTAAATTAATAATGTATGAAACTGAAAAATAACAATGGAAACAAATTATTTTTTGTGATATCTCTAAATACATTCTTTTTTGATCGGTGAGTGTTTTCTACTAGCAAAATTGCCCTTCAAAAAAAATATAAGTATAATAATATTATTGTATATTAGAATAAATTGAGGCCGCGTGAAATAGCTTTAAAATGCCTGACACTCTTATGATTAACAATATAGAGATACCCGCAGGTGAGACTCTATACTTTATAATAAATATTAAATAATGGCAAAATCACTGTGTTATTTATGATATTTCAAGTTTCATTGCCACGATAAACTCTCTAAAATATTGTCAAGTTACCGTACAGTGACGATTATAGAGGTGTCGATATATTATAAAGTAAAAGCAATAAATGGTTATAAATATGTTTTCTATTCCATATTAAGCTTGATTACGTAGGCATAAACATTGAATGAAAAATTAAAAGATATCCAAAAATTATATCAGCGCAGAATAGTTTGATAACAATGCTTGTCATTGCAGTTTTTAATTTTCAAAAGTTCGACTGTAATTCAAAATAATTAAACCGATAATAAAGTAAAATTTCTTATATCGACTGAAGGTGGGTGCTTGATGGAATTTTCATCTCTTGTGGTGCATAATATATTCTCTGACAATCTTCATAGCGATGTCAATCCTAACCTCAACATTTTTTTATAAACATCTCTTAATTCATTATGATTTTTTATTACGTTGGCGTTAAATGTTTCTTCAAATCAATATATTTCAATACCTTTGCCGCCTAATTATTATTCAATATTACTTATAATAATCCATAATTATTCTTCATCTCTGACAGATTTGTTTTTACGTATCCCAATAAATTAGGAATACATATTATTCGTAAAAAAAGAACAGATTTTGATCCATCAAATGTTAATGACGTATGATTCACACTATCTTAATCTACGTTTTTGATAACATATTCTCAAGAACAATTGACATCAGAAATAATTGACATTCAGGAATTTAAATACGTCACCACTATCTAAAAACGATTTGGATCTTTTTAACAATGCGGTTAAGAATTCTACGTATTTTTATACACAACATGTATTTTTTCGAATTATAAATAACCCACATTATTCACGGAATGAATGCTATTAAAGACATTTGAGGTTATGTTATGATCATTGTCAATGATCATATCAAAAGGATAAGAGTAAGCCACAAGTAAAATTGTATTTGAAAGCCAATCAAGTTTCTAAAAATAAAAATTACCGGTATTTTTTTTATAGCGGATCAGGAAAATACGACCGCTTGTTGGCTGGCATCATTTTCATAGGTATTTTTTTTTTACCATAGCAACATTGGAATAGCACTCTCGGGTGGCATTCTGAGAACACGTGGACACCCGCATTATGGTTTTTCACGTCTTATTCTAATACTAGTAGTACACGATAAAAATACTGGTTGTTGGAATTTTAATGACATTATATTTATACATAAATATTAACTGAACAGAAAGTATAATTAAATTTTATTATTTTCACCATTCAAGCCAATAACTTATAAATATATAATAAAAATTTCCTTTATAAACTAGTAATATTATAACTTATAAAATGTAATGTAACATAAAGTTTTCCATGAGATAACTAGTGTTTTGAATTGGAGCACTGCGAAAAAATCTGATATTTTAAGGGCGCCGGAAACCGAAAAAGTTTGGGAATCCCTGCTCTGTTGTGAAAAATATTACATTATCATAAATTACAACGTCTCTTATTATTTCTCTCGTAAACAATTTACCTGACATATTAAAAAAATACAAACAACTGGTTTATATTATTTGATTTGCTCGACGACAAAAAAACCACAAATATTATGTATTATATATTTTATAAAAATGTGATATTAATTATAACTTAGCGGAGTTTGAACACCAATAGAACAAGTGTACAGAAAGCGATACATATAATATATGTATGTTTAATTATATTTACACCGTAAATTATAATTTTTCAACAAGTCAAATGTTGGTTGCCAGTGTAAAAAATAAACGGGAAACTCGATTAGACCTTGTATGGGGCAAAGAGCAGTCACGGTCAGAGAGTGTTCATGTATGTTATTACTTATTGTATAATGGCATTTCTGTCAATCATTCAATGTCTTACCTTTATTCTTAAATGAGTATTCAAAACAATTTTTTAAGGCAATAACAAAGTGTTGATATATCGACGGTAAATGTTGCTATATTCACAGTGAAAATTACAATATAAATAGTGCATTCAAGATATCTCCGGGCCGTGCTAAATAAGTTAATAATTAGTGATTAAAAGATGACTTTATTGAGACCGTCTTCATCGAATTTTAGACCGGTTTGTCACTAGTTTGTGACCTAGCCCAAGCATGTTTTTTTGAAATCATAAAACGAAAATCAATTATTTGATCGCTGGAAAAACTAGCTTGGTTGGTTTATTGATGGTTTAAATTTTGAGCGCAGTAATATGACACTAGAAACTGATTCTCCGCGTTCTCTGTGAAACTTATAACATACAAAGGGAATTTCCAAGGAACAAAAGTCCATTGTAAATTTTGGCTTAGACCAGAGGGCTAAAAAGCAATTTTATCAGATCTATAACACTTCAGACCGAAAATGACCATAGATGGCTGCAACATATTATGAAATGTGACTTTTCAAATTTCTCATAAAATATTTTTTTTCGTGTGCAATAATAAATAAGTGCCACCCTCAGTTTTGTCTATGACCTAAACATCCCAAACGCCCTTTTTTAATATATATTGTAAAACCATATACACCTTATTTTCATATGAATCCTATTTTAGATATATTCATTTCTGATATAATTTTTTTTCTGTGTATTTCTCTGTCTAAATGTTGATTGATCAACTGTGATTTCTTGTCTTAGTTCTTGGATCATTTGTTATGTATGCCAATTATGAATCCTTACACAAATGGCCGAGTTGTGAATTGTATTAAACTAGTTGATAATGTTTGCAATTGAATTCATAATAAAATTTGTCCTTATTTATTTAAAAATATTTCCTTACCACCAAGATGTGACAATTAACATTTTTAAAGTAATATTTTTCAAGTTAGAATTGTTACAATTTTGTACGATTCCACATGTTTTGTCTTTAAAGAACCGGGATTCGCCTTTCGCCATCTTCAGGCATTCTATAACACGGATGCAACAGAACTTACATACAATAAACAGTAAACATCGTTTTATAATTAAAAGTATTTTTCATTTGAAAAGACGCATATTTTAACAAAAACATAGGCTTAGTTTTCATTTTTATTCGCCAATCCTTGTATATGTACATATCGGTGACGGCATCACTTTCCCGATTGGAACCGGTTCGTTTCCTTTATGGTAATATTACCTTGTCAAACAATAATTCTTATGCAAATGTTGGAAGGAGCAATGAAACATATGCCCACGTATCTAGACTCAACTGGATGGCGCATTTGCATAAACCATCCATATGTGTACTATTTTATATGAACTGCGTTTTGCGAAAGCGAGAGTTGTGGTATATGCTAGAAGTGCGATAAGCGAAAACAACAAATTATGAATAGCAATGATGTATTTCATGCATTTAGCGGACGGCAAAATTTATGAATAAGTTAACGTTACTACAACCATGAACTGAAATGTATCTTGACTAATCAAATTTTCCGCTTTTCTAAAATTTGCATTACATGTCAAACACAAACAACAACTGAAAAGTATTTACTTTTTTAGCATATAACAGATTCTACTGTTTCAATTTGTGTTAACTCGTTCCCTGCTGAGCATTTTAAAGGATATTCCAACGCCTAGACTTAAAAGAAATATTTAGTAATACTGGCTTGAAACAATCTTATTGAGTTTGTCAGGACAAATCAAGCAATGCATTAACTCGAAAATTAGCGAGTACAAGACGGTTTTAACCAGTGTTAATTCATACATTTTCGGGTATTAATTACCAACACAGTAAAATCAGCTGTCTCAATAGTTGAGACGTTAACATTCAGAGGATTAAAGTTTTATTCATTTTTAAATCAATTATACTGGAATTTTAAGTGGTAAAATATATTACATATTATAGACAAAATAATACCCGAAGACGTCAAAGTACAAAATCCAGCGTGTGAGTGATAAATCCTGTAGAAATGTACAAAATTTTAACAATTTAAATCTAAAATTGATTCTTCACTCTTTAGATAAAATGATATATTTTTTATTCGATTTACGCTCGCAATGTAAAGCATATGGCTTATTTATTGAAATATGTCAACAAAGAGAGACTGATCAACAAACAATAATTGCTTATTACCCAACCTCTGCTTTATTCGCCGAGAGTAGGGATAGAAAGTGAATATTTGATAGGACTAATATTTAGCTAACGTCACTCACACTCACTAGGCCCTGATTTTAAAGATTGGATGGACGGAGAAGGATGAAAGATCATTACAAACATCTTAATAGATATTATTAACCCTCTCACTGCTAACGTCTTAACTATTGAGACGGTTGATTGGCGTATAGAGATAGTCGATACTCAAAACTATCAAAGTGCTTACAAGTCCAAGAAGTGTGTCTGATAGTTTTAATACTTTTTTTAAAATTTCAAATTTATGAAGAAAAAAATTGGAACTATTATAGTGTTAGAATATTTTTTTTCGGCGCAGTAGTGAATACGTTAAATAAACAAAAAAAAATGTTTGTACTGGGAATCGAGCCAGGAAGACACGCAATCTCGTTGACCACTGTACTCCGTACAGTAACGTAAACAAAACATAAATTAGACAAATTTACCAACAATTCGATTTGTGCAGACATATTTGTATGGAAAAAGCCGATGCCATAAAATCAATTTAGAAGAAGATGTGTTCTACTAGTTCCACAAAACACATCTTATGGATGATCAATAGAGGTCTTTTATAGCTATATAACCGATTCGGTCGGGAAAAGGTTCATATGTTGAATATTCACTGACATTAAATCAGTCCTCTTTTAACTTCTTTCGCCGTATGTATGGTATTAAATGGATACTTGATAATGGTACTAATAAAAAATAACTTTTCAAAACTGCAGTTTACGATCTAAATAAGATTTGAAAAAAAAAAGCTTTTGCATAATCGTGTGCTTTTGATTCATTTTACGAGCAGTCGTATTTCTGTCAATTTACCGTTTGTGTAAATTATTGTCTAGGCTAGAATACAATTTATTGCTTAAAAGTCATCGCCCCAAGCCAACGGCGAGGACATAAATCTGACAGTGGGCGTGCGGAAGGGGTTAAGTCCAATGACTTCATTATTCTAGGAGACCTTTCAAAAACGGCCTCATAGAACACAATTACACTTATATAGTGGCATTTTAAGTACGACATAACATTTTCTTCGAAAAAGTATAATGGTATCGCGTCGAAGAGAAAACACAGACGGAGAAATTTGTTGCTGATTGTAAATACAAAGTTCAGTAAAAATAGAGCGACAGTATATTTCAGTAGCAATCGGAGAACCTTCGCAACTAAGCTTAACGTTCATGACAGATTTGTTAGCGTATGAAAAATGTTGAGGAAACCGAACATCCAATTAAAAGCAGTTACACCATCCCTCACTAAAAACAGAATATCAGATTTTCTAGATCAGTGTCGAAACCGTGCTAAGCGAATATGAAAAATATACGTTATTGTGGAAAATGGAGGGCAGGTTAACGTTTCATCGGTTGCAACAAGGATAAAATCTTTGTATATTTTTTGTGAGATTTTAGATTTAAAAAAAATATTGAATTATTGAAAATTCGTCGTACTTCAAAAAGACGATTCAAATCTGGATATCTATATTATTTAGAAAATACTTAGTAGTAATTTTGCACTTCATTTTTTATTAACTTATTACTTAAGTCGTTTAAATTTGAAAAGAGCTTTCGGTATATCTTTTAATGATTCTTGAAAACAAGGTATCAAGATTTTCATTTATTTATTGTTTACATGGAAAATTCACATTTTACTTAATATGCAAGATTAATAATGTTTCAGTTCAAAGGTTTTATTGCGTTGTTACTATTTCTCAAAACTATTCCATAACATAAAGCTTCCGAGTTGGACTTTCATATTGGTTATTGTCCGTGCTATTGTTTTAGTAAGCTGTTATAGATATACGTTATGTTATAAGATACCAGGCTTCTTTCTATCAGACTTCAAAAGCTTCCGTGATTACCGCACTTCGGAATCCAATCTTCTTCCTCGCAAGTTTTCAAATTATTGGTGTGGCAGGTGTTATGGAATTGTTTGATATTAATTCTATGAGGAACGAATTTTTTTTATTGACATTGCCAAGGAGTTGAACCCAAAAGCATGTAATTTTTGTGGTAAAGCTGTTAACGCCACAGAGGCCAAACGGCTTTCCAATATAAACAAGAGAAACCTTAACAGATTAAAATATTAATTAATGAATATTTATGTTCGATGCTGTCAATTTGATCGAATTTCGTATTTGGTAATAAAATGTTGTGACTATGAACCGTAACATAATTAATATCTCTTGAACCGTATTCCAAAGGTTGTCCTAAGTGATTCATACCAAATTGGGGCAATAGATCAAATCGCTTCTGAAGGTAAACCGGTAACCGGAGTGAAAAATGTGGTTAATTCAGAGAAGGTTTTAATTTGATTGTATATTTTACACATTATAATAAATATAGGGCCATAAAAATCATTTAAAAAAACTATTAACACAGATTATATTTTAATAAACGATAAGCAAAGTAAACTTTCAAGTAATTTTTATACCCATATAAAAATAATTATTAACGTGGCAACTATAAAATAAACGATAAAGGAGTACTTATCAATTATTAGTTTTCTATTGATTTCGGTATAAAATAACTTCCGTTCCATAATTTCTAAAAAAGGTAATTTTTCAAGTTTTGAGCAATCTATCACTATATTACTCTCTGTCCTTCCGGCAACAGCATTTCACTCTCCATAAACGATTATTCTAGTATTCCCATTACGACTTTCTTGTTAAGGTGTTGTACACTCAAACAATCTGATTTAAATTAAGAATTTAGCGATTAGTTAGCTCAGAATATTTTAAAATATATGAAATGAAATTTTTTCAGATAAACTACTACCTTTGGATCAATACTATTTTTGTGTGGAGAAAATCTGTTGATTGATGGCGTATACTCAACAAGAAATATGTTTTGTATTCCTGATAATTATTTAGACAGATTTTTGTATAAATATCGTTGATTTAATTTGTATTGCAACGATACGATGAGCGATACTGGTATTGATCTGGTGAAAATTAAATTGTTTTAATAGTGGCATCTTTGTTTTATCATTTAAATATAACAATTCCTCTAATAATATCACTGTAAAGTGGAAAATCATTATCGATAATCAATTGTATAGCTAAAAAATAAGACTTAGATATCATGCCTTCAAAAATGTAAATCGATATCATTTAGTTCCTTAGAAACTCAAAAATCTAAATCCATGCTCAAATAAAGGTGGTCGTAGTGATATGACTATTACCGAATAAAAGTCGGTTAGACTACGAGACAATAACGAAACCACGCAAACTATTTGCGTCGTTTTAATAATAACATACGTAATTACATACGTAATTCGACCTAAAACTATTTTGACAATCATACTGACCCGCATTTTTTTAAAGTAGTATTTTACTTATAATATCAATAATATCTTAATACTATATAATGTTTGCCTTCAATTTAAGTTCTCATATATTTATATTGACTTCAATTAGAGTACCTTAAAAAAGTTTTCTTGTACTACAAGTGGTCATAATTCTTTCGCTAAATCTAAGTTTTCGGAAAACGTGAAAATAAAAGTATGGTATTATTGCATCTCTAAAAAAAGTTAATTGATAAAATAAAACACGTTGACATCTATCTTATCGCCACAAAACTAATTTCAGATAAAATCATCTGAAGCAAATTTTAATGTGAATTTGGTGGAAAGTTTAGCTATAGTTAGCTATAGATGCTTCGAAAGACAAACTGTGACCCAATATAATTGTGACATCAATGTAAACACTACATAACGGTTTTGTCCCCATTTGTGTCAAACTTATTTAGAAAATTCTCAAGCGTGATCCATTAACATTAAGATATTTCGGGATCGTCTCGCATCCATTATCCAAATTCCAAAAGAACAGTGAAATAATCCCTCTCACAAAAACTTCCATTAGGGTTTTTTGTTTGGAGTTCTTATCGAGATATTGTATGGTGTGTCTTTAATGGTTGACAATAAGCTGATGCTTTATGGTTTATATCAACATCTCCGGTGGCCTGACGTCAATCATCATATAATAACATAATTGTTAATACTGTCACACATCTGTAAGTTGAATATATTTTTTAACTAAGACGAAATTTTCTCAGGATAGACAACGTTGTAACCGCTAACACTTTCTATGAATTGACTGGACATATCCATTAAATTAATAAAAAAATCTAATAGTGTCTCAGTAGCAGTAACTTATGATTATGTAGATTAATAATGAAGAATTAATAAGCCTGTTTTCTTCTAGAATACTTCAAATCAAACATTTTCTATACGGGGAAAAACGCGTCTTTATATTTTTATACGCGATTATTTATAAAGAGCAGTGATTTTTGATATAAAGACAATCTTACATAAGTATATTTTACTTATAATTTTTGTATTCAGAAAAGCTGTGTATGCCGCAGGTTTGTCTATGGTTGGATTTTAAGGACGCGCTCTGTCGACAATTTAATATTTTTTAAATGTTTTATATTTGAAATAACTCCTTCACAACTTCCGCAAGAATAACAAAAATAATAGCGAGTTCTATTTGTATCCAAAACCCAGTGAATTAAAAATGTAATAATATTTCAAATGAGCTTCTAAACAACGCAACTCAAGCCAACTTAAAGGGCCTTGTGTAATTATCTATATTTTCATAAAAAAAATCATTAATCTATGTAAAAATCATTTTGTGAACGATTTCATCTCAGAATCACAACCTCCAAGCGGATTTACAATTCTTAATAATACTTCTGTTGAATATTTCGTCTGACATATAAAAACGTAACTGAAAAGCTGTGAAAAAATCTTTACTCCTCCCAGACAAACAGACAGAATTTTAAAAAATCGGTGCTTATGTCTGTGTCGCTTTTTTTTTAAATAGTGAACTCACGCACTTGCCAAGTGTGTTAAGTATCAGACATAACATTAAAAATAGTTGTATGATAAACTCTACTTGCTTATATTTCTTCAGATTTGTGTCGCGACGAAGTCGTCTTCAATGAACGTCAATTTGATAAAAACATATAAACCACTAGACGCCGATGGTAGCATATGTATCTGATTTTTTTCTTAATGGTCATTTTAACTATACATATGGATGATGTGATATTCTAAATTTAAACGGCTCTAAATTTTTGACTTTTGGCAACGTATAAAAAAGATTTATACCACGTCTGAATTGTATAAACTACTGACTGGATAATTTAAAACTTTTGGCAACATAATGAGTTATATTTTTTAATTAATCTCATGAGAGTGGTGAATAATGCTATGACCATACGAGAGGTTGATTGCGCAGTATATATATGCTGATCAGGCCAAACCAATAAATGCACGGAATAATTTTAGCTTTTTTACAAACAACAATATGTCATACTTGATTTATTAATTTCTACTACTTGTAATAATACGCAAAATTGAGATTATCGTTTTGTATAACACAGTTTCTCATTTTTTTGGGTAATGTGAATTTATTTAAAAAATTTAATAAAATAAAAATATTATCCGGATGCAATATTTTCGAGTTTCTATTGATTTTTGGGTTTCTATTTAAATATCAGAAATGACTTGTGTTTTATCACAATAAAATTTTGGGAATCCATGATCCATACAATCAAGGTAATAATTGAAAAAATATCTTGTCGGTTTATTTCTAGATTATTGAATCTATAGATAAGAAAATTTACTTTAAAAAATTCCTACTAGTATCATATTTTTTATTGTTAATTATAAAAAAACTTTTTTTTCTTATATTGACAATTTTTATACATAGTTTAAACATGCTTAGAGATAGTTGTGTAGCTAATTTATAGTTTTTTTATTATTATTATTATTTATTTAATTAAACAAGACTCATTTTTAATATTTACAGTTCGTTGGTACACGATTGCATTTGAGTGGGCACCAACCGAAGAAAAGTGTACTAGGATTCTTAAACTGTTGTGCGGCAGACCAAACACTAAAAGTAAATCTCATTCTTGGACACTTCCTGATTTGTTGTATAGGTCACTGGTCTGATTCCCCAAAAATTTCTTACCACCTTCCAATCAGCTGATTGTGAAAATGAATGATGGACAGATTATCTTACCACTGATCTTATTCTCATTCTCACCAAAAAGAGAGACTGAGATGTTAAGCCACGAAATTGTAAAACATTGCATTTGCTAGCGATCTACTATCTAATGGAACAATGACGTACGATGCGTTCCTTTTTCATTGTTACTTACATCTAACTTGATTTATTTTTATTTACCAAGCAAACACTTCCTACTTGTTAAAGTATAAGTCAATGCTTACCTCTGTTATATATATATAAGTAGATCCACACAGACATACATGCGTAGATAATTTCATCTCATTAAATTATTTAAATCTAGGCGAATGCTGGGATAGCAAATTTAACGATCAGCCAATGCCATTTCAATTAATGATAATTTTATTTGAACTCGCCTGTCTCTGTCAACCAACCTTCTATGCAATTCCGATGGAACAAAAGTTGTCACACATTTTGGCACAACTCTTCCCACACAATCGATACAAACGTCAGGGACTTTATCAAGATTATAATACAAAATAAAACAGATTAAATAATTCACTTGTATGTAAAGGTATAAATCATATATTATGTATTTTGTTCAGCTGATTTCCGCTTATATTAATGCGCGGATAAGCTGTCATCATAAATATAATCCATAATTCAAATTTAAAATTAGAACTGAACTGTCAGTTTACGTTCATTAGTATAGTACACTTGAACGCCAGAAGATGCCAATAAAAGTGTCGTAAATGACAACATTTATGAAAATGTACAAAATTTGACACAACATTTTTATCAATCACCCTCAGTCGATATCTAAAATCATTCCATATTTTCTTTGATTATTACATTAATAATAATATCAGGGCGTGCCTTTTTTAGCCTATTAGAATTATTTTGAGAACTTCTTTGAATGATTACCATCAATACAATGCGAGATACAATATTTATCGATTTAATCGGCATTTACTCAGTAAAATTTCATTATAGTAGTGTAACAATAAGAAAGGATTTAAATCTACGAAAAATTTACAAAATTTTTGATAGATGCATTGGACTTAAACATAGCTATGGCAAAAGCGTGAAATTGAAATTCCTGTTGTCAATTTTTAATGAGATTTCCCCATGCATACGACGGAATCGAGATATGTATCAGCAAAAAAATAAAATTAGGTAAATTTCGTAGTAAGTACATAAAAACATCAAACCACTACCATTGAAGCCGTGAATGACTATTTTCAAAAATGAAAAGTGATCGAATTACAATCATTCGAACGACTACTTCATCCCTGAAAAGCTGCACCTACAGTGTATTGTTGTAATGATTTCGCCCACAGAACGGGAATCAAGTTTGATCCTGCGGCTCGATTTACTGTAGGCGATTGTTATTTATCGCTCTATATTGACATCAATTCCAAGCATACTACGAATAACGAAGAAAAACAATCGCGCATTTTGTTAGCACGTGATCTTTTTGTATCATATTTTGTTGATTCGCTTACCAATAATATTATGGTAGTACAGGAAAGAGGAAAAATTGAAATGTCGATTGTTGAAAATAAGTCTTGAATACGTAGAAATCTAGAATACACAGAAACGTAAACTTATTCAAAAGTATTCTATATTATTTAAAAATTCAACTCTAACACTTAACAGTTCCCTACTAATGAAATTAAGCTATCTCACCACCAACAGCCGCGACCAAAATTTGGCGAATCAAGCCCTATTGCCTGACGAAATAACATTTTTCGTAAGTATTTACTAAAATTTTACTCGCTGGACTATATTGGATAAAACCAAATGAAACATTCTGAGATTGTTCAAAATATTTTAACAGTTAACCCTACTGTCATAAAACATTCAATTGTGAAGAGCCACACTACAATGTTTACACACGTACCCAGTCTTAATTTTTTTTGCTTTGCATACACACTTTGCAAGCCTTACAGGGTTTTTTTTGTTGTCAGTACAGAGTTCAAAACATGTTTTTTCATATTCCCGGACAACCTGTCCTGTGAATCTAGCAAAACTCTCGCTCGGAGTGGACTATGTAAATTTAAGTATGTATGCATTAAAAAAAACGCTTCAGTTGGACAATTTGAAATAAGTAAGTATTTCTGACCATAATATTACACAATTGCATTTTGACGTTAGTTGATTGATATTTTTTTTATAATATTGAATGAAGGTGCTTGATGGAATTTCAATATAAAATTTGATTTGTTACAATTTTTTACCATTCCACATGTTTTGTCACTAACGGTCCGGGTTTCGCCTTTCGGCATCTTCAGCTATTCTATTGCACGGAACTGACATAACATATGGAATCGTAGAAAGTTGTAACAATTAAAATTTGATTACTATTTGTTATAAGATCCTTTCATCAAAGATTGATTAAAGGTATTCATTGTTTATAAATTTTTTTGTATGCAATTGAGTGTCATTATTATTAAATCAATAGTTTTGAAAGTTATTTCAGTTTTATATTTGGATAATAGCTTTACGGTTTGTGTTTTTTCTTAGTAATGAATTCTTGTTGTGTATAATCGAAGTAAACTGTTTATTGTGTGCCAGTTGATGCCAGACGATGCTGAAATGAGAACCCCAAATGGTAAAACATGTCAAATCGTAAGAAGTTTCAGCAATTAAAATTTGATTTTAAAATTCCATCAAGTACCTTCAGTTGATATTATAAATTACGATGTAATATTTATTTAGAATGTAACTGGTTTTTCCTCTCCTGAACAATTGTCTTTTTTGACTTTTTTGACCCACCGCGGAGAAGAAATCGTCATTTTACCACAATTCTCCCAACTGAATCAAATTTGTATGACTCGCTTAAGTTCTTTTAGGAATTCTGTGAAATAAGACACATGAAATGTCAATGTTATGTGAAACAATGAGGTAATATTTGACTAAATAATTCACAGGAAATATTTTATAAGTTTTTTGTATAAGAAGAAATCTAGCGCGTTATAATACTCACATTACTGTCACAATTGCTTCACGAATTTCCCAGAATTAATCCGACTTATTAATATAAAATAAAATAGCTAAGTATTTATTTTTTAAATAAATATGCGGCGAAATATCAATTGCGAAATATTATTTCAATTTGTTGTATATAAGCCAGTTTCGAGAGCTTGAAATAATATTTGAACAGTATATCAGCAGTCATATCGGCATGTCAACATTTTCCCATACCTCAAAATTACTAACATATAATATATATATTTATATTTTTATAATTCTACAAACCGTATTTTAATTTTGACTTTAATTTATAAATGTACTATATAAATTTATTCATAAATTTCGGAATAGAAAGACCGCATTGATTATTTTATTTATTCGGTAAAAAAAAAAAAAAACTTTTTCATAAAAAATTGATTTAAAACACACAACCGATTGCTGGGTAAGATCTTTAGTCTGCCTTCCGAAGTAGACACAAATAAATACTAGTAATATTTTTTTTCACTTTCATACTATTGCCGAAGGCCGCTAAAACCTGTTTATTAAAGAAATATTGAACTGTACATACATACGTCAATAATTACGTCGCGCATCATCAATCTGCAGGTAAAATAACACGTCACAGAGTAGTTAACATTTCAGTCGCCATTTTGAATTCTCTAAACGTCATGTCATTCAAATTCGTAGACAACAAATGACACAATTTAGATATTACGAAAAATAGACACGATAGGTTTATCACACAATGATAGTTTGCTTATTTACGCGATCCTTATCAAATTTATTTAACTTACGCATTTCTAAATATTTTATCTTATTACAATATTAAGACATTATCTTTATTTAGCGTTATGGTTGAACTGATTCGATGCTTGTTTTAATAGATAATCTCGCCGTGAACTATCTGTAATAAAGAGCAATTTAATGACCTAAAACGTTGCATCAAAAATGAAATAATTGTATACACAATTGGAAATACCTCTGTTATTTATATAATTGGTATGTCGCTAAGTAAAAGATACCTGTTGATTATAGGGGTGCCACTCACGCCGCTGTAATTATAAACGGAATGCACATGCCGATACAGCTGCCATAAACTAGAAATTATAATTCAAGTACGTATCCAAATTTGATAATCAATGTAATTAAAGTTTTTTGTCAACGAATTTCCAATAGTTTTTTTGGACTTTAAATAAAATATTTCCTGGTGAACGATATCTACACGAAGGCCACCGTTTAGCACAATGGTTCTTTTAATTTTCTCTTCACTAAATAGTGATTTTACCATCAGGCAATAATAACAGAAAAGAAAATCGGATATTTAGTTACAATCCTTGTTGTCTTCGAATCTATTCAAATAAATAATAAATATTTTCTAGCTTGTTTTTAAAACAACAGGGTGTTCACCGGGAAGGTTGCTATTTTTTTGGATGCAATTTAGGTAAACATTAATTTGACCGTTCTTATTTCGCAGTCGCATAATATAAATTTAAATTTGTAAAAATATTGTGAAAATTCCATAAAAAAGCCCGAGCGTAGGAAATTTAGCTGACATTGTCTTCCTTACGTAATTCCTAACAGTTAATAAAACATTCATCGCCATTAATCCATTTACTTTTTATTTTACATGGAGCTGTACAAGAATAAAGTAGTAAGTCTTCCAGGGGAACACTCAGTGTTTACTCATATTCTTAAAGAATTCATGAATTCCAGGAGTTTCGGAAAGAATAATATATCTTTAAAAATATTTAAATAATGACGTACCTGCATGCATAAAAATAGTACGACCATAAACAAAATATATACACAATTCATATTTCCAAGAGAAAAACATATTTGTTCAATTATCAATTATTTTTATTTCGGAGAATAATATTTGAGAATGAACTCATACAGTCCTAGAAAACAACGCACAGCAAAATTTCATATCGCAGAGCAAATATTTGGAGTGACTATCTAACATTAATCTTATTTGTTTGTGCTCTTTAACAGGTTTTCTTGGTAAGGAACGTTCTTCAATTTATCTTTCGAAACTGAACTATAATAACTTCTCGATTATATTTACAACTGAAATTATTTCACTGTAAATATTTTGCTATGATTCTATAGTAATTATAAATCTCTTGCACTGTCCTATTACAACACTATCTATCTAACAATAATATGAGCATAAATTAGTTTAATAATATGATAAAATATTTAAAATAAAGATCAGTTTGTTCTGTATTACCCATTAAATTGGGCTCATCCGAATGGCATTCAATACTAAACTTAAAAACCTACCTTTCCTATTTATGTGCAATAAATTAAAGATCAATTCGGCAAATTTTTTCATGGAGATATTTTTCAAAATCGTCTGGTCAAAAAAATAGTCGGAGCGTATACTCACTGTATAACGTTAAAGCAGATAAAAAAATACATTTAGTACAAGTACTTCTATGGAAAGTAATCTAAATTGTATCCAAATACAATTAAGAAAAAAAATATCAGCGGTTTACGAGACTAAAAAAACCAACGGTTTTTATAAAAATATTATTCCCTCTAAACAACTTGTACTGGTGTGTGTGTAAACAAATAATGCGAAATGAACATTTATCACCATATCTTGTATAATGGTATGTATAGGTTTCGTTCATCACTGGCATTATTAACCAGTATACTGTTAATCTAAGCTATCTTATTTATAGGAAATATCCATGTGTATAAAACAAACGGTCCAAGAGCTAGATAAGAAATTGCGATTTCAAATATGCCTATCTTCGATTACACTACTTTCAATCACTTATTATTTTAATATTCTAATATTTTTAATCTGTATCCGTATATTGCGGTCAATCCAATTTGATAAATTTTTAGTTGCATTTAACCGCAACGTGGTGGTTTTCGTTGCCTATCTGTCTAGTGAATAAAAGTGTATTGTACTCAGTTATATTTTTGTTTCAGCGTTCATTTTCATATGAATAATATTTTTTATCCCAAGTAAGCAGCGCATTTTTGCAGAAGCTGTATATATATATATATATATATATATTTATGTGTATAAATATGAATGAGATATGTTTTAAATTGAAGTATAGCCTGTCCTGTTCTGATAACCTCCACAAACAAAAACAAAAAACACCATTGACACTTTTTTAATTTTTGTAGCTCTTTTAACTTTTGGTTAATAAAACTTAAAAATTAATTTCCCCCTGAGCTTAAAATTAAAATCATAAAGACTCAAACACAGGTAGCAGAAAGATTTGGTACTCATTTTTACATATTCCAATTCAGGCAACGAAAATATACTAAACGTGTGAACAATAGTATCATAACGCAGTCTATGGTTTTAATGAAAGCTCTGAAACGGATGTAAATATATTTCAATTGATGATAACGTTATATGATCGAATATGCCAGTAAACCGTATATTTTTATTTAAAATACACTATCGTTGTAGCACATATTGTCTTCACGGGTTATTTGTTCTGTAGTAAAAAAATGCTTTTGATGTATTTCTCCATTCATTTCCAAAATCTGCAAGAGCATAACCATCAAGCACACTTTTAAATTAAATTGGAATGTATACAATAAAAAAATATATCTCGCGATTTGTAGCTTGTCAACCCCTGAAGAAACTGCCACGTTTAACACACTACTTGACAAGTTTCAAAAATAAAAATGTCTGCTATGCAGATCAAAGTCATTCTTTTTTTTCTTCTTACAAACGTATTAAAATGATCATGCACGCACACTCCTACAAGTAATCACAATTTTAGACTTGGAATACATTTCGGAATGCCGCCGTGTAATTGTGTACATCACATAATACAAGCCTCTATCAATTTTGACTAGTGCAGTGTATATTATATCTTATACTAAATTATCTATATTGAGGTCCCAAATCGATAATATAGGAAATTTTCTTGTGAATCACTCTGGTCAGTATCACAAAGCAATTTGTTCTCTAGAAACCTGTTCTGTTGATGCACGATGTCCGCGGTGGATCACTTTTTGTACGCTATCAATGCCTAATCTGAACCCGACCATAAAGCATTTATCGATTTTTATTTGCTATGGGCCTGTGGTTACAAATAAAAAAATACGAAGTTTTTTTGTTGTAGTTACGCAGTATCTTTTGGAGATAATATTTTTCAATAACGGCCACTGTTTCTATACACCGAATCCGGCGCCTAAGTTTTCATAGCGTTTACGAAGGCAAGGAATTTCATTCTTGTTAAATATAACAAACACTTTTCTTCGTGCCACATAACTAATAAATAAATTGCTGGACTATTTATTTCTTGAAATAAATAAAATGTCACACTCTTTTGTATCTACACATACGTAACGGATTTTCTTTCTTAAAATATATATATGGAATTTTAAACACTTAAATAAGGGCGACAGAATATAAAATTTTTCGACCATATGTCAATTTCATATATATGTCAATAATTGTCATCTATCGAATGACAGTCAATGTCGACTGGTCATATTATGTCAAGAATTGTTTGACGACTTTCGGCAAACTAGGTGATACCTAAAAAGAAAAGAAAAATCAAATTTCTTTACGCATCTGTATGAAAATTAGCCATATTAAAAGTCGCGTGTGCTCAGACATCTAGAAAGTAACTGGAATTTCTTCGATTTTCAAAAAATTATGATACACCAAAATAAATTGAAGTTATCTTAAATAATATTAGTTTCCATGGGCAAAAATCTTTGAGATAAAATGACGATTATAAACAGTCAATAAAATTATGATACATTATTTTATGTTTGCATTCTTAGAAATATGTAAGACTACACGCTCAATATAACTGTGACTAAGTGTCATAGACAATATTTTGTAAATCTGCTGACGTGAAAATACATTATAAATCTATATAACATGTTACACGATAAAAGTCATTTTTTTTATTATTATTAATGTACAGTGGTTTTTAAAACTCATACTTCAGGGTATAATAATAAATATCACTTAACGATGAGAATATACACCCAGTCCTTTTTTTACGCGATACATTGATTCCAGAAAAAGGCGTGTAAAAAAAGTCGCGTAAAAAAGTACCAGAAACGTATGAAAAACCAAAATTTGCTCTTTGAAATTCGTGCAAAAAAAATTATATATTTTATGATCTTATATACACTTATATGAATTATTAAAGGCCGAGAAAAGTTCTATTCAACGAATTTAATAAATGCATTGGTTTAAACAAGTTTACGAGTGGACATACATCCCATGATTTTACGCAATTGCATTATATTTCTTTACACACCCTAAAATATAAATTCGCATATCAGATACACTTGTCAACATTTGGCAATTGTATGTGTATTTAAAAAAATGGAATACTTTACAAAATTAAGTTTTGAAAATACACATATTTTTTTTTATTAAAAAAAATAATGAAATGTACAATACATGCCTAGCATCATATAATAAATTTCTTCTTTAACGAGTGAAGCGCGTAAAAAAATGTAACGGTGCCGTCCAAAAAAATCGCGTATAATCGAATTCGCGTAAAAAGAGGACTGGGTGTATCTTTAATTTTTTATAAAAAAAAATAGATAAGAACACATTAAGATTTTTCTCAAACTCCCTCTCTGTTAAAGTTTCAACTATTGAGAAGGCTGATTGCAATGTGTTGAAAATTGACACTTAAAAATATAGTGTAAAATATACTATTAAAGTAGAGTGTCGACAATGTCAAAACTTACGTGTGAGTTCAAATTTTTATCTATTTTATCCTGATACCAGGATAATTGTTTTTTGTTTTAAATATATTATTCGATGTTAAGACATCTTTTATGTGGTTCAGGAAGGAGTAAGTAAATCACAGCGAGAGCTTAGTAATAAGTTCGTTGTATGTTTAATATCCAATTAAGTTTCTTGTTTTTTTTCGTTTTTTGGTATAACGTTGAGTTTATAGGTTAAAATAACCAAGTAACCGACGTTTTGTATACGCTGCAATCCCGATCACGTCATTCTCGGTTTATGACCATAACGAAGCGAATTAGAGACGGATCGTGAATATTGGATTGCTCATCTTACGGTGATAAAACGAAAAACTATACATTAAAATAAAATTATTGCAACACAGATAAAATTGATACTGTAAAAATACCAATTATATACACATTTTACAAAGCACTTTGGCATACTTAAAAATGAAACTTTAGCCAAATGAATTTACACATCGGGAATATTAATTTAAATTCTCTCATTCTGTAAAATAGATTATTTCAAAAAATAGTTTGTCTGTTACTATCACATGATTCGTGTTTTTTTCTCTGTTTAACAATACTGACTTATTCAGACGATAGTTGTGCAGTCTTTATGTCTATCTAGGCGTGATATAACGTCGTCATTCTTGAATAATTGTTAGATTACATTATTCGGTTGACTAGAAAACGTTCGGTCTATAATTTTCTTCCAGGCTAAGAATTAAATCGGAATTGTTTCTTTTTTTTGGATTTATTGAACCGATGTTATAGTTGAGCAGTTAACGCATCCCAGCGTTCATTTTGTACGATTGTGTGATCAAGGATAAGAATCGCAGATATACAATCGATTTTTTTACCTGAAGTATATTATCAATGATATTTTAGCATACAAAAGATTAAGGGCATAGAGTCGGCGAGAAGTTTACAAATAATTCTTATTTAAAATTATATTTTTACTATTTCCAGAATTTAATATTTTTATGATTGCAATCCGTTTCGCTCAACACGAGCATTATCAACTGACACAATTCAAATTACAAACAATGCTATGTATAAAACATTTTTTGGTTACACATTAACATGTATACAAAACCAAAGAGTTCGGAACTGAGAAAATAATTTGCATGCAACCATACAATATGTATCTAAATGAATTTATTGATTGAATTACCATATGCTTGGTAGAACTCCATTATAAGACGATGAAAAAATAGCAATGTATTTTAGTTCTACAAAATTTATAAGATATATGGTTGATAGCTATTTCGGATATGCCTTCATCAGAACTAGTTGTATCTACTACATACCTTATAAATTTTGTAGAACTAAAATACATTGTTATTTTTCACCGTGTTATGTAAATGAAGTAAAATATTTTACAAATAAAAGGTTTATAACTTGGTTAAGTAATAATTTGATTTTGTATAGATATTAATTTTAAGCATATTTTTGAATGAATACCTTTATTTATAATTTGTATAGTATTATTTAGTTGATAATACTCGCGATGAGCGAAACTAGTCCTGGTCATGTAAATATTAATTTGTGTAAATAATACTTAAAAAATGTGGTGTTATTATTGGATATATTATTAATGCCTTTCCAATAAGCAGTTACAGTAAACACCTTAGAAGTAATTGTAATTACAATTTCGATTCCCTAATCCAAGCGACACAATGTGCAACTTGATGTCACGCAGTTCTAGTCGAACCAATTTAAAGAGATGTTCCATTATTAGTATGTGTCTTTATCGTTGAGATCGTAGTTCAAAAAAAGGTTATGATAGTTTTGAGTCATTTCATTATCTAATTCCACACTGAACAAATATATTTTATAATACATTATATATATATAATATATATATCGTAAGTATGCAGAGTCCGAAATAATTTAATTTTTGCCATACTTTAAATAGCAAGAATGTTAGTTTATCATTTTTTATATGTTTACAGAAATCGTCAAGCAATATTTCTTATTTACATGAAATATATTTTCTAATTTTACAAACAGATATTATATCGAGTATCCATTGCACGATGTACTGTTATTTGTTTATTATATTTGAATAAGTCTCGTGAGAATTGGGTAATATATTTCTTTCTTTTTCTATTTTCGTTCTCTTTCTCTTACGGTTGATATTGGGATATTTTTTAAGCCCTACACAGAATTTATCAGAGCTTATAACACATTCATTGAGACGTTCTTATTGCCTCTCTTTTAAAGGATCTAAATTAATGTCAATATCTCTCCTTCCACTTATTTATTTTGCTTAAAAGTAATTTTACCAATCTATATTATGCTTAAATATTAGATTGATTGATATTATTCGAACCTTTCCATTAATGTAAGTTTTTATCTTATTTAAGAAGCATTTATTTTTGATGACTAATTATACACATCGGAAGTTTTATACGTACAAAATAAAGTTTATATGATATTTTTTATGATATCGACTGAAGATGCTTGATGGGACTTCAAAATCAAATTTTAATTGTTTTACATCTTTGTACGAATCCACGCTTTGTCGATAACGACCCAGGCTTCGCCTTTCGGCATCTTCAGGCATTCTATCACACGGATGCAACAGAACTAACGATATCTATACTGTCAGTGTTGTCAGTTCCACTGCATCCGTGTGATGGAATGCCTGAAGATGCCGAAAGTTGAAACCCGTAAGTGACAAAACATGTGGAATCGTACAAAGTTGTAACAATTCAAATTTTATATGATATTTGTATAAATACGTAGAAATCAATCTCATCAATCAATAATGTTTTTTTTTTCAATAATGTTTCGAATTCATGCACTGAAAATCTTTTATAGTTCATCTTACTTTAATAGACAAATTATTTACAGTCAATTCGAATATACACAGAGAAATATATTTGAAACAAATCATTTGCGTTGAATTTTTAAATTCGTATATAAAGGTATCTAATTGTTTTCATCGTACTAATTCATACCTGAACGCAGTGAATATAATATAATTAATAGACATATTATTTACAGTCAATTCGAATATACACAGAGAAATATATTTGAAACAAATCATTTGCGTTGAATTTTTAAATTCGTATATAAAGGTATCTAATTGTTTTCATCGTACTAATTCATACCTGATCGCAGTGAGTAGAAAAATCGAGATAGTCAATGTTAATCGGGCCTTCAAATAATTATTTATGTGCCCTGATCGTACCTGACATGGCCGCAACAGCTGATAATAGCTTCACCAAAGTCGACAGCTGCGACGAATACAGTCAGACACAACAATTTTATTTGAATGAGACAAAATGAAATAACAACAGTTAGCCAACGGTCGTTTATTTTAATGTTACTTTTGCGGCTATCTTTCATTTCCCCATTATTCCCTAAATGAAAAATCGCATGTGATTTAAAATAAACATGGGTGATTATTAATTATTTTGTTCATTCTTGTCACCTTATTATTAACTATTTTCCATTTACCACATCGGCTCGGCTTTGTATGATATTTTACTGGCAATCTTTTTTTAAATTTTCTAAGTTGAATAATTACAATGTGTAATTAGCATATATACAAAATAATTTCAGGATATCGACTTTAATTTGACTGCAGAATTTAATCTTGAAGAATTTTCTTCGGACATTCCTGACAACAATTTAAAGCGCATACATAACGTTGATTGTAATTGATAACTATAATAATAATAAAATTTTGGGGATCAGTGTGAAAATAACTCTTCAGCGATATGAAGAAAGTCACTAACTAAAAAAAATACGTAACACATAAAAATTTCGTAAATCAAGTGAATTAAAAATCAACTTTTCTGCGACAAATGAAAATTATGTCATTCTGTTTGGTATAGATTGAATCGAAGATGACATGCTATTACAATAATAAATACACCGGTTTTGCACATCGCCAGCATTTTCATCTCATCATTATGTCATTCATTAACAACCGATTATCTACACAAGATTATGCTCGCGATGGGTCAAATTCGTTCTGCTCTTAATAATATAAACTTGAGAAAACATTGCTTAAAAAAATTTTATCATATATAAATATTATGTATTTTCGCCAAGACTTGACAGATAACACGTTAAAAATTTGAAATTCATTAGTAAAAACGAGTTAATATTAAAATTTCTCAAGTGCCAACTTTTATAATGTTTAAATCGTTCACTAAAAATATATTTTTCTGTGAAATTTTCCGATAAACCTGTTGACCTTTTGCAAACAAAATTTTATTCGTATTTAATATCTTATGCAAACACAATTTAGAATTCTACTTTATTTTCATTTTTTTGTGGCTGTGGAGTCGTGAAAAACGAGCGACTACTTTGAGACGATTTTGAAAAATATCACAATAAACGATTTGCTGGATTGGTTGTTTAAACTTTGATTTAATGCACATTGATATAGAAGGCAGCAACAAAATTAAACTTTTTTAGTCGGAAAGATGTTGTTGGTAATTGTCGGAGTAGTGATTTTTTAACAACTGCAGCCCTGGCTGTCAGAATTGTTTTTACCAAAAATATCACACGTTAATCTGTACAATCATTTTTATTATTTGATTTTTATATTTGAACAAAACAGCTATAAGTGAACACTTCAGCTCTAGCTGCTAGCCCAGAATTGGCTGGACTTTTTTTTTATTAAATATCTATCACAAAAATTTTATAATCGAACTAAATGTTTCATTGAATAAAGTAACCTTTAAAAAGAAGTCATCTGTTGGCTTAGGTATATCAGTGAATCTTACTGATATGGGATTTTTTATAAGTAATTGAAGTACTGTTGTAAAACTGAAAATGAAAAGACCTTATTCGATTTACATATAATCAATGATTGTCATATTTTCAACGTCTAATGAAAATAATCTCTCATTATCACTTTTAAGGTGTTAACTGTCACTTCTTGATGGAAAGGCATGATATTTTAAATAATAAAAACACATTTTTTAGTGCTTATTTCCACAGTAAATTTTTTGATCAGGACCGGATTCGCTCATCGTGAGCATTATCAACTGATCGCGATGAGCGAAACCGGTCCTGATCAAAAAATATATTGTGGAAATAAGTACTAAAAAATGTGTTTTTATTATTTAAAATCTCTCATTATAATTTATAATTTGTTATAATTTAGATATATCTTGTAAACTATCAAAATTTCATTTCTTAATGACTTCAATGTAAAATTTAGTTTGACTTTATAATTAAATATGATGAAACAAACTAAAGTTGAATGTGAATGCATTAACCATTAAAACACATATACTTTGGAACCAGATAAAACGATGTTTTTAAGTAATTGTTATGATACAACCAAATATGACACATATATTTTTTTCAGACTGTTAATGATTGTTTAAACCAGTGTATTACATCGATCACTGCAGTAAAAAAAGTCGTAGAGAATATCAAAGCACAACGCACAACAATTTTAGAATAAGAATTTAGAAATAAGCATCTTATACCGATCAGAATTGGATAAAAATTGGGAATAAAAATTATTATAATATAACTACCTATATATTATATATGGTCCTTGTAGTTAGTCAGCAAACATAAAGTCACTAAACCGACAAAATATGTCAATATTAGATAGTGCATTTATCAATGGGTTTTCGGAGATATTGGTTCAGTTTTAATCGGGAAAAACATAAATATTTGTTCGAATACTTGTAGTTAAAATATAAAAACCTTTGAACGTTCTGGATAGCGTTATTTTTTCGAAAATATTTGTAAAAAAATGTGGAGAATGGCTTACTGTTAGATAATCATCAAAAAAGAAAAAGCAATAGTTTTTTGTCAGTATTCGTCATATACAGCCACTATTTATCCGTTTCTTTACAAATATAGTACAGTGATTGAAGTAAAATGCATTGATCAAAAATTTGGGTAGTCATTGACAATCATTCAATCGTATTATTCCAGTCGCCTTTTGATCACAGTAACAAGAACTTTATTGCATGTTATGATTGTTCTGGTTGAGTTTAGTTGATCATAATATATGTTCGATCATGTTTACAATGTAATCATGTAATAACAAAGCGGTATATTAAAATAATCCAACAATATGAATAACTCTCATAAGGAAAATATTAAACGGTAACATATGTTGGTTACTTAATGTTATCAGTTTTACTAAAAAAAAAATGCAATACAATGATTAATATTGCATATATTCAAATAAACATACTGAAGTAAATAAACTGAGTGATCGGTTAACGAACAGTTCAGAAAACGAACACATTTTCGAATAAAGAATTAAAACGATCTTTCTAATCCACGTCGATAAGTTTTACATTCTACAGACTTTTGAAAACAGCGCGCATTTGACTCGGTTCGTGAGGTCATTTCCAGGTAAAAAACTTTAGTAAATCGATGATCGGTAAACGAACAATTCGGATAGTGAACATACAATAGTTTTGGAACAGATTATGTTTGTTTACCGATCACCTCTGTACTTTATTGTCCCCCGCGGCTGCTGACAACACACTGTACCATACTTCGAGAAGGGTCGTGAAACTCCACACTAGTTTATCATACTCAAAGTCAGCTGGAACGTTTGGCGCCGCTAGATGGATTTCTGATAATGGAAATTTGTGCCACAACATTCTACCAACTCCACTTACAATTTCACACTCACGGACGCGATTTGGAGCGTCATGTTCTGTTTGAAATGATAATGGCCAGTTTAATGTTCGAAATACTGACAAGTAATTTCAACCATCGATTAATGTTTGAGGGTATAGATTTGTTTAAAGTTAAAATTCCCCCCACCCAACTGATTCTAAACATTTAAAAATTTGGCGTAGTAAAAGCGACTAGCTAAAAATATAAATTTTTAGCATAACCCTTCATAATTGAAACTTATCGATCAAATTATATACAGCTGTCACAGAATAACGTCTTTAGAAGTAATATAAGTTATTCTGAAAATGTGTAAGTGGTACAAACAATTTGTATCTTACATCATTGGGAACGGTCATGATTATAATATACAGGTCAGTTCAAGAGAAATAGAGAGATAAACTGATTTTTTTATTCTGAGAATTTATTGTAGAGGCAAACCACAGAGAAAAATATTCACGTTGGTGGCACGATGTCTGCTAAAAAAATCACGCTGTCAGATAAGACAGACCACCATCATTTGACTGCTTTACCAGGGGGTTCATAGTATCATTACTACGTAAGGCAATCAAGATAACTTGCTGTTCAATGTATTCTAATTGGATTCTCCACGAGTCATTTGATTTTTCATGTTGCACGCTATCGATAAAGCATCAGTTAGAGTGAAAAACAAAAGACTCGACACTAAGACAATATTTAGTCATTATGATTACCACCAAATAAAGCACAATGTTTTCATAAAATATTTTTTTTTGAATTGTTAAAACTTTGTTCGTATTGAAATCAGTTCTCTTACATCCGTATGATAGATAGTAATGTCTAAAGATGCCGAAGGCGAAACCCGGGCCGTTAGTGACAAAACTTGTGAAATCGTACAAAGTTTTAACAATTCAAATTGTATATTGAAATTCCATCAAGCACCTTCAGTCGATATCATAACAAGTTTTTTTGTTAAATTCAAAAAATCCTGAATATTAGATTCAATCACTTTCATGGTGTTAATTGTCACTTCTTGATAGCGAATGATGATATTTTAAATAATAAAAAACACACACTTGTACTACTATTTCCACAAAATATTTTTTTATCAAAAAGTACAACTTTTGCAACTTGCTTGTCGGAATTATTCATAAAAAAATAGGAAATCAAAGATTACTTGTTACATCACCATAATACATCCATTTAAAATTACTAGGTATCTCTGAATTATCAATTTTCTAATGACATTTGAATATTAGTTGTTTTTTGTGTTTGTTAATTTCGTTATAAAATCATCTTAAATGTCATTTTAATTAATAAAAAATGATTAGAACTGTTGACTGGCTTTCATTTCGACTAAATTCATGAATTAAATACCTGAAGGTGCTGAAAGATCCCAGGTCGTAAGTGACAAAACAGTTGGATATCAGAAAAAAACATCGAAACATCCGATTAATGAATAAAAAAAACTTCGTATATTATGTGTTGTATAGTCTTACATACAAACTAAAAAAAGAATGTACACAAGGAAACATAGGAATAGATAGTCATGACCATTCGGTGAATCGCAAATTGAATAAAAGATATCCCAAAAAACCGGTGCTGTTTCCGGCAACCCTACTCCTTTTCTAGACAAACCTTGACCGCTGGCGGATCAAACCTAATTTGAATCAGTAGTAACAGCGGCAATGTGATGTGCCTGCATAATATAAATACTGTTGCCGAACACAGGTCGATAGGCGATTCGACAGCGGATTTGAAACCTTAGAATTATTGAGGCCTAACAAAAACTAGGCCAATATGATGCCAAAACTTTTACCTCGAGAAACACTTCCCAGATTTCCAAAATTGTAAATCCAAGAAATGCACGTTCTACGGATTATGATTATAACGACATGATTTAAAACATGACGTTTTTCGTCACCCACTTCCACCCCAGATCGCAAAGCCGTGTTAACTGGTATGTATTCTGCATGGAAAGATGTGAGATAACTAAGAAATCGTAGAAGTTTCATTCTAGTTTTCTTTGTTGCGCTGCCCTCAAAAATTTTCAAAACACAAAATTCACATAACATAAAATATATATTTATTTTTTTGAGCAATAAATTCTGTGTGTATATTAAATTACTTAACCATATCTGATTCTGTAACAGTTGCCAAAAAATTTTAAAAGCCTTTTATGTACAGCTAATCTTGACAAATAAATATGAATAAATAGCCCAGCAGAAGTCTGCAAGAACTGTAAAACAAATTAAATTCATAACTTTTGCTTTCCACTAGGTGGATGACGAAATGTGACACATGTTTCACATCATTAAAAAATATCTTCAGATCAATTGTATTGCAACGTTATTCAATACTAAGAAAAACAATTATTCTAATTATTAACGAAAAAATGTACTAATTAATATCACACAACTAATAAATAAAATAATAACACGGTGAAAAAATAGCAATGTATTTTTTTGTAGAACTAAAATACATTGCTATTTTTTCACCGTGTTATAATGGAGTTCTACCAAGTGAATGCCAATTCAATCAATAAAATAATAGTTCTACAATATGAATATCAATTCAATTAATACGTTAAATAACTCGAGTATTTACTCAATTTGCCAGTATGAATTCCTACTTTTCCTATTTTTCATGTTGTCCATTTTTAGCCGTATCTGTATGACCCAGTAATATTTTCTAAATAAATATTTACACACTGCTTCCTTGAACATAATTCAATTTATTTCCCGATAATCTGAAATGCCAATCGACAATCAAGAAAAGTAATAATTACAATACTTTTGGTGCGTGTGATTTAAATTGAATCATTCTACATTGTGAATAAAATATCTTGAATTATGGAGTTTGATAAGCTGTACATAGTCGAAAACGAGTCACAATATTCAAAACCAAACGCAAACCGCTAGAACTTCATAGGACCAAGTTCAAACGGGGCGATTCCTGTAACGCAATTGTATGACATTTTCAAGAGATCGATTGATCGCTTGACCTTGGATCGCGACAATATCAAACGATCGCGCGACAAAATTCAGCCGTCGGTTTTTCCGAAACGAATGTTTGACAAGCTGTGAGAAAAGCCATAATTAAAATGGCACCAGATAAAATATTGCCATCTTGTGCGTGATGTAAGAAGCTACTTTTAATCTGCTTACAAACCGTGGAAGATACAATTACATACAATACATAATCACACGATATGAAAATAATTAAATTAGGTTCTGAAGTCAAATTGTTACGATCATATGTCAATAAAGAGACCATTAGAAAATTTTGTAAATGTCAAACTTAATCTTTAAGTAAAATCAAGAATGATTTTATTAAAAACCTAATGGATTACGAGAAAAATATAATTGTAATTAGTTAACGTATAGTATAATAAAAAAATATTTACACGAGCCTAGAGTCAATACGTACTACAGTTAGTAAACACCGCGCGTGGTAAAAAAAATCACAATCTTGCATTCACAAACTAAGGTTAACTGACTGCCTTTATACAATATAAATTTCCCTGAGAAGATGATGTTGAAGAACAATATAAACCGGAGGTTGAAATAAAATACAATAATATGTAAATTTGTATATATTCCGTATAAAAGTGGAACTTTCCAAAATGCTCTCCATTTATTCGTTGTCATATTTGATTCTACAATAATTTCGGGTAGAATTTATAAATACCAAAAAACTGCATCTTTATAATAAACGATTGCAATCCTCGTTTAATTTATTATACTGTATCTGTAATCTATGAAATGCGATTTAAGAAAAATGAACTATTAATTCTTCAGATTTTTTTTACAGTAAAAATATGTTGGGATCTCATTGAGATTTCGTTTTCATTACGAAAAACTTTAGGTCAAACTATAAATAAACATAAAGGATTTGCAATTTGTTACTTTTTGTGACAAATAATTTTAAGAAATAAATTCACGAAAGTCTATTTTTCTTGTCAAAAGTATCAAATATAAGCAAGTGTGAATGTATGCATATTTAACAGCAGCTGTAATTGTGACATTCCTGTTGGCATTCATTCGTACGCAACGTCTGCATTCCAAATATTTTTTGCTTACTCGAACTTACGGTTTACCAATAAATTTTGACGTATCTGTCCATTAACGCTTCACACAGTCACTTACGTTAGTGTGAAAAACACTTACGTGTGTTGGAAATCGTACTACGTTTCAATTCTCTAAAAAAATGAAAAAATCTGGTAAATTGTATTCTTTGGCATGCGTTGTTTGTTTGAAAGCAAGTACAATATAAAGTATAGTCTAATTCAAGTCAACGCTTCTCTCACAAGAGCTTGAAAATATAAAGTTTATTGTAAAACATTAAAAAACTAGTGTCATTGTTATAAAATTATTTTCAATAAATAATAACTACCATTTTATACATGTGTAATCCCAGCAAACTTTTTTTTTTTTTAATTTTTTCACATTTGAAAAAAAGCCTCTACAGAAAATATTACCACGCTGTGCAAAATTGTGTATATTGATAAAAAAAAATGTATTAAAAGTGAGTGTTTCAAAAATATATATTTGAATAAATAAAGTAAGACATTTAATGTGTTCAACGAATCAGCCACCGTCGATTCGTGATCTCCATATGATTGCCATCATTTATAATGAATAAATGTATTCTTTTTAAATTATGTAATTTCAGCAAGAAAATCATTTTATTTGCATACGCTTTCCAGTCAATCCAAATCGGTCAACGACTGCTAGCTCTTTTGGCATAAAGATAGTGTTAAGATTACAACATAACGAGTGGCATTTATAAACATTTATTCGTCGTAAAAAAATGTCCTGAAACCAGATTTTTGTATATTTTGGCGTAAACAGACCGATGATGAGATCAGAGAAGAGCCGGTTGTTGTATACCAGAGTAACCTTAGTTGTGGCTCGCGGGCTACTTAAGCGCGGCAGAAATCAGGCATATGGACATCACGAACCAATAAATTCACAATTTTTGATCTCAAAGACCGCTCAAAATCGGTTACTTTAAGCATATGCTGTCAATACGTACATGGCATTATTTCTTACCAAAAAGATTTCAAAAATCGAATTATATTCGTAAGCTATAAACCTGTGCTGATAATTTGATGAACAAAAATATCAGATTTTTACTAATGTTCCAGGTTTCGCCTTTCGGCAGCATCAGGCATTCTATTCCACGAATGCAACATATCTGATAGTTTTGTCGCATCCGATCCTGAAGATGCCGAAAGATGAAACCCAGGGCACTGACAAAACATGTGAAATCGTATGAAGTTTCAAGAATTCAAATTTGATATTGAAATTCATCAAGCACCTTCAATCGATATCTTAAATTAAAAATTTAGTCCCATTCGTCAAAGTGGTGTTAATAAATATTTGTAATGCCCACGCGTGCTTTAAATTATGAAAACCTCTCCCCTCATTCACTTTGGCGAACTGAACACGATAATAATAAATATAGTTTTAACATTTAAAAAATTGGTTGCACGTTATTCTAAATTTTGCAGTAAAAAAAGTACTAAGTATTGATACTCTTTACCCATAAGAGTAATTATCGACGATATTGAACATATTTCTTGGAGTATTTTCTCAATTAATGTCACTGATATAATGAGATTTGTTTCATGTCGTGGGTGACTCTTAAATATAATTGACAAAAATTATTTTATATCAAGAGACTTTAATTGGGTAATCTGTACTATTATTTCATTGTGATATCTATCAGTCAATCATACGACGGTCAACGCTGTAGAAAAAAAATATGTTTTCTATTACGGCATTGTACCAATGGAGCATTAGTGTGTTACGATGTTTAAAAATTGTGCGCACCACTGATTTATTTAACGTCATATCTTCTTTCAACGATATACGTCCTTCGCAGTATAATGAAAATAAACTAGCCAATTCATACGAGCACAGTGGAGTTATTAGGCTATTCTGGGTTCAAAGCGGATGATCGTGTACTATTTGTTTGAAATGCCAAGATGTAGCAAGTTCAAAAATACATAATAATCACCATCACAACGTTTTTCAAAATATTGGCAACTGGTAGAATCCCTCCCACTTTACGGCGCCCTGTGCTAGACTTAAAATTAGCGTAATACAAAAAAAAAATGTTATCTTTTCGCGCCTAGATTGTTTGACGCCTGGCAAAGTTCGTGTGACCTACGTTATTTTCGCTTTTTTCGTATAACTACGTGGCGGCAAGCTATCACAAAAATAACAAAATGAAACAGGAAAGTCGAAAACCTTATCGAATTCAACTGACTGAAACGTAGCAGTGAACGAGTCGTTCGTTTTTTATCTATGGAAGTAAATGAATCTTAATAATTTGAACAAAAGACACGAAATTATTATTTACGGCTTTCTAATATTGGAAGCTGTTGTATAATAGTTGAATAAATACTATTCAATGAACGTTTAGATTGCATCAATTAACGGTTAGAGTATCTCAGAGAGTATTTTGATTAGTATTTTGGTAGAAAAAATAACATGTTATCTGACGTTCGAAAATACCGAAAATGAATGAAAATTTTGATTGCTTACCATTGTTGAGAACTGAATTAATTGCTTTCAGTGAGCAAACGAGGCACGTATCTATGTCTGCGATGGTAATTTTTTAAAGTGCATTACATGTCACGCTCATACTGACCTACAGTCTTGTCAATCATTTAAAATGTTTTCAATGAACTAAATTATAAATTACTCACTAAAGAATAACACAGTTACATATGACCGATTATCTTAATTGTTTTCATAGACAACTATCAGGTACTGCAACAACATTATTATAAATTCATCTTTTAACGAACGAGAAAATAGAAAATCTGCTAGCTCTAAAGTTCATTATGAACAAAAAAATGCTTTAAGTCACGCGGACTACTGATTTACTACATACTTCGATATGCGATATTATACTAGATGCCATAAATTTTATCTCGTTTGGATACATGTTTTCATTCAAAGAGATACATTTTCTTATAATCCGATTTTATAGATTCATATACACTGAAAAAAAGATATCAGTATTTAAAACTACATTAATAATATGACGATAATAATTTTTCTATGTTTAATCTTATCTCTTATACACTGTTAACGTCTTATTATTATTCTAAAATATTGAAGTGAAGTATTGTTTATTTGATGACAATATAACCTGAAAATAATATAACATATAATTTATTATGTACGGTATTACTAATTGTAAAATGAGTTTTCCGTGAGAGTTTATACATATTTATTTTTACTTTGAACGCGGACCAGCATTTGAGTAGTACTGGCATTAAACAAAAAAATACTTCGTTCAGAATAAACTGGACTCAAAAGCAATAATAACATTAAAACAATACGAAAGAAAGTATTTTATTACTTTGATTACATTAATAAATTGCTATATCAGTGTTATACATTTTGAAGAACCATTAATGACGATAATTACTAATTCATAATTCCGTTATAACAAATTACCTTGCGGCTAATGAAACAACTAATTTTAATAATTCGACAGCAAATATTAACAGCCAGTTATTAACAGTAATTAGTATTAAATATTATTTAATGTTATCAGTATACTGTCATAGTAATATTTCTTTAATACAGTCAATGAAAAATATAAGTGAATTGGTTAAGCTTTTTATGGGCACCATATGTCCAGTATTATTCAATATTTATATGTATATATATATTATTTTCATATTTTTTTTATTTCAAATAAATTAGGTAAAATGGCGTCATGTATATTTTATTTAATTGAGTGAAAGGGTAATTGGGATATAGTTTATATTTGAATGTTGAAAAAAATAGAATACCTAACATGTTTATTTAGGGTATTTTGTTCTTTTAATTTACTGAATTGTGCCGCCTGATAAATCTATGGCCAACATATATGCCATGATAAATAAAAATAAAAAAAAAAACGAAAAGTAAAAATTTTCAATAATCTTTATCGTATCCCATATAACATAAAACCTCGGTCGCCAAACTTTTGAACCTGGTAGACAATTTTTACTCCCGAAGAACATCAAAATAATACTTTTTTTTTACGAAATTGTTGTAAACAATGGTAAATTATAATATATTAATTGGTTCTAATAATGCTACTGTTATAATTAAAGGCGTTAAATTGTTTAACCCTCCGTCTGCTTATGTCTCAACTGATAGTATTCTATTGATGGCTGAATATAAGAAGATTCAAATCTTTACTGTAAAAGCAATATGGTAACAAAATATAGATTGATTCATTCTTTGAGTTTAACACTGTTTACAATATTTTTAAATTATTCTTTCAAATATTCAGTGATCGAATATGCTTAACTTAGCTCAGCTGGGAATGTGCTAAAATATCACATAACTGGTATCATTAGTTGACCATTAAATTTTATCTGATTTATATTCACTATTTTTCTGTCAAAATCTTAACTATAATTAATTTAATCTTTCTTCAGATATTTTTTTTACTTCGTCAGTGTGGCCTTTCGTCTTAATTAACGATCATTATTGGAAATTAAATTATCTATTTGCCAAATATTTTATTATATCTTTATTTTATTTAATTATAAAGATTTTTTTTCAATTTAATAAGTTTCACAAAAACTCAACCTTAACTATTTTATATATTTTGTTGCATACGGAAATCAAAGTAGACGAGGTCTTTTTACGTCTGATTTACTATTCAATAATATCTTAAATATCACGGTTATGTAATTAGTATACATCAAATCCTTTGATGCAAATGATGATTACGATATCAACAAGAATACGGCAAGATTTTTAGCCAAGTAAAAATAATTTTATAACCGGTATTTTGACGGAGCCGTAGAAAAATATTTGTTACATAATAACTACGTAATTATGTGAGACTTTTCATGGTCATTATAAATGACATTGAGTCAGTCAAATTTTATTCGATACTTATAATATTTTCCTTCTTAGAAATCGTAATAGTTTTAAACATAAGATAAATAGGTTTTATGAAATTCGATCTGCGAAAAAGCTTCCATAAATGGACGACTAGGGTAAACCATAGATGATAGAGTAAAAGAATCCCGAATGAAAAACCAGCAGATAATTTCTGTGACTTTTCTGTCCTTTTGCGATAAGCGTATTTATGGGCGAAAAAATCACGATTGTCAATTAATTGTCAACTACTGAACGAAAGAATTATGTAATATTATATATCGTGAGTTGAAAGTAGAATCAGGCCTACTGCGAAAAAGTGTATTTCCAACATATTTTTAGGATGACGAGTAAACTATGTATCAAAAAGGTTTCAACAAAATTTCAGTTAATTTTCACCATTGACCGGAAGTATTCCTAAAAGTGAATATGTCTGCATATTTGGCGATAACATTGTCCTGCAGCGGCAGATGATATAATATATCTAAGCAGATAAGTGAATTTGGTTTCCTAAATGCGTTAATGCCACATTTGAGGTTTGAACTATCACTTCTTGATAGAAAGGAATTTTATTTTGCAAAACAAAAACATATTTTTTGTAATATTCCCACAGTATATTTTATAACCATTATTGGTTTTGTTCATCGCGGGCATTATCAACTGATAGAAGCATAATATATTTCATAAGTAAAATAATTGAACAAAAAATACGAGTATTTTAAATTTTATAAATTGATTTTTTTTACAATAGACCAGGGTTTTCAGTCTTGTGTTTGAGGGCACAACACGTGCGCTCGCGTAGCTGCATATGAATGTATGTGCGCCCTTTAGGTAAATGTAAAAAATAACTAAATTTAATCTGAATGGTTTTTTTTAATGATACTTGTTATTTTATGAATTCGTTTTAATATCAGTGGGCTCAATGGTTGATAGAGTTACCAGTGTTTTTTCACATGTAAAAACATTTGTGAAATTTCTATAACTCTTCTGTTAACGCCTTCACACATCTTCCGATTAGTAGTAAATTTGTAGTAATTTAACGAGCGTAACACAAACAAGCAATGTTGATTGAATTTGCATTTACTTGGTAGAACTCCATTATAACACGGTGAAAAAACTATGATTATACGTACATTTAAACATACTTCTGATGAAGGCGTGAGCCGAAATAGTTATCAACTATATATATTATAAATTTTGTAGAACTAAAATACAACGCAATTTTTTTTCACCGTGTTACAGACAAATATTTTGTTAAGTAAATAATTTGGCTTGAACTCGCCACTTCTCATAGTTGTTAAATGCGCTTAGAGATTGAGAGCCACTGTATAGAAACAATAATGTCTATATTCATGCATCTAAAATTTCCGTTTCACATTTAGTTCTTTCTTTTTCATAATGTTCCCCTTGAAAACTTGACCGGAAAGTGCACATAATAAAATAACAATAGTATATATTGTATGGTTGGTAAGTATTTAGTTTGTGAAAGTCCCACTTGTAAAGCTCAAGGCGACTTTTGCATTCACAAAACGAGATAAGCGGTCGGAAGGGAAGCGAAGTGCAATAAAAACTAACGGAGTATTTTTTGCAGACACGTCAACTTCGAAATATAATGTGAAAGAAACAAAAGTTTTCAAGTGAATGAATGGCAAACAACAAAAAGTCATACGTTGTATTGTAATGGATAAATGCATATGTCTTGCACATGTTTTTACCAAATAGGCAAACGGCAAAATTTATTGGATTTTGCATTTATTTTACCACGAATGATTTATTCTCCATGTTTTTTTTTATTTATACATTAATAATTTTCATTATAAAAAAAAGTGTAATTTTCACTTCCAATAAACAATGGTAAAAGAAAAATTGATTTTTGTACACTGGATTCTTGATAATAACATCGCGCATTTTTGTCTTGTAAACCGACTGAAATAAAAAAAAGTCTATTGATATTATTACTTTAAATATGTTAACTCACATTTCTTGGTAAAATATATTATATTTAAATATAAATACTGTCAGTTCTGTTGCATCCGAGTGATAAAATGTCTGATGATGCCGAAATCCGAAACCCGGGTCGTTAGTGACAAAACATGTGGAATCTTATAATGTTTCGACATTTCAAATTTGATATTAAAATTCCATCAGGCATCTTCAGTCGACATCATAAATATTTTTTTTATATAATCAGCACCTATAGGAAATGCTCGCAATGAGCGAAACCAGGTCTGACCTTATACAATAAAATTCAACAAAAGTACTTAACAATCTGTGTTAAGTTTATTCGATTATAGATAGTACATTATAATCGAATAGTTTTCAATTGACAAAAGTATCACTCGATGAGAGAGTTTGGTTCTGTTTTTAGATAAAATCTGTATAATGTAATAACTATCATAATTATTTTTTCTTTGAACTTCTACTGTTTCATATTTTTTCAAGCATTATACAATAGATTACTATCACATTGATTTTTTAAATATAAATTCGTGCTGAGTTAATGATTATTATACAAATTAATAGTTGATTAAATCGAAAAGAATATATTGATTTATTTAATTTATTATAATGTACAAATATAGTACGATTTCATTTTATATCTAAATTGTTTATTAGGATGTGTGTCATGAAGAAATGTTCCAATTGCAATAAATACCTAAATATTGCGCAAAAAAAAATTACGGCACGTGAAAAAAGCGGCGTCTGTTCTTTTTGAATAAAGTTATAAAATAGATAGCCGGTAAGAATGTACTGTATGACTATTTGCCTTACTTTGTCTTTTTCATTTAAATGGGACACATGATAACGTTAATAATCACCAACACGTTACATATTATATCGGTAACATTATTCTTCAGTAAAATAATCAAATAGAACACTTGAACAAATAACGCGCATATTATATTCCACGTTAACTCACCAGATAGTATTTTTAATTCAGGTGCGAAGGTTCAGCTTGAGATGTTATACTTCAATCGCTATTCCAGGTAGATAAGATTCTTCGGACTGGCCACAAAAAATCAAAATGATCAACCACTACAATAGCAATAATTATAATCTTCCGTTTATTATATCACTCGGCAGGAACCCTTAAAAAAGATATTCACTCCACATAGAAAAATAAATCCTCGGAAATATCACTTTGAACGGTGCACCGGCGCTCCGGGCAACAGAATCATACGATCGTACCGTTTGTTTCAAATTAACAGGTAGGTAGATTTACTGAGAGTTCGCGATATTGTTGTACCAGGGTAGCACGATTGACACGGGAAACGCGCGTCCACTCGCAACGCTCACTCGCACAAAACTGGCTTGCTCGCAAGGTTCAGATGTCGGCTTCATTTGCCGCTTTGCTTTTCTTGCAATGAATGCCAACGTTTCTAGCCGGACAGAAATTTGTTTTGATTTACCTCTTCTGTATTCTGTGCTCCTAATACAAGCGCACATTTATTCCCATTTGCCACGAGGTTGATTGAACAAATATTTCAATTTTATATCAATCAGTCCATATTACACTATCAAACAAACCCGAAAATAATACAATATAATAATAATTATAAAAACAGTCTGATAAAAAATGCTAATATTAACTTTAAACCATTATTGTTCTTATATTTTTATATTTGTACCCCTGACCTTGCGCACGTACATCTGTCCTATATTCACTTACACCTGTCAGATATGATTTTTAATTTACAAAAAAAATGCAGTTAATTATTTTAAATTATTTTACAATCTTTGCGCTACTGTAAAATAATATATTATATTTACTTACTTACACATAGGTACTCGTCGCTTTTTATTTTTCGTTTTGAACAAACTTGCCCAGTTTGAAATTTCTAATCTACATGTTTCACTGTGAGCGATATGGAAGGTTAAAGGTTTATCGAATAAATTGACCAAATCAAAATTTTCATTTCTGCTGTTCATTGTTGTCCGTATATATAATTTTGTTGTGCTCGCATTCGAATATTATTCTTTTATTTTGCAAAATTTTAAATTAATACTAAACTACTCAAATTTTTAGAACAAATATACAAAAAGCGAATTCCGAACGGATTTTTAAAAAATTTAAAGCTCCGTAAAGATGTGGTAAATTTTCATTATTGATTAGATTGTAAAATATATTTAAATATATATATATATACAACAGATTCACAATTAGCTAATCACGTTACAAAGCAATCACATAATATAAATTCAAGCTCAGCGCTTAAGTGTTTGCATCTTTGTAGTAAGGGTCGCAGGATGATGGCTTTGGGAGACAAAGGATTCTTAACGAACAAACTAAGATATGTCTATCAATATTGCTTATAACCCTCTGCGGGGTGCTTCTTTGTTTCTGTAATATACCATTTCCGTGCCATATGTAAACTTATTGATATAGCCGCCTTTTTAGTATCATTTACAATTTTTAGTTTTATTGCGAGCAAGATACAAGCAAGGTCGTTAAAACAGGAGAGAAGATGTATTGTGTACATTTTCTTCACATCTATTATATAGATAGTCAAATATTCGTTTAAGCATAGTTCTGACGATGGCGTGAGCTGAAATAGCTATCAACTATTGTATATAAAAAAAAATATTTTGTAGAACTAAAATATATTGCTGTTTTTTTCACCGTGTTATAATGGAGTTCTACCAAGTGAATGCCAATTCAGTCAATAAAATATATTTCGTTCGTTAATGTTATGGTATTAACTGTATTATTATTTTCTTGGTGGTATGGTATTATACTGAAATAAATAAAACACAACGATTATTACTATTTCCACAAGTTTATATTTCAAACATCAGGACGGCTTCGGCAATCGCAATCATTATTAACTGACAACATGACAGTAATATAAAAGGGGATCGTTCATTCCGAACTGATTAAAATACTTTAATAATTTACCTTCTTCTATAGATATTTATTAATTTGTTGGATGAAGACACAAATAAATAAATATTCAAATTTAGCAACATGTACACCTGCGTAGAACGGAAATTTGTTTTTAGTTATATAATATTTACGTAGTAATCATTGTGTGAAAAGTATTCTTTTGACATAAAACGAGTCGTTGTTCCGGCACCTTCTTCCGTGTATTTTCAATATTTGAACAGTGACGTTTGCAAGTTTTATGTTTGAAACATTAAAAAAATATTGCGGCATTTACTACGGATTCTGAATATTTATACCATTCAAGCAAATGTTAAAGTTTTCACAAATGAATCTGATTATCATCATCCCAAAAGAGGCTTCGATGAAGACTAAGCTAATGTGTCGAAATACATATGACACGGAAATGGTCTATTACAGAAACAAAGAAGCATCCCCCAGAGGGTTAAGTAATGGTGATCCACACATATTAGGTCGTTAAGTAGATATCAACAATCACAAAGGATTCTTACATATGTAAACTTATTGATACAGCCGCCTTTTAGTTTCATTTACAATCTTTAGTTTTATTGCGAGCAAGAAACAAGCTAGGTCGTTAAAACAGAAGAGAAGATGTATTGTGTACCTTTTCTACACAGCTATATATAGATAAGCAAATGTTCGTTTAAGCATAGTTCTGACGATGGTGTGAGCCGAAATAGCTATCAACTATATTTAAAAAATAATTTTGTAGAACTTAAATACATTGCTATTTTTTTCACCACGTTATAATGGAGTTCTACCAACTGAATGCCAATTCAATCAATAAATAAATCCACACGTTTTTTCCTTTCAAAACATCACGGTGTGTAACATAAACATATTGAGTATTTTTTAATTCAATTTAAGATGTTCATATATGTATTATAATGTATGCATATAACACCATCAATTTTTCAGGATGAACATTCATTTCGATGTGACGTTTCTTAACGAAGCGCACGTCCGTATCAAATATTTGGCAAACATTCTGGGAAACATTTATTTACCAATATTTCGGATATTAAAATTTGTATTAGAATCATAAATTCGTTTTAAAATCCATTTTAAACTTGACTGTCACTTTATTGACTGCAATTGGCGTTGCTGACACAAAGATAAAAACTATCAATAAGGTAATATGTTGGTATTTTTAAACATCATTTATTTTTACTTTTTAATTTTTTTACTCGGGTCTATAATTACTTTACAAACAATTTCTTTGATGTGGGCTTTTTTTTTAATTTTCTTACTCACTTTTTAATCTCCACTTAGCATGTTGTATAAATGGTCAGTTCACAGCTTTTCGATGAGTATTAAAAATGACCACAAAATAACCGCATCAAAACATGACATAACGTAATACAAAAAAATCTAATATTCTCATATTTTATTGCATTCGCTTAGCCATGCCTGCTCCAATGAACGGCATGTTGTATAATAATTATATTGACCGAAAAGAAATAAATATTTGAAATCAAAAATTCACACAAAGCTTATTGATGAAATGTTCACATTCATAGTTTGTAGCCACATAATAAATACATGAAAGTGAACACAAGTTTGCTTAGCCAAAGACTTGAAAACAACGTTTTAACATTTTTGTAAATTGTTCTTCTAATGAATACGTTTGAAATACTTGATTTACGTCCAATTAAATGGTAGTAACGGTTTTTATGAAATAAACAATTTATTTATAATCACTTTTATTGTTTTTACTGTCACATCATGATTCATTATATTAAAATAGTAAAAATACAATGATTGTAACTATTTTCACTATAATATATTTTCAGAACCGGTTTCGTTGATTGCGAGCATTGATACAATAACAATAAATCAACTGATACAATTCAAATAAAACAAGGCTATTTGTACAAAATTTTGCATCAAAAATTACCAGGTATACAAAACCGAAGGCTTAAGAACTAAAAATAATGTGTAAAATAATCATAAAACATACATATACGTAAATGAAGTAAAATATTTCACAAATAAGGTGTAATGGAACTATTGATTGAATTGGCATATACTTGGTAGAACTCCATTAAAACACGGTGAAAAAATAACAGTGTATTTTAGTTCGTCAAATCGGTCAGCTCGTTCCATCGTCAAAACTATAGTTTTAGCTATCAACTATATCACTTTTAAGGTGTTAACTGTTGCTTCTTGATAGAAATTCATGATATTTTGTATAATAAAAACACATTTTTTAGTACTTATTTCCACAATAAAGTTTTTGAATTAAGTACGAAAAAATGTATTTTTATTATTTAAAATATCAACTATATCTTATGAAAAAATTTTTTGAACCAAAGTACATTCCTATTTTTTCACCGTGATGTAATGGATGTCTTTTGCTAATTTGTAATCAAAACAAAATCAGAGTTAAAGAAAATCCATAACACGTTTATTTTTTTTTATTTATTAATTTCCTAATTTGAAATCAGAACTGGTTTTATTCAGCGAGGAAAGATAATCACCTGCTGAATTTTCATTTTATTATTTGAAACTACTGTCTTGGTAATAATGTAAAAAACGTGAGAATCAGCACAAAAAATTCATTATGTTTCACTTTGAAATGAAAAATATATAATTACCAGCGTAATGTTATGTTTCTTATGCCTTTTTTCAGTGTAATACCGTATATTAAGTCTTCATTATTCAACGGCATAACTTCATTCCAATCTCGAAGAGGTGATTTTTATTCAAACGGCATGCTTTGTATCCTGTATAAGACATTTTTGTAGTGCCAACTACGGTACTGGTAAAACTATTGCAGCATGCCCTCTTCGCTGGAGTACCTTCAACTCGCCGATCTGAATTGGTATTTGGCAAGACGGGATGAAAACCCGGTGTCTGCTATTCGTCGAGTCGCCACAATACCATTTGACAATGGTATTTCCTCCGCGGTATTTAGAGAGACTCAAGTTGAATTTCAATTAAAAAATAATATTTTTCGGTTGGATACAGTTGACCACCCCATGTAGTGATTTGGACTATTCTATAGGAATATTATGCCCATACAAAATTTGAAGTCAGGTTGTATTTTTTTAATTGCCCAAAATAATAAAATCAAAAAATTTCTACATTTTTATGTAACATATATTAAATGACCTTATCCTTGACCTTGAATACGCTTGACGACGTAAAGAGGTAGACAGCTACTGAGAAATATTTTTTTCAAAACACAAATATAAAATACATATTCATATTTATATATATTTATGAAACTTAAGCATTTACGGGACTGCCCCATACGCTGTAGAAAACTTTTCTATATGAGGGAACGCTATAGGAGGGTTTATTCTAATGATGTCACCTCAAAGCCAAAAAATTATTTAGTAGTAGAAAATTGTATATTCTTACGAACCACACATCAACAGTTTACACTGTCACAATTACACATGTGAATATACATTTTTTATGTCCACTTCCAATGTGGTATATATATACCTTTTCTACGAGGACTCCTTTTTATTCGGGTAATGAAAATGTCTTTTTCAAGTTGTTAGCTACTCGTTTTCGTTACAGCTAGTTTTTAAGATCGGATCGGGAGTAGGGAATTTTCGACACTACAAAAATCCATGCCCTTGAATCGAAATTCATATCACGATTGAAGAATCAATTAGTCAAACTGTCCGTTCTGAGACTATACTCGGTGATTACTGTGTCCGTGACGTTATGTTTTTTTACGAATAACTTCACAATAATTTATCAAATATCATTTTTTTTTGTAAATAAGCGGTAAAGTCACTCAAAAAATGTATCGTTTAGTTTTACGTTTTAATATTAGTGACAACGTGAGAATTGAAAATTGATTTGTAAATAAATCTACATTAATAGGGCCCACGCAGTAATACTCGACACGTTTACGTTGAGCGTATTTTATTTTCTTTTAATTCATCAAAAGTTGTCCTATAACATATGATAATAATTGACGCATTAAGTACATATTTGCAAGAGAGTGGTGATTAATTGATTATGAATATCTTAAGCAAAAAAAAAAAAAACAATTTTTTCCAATCAAATTCTTATGAACCAAGACATCGCTTTCCATTGTTTTAAAAATTATATATATATATAAATTAAATATATTTTTAAATGTTAATAAAATTTACTAGTGTCATTTTTTTTCAATTTTTCCCTGTACTAAGTATGTATGTAACTTAACACGTTAACTTTTTCAACGAAAAGCAACACCGAATAGACTTTTACATCGTTGAACTCCATTACAAGTATTTTACCTCTTCATTGTCAAGCCAAATAAAGAATATTCCACAAACGAATGTTTCAAAAATTATTTCAGTAATTTTGGTACTGATGGAGGTTATATGGAATAAATCCCTGTATATTTAAACACAATTTTTATTTTTTCAAATGAAAGCTTAAATCTCTCTTATATTATACTTAGAAGAATCAACTATCGGCACACTGTGATCACTGCCTCTATAGCTGAGATGGTATAAGTTAGAGAATATAAACATAGCGATATGCTTAATTCTACTACGACTTTCAAAAAATATTGACAACTATCTCTGCAAGACGATACAGTATATATATAATTGATAAGTTCACAAATACGCGACAAAAATACTCAACAATAGTTCTGTCGAAGGTATACTTCCGACATAGTTGTTTCAATGTTCATGGAACAAAATATTTTACCATTTTTAAATTATGATAAATTATTCTTCAAAAATCATATTTTCCATAGTAAATACGTTTTCTCATTTTAATAAATACATATTATAGTTGTACTGTATGGCTTTTACCCCAGCTGCGTTACGTGTATTAGCGTTGTTCAACAATGTCGCGTGGAATGCCAGTTATTTCAGACGACAGGTATGTTATGGCATGTAGCATATTATACGGGAATTCCGGGAATATTTCTAGTCTTGTAAATGTCTCTTATTTATAATAAAATATACCTATTCATTTAGAATATCGGGACATATACTTTTTAAAGAAATATTTTTACTACACAACAATTACACCTACAATTTTTTTCACAATATTTGCTTAAAAATAACACATCTTGATTCAAAAAAATATCCACCACTGCACTAACAATGCTATAGAGTTTAGAAAATTAAACACATTAACATGTGTCAATTAAAACACGGTGAAATAACCAATTTATCAAATTCTAATTGTCGTTGAAGTCTAAAGTTGATCCTAGAAACATATTATAGTTAATAATGGGTCGAGTGGCTTATTGATAAAAATAATTAACACTTTTTGGAAGGCCTCACACTTTTGCAAAGACACACAGCCCTGCAAAAGTTCACGCCATTCCTGAACATAAAAATAACACGTAGGTAAGTTTATGCAGAATTGTAAAAAAAATGGCACTACAAAATACATAACCAGAAGCGCGAAGTTGTCAAAAACAGGTTATTGCAATCGGTTGTTGACCTATTGTACTGTTTTTGCCGCTGCCGCTATTTGCAACGACCAAATGATTTGATATGCAATGAAAGCCAACTCCTAAACGTGTAATATATCGACAGTCAAGCATGCATTTTTTCATAGGTTTGAGAGAATCTAAGTATTGAAAAAAGGTATTAATTCTTGTATGAATAATTCATCCTGTGATAAAGATTCGTTTTTAAGCTCAGCGAATGGCGTTTCAATTCAGCATTTTTTGAAATGTAGAATTAAATAAACTAAACTCATTACTGTATTTCTATAATCATCTACGTCCTGTTTGTGTTCAATAAAGTTTGTTGAGTGACTTTATCTATAAGTGGTAACAATAAATTTAGCCTGATATCACGTTCAATTTGTTAAAAATGTAGTTTCCATTTGGGGAACAATGAATTTACTGGAATCAAATACATAACTATAGATGCGCAATTAAAGTGTACGCGCGTAACATAAAAGTTTACATTTTAACTAAACATGAAACTGCTTCCTATTGTTTTAATTTACGATGAATTTCTAACGATGATCGTGTACAGTTTAAATACACTTACAATACTTATTTATAAATGCGATTTAAACAATTCTCTATGTTTTGATGGGAAGTTTTGTTTCTTGCAATAATAAGCAAAAATAATTACAGATGCTTTATCTAGGTGCAAATAATTTCAACTAACAGGCCCGTAATTGCAATTTGTGCATTGCTAGCAGCGGTGTAGTGCAATGGATGGTCATACAATTTTTTGAACAATATTCATAATAATAATAATATACTCTTTATGGTTACAAATATTGAATATTTCAATTAAATTAAATACTGTGGAATACTAATGTTCGTTAATTTTTTTTTCATTTCTAATAAAAACACATTAAATCTTTCTTTTTATTTTTTTTAATAGATCGACAGACAGTTGCATATTATTTGAATATATTTTTTATTTATAGCACTTGTCAAAAAATGAGAGCATGTTAATTAATATTTATAAGAATTTCATTATGAACTCGTCGCGAATCACGAGTCTCGATTCAAACTCAAAGAAGAGAAAAAGAATCTTCAATCGGAAATGATCTTTGAAAAATAAGAATATTTTAATTAAAGAAGTTTTACTTGCAAGCTATCAATTTCAAAATAGAAGAACATTTTTTTTTTTAAGAACAGCTTTTGCCAATCTTTACGAAAACAGTAAATCATTCAGTGTAACAAATCTAATTCTATCTAATTTGTTATGTTATAATTTATGATATTGACTATAGGTGTTTGATCCAATTTCAATACCAAATTTGAATTGTTGAAACTGACTCGTCAATTCTGTTACATTTTTGACAGAATGTCTAATGAAATCGAAAGCCTAAACCCGGGCCGTTAGTGACAAAACAAGTGGAATCGTACATAGTTTCATCAATTCAAAATTTTTATATTGACGTTGACGCCATCAATTGTTTGCGGCTTATTTGCAAAGTCTTGCGATTTTAGATAGCCCCAAAGGAAGAAGATAAATGGTTTTTATAATTTTATAATTTGCACGTATTGTTCGACGCTGTAAACTTTTATGGTAATTTATGTTATGTTATAAACAATTGATAACAAATCAGGCAAATTTCACTTGAACAACATTGCTGCTATAACCTAACAAATTTTGAGCGTCCTTATTGAAAGACTCTTTGTTCATATCAATATCACAAATATTTTTATTTTCAACAATCACTCTAAACTAATAATTATTTAGCACTTCCGACACTAAATGCAAAATTTTTGTATATTTGAAGGTTACACGAGCTATAAAGCTTCACAATGCAACGCTTTAAGATTGGCGGCTTAATTTATCCACACGTGCAGATATACTATAACAAACATAAAACGCTCCCAGAAAATTATGACGCTACTTCAAATTCTGCAATTTTCCGTAGTGTATTCAAAATCTTTATTTGCTATTTTACTTCCGTGTACGCTCCCAATGTGCCGTCTTAATTGAGAAAGCTCAACAGACGTTTTTCTACGATAACAGCTTGTTAATCAATTGACAATTGTGCAGTATCGTTTTCGATAGAATATACTCGAGTTGTCGAAGAGGAGTGTGGGGTGGGGAGCGTGGACAAAATGTATCCAAATAATCATTTATTTTTTATTTTTAATCGAACGCAGTACCCCCAAATATCTTTCTTATTCACGAGCCACAACCGACAATTACTTATTCTCTCGTTTTCGAAGAAAATATGGGTAGAACGTAATAACCGCGACAGGACTCACGGTTAGGTAATTGCACTCAGTGCATCTTTTTTTTATCATCGAATGGACGAAAACAAAATTTTAAACATCACAAACGGGTTTAGGTTTATAATTATTAAAGTCTTTCAATGATTTCGAATTACACGCGAAGAAATTGAAATAAAAAAGAGAGCTTACTCTCAATATGAATTTTTTTCGTTCATATTTTTACTTGTTGGTCGTAAAAATAAAATTTTATGCTTCAGTAATACTGAGCAATTTGATGGAGACACTAAGTTCGTGTTATGAAATTTAAAAGCTTGATAAACACAGACATTATTGTCTTAGATGAGGACTGTTATGTATCTATATAAAACAACGAAAACCATTCACTATATTTCAAAATTGCCATAAACCATTACCAACACAATAAAATTAATGTTTCCGAGAAACGAATGAATAAAACAGACTTGTTGGCTCAAAACTTCCTGCGGCTTTATCAACTCGATATTATATTGTTACATTAAGTAGTCAAGACATGTTGAATCTTAATTACGACAAAAAAGCATTTTTTATTTCTCGAAGAATTATAATAAAATTAAATTTCCATTATATCTTCGCCATTGTATTAGCAATAAAAAAATATTTATTCACATCTAGTTAACGAAACGCATTGATTACATTTGCTGATTAATTTTTATGCTGAAAGCAGCATCGAGATGTGACAACCAATAAATGCGAAAAAATAGACTTGCATTATTTATTTCACAAGCGCTTTCTGCTGAACATATCAATAAAACAGCATTATTCGCATCGTTTCGCACATTTATACGTCAAAAAAAACAAAACACACTACAACTAACTTCTTATGTTCACTGTAGAATAGGTAAGCATCTACGTCCGTTTTACAAAAAAAAAAACATTTAGCTTACACTTTTTGCGAATATGCTAACTTAACGAAAAAATGTATACCATTTACTTATATGAATGAATTTTGTGAAACATAATATTTTCATAAATTCTACATAATTTACCTTTTATTTTACCATAATAGTTATAATAAAATTTCCATACATAAAAGAACTCTCACATTCTCTGGATCATTAATTAATAATGTTTTCTCATAAGTCTATATAGGTCTATAATAAAATGTGCCACAAGACAAAACTACGTTTCCTTTACTACACTTTTTCTTATGACAGTGTAGGCTTATTAAAATACCTCTCAAAGCGAATCCTTTAAAACGGCTACCAAAATTACTTAGTGAATGAAGTAATGATTTTAATATTCGCGCTAATCAATATCTAATCCTTAATATATAAACGTGTGTATGTATTATATTTTTATACATTCGTTGCAATTTCTCAAAATTCGTTATACGAGGACTAGGACAGCGAGAAACCCTTCTAAAATAAACTTTAAAATATGAGACTTTAAACGTATAACTATTTCCATAATTATGAATGAATCGTTGAATATTCCAGTCACCCTTAATTTAAATAATATTAAAAATAACATTTTGACCGTCGACATTTTTTTCGGGCGTGGCAATCAAATACACACAAATGGATTTGCATCCTTTTTACCTTCGTTCGAGTTTCATAAGCGTTGTTAGAACATATGATGAAATATATGACAAGGAAGTTATAAAAGTAACATGTGTGTCACACACAGATGTTATTTTCTGTTATCACATGTCATAAAAACGAAAGTGCAATGTCTTTGCAATACAATAGATACTGACAAACAGCAAATGCATTTTTAGGTTGGCAATAAATTGTTCTTATTCAAAAAGGGATTTTTAAAAAATGTCCTATATTGTTTTTATTCAGCCATCATTGACTTTCATTTTTATTTCCTACAATTTTTATATATGTTCAAATAAATATATATTGAATTTGTAATATTGATTAAATTTATTTATGATTGGAAAATCACCATTGAAAATTTTTACAAACATGGCTGTTTTTATTTTGTAAAAACTCATCTCTATGCGATTAAATCGAAATCATATTATTTTACTTTTTTTTTAATTTAACGTATGTACAAATAAAAAAAACGAAGAATAGACTACTCAACAGCTTTTTTACCATGTTAAATTCATTATATTTATGAACGATAGATTCATAGACATACTGAAAGGCAATCATCACACTGAAGTCGATTTACCTTTGTAGCGAAAGATACCATGCTAATCGCTTGCTAGTTTCATGTATGAATAATTATGGTTATTTTGAATTATGACAAAATTATATACACTGCACCTTTAAATTACAGTTTAATGTTCAACGCGGAGAAGAGATATTGTTATTTCACTCTAAAAAACACTTTAGGTGAGTACATTTTGTAGTCACAGCGATTTGAAAGTTATTAGCTGTTAAAAGAACCGTTAGTTGCATAAAAACGTTACTCTGTTGGATGCACGGAGTCTACCAAACTAAAAAAGTAAAGAAAATGTTCATTTTGTGTAAGGAATCAGGAATGTAAAATACACTGTATTACAAAATAACCTCTGATTGAAATTGTTCGGTATTTTTTTTTATTTGATTTGAAATGTGGTAACTATTTCTGTTTCAGTACACTTTACCATCTGAAGCGGTTGTACAATTGAGTTTATTATGAGAATTGAGAAGATATAATATTCGCAGGCTGAGATGATTCTGTATAAAAAAAGAAGACTATACCAATGGTATTATGATTTGTATTTGACAATATTCTTACTTAGATAATGAGTTAATTCTTTGCGTTAATTATTCATTATTCTTAAAGTTTTTTCTCAATTTTACCCCATAAATTGCATTCTAAAGTGATTCTCATTTATATTATAAAATTTAATTTTTTTACTAAAACTATTCTTGACTTCACTGAATGAATTTATTTACAAAAGGCTTCCAAACCATTTTTGTCCAAGCCATGAAATATATGTCTTGAAAAATATATTGACTTTTCTACTGAAATTGTTAATTTCCTCTTACCATAACTCAGCAACAAAATTAATATTCATACAACTAAGAAAACAAAGTTACGTTAAGTTACGTTAAGTTAAGTTACGTTAAGTCTTACGTTAAGATTACTTGAAAGCTCTATTCAGATAATATACTTATATTAATAAAACACAGCATGTACGATAATAAGGTTCGAGTTAAAATATATTTGAAAATTCCAAGAAAAGTTTCATCGATATATTAAATGAATTGGAATTTAACTAAATAGTTCTGAGTACAAAATATAATACGTTGGAAAATAGAAGAACTTTTTTATATTGGCCTCTGTGGCCTTTAGATTTTTCAATAATAAATAATTATAAGATTTTAGGTCAAATGTATTTGTCATGTCTATTTTCCTCTGATGAATCCCGATTCATCGAATTGATCCCATAAAGTAAAAATTTTGACTGTTTTTCTTAGTTACATATCTCGTTTTTAAGTCACGCGTGTAAATAAAATATTTATTTGATTACATGGGTATTCTGGAAAAAAAAATTCGTATTGTCAAAACAACTATCGATAATATTTGACATTATAAGAATAAACATTTTTGCCAACGTCATCAAAAAATGATTATTTAATGATGAAGGATTACGGAAATTATTAATTAAAAACACGTTGAAAATTTTCAACAAAGGGTAGCTCATCTGTCATGAGCACACCTATATATTCCTATTGTACCGTTTATTCATGAATTACTTGTAAAACATGATCATGACATTCCAGCTGAAACATGAAATAATTTGAATAGACCGGAAATTAAAAAAAATACTTAAACTGGCAAGCTTCGACAGCTTATAATCTTAAGTGCTGAAGAAGAGACACCAAAATATGCCTCTATTGATTTGATGTTGATTATTTCTATTAGTTTATCGAATACACAATAAAAAATGTTCGTCCTAGTACATAGTTTCTCAACCAGTGGTCCGCGGAGATTTTTGGGTGGTCCGAGATGTGATATCATTTCAATAAACAATCGAATTTTGTGTTGAATTTTATGCATTTTTAAATTATATTACTGTGTGTTTTAATATACTAAAATATTGTTATATCGGCATACGTGTTGCAAAATTAATTGTTTTGAATATTTGTTATTTTGTTGCAGCGTTGATGGTCCGCAAAATATTATTGGAATTTTAGTGGTCCGCGGATGTGATAAGACTGAGAAATTATGTAATATTACACCATTTGAAACAAATTGGAAAAGGAATCCCATATTACACAAAACATCATGAAATAAGTTATCCTATAGTAAAAACCAGTTGAAGGAGATATGAACTTAATATAATTTATAGCTTAAAGTTATTAGAACAGTTCATTCCTTTTGATAAATACAATTTACTCAAAACAGCTGCAGAATTATCGAATTAGAATTATACGGTCAACCTATTTCTCAGATGCTCACCCGAGCAGAACCCGTCCATTTTCTATGCTAAGGGTAATTTTTAATTTTTTTAATAAATTTGATTCAAACTATACTGTAGTGATGTAATTAAAATTTAAGCTTTTAACTACATCACTACTGAAGTAACCTCCGTCAAAATTCCATACAGGTACGTGTTACAGTAAACGTTTGACAACCATTCGAACCGAAGCCATAAAAAGTACTTCATTCTAAACAAAATATTAATGTAACATTTAAATGAGCAACCATGCAAATCAAGGCTTTATTCTATAAAGACAACTTTTATTCTATATCTGTGCTGAAGACATAAATGGAAGCCAATAATTATTATTTTTTGTTTTTGGTATGACACCGAAAATGAAATAAAAAATATTGAAAAAATAAAACCGCTTTTTCTACTATACTAAAGAAATCGAAAACTCGTTTAATTGATTAACCAGATTTATTATTTCCGGCGTGAATATTGTTAAAAAAGACGTATTTTTCGTTGACTTGTTCATGTAAATTTATGACTAGAACGCGTTTTTTTGCATGGCGACAGGTCACCTTGCCAAGTGTATTATAATACAATTTTTTTTTAAGTATTCTCGTACGTGCTGTGAGTCATACAATATGTCGTGTGTGTTAATTGACCCTATTTTGTATCGCCGGTAGCAATTTTCATCAACTTCTTGAAGCAAATTTACTCAACAACTCCTCGTGAATAATCATTGAAAATCTACTAAGTCGTTTCATTGCATAGATCTTAGTATTAAATTATATGTATATTTAATTAACGATCTTTCAATAATAAATAATAAATTACAGCAGTCAATTATTATTGACACTTGAATTTTTTTTTCTTAAGTTAATAAATATTGAATTGTAGTTGCGCTATACAATAAATGTCTTAGTTATTTAAGTTTTATAAAGTAAAATTTGATTCTTAATATCGTAAGTTTCCTTAGTTAACATTTTGTCGCTAGTATTAATATATAAATATATTCAAATTATATAATACATCAGAGGGTTATTACAGCTGACCGGAGAGAGTGGCATCACACATTGTTTCTATTATATGAAACAATATGGTAAATATTTAAACATAAGATTTTAAATAACCTATCAGGAATCAATTTATGTTATATACTTTGCATTTTTAAATATTTTTAATTGTATTTTATATTTCGTATTAGTAAATATAATGAAAGGAGCGTGAGCATATTTTTAATAATATGACAAGCTAAGAATAAATGGTACAAAATCAATATAACGATATGATTTCAAAAATTTTCGTTTAAAATATTTTGTCTCATATTTCTGTCATCAATCAAGCTCTTGGAATTATTTTTTCAACGAATAAATGTTTTTTTTTTACAATCTGACTATGGCTACACGTAATCGCTAATTTGTTTATGGAACCGAAATTCCCTAATAACATTGTTTCCCTAAATAATTAACCCGCATAAATTGTCAATCTAAAAGTAATAAATGAACACAATTTACCATGGAATTGAACATAAATGAGCATTGCTGACTACGGTTTGTTACTTACTTATATTAATTAATTGTTTGTATTTTAAGGTCTACTTTTATTACAGGCGACATGGCTGACGGGTCACGAACAAAATGCATGTCCATTAATTAAACTATACACGAATAGATCTTTTGGTCAGCAAAGTTTTCCACTATTCAAATATGAATTATAACTTCAGATTGTTCGAATACCTCATTTTTAATCACAAATTTCAAGAATAGATTTGAATTAAAAGAAAATGTGCAAAAAATATGTAGGAATTATTCTTGTCTATAAAAAACGCAAACAAATATAATGTGATTAAATACAATTGATGAAATCATCTGGTATGCTTATTTTGAATTCTATTAAGTTTCTGTTGTATTATAACCTTAAGCTTCACGCTTCAAGTGGATTGATGCGGACGAATTTATTTCTAATACTGTGGGAAAAAGAATTTTCAGGATTGACTACCTCTATTTTAACGTGTATCTAACCTGAGCTGACTATTTGTATTATCGATTTGGAATACTGTGTATTTTATCTTTGAAAAATTAAAAAGAAGGGAACAAAAAACAGTTCACAAATGACAACTCAACCTCCGAAAACTGATAAAACCTTCGTCAAATCGTCCATTTTGCCGCCAAAAAAATTCATTATCCACATTATAGAAAGCTTGGTAAAAAAGTGCAGTCGGCTGCATAAAATATATTGTATTGTGCAACTGTACAGTAACGTTATTGCCGTTTGTAAATTTGTTGAATTGCAACGGACTGTAAATTTCAATCAGCGATATCTATAGGCGTTGTGCAATTTTCTTCGAAAGCTTCTACGTCATATCTTTTTACCTTTTCGATTCACTAACACATGGAAGTTATCAACCACTAAGATGTTTTTAATTATCACTATATTACATCAGTAGCGCTACAGGTGGGCGCCGGCTTTTCAAGAGGATTTCTAATTAATATCTTAATCTCAGCTTCACAATTCATTGAATCCAGAGGCAATAACCTCTCATTTAACTTCCCTGTCTGCACTGAGTATCCGAAACGGGTAGTGTCAAAAGAAGCTTCCAATTGATACTAGCTCGGTCAAATTTTTTTCCTCAGAATCTAAAACTATCCTATCGTTCCCGTTTTATTGATAGATCAAGATTTAAAAACAAAACGAGCAGAATAATTTGAATATTCAAGTATTAAAATGCTATACTTTTATTAATTCTACACCAGATAGATATATTATCCAAACTGTATGGAAATAATAAATTTGTTACGCTGGGTACCAAGAACCTATAACACACCAGTTTCTAGTGAATACTTGATATTAACAAGAAATTGTTAATGAAAATTGTTTAAAATTTTAATTCTTAAGCTCTATAAGCGTTGCTGAGTTCTCTAATGGAAAAACAGTGATTAAAGAAATCGACTAAAGTTTCATCATGTAAATTTCAATATCAAAATGTATTCATACAATAGGAAATTTCGATGTCCAATTGATCTGTCATTCAAATGCAATTCAGTGCTCTGTAATGTGAATCCCAGATATTTAATGACAAAATGTATAGAAACCTACTAAATTTGAACGATTCAAATTTGAAACAGACAATATTTTCCATTTTATTGATTGAATTTGAATTTACTTGGAAGAGCTCCAACATAACTCGAAGAAAAAATAGTAATTTATTATAGTTCTGCAAAATTTTACTACATTTTCTACAAGACTTTGTATTACTAACATACATTGATATTTTTTCACCGCGTAATATTTTCCAGTTATTGATATTAAAAAAACCCGTAATCATATCTCGTATCAAAGTAATTACGTTTTCGCTCTGTTACAGCATTGTGGTTCACGAAGGTACGAGCTTTGATCTCTATACCGACTATATAATAAGATAATTAGTAATGATAATAAATAATATATCTAGCGCATGAACGAACTTCATTAAATATAGCTTCATTTAATGTATAACAAACAGTCAATTTAATAGCACGTCTTATAAAGCTTCTTAAATAAAGGTCATTTCTATGAACTCTAGATACACGGAACTGACTGTGATAATTATGATGAACTACATTCCATGTTTAATTATGATTTCAAGCATTCAGTTTAAACTGCAATTTCTGCCGTTGATCACCAAATTTAGAGCAATTGACAATATTTGAAGGTATTTCAAAGTTCTTTAACAGTTAAACGAACATCTTTTCAAATCTATATTTTCCTCAGTTAAATTTTCTTTTTGCTAAATCGAAAATGAATTATAGAGAAACAGTTTCGTGTTTAGTGTGGCTATTTTCTCGTTTTAATTTATTAACCTTTTGTGTGTGTGTATTTGTCTTTTTTCTTAAACATTGATTATTATACATATACATTTATATTAAATTAACATTTTTGAAACTTTGTACGATTCCACATTTTTCTTTATTTAAAAATTCGATTTCAAAATATGGAATCGCACAAAGTTTTAAAAAATTTAATTGAATTTGCTATAGAATTGCATAAGAATTAGGGCTATTTGAATTGCCCTTGAATAGGCTAAAATTTATTTTATTCTTCATTCTACTTTCATCAACTTTAATTGACAGTAATTCCATCTGTTTTTTTTTCGCTAAATCTTATCATTTCAAAAAATGATTTCACGCAATTGCATTATATTTCTTTTCATACCCTAAAACATAAATTCGCATAATATCCGATACACTTGTCAACATTTGGCAATTGTATGTGTATTCAAAAAAATGGAATGCTTTACAAAATTAAGTTTTAAAAATACACATATTTTTTTTTGTTAAAAAAAAAATGAAACGTACATGTCTAGCATCATATATGAATGTGTTCTTTAAAGCAAATTTGGGGAAAAATTCGCGTAAAAACGAGTGAAGCGCGTAAAAAAATGTAGCGGTGACGTCCAAAAACATCGCGTATAATCGAATTCGCTTAAAAAAAGGACTGGGTGTATATGTATAATACGGTGAAAAAATAGCATCGTATTTTAGTTCTACAAAATTATTTTTAACAAATATAGTTGAAAGCTATTTCGGCTCACGCCATCGTCAGAACTATGACGATGGCGTGAGACGAAGTAGCTTTCAACTATATTTGTTAAAAATAATTTTGTAGAACTAAAATACATTGCTATTTTTTCACCGTGTTATAATGGAGTTCTACCAAGTGAATGCCAATTCAATCAATATATGTATAATCACTGACAATTTTCATTCGTTCCGAATAAATCTATTAATATAGTGAGTGTTATTAAGATTGATCATCATAGAACATTTTGCTTGTTTTGCCTGAGTGCATATAATTCAAAACAAAACGAAAGGTATTTTAAGGAACACATCATTTGTGTAAATACAACACCCAATTGCTTTTGTAATGTGAATACTGTGTACAACCCAGACACATAATTTTCTGAGGTTGAGGTCACAATTTACCTTGAATATATAAGTATATTACAGCAGTATATACAGCCATTCCCATGGTAGTTGAGCTATAGATCACCAGATTAAAAAAATATTAGATCTAAGTAGTAACAACTTGAAAAAATTGTGACATATTATATTTTAAAATAAATTATAATTAATACATTTGCTCTTCTACACGGAGTGCTACTAGATGTGACACGTGTTTCGTTTCTTTGAGATTTATCTTCAGAATATATGGAAAGCTTAATCATTATTAAGGCAAGCAATGGATCTAATTGTTAGCTTGAAAATGAAGAATGAGAAGGGGCGTTTCTCTTTTTGCTAGACATGGGGAGGGGGTAATAAAAGTGGCCACAACAATTGATTTATATTAAGATTTTTAATTTTCTATGTACTCTAATTAAGAATATCAGCCTCTGTTACAAGAAAATCTTTATTTATTATGTTCAATAAAAAAACCAATATTTTTTGATTCAGCCTTTGCGCAGTACATTATATAAAATAGTTCGTTGTGTAAATTGTTTGCCTTGTGTTAAAAGCTGTACGCAGTTTCTGATGTTTATAAAGAATGTATTCCATCAAGAACTGTTACTAAACATCTTAAAACTAACAATCTTATAATATATTGTATTCTATGAAAACAGTCATTTTTTTATCATTGTGAATGTTATCATTTTTTTATGTGACTAATTACGTATACGCACTGTTCTGAATCATCTTTCGTAGATAGAAACACATTGGGTTAGTCAATGCGAAAGTCCGATGATTTGAACTTTGATTGGCTTCTTTGCTCGTGACTTGAAGCGTTTTTTTAATCCACAGTGTGAAAACAATAATTAATAATCTGTGATAATTTAATTTAAAATGATCAATTCAAAATAATCTTATGTTGAAACACAGACAGATAATTCTTGTTTTTTTTCCTTACATTTTTAATCGTTTAGGGCCTTTGGTTTAAATGAATGTTTCCTTCAAGACAATAGAATTGTTTAAAGTAAAAAAGGATTAAAAAAGGATATGGGAAAATGGACGAAACGTATAAATATTATTACAATGAAGACTTAGCATGCAATGATGCTTTTCACAAATAATTATTAGAACCCCAAAAGTATTATTGAAATAAATTCACGTATTTCATGATATTCAATCTCTCTTAAATTGAATCTTGAAATCGATCTGTTTAACAGCCAATCTGCTTAACTTCTCTCTGAAACCGCAATGGTGTAAAAGTCATTTTAAAGTAATTAATCCTTATCTTTAAAAGGTTTATAAGCGTACGTACCATTCAATCACGTGGAGAAACTTTTAATTACCTTAACTTAGGGGTAGCCAAACTTTTTATTTTAAGTATCATATTAGACATTCAAAATGAATGTTGGGCTACAAAAGTATTTCAACAGCAACAATTATAGATTCTCCAGAACCAAAAAAATACGACAGTATAAGATTGCCAAAAATACGCATGATGGCAATAAGTCGTAGTTTCCACAAATTACTTAATCATGTATGTATTCGTTTTAGAATCTATTATATACCTATAGAAGTTGAGTTCTGTGTATTATCCAATTCTGAAATTGGGATTTCGGTTGAATCTATTGTTAATTACGTATCTTTTCTGGCATCACCTTATTATCAATCTTGGAAACCAAGCCCAGATCTACTGGGGAATAAACCTGGAATTTTCCCAGGACGAGAGATTTGGAGGGCAGCTAAAATTGGTGCAAAGAACTAGCAAATAAAAAAGTGAAAATATATGAACGTGTCTTGCGATTTCAACACTTCATAATTGCTTAATGTGTTTGGGTGACATTGACTTCTATTGACATGTGTTTGGGTGACATTGACGTCTATATATTAACGAAAGTAGTAGTGATAGTTTAAAAAAAGTACAGTGTAATTGTAAAGTATATTGTAATTTCATTTATATTTATGGCATTAAAGTTCTCGTATAAATGCATAATATGTCTGGATAATATGGGCGTACAATATTTTATTGTATTCCACTACCGACAATAGAATGACAGCTTGGGAGGTTTACAAAATGATAGGTCAATGCCAGGAAATTATTTCTATGGGTAATTTCACGGTGACTGCACATATCTAGGCACTTGCATCCATTTTATTGGTAGGCGTACAGTGTGCATCAAATGCAATTCCCAACTGCTTTTTATCACCCACCATTACGTGATAATTATTATCGCCACTGCATCGCATAATAACACAAATTCAACATCAATACTAGGAACATGATATTTTGATAATATAGTATCTCAAGGAAATTAATTGGGGAGAAAAGCACATCGGAAGAAAAATAAGCTTTAAATTATTTATACAAATAAAAAAATCACAATAATTTAACAACAGTTTTATGTATTACGTTTTACGCTCTTAAAGGTTTTAACATGTCTCCAATTTTTTTTAAATTTTTACTTAAAAACATGTCTGTATTTTAATTATATCACAAAATTTTAGATCCTTATAATTGTATGCCTGTTTCTCAGATCTGCGCTTCAAAATGATTTTTACAGAAAATAATATAATTTTTGAAAATATCCGTTTATATTAAAATTAAATGAAAAATATTCTGAAAATCTGGTATGATTCATTGTTAGATTCCGCTAAAATGGCAAAACTAATATAACCATGTTTATTCAAAATGCTTTTTAATTGTTATCTTTGTAGATTAACGTCTGATATCGAAAGTTATATTACTTTTTAAGGGTCCCGCATGATTTCGGATGTCGGTCCCCAAAAGTGTTTCACTATTTACTGAAAGCTTGGTAGGCTCACGTATGTATCCCTATTCACATTAGACAGGGAATATGATAAACTAAATATCAGTTATTATAAAACAAACTTTGTTTAGAGGTGCATTGACTGAAACACATTTTGCTTAATCGTTATTAAAGATCAGTCAAATGTAAACGGATAAGAGTTTTAATCAGAAGGGAGACGATTTTGTTTGTTTATTTCTAGTACCACAAATGTTTGTTACTTGTCAAACAACAGTCACAATTTATTGATTGAATTGGCATTCACTTGGTAGAACTCCATTATAACACGGTGAAAAAATAGCAATGTATTTTAGTTCTACAAAATTTTGTAGAACTAAAATACATCGCTATTTCTTCACCGTGTTAACAGTCACAATATCCAACTATGATAATTTCCAGAAATATACCCAATATTTTGTTACATTTTCGCCACAATTTTCAGTAGACCAGTTTTGCTTTCAAAGAAGAAAATATATAAAATCAACTTTTTATGCTTTGTTGTTTATATCATGGTATTGTTGAAATACATATTTCTCAATCTTTTCTTAACAACACTTCTCGCGAAGATAGCGAACATCAAATTAATTGAAATTATTCGCAAGCTGATAAAGACCGGTTTCAATAATTTTCATAAATAAATTCAAGTGTTTTTTCGATATGTATTTCTTTACAACAGTTTCAATTGACATTTAAAATAATACCAAAATTTGATATTAAATGTTTTTTTTTTCTTGTCTACAGTTTTGGCGTGACTGCATTATTTCTTGGTACAGTAATACAGATAAAAACCGTTTATGATTGACATCAATCTTAGCACGATAGAAATAATTATTATTGGATTTTTATACATTTATCTTATGTTTTCACTGTAACAAATAATATATTATTCTTGGGGAAGGGTGTATCAAATTGTCATTAATTTAATAATACGAATTTAAATGCGTGGTATGCATGTCACATTAATTTTCAAACATAATCCATAAATCCAGATAGCATTTAATAGTCAATAAACCACACTGTTTCTTGAATTTAGTAGAATAAAATTTGTTCGACAGGACCCTGTAAAAAAGGTTACAGGCTCTAGGATATTTGGTTAAAATTCACTATTTATCGATAATCAATGTTTTATTTGTCGCCACTTTATAAATACTATAGACAGATAAATTTTAAACTACCCACTTTTGTTACGTTTTTCTTGCTTTACATTTATTGAAATAAGTACTTACCTGTACGACTTAAGAAAATGTTTACATAATTATTCTATTCCGTGTCAATTTCGGATATAATCTTTCTTTGCAATAAACACATGTATATCCCTCTTTGGAATTTTCAAACAATATTAACTTGTATTGTAAATAAAATAGTATTGGAAATAGGCCATAAGACAAATAAAAAGCATACTTAACTATCCAATAACTCTTAGATCTATCAACAGTAATTGAATAATTTTGATCGATTGGCATTTTAAAATAGTAATTCATTCTTCACAGAAGATAGACAAAAACTTTCGTGCTTTATACTACTATAAAATTGATTAAAACGCACAATTATTCAATTGAAAACACAAAATGTTTTCAAAGAAGAAAAATTACGTTAACAAATGTTATCCTAATTACGTCATTGACAAACTTTATTGTTTAAATATAACTACAGTTTAACTCGTTTTAATTATTTCTGATAGATTGGTGTGAACCTTATTAAATATTTTTAAACATCGAAATTATCAAGTGAATTCGTTTGTTCGTTGTTTAAATTATTAAATAATCAATTTTTATTTCCTTATCTATAGCAATGTGCATTTGATTATAAGACATGTATGAGGCATTCATTATATAATGCAGCATTGCTTTGCATTATAATATATATATTCAACTGATATGTCCCTCGAAAAATGCAAAAATTAATGACACAATTTTGCACATGGCCGCAAACTACTTAAAATATTTTATCATTTAATCGTCATTTAGCGATGATACAATATTGTACATTTTCTTAGCTGAATGATTTTGCAGTCCTTCTATTAAAACCCAATCAGTGCGACAGTTTTGTATACAAATTAAATCTGTCAGCAATAAAAAATAATTGGGTGGACTTTTATGGAAGCTAAATGCATTAGGAATATTTCAATATATTAAAAAAAGCAAAGAAATGCCCTATGTTGTCGTAATCACTTTAACAAATATATCCCTAAGAAATAAGTGACGCGTATCCGCCTTTATTGCCTTGACGAATTGGAGCATTGCATCAGGAACTCATTGGCGGCTTGACATTTGGATTAGTGGAGTTTCACTTTGCAAACCGTTCATCACTCACTTTATTACTTTAAGAACTAAACTCTTAAGCATTTTGAAATGAATCACCATATTCACGAAATTTACATACACGGTCACTGAATAATAATAATAAAAAAACAAATAAGAACTATTTCGAGGTGTGGTAAATTTTATAGTTTATTTGGGCACGGGGTTGGAATATATATTTTACTACTGTATTATAGTTTATTCGTAGGTTGGTGTTTATCACAACGCTTACTAAATTTCACGTGCACCTCTATAGAAATGGAATAATAAAGACTGGCGCGAAATTTCAAACTAATTTGGCACTCTGGCGGAGATCGTGATAAATTTGATAGGTTTGAAAATTCGATCTTTCAAAAATTTATGTTTGTGGAAGTGGTAGTATCAGGACGAACTAGGTGAAATTTTGAAGACTAAATCAGTCCCATATGCAAAAGATTGCCTGTGTTTCCGACGTTTAAATGTTCGTGTCCCAACGTCTGGGGCGCTCGCGTACAGGCCTTGCACATTGCCCTCCCATACGTTGGAGCGCTAGCGTGGAATAGATTAATAAATGACATACAGAAAATATAAGTAATGTGGCTTGATAAGTGAAATTTTATGTCTAACTTCAGACGGAATCATTCAATTATTACTCGTTGTAATGTTTCAAAACGATACAATAATAATTATTATTTGTTATATAAAAAAGTTTTAATTGACATCGTTGACCAAAAAAGTTTAAGCAACATCAACCGAAACGTGGCACACTGTTGATATATTTGCTATAGTTGAAGCACGGGTAGATCTCTGAATTGAAGATTTATTTTAAATACCATATAATCTTCAGTACTAATTGAATATCATTTTCTAATATTTTTCTAAGTTTTAAAAAATATAAGCTTTCAAAATTCAATTCAACAAATATAACTCGGATTTAACAACGAGATATGTTATTGAGGCAATCTATACACATAACCACTTGAGAAACACTTATATTGCATCTACAATGTATATCGTGGGAAATTATACAGGAGTCGTAATAATACTTGAATAAAATATGGTGCAGATTCCTGAGGGACGAATATGTTGCGATTTCTATCTCATCTTGTAATCATTATGATTTCTGTGTTTTTGAAACCGCAAACAATATTCACAAGATTGGTGTTTTTCCAATGGGTGGAATGAACTGCGAGGACTGATGAGATAAACAGATAAAAAGGAAATCATCGATGCAATTGTGTCGTAAGTAAGTATAATAATCAAAACCCTCAAAAACCAAACAGCTTTAAATGTTATGCATCATATATTCGTTTGATTAAGAAAAACATATAAATTATTCATGAAACATTTTTTACGTTATATTATATTTATACATTATATTTTTGACGACTCAATAATATCAAAGTAACATCTTTATTTTTGCAAGTTATGCACAATTATCCATGTATTCTCGTTATATCCAGAAATATTTGAATGCACTTGTGTGTAATTATTGATAAAATTGCTGATAAAATTCATAATATATAAACAGACCGGGATATGGTGTATAATGTTTTATAGTTTGAAAAGAAATAACCTCGACTTTTCAATATACCACAATTTTTTACAGCACTAAGTTATTTCAATAATCTGTCAGCTGTCAGTTAGAGAAAAAGCTTTGCATTATATATTTAATGATTCTATTTTAATATGTTTCATCATCATACACTGCTCGTTGAATATCTTCTCCGTTTACTCTTCTTTATATATGACCAAAGAAATAGTGGTACATATAATGAAATCTGGGATCAAAGTATTGTAGTTCAGAGGTTATTTCAATACCATAATACCGGTATTTTGACAAAATCAAAATGCTTGTGCAGTTGATTTTAAATTTAACATGATATACTTCGTAAGTTTATTGGTTTCCTAAGCGTCCTGAACGCCATCATAAATCAGTGTTCTACAACTTTTTGCAACTTATTTTTACACATGTGAACCGATAAAAAAAGAAAAAAGGCACGCACTACTAATACTGAAATATTTTTTTTTTAATGTAATATTTGTTTGTGACCGATATACATACCTATAACTAACAAACATATAATACATAAATCAGCCTGATGAAATTAAAATTTAACAAAACAATTAGCTTTTTTTTCAATTCAACAAACTATGTAATGCTTTGTCATCTTTGCTAATATATTGGATATTGTTGCCTGCAGTACTGTTCCTGGCACTTATTATTAAGTCCCTTGGAGTCGCATCATTATCATTATTTAACAATAACTAAAAATACAAGTAAAAGTACAGGCGAAAAAAACACATTTATGCTTGGTAAATTTCTTGAAATTTGGCAAACTATTTTCGGTCCTACATTACGGAACACTGCCATAAATCGATAATTTATTTAACTTGAAGGCTTGTCGTTAAGTCACACATGCTTTTACGATAGCACAGTGATTTTAATTATGATCCTAATAAGTCCCATAACTTTTTCACAACATTTCTTACATTTTATTAAGACCTGTGTTTATAATAGATTACTATCTCTAGCTGCATTTAAATTTCTATTCTATGTTTTTTTTTGTTTGGAACAATAGGTTAGACTAGACCGTTAAACGGCTATTTTATCAATAATATATTGAACATTATATAACGTTCAAGCTATGATATGCATTCTGAGAAGAAAATTTCACTGTGACACGATCATAGGAAGTTTCTTAACTGGAATAGTCAGACATACATAAGAATATACACACCTCGCTCGACATATAGTGATATACAAATCCAAGAGACAATTCGTAAATTATTACATGTGAGCTTAAATTGCATGGTCTAAAAATGGCTACGAAAACCGCAAAACATTCGGAATGCGACCATTTATTTTTTTTGCTGTCAATCAAAATGTGACATTAATAAAATCCTTATGGTCTGATTTTGTTCAAGGATATATTATTACCCAATAAAATGTAGCTTTATTTGTATCTATTTTTTTATGAGACCCAATAAAACACCGCAATTTGATTAATATTAACTCTGCAGCATTTATTATCGTCAAACATTTTACTCGCGGTTTTTAACCACGTAAATTTTATTGACTTGAAGACAAAATATTAATTGTATCCATCATTATTCCACCTCAACTATAAAAAGTCATAATTTTTATAGTTAAAATAATTTTCTTTATTTCTGACAGCAACTGTTGATTCTTTATTATGTCATCTAAAACAGATTTTTTGCCGATCATTGAACAAATACCAAAGTAAATTAACCATATCACAGTGAAAAAATAGCAATATATATTATTTATAAAAAAAATATGAGTTATATAGTTGAATATAGCTATAACTATAATATGTTATTTTATAAATTTTGTAAAACTAAAATGCATTGCTATTTTTCACTGGAATATAATTGAGTTCTACGAAGTAAATTCCAATTCTATCTATAAATTATCTATACTTTATAATTATTAAAATTTATATGTTATTTGAATAAAAAAATCTTTATATTTATATTTAAGAGAATTATTAAGATCTGAATACCGGTATCAATTTGCGCTGACGGTGTGAAAAATCTATCGAATATTGTTAAATATTTTATGCTTTCAAAAAAAAAAAAAAAAATTTACAAATTTTTATATTATATTTACACATGTCCGCTCACAGCTTGGAGCATATAACCACCTCCGTGTTTCTCAGTAGATCGACCACCTTTTTAAAGTGTATAAACAGAAAAAAAGTTATCACAAAACTAGTGATTAGTAATCACTCCCGCTTCTCCCAATTATTAGGGAAATAAATGAAAAATAATTTTACCTCTGTTCCAGGATTCGACCTCACAAACCAACGACGTTGACCAATACACAACGGTCTCCAGTAAATATTATGTTTGTGTTAATATACCGACATAATTATACCACTAATAAATTTGCATCGGTAATACGGTATATTAACCCTTTTCATTCAGTACATATTATATTAACTCACAAACTGCATGCATCTGAAGTAGGTAATTAAATGATGGAAATTTAATTTTTGTAATTAAATCACTTTGAGCAAAATGAGAAGAAATTAATTGAGTATTTAAAAGCTTTGTATTATAAATTCAAACGGTATATTTAGTTGAGATACTCGTCGAACTGTTTACTACTGGCAGATTCGGATTTATACGGTTAACGAGAAAGAAATTATTATTTTATAATAAAGTAATGATGATTTTTTCTGTACGATACTGCTATTGAGTCGTGGTCGTAAAAAACAACTAAAATATTAAATTATCACATTTTTTTACGTTTTTCGTTTCCTGTAATAGATATTTACAGAGCTAATTTATTGATCACGACAAAATTACTGTTCATGAATAAAATATTTACGATTTCGGCTGAGGGTACTTAAAAGAATTGAACTGTTTACAATTCCACGAGTTTTGTCACTCACGACTCACAGCATGGGTTGTTCCATTCGACATCGTTAGGCAGTCTGTCACTTTTATAAATAAACATAACCCAAGTAAGCTCTACACCTTTATTAAATGAGCAGCTGAGCATACCGTATTTTATCGTGCTTTATCCATAATAATAATAATATAAAAAATATTCTTACATTAGTTTAAATGATATATCCTTTACAATAACCCACTCATTGAAACTAAGTTTTAAGTTACCTAATTACATTGGTCATTAGAATAATTTTTCCAAATTTGAATGTCATTATAATCAAAACTACTAAAAATGTGTTTTTATTACTCAAAATAGCACGCCTTTTCACCAAGAAGTGACAGTTAACACCTTCAAAGTGAATCAGGGAATACTAAATGTAATTTTTAAAACGTTTTTCTATTACATATAATAAACGAACAACATTCACATATTCGTTCATTTTTTCATCATTCCTTAAAGAAAGTGAATAATTAAATCAGACTTACTTGGTAGTGTTAATAAAATTTGACAGACTATAAAAAAAATTGTTTGGCAAATTATGCATCATTCACAAATTTAAAATTATAGCTTTGCGCTGTAATGTTTCGTTTGAATACTTCAGTAACATTCAACAGAATAAAATGTAATATTTTACATAATTTACTTCAATCATTAAAAAGAGATTATTATAATTCGATTATAATCACAAAATATTTACAATACGAAACTATGAAATGTTGTTACACCAGATTCTTACCTGCAAAGACATAAAATGGCTTAAAAATAAATATATATTATATAATACTTAGCGACCTGAGTACATTTGAGCCTTGCGGATTGATTGCACAGTAGATACAGATAGAGTTACGGAACTATACTTTACCTTTAACAGCAGCTGCTAATGCTACTTTAAACTGGAATAGATTTAAACCTACTTAAGCAGGCTTAATTGAATTGAATACTGTTGAAGCAACGATTTGTACAATTGCAAAAATATTATATTATTAGCAATGAAAGTACGTTTCGTGATTATAATTGAAATCTTTATAATAATATGGAAAAGGTATTAAATAATTTACAGGTGCAAATAAGTAAAAATTTCCTAATTAATTAAAAATTCTGTATTATATAAGATGGTATTTTGAGAAATTAAAAAAAGGATAGAAAAGCTCCTAAAATCTTTCTTATCAGTCACATCCTACTGGAAATCAAAATTTGTGTCTAAAGCTTTTCATGTTATATTTTACTGTGGCCACATTATAAACATCAGCGTAACTATATAAATGTTTTGTGGCCGCATCAATTGGTTCTGTGAGTCATTTGGGAGAAAAGTAAAGTGTATTCGATAAATTTGAAAATATTTTCACTTTTACAAATTAATTTGATTTTTTTTTTTTAAATATATTATATGATATAAAGCTATTGGTGGACGCAGCAAAAGCACAGTGCCGCACTCGAGAACTACTGCTCTAAAACCACACGAAGCCATCTAATATGGATTTTATCGCAAATTTTGATTTTAAATTGATGCTTAGTCTAATATATATATTTTATGTTTCAATTGATTTCCAATTCGTCAGTCAATGTTTACTCAATTATGTTAACTACGCGGAAGACACATAATAATCACCGGTCATTAAAATCCATATCGACCTTGCGAAGACTTAAACTCAAAACCATTTGGAAACGGAGGTAGAACTCTAACTGTTAGGTTACAGAACCCGACGTGTTATTGCCAAGTCGCAAATAAACTTTTTTGAAAAAGCTTTCACCGTTATTTAGGCCAATATCGAACTGCATCATGATTAGGCTGCAGACATGATTCACTAAACACTAAAGTCTAAGAATTCTTATGCAATAAAAAAAACCCGCAAATCTACATCAAAAAGAATTCAATAACTGTTTTACTTGTCTTATTGAGCTCAAGTTCTTATGAATTTGCGATCCAAGTATGATATAATAAATGTTGCAAATATTCCAAGAATAGACAATGATGCCATGGGTAATTTGATTATTTTTTTGCGTTAAAAGTGACTGTGCTAAGAATAGAAATAAATTGATTTTTCAACGAAGTTAAGTACAAAGAGGAAGGTCTTCAATGAAAATCATTTCAGTTGAATTATTTACTACAGTAAAATAAAATGCTTATTGATTGGTGCAACAAGGTGACAAATGAATTCGAAAGTATGTTATGTCAAATTTTGGTAAAACCAAAATGTATGTATAATGTAAGTGAATTGCAAAGAAATAAAATTTGTCAATAATGATGATTCATAAACATTATATACAATTTTCATTATTGATATAATTTATGATATTGACTGAAGGTGCTTGATGGAACTTCAATATCGAATTTGAATTGTTAAAACTTTGTACGATTCCACATGTTTTGTCACTAACGACCCGGGTTTCGCCTTTCGGCATCTTCAGGTATTCTATCACACGGATGTAACAATTATCACAGGCAATTGTGTGAATTATTAGATTAATATTATTAATTTTGTTTTAGATGTAACTTACTGCTTGCCTAGGGGTAAATGTTTTCCTGTAATTAATGACTTTAATGTATATATACGATGCTAACTGTTTATTTTACGTCAGTTTTGTTGCATCCGTGTGAAAGAATGCCTGAAAATGCCAAAAGGCGAAACCCGGGTCGTTGGTGACAAAACATGTGGAATCGTACAAAGTTTTAACAATTCAAATACATTTTTCACTTTTTCAAATCGGTGAAGTCTGGTTTAGAATTTGATTATTACATTTGCTCCTCAGCCAACCGGAATAAATAGTTGTGCTTCATGATAAAAGTCAACATGTAACTTGCTGCTTTATATTTATTCGAGTCTGTGGTTGAGTCGTCAGCGTCGTTGGCGTTTGTCTCGCTGCTCGTGGGCTCGACTCCACAAGACATGGATCTTTGTGGTGTCTTTTATTCTCTGCCAACCAAAGGATTCGTAGATCTGCGCGTAGTGAGTGCGATTAACTAACCACTATGCATGTCTCATTTACATAGTTTATCCGAAAACTATATGTTGAACAACTGAGTTACAAGATGTTCTACTTAAAAATTCTGATTAGATTACAATTAGCCATTTATCATTGAGATCGAACATGGTTAAAAATATATACACAAATAAATATTTAATAGTTTAATATAATGACGAAGTGTTCTTAGTAAAGTTTCTATATAAAATGTATTAGTGCCAACACATTCTTCATTTTTATTATAAGAATAAAATTTACTGCTTACTGCTAAGATTATTCTCAAAATATCTAAGTACAGAGTTAGCAATTTTCAATTTTGAATTGATTTTTTTTTCATTACATAATTCATTACCCGGGTTTCGCCTTTCACCATATTCAGAAAATCCAATGTACAACTGCATTAGTGGTGTTATTTTAACAAAAACGTGAAACTATATGTTATGGAAGCACAATCTTTGAGTAATTCATTTTTGCTACTTCCATTAGTTGCAAACTGTATGGCAATTAAGTAAACAAAAGAATTAAAGTGCAAAGCTCAAATTAAATTACACTCATTATTAGTGATATGAAATGACTTCTGTTAATGGTTATTGTGACGCATTTTGAGTTCAAATGAAAAACACTACAATACTACGTTACATTATTACATTCTTTTTTTAATATTTTCGTAGCAGAACTTTCAAGTTAGACTCGAAGGATGTTGAAAATAATGGGTACTTGATACGAATTGAAAATATTCAAAATCAAGCAACTCTTAATTTTAATTGAATATTTAATCAAATGGTTTTTCTACACAAATGTACTAATTATTCGTGTTCATTCAAATATAAATACCAATAAATATTTATTGATTGAATTGGCATTCACTTGGTCGAACTCCATTATAACACGGTGAAAAATATAGCAATGTATTTTAGTTCTACAAAATTATTTTTTTAAATATAGTTGATAGCTATTTCGGCTCCCGCCATCGTCAGGACTAATTTTATAGTCAGAGCTATTTTTTCACCGTGTTCCAATAAATATTTAAAAAAAAAATAATTTTAGTCGACTTAAATTGTTGTCAGTTTCATTAATAGTGACCATTTTCATTGATATTATCATTATATCAAACACGTGTTCTCGAAAAAAAATATGTTAACTTTAAAATATTTTCAGTACGCTCGATTTAATATTAAGTGATTGTTTAATAGTTATATAATTACTACAATATCAGTTATTTTGCTAAAAAAAATCAACAGTACCGAGTCGAGTCGAGTGTTAGTCCATATAAGTAGGTCTAAGTACTCTCGTGTATGTAGTATAAGGGCAATGCTGAGTATTCAGCGGTCAAGAGACAACACTCCCAAGAGGACCGGTTTCCACCTCCATGTGATTAAATTGATCCTTCAGGTGTAAGTTAAAACTATTTAACAGTTTTTGTCAACACTGTGGCCACGGACAGCATTCCGATAAACAGAATAAATACCTACTATTATGCAATTTATTCAGTTTTATATCTAGAGCTTAAGCACCGGAAACCAATCGATACGGAAACAAAAGAAGTATTCGACGTGATAATGCTATCAAGTAGCTCAAACGTTGGATGTTTCTTGTCAAGGAGAAGATCAACGGACGAGTGCAGCAATTTATTGGATTAAGAAAGCTCAGAGAATGACCACAACGTGTACTTTTCAAGAAATGAGCGTGATTCAATTATCTTTATAATATTCTAAGAGTTAAATTGTATAACTAGTTCTCTAAGATGTACAACAAAAATAAATAAGTCGTAATTTTAATCATTGTACACAAATTTTCAATTACAAAAGTTCTGATACAATAAATTTATACTAATTTTTGATTATCAAACATTTAAACAAATATCAGAGACAAAATTGAAATCAATTATTTACAAAAGCTTCTTTTTTAAGTGATGATAATTATTTAATTTTTTTTTTATTTTTCCGGCTTAAATAAATTATAACTTCTGAAATAAAATGTCAATTAACAAAAATAGACTTCATATATCAGGTCGGGCAGATTTTTAGTTAAGTTAAATACACTTGATCGCCTGAAGATTCCGAAAGATGACGATCGATATTTGTTGACAAAATTTATAAGAGTTAACAATATTTGATTTTTGGATTCTATGAATCATCGTTTAAATCTTAAATTAAAAAAGTCTTGAATACTTAACAATTTTATCTTCGTTATTTGTAATATATGCAGTGTATTCAAAATTGTTCAACATTATAAAAAATACTTCACTTAAATAAAACTGTAAGCTAATGCTCGTAATTTATGTCATGTATTCAACCCACTTCATTTTAATTAAATATATTGAGTTATATTCAGTATGTCCAAGTATCGAAAAATTTTAATGAGCATATAATATTGTTGAAAACTTAACAATATCCTAAGAATGACAAAGAATTCATAGTTTTACCACATGTTGAATTGACTGATTTTTTTAGTACCATGTATTAAAATATTTTTATATGAATGGTTTATGAAATGATAAACTTGTGGCACACGCTGTGATTAGACGTTTTCAATCGCTGCTTTAATTGCAAAAGCAGTTGCCACTAAACTCAACGCAATTTTATGATAGGCAGTCGTAAAATGATACCCTGCTGATGCCATCCGAGCATTATCGCCGAAGACATTAAATTCGCCAATGCCAGTAGATTTTATTTCTAATTGTTTGACACAACTTCCACGTATCGTCTTTCAACGAAATGTTGAAATGTCTTTATTAACAATGACAAAAATACAACATCTAACATTGAATTGATTCATTGTCAAATAAAAATTACTGTATTAGTACATAGGTTCCCAACCTTTTCGGATGGCGACCCCTTTCCATAAAATCCATGTGACCCGCGACCCCTCATACAATCCAAAAGCATAGAAGAAGAAAAAAATTGTTGACCGTATAAGTTGGCGAACCCCAGGTTGGGAACCAATGTATTAGTAAAACAGTAATTTTGTAAATCGAAAAAAATAAATACAGTCTGTATATAATATTACAGTTCATAAAAGAGATAAACGTTTCCGTAAAATCGACATCAATATTTTACATGATAAAATAGAGTAGTCATATTTTTAGTTTATTATAATTCACATTTTATGCTCTGCTTAATAATTGGCATATTTAAACGTCCATCTATCCATATTTGATCCGTAAAAAAACATAAAAGAATTTTTAGAAAATATGTATCAAGTAAGGACAAAGATCCGATATGTACCTACCCTTGACCAAGTGTTAGTAGATGTGAAACAGTAGAATAATAACACAGAAAATGTAATCTACTGTTAGTAAAAGTACACAAATTATTTTTAGAAATAATAAAAAGATATATTTTCTATTACATTTACTATTATATAGTTAAAAAGCATAATTTCAAAAGATCCCGTATCAATAATTTTATTCAAAAAAACCGCAATAATTTAATGACACACATATTTTGCTAATTAAATGTTAGATTTTTTCAAAAAATCTGATAAAGAAACTAGTTAAATAATGGATATGATTTTACTAAAAAAATATGAATTATGTTGGGAAAAAAGTCACGACGGTTATTAATGTTTAAAATTTTACTTGATCTATACTCAATAATTAGCGATACCGTAAAACATCTAAGCATACTAGGCTAATAATTGTAATTATTAGTGAGGCAAAAAATACGGTAATTAATATCAAAATTCAACTGATAACATCAAAAATTGTTGCTATAAAAACAAAACTATAATACATCAATATAAAATACAATATCAAGATAACTCCATTCATAGATAATTACCAACCTTTTGATCCTTCGACAATGCTGCTTATAATTCAAAAATCTTGTTTCTTAATTCATACACTTTTTAATGACATTTTTCATTAATATATCTATTCTTCGCTTAACACATTTCACGTTCTAACGAAAAGGATTGTTTGAAGAAAATCTTTATTTTACGTTTATGCAACTGTGAGCATTCATTATTGATTTTACATCAAGTACAATTATCAATACATTTAAGGCGAACAATTACAAATATAATGGATAATTACATCGAATCAAGTCTGGGAAAAAATCAACATCCATGAAGGTATGAAAACAATTGCATCGCTGAAGTCCTCAAAAAATAAGATCCATCAAAAAGCAATCTGCATTGGAATAGTTCGATAATAATTCGAGAAATAATATCAATTAATAAACAGTTTTTTTACTCCGAGTTTTTTCTACATCTAATAGAAAGTGAAATATAAGATGATTAAGCCGTCACCGAAATCGACAAACACTACACGAACAAGACTTGAATGAAGAACAGTTGTTTATATACAGTTGACCAACCTTAGTTCCGATGGACATTTTGGTCGAATTTCGACGATTTTGGCAAAGAAAATAAAAGGTGAATGAAATTAGTTTTATAAAAAAATGTTCTTGATTTTAATCGTTGTATAAAACAGAAACATTAAATTTAGATATTCACAGTTAAGTACAGATATTCAATATTCGGCAGAAACTTCACAAGATATGTGAATCCATATGAGGCTTTTTCAGTGCAGCTGGCGGACCATAACGATTAAAATGGTTTCTAATGTAGTAATTAAGATGACCGTTTATTTCTTTTATTGAAAGTTTTAATGAATATTATTAGCACTCAGTATATAAACTATAAACACCTCATTTCTCTCTCACTGTACACGATTTCGCTTAAAACGATGATCCAACGGAACTGATCTTCCGTGTTAAGCGAGGGACAGATGCACATTGTTTGTATGGGAAACTCGTCCACATTTTTTCTTTCTCACTAATGCGCTCTACAAATGAATAATAAAAAAAATGTTCGCGCATGGCATAATATGCGTTTGATATAACGCTGAAAAATAGCATGGACGCGCGGTGTAGTGAGCTGGTTTGACGAGGCAGGATTTAATCATGCGACACCATCGGCTAGCCTACAGCCATAAATACTTCCAGTTCCCACAACTCTTGAAAACACCGCAGAATCATGCACCGATTTCGTATCGTGCGTACAAAATAGTACAACAATGGGTAAATAATAATTTACAAATCTCTTTTTTACCATCGATAGCCAAGTGCATTAATGTTCAAAATGCATGCTGTTGGTTTTGAAAAAATACATTTTTTATAGTTGACCCAGCTTTGAATTTTTAGCTAAAGAAATAAAACAAACCACACTGTCAAACATACCACATTTTTATTGCTGTGCGCCCTGCAACGAAAAATTGGCAAATAGTTTTGAGGCATAAATTTACAACGAAATAAATTCAGACCGTCAGACAATGCTAGGTGTGTCGCAGCGCATTTTTATAACAGAAGAAAAATCATATAATTCGTCTACACTGTAAAATATTCTGTGAAAATGTCATCACATGGAAGCAGAAATAATTATTTTTTCGTTGGAATTATATTTTATGAGTACATAAATATTATAGACACAATCTACAATATAAAACGTTTATTTATAAGAAAATAAAACACAATGTACGCACATAAATTAAACAATGCAGAACGAATGAGTTACAACAAACGCGTCGATGTTATATATTCCATTTTCTTATAAATATTGCTTTGTGGTGTGCCTCTAAATTTTGGTAAATAGCCATGGAAGAAAAAAGGTTGCGAAGCAATGGTCTAGCAGAACCCCAAATATCATACGGGTAAATTTCTTAAATTCGATTAATTACCAAGCTATAATGTCAAATCAATGTTCCGTCCGAAGTCCTGTGTCACCTTTGAATATCCCCCGCTTTTCATAATACTCCAACATTTATCTCCAATTGCTAACCCTTGACATTTTTTACACCTAATTCGGGGAATTCTAACCCTTTTCCTTAAAGAGTAAGATAGTGATTTTCTATTAAATTTATATGAGGCTTGCGTAACCGTAGAATTTAACCAATGCTATGTTAATCGGTTAACTGCCAAAAGCATCTTAAGACGCATAATTTTCTGTGAACGGAGCGTGTCTTAAGACGAGCCGTTTTAACAACCTTGACCTTGTTTTTTTGACAACCCTGCACCATGAACAATTAATTTTATGATTATGGATAAATGACTGCACGACTGGCGCGCTCTTCATTTATTTGGTAAGTTTTATAAATAAACTTTATTACACTTTCAATAACGATATGTTTAGAAGGTTTTATTTTTATCGTAAAATTCGCGGCGTGCTGGGTACCGCCATACATGTACCTGCCGGCAGTTAACCGGTTAACAATGACTGATCACCAAAGTGAATATTTAAATAATGTGTTAATGCCGTAAAATTTCAATTCGTATTCTTTTTTCAAAAAATTTAATGCATAAAGTTGCCACTTAAGTTTTATAAAATAAGCTTTCACGACTCCGTATTTACAACTTAAATCAATCAAGCTTTGGAAAATGGAAATTTTACAAATACTTGCCTCCTAATAGTCTGTTACAAGTCAAATAGCTTTTCACTTTTGCATTCTAAACATTTACTCGCTCCTTGCCTAGCGTGAACAGATGGCTAGAAACAGCGGACTGTCATCTGCAAAGGCTTAGTCTAAGGCGGTACACAGAATAATTGCCAACTTGGAAGAGTAAAGCTCGGGTACACTGTCGAGAATGTTGACTGCGGTCGAATAATGTGCACCATGAAGCTATGCGAGGCATTCATGTCGAGATTTTATTCGTCGATTAAATGTTTATCGAAGCATTTTAGCGACATAATCAATCGTACTGGTAAATTTCTCACATATGAAAGTTGCAACGAATAACCGGTATGTCTGTGTGACAAGCTTTTTAATTGATTGTCTAATGAAAAGAATGCTTCATACAACCAGTTATTTGAATCACTTTTTAATTATCTCCCTTCAATAACGATTGTCAATAAACAATATCTTGAAATGACATGAATTTTCATAGACATTTGAAAGCTTATACCAGTCTGTAACTAAACAGTTTTTCTAACTCAGCAACTCATTTCTAAATCCCTTCTTTCTACTTACAAGTACTAATATTGGAAACCAATACTAATTTTTATTTATATATACAATCATTCTTGCTCAAACAGTGATAGAATACTCATTCTTTTTGCATACTACAATTTTAATTAAATTTGAAAATTAGGCTACACTCATAAAACGCTAGAAACTTTATTAAATTATGCAAGCTTATAAGCAATGCGCAGATTTAATGTTGTGAAAACGATAGTTACTTTAGCATAATGACGTAACTTTTACAAGAAAGAAGATAAGCTACCCCACTTAATTGTCTAAGAAAAGGGTCCTTTCAGAACACAGTGAATGTGGCAGCTGTCTTATATTAAGATTTTTTTTAAAAGGACTAATTTTTACATCTCACTTTTCAGTTTAAATATTTAGTAATACCATTGTCAAATGACAGTAGTGATTAACCTTTGGCTGCTGACATCTCAACTGCTTGAGATGTCAGCTGCCAAAGGTCAGCTGCTCAGAAGGCTGATAACACTGTGTTAGTATTTAAAATATAAGTGTTGAAAGGTATACAACTTTCATGTTCGAGCTAACTTTTGAGCTAATTTTTAACTAACTTTTGTGGTAAATGTAGCCTTTTTTTATTGAAAATAATCATTAGTTTACTTGTCACTATCTATTGAGAGATATTACACCCAGTCCTTTTTTACGCGAATTCGATTATACGCGATTTTTTGGACGGCAGTTTTTCATACGTTTCTGGGACTTTTTCAAGCGATATTTCAATTATTGGAACCAAACTGTCAAATTATATGAAAGTTGTGATTTTTTTACGCGCCGTTTTCTGGAACCAATTATCGCGTAAAAAAAGGACTGGGTGTATCAAGTATTTGCTTTTTGGATTTAAGATATCATTCAGACGGTTCAGAAGGGAAATGTTTAAAGATGGAAATGTTTCGAATCCTATTTCTTTTCCTATAAATCACTTCTATAATAAACAAGGGAATTCCACAAAAGGAAAACTTTTTTATAGTCAATTAACATATTAGCCAAATATGTCATAAATTCGAATCGATCCGAAGACAGATACTTCCTGATAATAAAATCAAAATCATGAAATAAGGTTTCTTAAAACGTAGTGTGGCACTGTCTTTTTTTTAATGCAAATAAGTTTTTTAAACAGTAGCACGTACATTGATCACGATCTCATTTAAGTCCTTGTTGAGTTTTATTTCTTCCGGGGAATCTAAAAAAATATCGTTTTGGAAAAAACCTTAATTTTAGATATTTTTTTAAATATCGTGTAAGTTGTTTTACAATCGATACATAAGTAAAATAAATTTTTCAATAACTAAATTAAAATAATAATAAACTAAAATAAAAACTAAACAAGATTTTTTTCAAATATTTTATCTTGTTACTTTTTTTTCGCTAGTTATTTCGCTATATTAACTTAATTTTTCCATATTAATTGTATATAATACAACAAAAATACTTTTTTATTACTTTTTCTACAGTATGTTAATGATCAGGACCGGTTTCACTCACCGCTCATACACTCAAATATATTGTGAATAATGCTAAGAATGCATATGTATCAATTAAAATATAATGCCTTTCCATCACACAGTTACAGTTAACAGTTTAAAATTAATTGTATAAATATACATACTTAATAAAAGTGATAAAGCAACTTGAAATACAATCTTGATATTTTTTATTTATGAAAACTGTAAAGAAATATTTAATTTTATTATATAACTCCTGGTATTATAAAAATTATTTCAAATAATATAAACATCGTTATAGCCAGTAATTTAAACTTTTCCCGTTTTTAAAAAAAATATTCGTCACTTTGTTGATTCGTCAAGTATTCTGACATATCCGGCTACCGTTGTAAACATTCAAGGAATCTAATCAAAACAAAAACATATCAAGGTTATTCAATCTTTTGATAAGAAGTAAATGTACCTATCAGATTAAATCAGTAATATTTATGTAGATCGATAGATATTCAAATATCAATACGAGTAATAATGACTGTTACATTGTATAACTGTATTGGATTTTCATGGAGTTGATTAAATTAGCGAGGCCAAGAGTATTTGCAAGTACTTGACGTGAATTACGACACTGAATGGTAACTAAGCTAAGGTTACCGATGTACCGTATTTGCATCTCATGAATTTCCAATACATTCATTAAAAATCCATGTTTGATTTAATTCAAGTCTTGGGATGAATCATGCGAGACCACTTTGCATACAGAAATTACCTAACAGCTAATAATTGGACAAGTAGAGAAGTATACTCAAGTATTAATAAAAGCAGCTACATAAATAAAATATTAAAACTTCGCGACAAATTTATTTCAAATACATACTCCAAAATGACCGATTTTCGTTTGAACAGGGTATTCGCCGGGAAGGTTTACTTATTTGGTCACATATTTTCGTCAATATAAATTTTGACAGCTTTTATTTAACAGTCGCTTAGTATCTGCATACATAGATGTTTTAATCGTAAAAACTTTTCATCAAAGTCACGTATTAATTACTGTGGCGATTAGAAAAGTACGTACAATTTTGGGTAGAAATCAAAAAACACCGTGAAAATTCATGTTTAACTAACTGGTGACGAAATAAAAAAATAATCTATATTTTATAAGGAAGCAATAAAAAAAGTTTTCTTTTTTTCAAATAAAACATATCCATTTGCCGCGCATTTGTTTGTTTGTCGTACTCTACATTTGCATTTTTCGAACAGAGAATCTCTAATTTTAGGAGCCATTGACAAAAAAAAATCCAGTGGCTAAAAAATTAATTCAACTCATGTTATTATAATCTACACATTAATAGTGCCATTTTTTAACATTCTGTTAATCCTTTGTGGGGATGCAAATACATATTCCATAGTCTTAAATTATCATGATAAGCGAAAACGGTCCTGATCATATCATAAAATTGTGGGAGTATTTTATAAAGATTTAGATTTTTATTACTAAAATTTCCACAGGGATGGTCAGAAAACAGAAATCAAAAAGAATAAGGTGTAGGTTTTACAGAATCGATGTAAAATATAGATAGATTTTTAGAATTGAAAATTTGTTACTGTGAAAATCTTTAATCTAAATAAGGCCTAACGGTTATATGGCCTCTACCATAGAATACATTTATATGCAATATGTGTGGTCCATTACAAGCTCGGGTGGTGGGTAATAAAATTAAGCGAAATTGCAAAGCTTGGCTGGTCAAGATTCTAAGACTCGGTGCACGATGATTCTCATGGGTGATCAACTTTTGGCAAAAGCGCACAGTAGGTCGAATGAAAAAGAAGTGAGCAAAGTGATTGAGACTGTGTTAATACTTATTTCATTTATATTTAAAATTTTATGTTCTCCTAGTTAACAACGAATGAATGATTGATTGTAAATTGACAATAATTCAAAGTTCTTTTGTATCTTTCAGGTAATTTGGATTTCTAATGAAGAGTATTGAGAAAAATTTTTCAAGAAGAAATACAGCTGCCCAATGTCCGTCCATCTTTGGAACGCACAAATAAATAAGACCAATGGCATATTTGGTAACTTGGAGGATCTCTGAACCAGTATTTGGATATCCAACGACAAAAATGTAGTATGGGGTGAAAATATCTGTAATATTCATATTTTCTCTGGAATTTTTTTTATATATTTTTAATATAGAAATTTTATGTCCAAGAAATTCATTTGAAACAAAAATATATTGAGCGTCTGATCACATAAGTCTGAATAATGTGATTATTCTTGTCGGTATTAGAAGATTTTTTTGTTTGTGAACAACGTCATCAACATCAGATTTTGAGACCATTTAAACATAAAATATCGACACGCATGTGAACATGATAACATAAAAAAAATGCTTAACAGCAATAGACTTATGTAATTATTAACCCAAGCCATTGATACAAAAATACCTATACAAAATATACAAGATATAGTAAAAAACGATATACAATAGTAGCAAGCTGACTGCTAACGTTTCAACTATTCGTATTGATGATTTCAGTCTAATAATAAATGAAACTTGAAAATAAGAGAGTTGAAAGTAATTATCAGGTGACAGCGATTAACTGTACAAAAACACAGCCTGATATGTTTTGATAATCTCGATAAGTTAGTTTTATATCAAAACTGCTGCATTTTTTCAATTCTTTTCGAATATTTTTAATGTGGCTAAACGAAATTGAAAGAAACGAATTAGCTATAAATCGATTGTTGTATATCTATACGGTTTACTATATAATAATATAATTAATCTATCGAAATGCATTTAAATCAGTTTGCACTTTCCGACACATATTGTTTCTAATTCCAGAAGAATCGCAGTCTGGAGAGTTTAAATTGCCTGCAAGATAACCGTTACTTTTTCAGCAAAAATAGTAGCCCGCGTTTCTTGCTGATTGATAAATAATCAGAACTTTTATCAACTGTCTTTCTAGATCAGATAATTTATTTTTAATTCATTGTCACATTAAAGAAGTTTCTTTCCAATGGTTTGTTTCAACTGTAATATTAGCTTTATCTACTTTCGCGATTCATCACAGATTGACCCGAAGCGATTTCAATGGCACAAAAACGTCAGTGGACAACAATTTATGTAGAAAGTGGCAAAGATACGTTTGAATCGATTGTTGCAGTGACTGAAAGAAGCCCTACTCCACTTAGATTTCTTTCTTTCAAATAACCAGTTTATTGTAGACCGTTTCTATATCATTGTTTCTCTATCCATACGGAAGTTTCTACATTGTCACACAGTATTTATTATGTTAGAAGCAGTACATATTAATGCAACATTAGTTAAAACTTACTACATTGTTTTTAAATATAATATTACGCACGACCATAATGCAAATCACATTCAAGCGTAGTATTAAACAATATGCAATAAAATGTAACATTAACCCGTTCGACATCCCTGAATACTTCAAAAATTAATTCAGAAACATGTGTGTTAATCAAATTTATGAAGATTCTCAGGACAGAAAAAAATTTACTGTTAAACTAAAATTTTGAACGATTTTTTTAGTGTCAACTATCAACAAACTATAATCAGCAGTTGAAACTTTTGCAGCTAGGTTAACAAGCAAAAGGCTCGAAGAAAAGCCGATATGAATCGCACATCAGGTAATTTGTTTATCCACTCGAACATTGTTCAATAAATAGCGGATAAAGTAAGAAGACACATGACTCGCAAAGAATACGATAAGAATTGAAATAAAGTTTATAATTCTTTTTCAAAGTGCAATAATATGACTCAAATGATCGAATTGGAAGAGATAATCGAGGTCGAGATAATCGTATCTGAAATGACAAAATTGTTGGTAGAAAACTGCTTGTTGGTAACCATTATCAACAATTATACAAATGCAAATACTCGATCAACGTGAATTATATTTATCAGCAATAAAGACATTAAATCTACATCAACATTTGCATTGAGTTTAGTCATAAAATTAGACCTATGTCATGTTGTGTCACATTAGCTTATTATTTTCTGCAGGAGGGAAAACGTTGGTTTTTTGTTTAGTCTTTATGAGTAAATCACTGCCAAATGTATGTGTGTGTATGCAAATGTATTTCTTTTTTTAACTGTTACCTACCTGTAAATGGAGATATATTTTTTGTTGCACAGTCGGTCAGCGTGTTTTAAATAATGCAGACATAATTTAACTGACTAGCAGTTAATTTACGTGTTAACTGATTTACAGCCGCGAATTAACACATTCTGGCACGTGAACAACACAACATACAAAAAGTGAAAGTTTCTTATACTACAATATTTTTATCGCTCAATAGTCAAAGAGCTTACTAAAATTTACGGATCACAGATAATAAAAAACAATAGGTGTACTGTTGTTTACATGCGTACATTGTAAACGAAACACAAGTATGAATTTACAATTTATTAGGTGTACCGGAAAAGAATGTCGTTTTTTTAATGAAACAATTTGAACCGATTAAAACATTTATTTATCAAAGTTTTGTCTGCTTTATAATTTTTACCATTTGTGATGACTTCTTTCCACCAATATGGCGATTTTTGAATGAATTTTCTGTAAAATTTGATTGGCTCTGAATCAAAATACTCAGATAGTCCCATTTTCAATTCTTCGTAACAAGTGTATTTTTTGCCATCCAAAAGATATTGCATCGACCGAAACAAACGGTAATCGGATGGAGCAATGTCTGATGAATATGGTCGGTATGTTACCGTCATCCATTCCATATATATATATTTTTTGCATATTTTGCAGTATGTGGCTGTCCATTGACCTGCTGTAAGAACGCTTGTCATGCGATTAGCAAGTTTTTTTGCGTCTTTACCTAGAATACAACACTACTTTATATCTTCCATTACAAGATATTGAAAAAAAATTGTTTTTTAATTAAATTCCAGCTCCTCTTTGCGCGCGTTTATTCCCTAACTTTGATAATTTTCACTTTATCTGTGCGGTATCCATCTTCGTTGACTCCAAGTCTTGCCAATGTTTTTGTCGTGCTCTTGTACACTTTACGATGAAAATCCGAGTTTGTCTGCAAGTTCATGAAGAGTTGATGGTCGATTTTCCTTTATAAGTAACAAACATATGGAATCGTACAAAATTTCAACAATCCAAAAAACTAAATAACATTTTTATATTTATTTTAGAATTAGACAAGAGTAAAATCTTGTTCCATAGCTCTTTCTCCCTAGAGCCAAATAATGTATATTTGAATCATCTAATATATCAAAAATTAATCCAGTAGTGTTGGTGTTAACCAAATTTATGGCGATCGTCAGGGAAAATCAATATATATTATAGTACACAAATTAGCTGATACACGAAAATGTTGACACTTTTAACTGACTTATATTTTCAAGGTAAAGCTTCTAACCCACTGCAAACTGTCGTCTCAACAGTTAAACATTAGCAGTCACATGGTAAAGCCCCCCAAATTTGTTCCAACTAATCAGATATTCATCCGTAACAAAAATTTTGAATTTAAATAAAGTTATCATGTTCCTGAAAATCTAATCTGAATGTCTTGATACCATCATATGTTACATGTCTCATGAGTTTGAAAAATGAATTTTCACTTATTTCGCCTCGCCTAAATAATACAGCAATACCTGTTATCAATAGCAATGCGCAAAGAAATTTAGTTTCAATCTAAAATATTGTTTGTTTTAACAAATATTTTTTGACTCTTCACACACTTGATATACGGACAGATCTACTATATCAAATATTTAGATTAATATTTTGAAAAAATTAAGCCACGACCACATTTTGGTTTTAAAAAATGGATATACTCACCAGTATTATGGACTGCACCCAAAAAATGGGAATGGTTGTTCGTACAACCTATTTTTTAAATGAGTGGTATTTTTAAACTTTGCAATTCTTAAATATTAAGGTTATCAAGAAGAATTTTGTTTACAATTCTTTCAGACTATCATTCAAATAAAATAGTGAACTTCGGTATACGTATTATCAAATATATAAGAAGTCGATTTGTTAGATTTCTGTTACTTGGAATCGACTGAAAAAATACAAATATTAGTTTGATATTAAAAGTGAAAAAACATAAGTTAAATAGCTATTTTACATACGTCTAGAAACATTATGTTTGATATTTTATAAACTTTCATCCCCATTTGTAAAATTAAGTCGCAAAAATATTTTTGCCTCACCCCGTCAATTATGTCTGTCACCTACATAAAATAAACCATGCAATAATATAATTATTATATGGAAATGGTTTCGATGAGTATTCTACTCTAATTAAAAAGACTATATATTTTATGACGTTGCATCTTTAATGAACATTAATAAAAAAGGTAGTTTTACAAGAGAGTGTAATAAAACGTGATTTTTATAAGGCTATATAAATCTCTATGTATTTGAAACTAACCATGTTTATCAATTTATTTTCAACCGATACTTTTATAAGCTTTCATTGAGCTTCCTACTAAATTAATAAAATTTAATAACGGTTTTTCATTGGAGGTGTAATAAATTTAATTTCTTTTTATAAATTATTCTGACTAAAATATATTAATTGAAAAAAAACAATAATTTATTTCAGTCATTGCCCGCATTCTTGGGCGAAGGGATTTCTTTTCATTCCTGCTGATTTCATCCGGCTCATCTGATTTGTAAATAGAAGAACTAACGTGTAAACATAATTCGGGTCACAAATTTCAATGGACAAAGATGTTTGACAGAGGTACGACAACTTTTATTTAAAAGGCGTTTGGTTTACTAAGCCTAATATTTTTATCAATAAAAATACATAACTATCTATGAAATACTTTATTTTAATATGAATTTTAAATACCCGCAAAAACAGTCAATGACGCAATCAACAGGAAAATTCTATCTATTCATTGAACACGATTTTTAACCGAACGGATAATAAGTTATTCAGTCAATGTAAAATTACAGTACTGTATTTTTTATTATCAGTAAACATTATTTTTTATACCATGGTTAGAAAAGTAAGAATGTGAATTTTATTGTTTTCTAGATTTAAAGGGAATATGAATATTCATTATATGAAGTGAGTTAAGCAATATTCAATTTAATACATGTGAAATCAATTTTTTACCACTGTACTTGTGAAAATTTCTTTGTTGTTTAATGATTACAATAAATTCATTCTCAGCGGTGTTGAATGGTAAAAAAAGTTTTTAACCTCTGCTATAGATTTAAAAAAAAATTGGAGATAAATCAGGAGTTTCTTTAAATCCTTAAAAATCCTACGATTTATGATTACATGCATTCAAATCACGCACTAAAAAAACATTCTTTTCCTGCGAGAACCTTTTTACGACCATTCATCGACCAAAAACCGTTTCTCAAACATTCTTTAGACGGTTGCCGTTTTAAAAAGAACATTTCAAGAGAAGAAATTTTATAACACACACACAGTACATACCACAACGATGGGATGTTATATCGTCATTACTAAAAAATTTCCATCACGAGCAAATACTACTACGACGAAAAATATTTTTATATACATAGTTTGTTTCATAAAGTTAACAGATATCATGGTGAAAAAAAATATATATATACATTAGATCCAAATTTCTTTTTATCGTTTTATCATGTCATTCTTCTTAAGTAAATGCCAATTCAATTAATAAACCCATATTTTTATACATTATCTTATTAATCAGTTGATAATGCTTGCAATCAGCGAAACCATTCCAGATCCAAATAATGTAAAATTGTGGAAATAGTAACAGACATTTTGTTTTATAATTAAATGTAATACAGTTGATAAAACATGTGATAATGACACTTATTAGGAGTAACGAGTTCATATTAAAATTTATCAAGTGCTAACATCGTAATGTTTTAATCGTTCACTGAGAATAACATATATTTTTGTGCATGGACCGTTTTTTTGCGCAGAGATGACTTTTACAAGCTAAAACAAATAATAAAATAAATACAAAAACAATGAAAACTGTTTGGGAATGACTGAGAATAAAAAAATCTTTACTGTTTCAAGAAACAGTTAAGAACTTCCTAGGAGTCAAACCAATGTTCATTATTTAATTTAACAGGTTCATCACTATATGGTGTAATATTTATTGTTTGAAATTATATGTCTTCTGTTAAGTACAAAGATTTACTATTCCTATTATTGAAAACACATTCTCTTATAAAAATACATTATGAAAACATTATAAATTTTATTTATTGAACATACACTAACAATATAAAATAGTATTATAGCTATGTTGACTATATGTATTTAGCTTTACACTTTTTTCATGTCTGTGTTGATAGCTGTATGATAGTGTTGATTTGAAGATGATGAAAGCAAAATCAGCTACCAATCACCGTAAAAAAAAATATAAAAGTATTTTTTTTATATTTTAAATTTTAAATACATTATTAAGTTATGTAGGTAAGGTTATATTTTGACTTAACAGTAGTTGCCTGGAAAATATATTGTAAATATATTGCAAATTCTTTCCAATCGATAATGCATACAAAGGCGAGATAAGGTTTCGCAATAAAATGAAAAATTATATTTCATAAATTCGTTAAGGCTTTCATAGTAGAAAAGTATTTTTTAAAAAAGCTTGTCTTGCATAACCTAATCAAGTGGCATTCAAATTATTAAATGGAATATCATCGAATTGCAAAGATCTGTCTTCAATCATAGCGATATTAGTATAATTGAAAAATGCAAGATACTTTCATTCGAGGTGTAAAGGTTGATATTAATGAAAAGAATCTTTAAAAAATGATGAATTTTAACTGTCTTCATTACTATAATGCAGTACTAAGCAACCTTTTGTCTCCCACGACACACCAACGCTTTTTTGTCAAACAAAAAAAAACTTTACGTTTTATATTGTAGATTGTGTGTAATATTTATGTAAATATAACAGATAATGCCGACGAAAAAAAATTACTTTTGTTTAAATATGATTACATTTTCACGAAATATTTTATACTGTAGGCGAATTATATGATTTTTCTATCGATAGAGAAATGCTCTACCGCACACCGAGCATCGTCTGGCGGCACACCGGTTGCAGAACCTTTATACAGCTGCGTATTTAACCAGAACATAGTTTCCCAACCTTTTTCGGGTGGCGACCCCTTTTCATACAATCCAAAAGCATACAATTTTTTTTTTTTTAGTTGACCGTATAGGTTGGCGACCCCCAGGTTGGGAGCCTATAAACCAGAAAAATTAGGAATTCTTCGATATCTTCTTTTCCATACATATGAAGGAAGCTCGAATTTAAATGATAAAATTAATACACATATATGCGGTAGTGAACTTGTGCATACAATTTAGTCAAATACTCTTTTTTCCGTGGGGATGCTTAAAGTGATCAAGAATTTTTTTTTTAAATTTATTTTAATATTAGGCATTCCATACAATGTCAATAAGCCAAATATTTGATATCAGAAAATAATCTTGGATTAACTCGATAAGAAATTCTATAGGTCAATTCAAAGCAAATCAAGGATAAATTACATTCCATTCACCCATGTCCAAGATTACAAATTCAAATTGAAAAAAACTGAAATCTGATATTCATTTTGCCGGTACTCTAACGCAGACTACCTGATCGCCAGGTCAAAGCTCTTACTACAAGACCACAGAGGCCGATATGAATAATCGGTTAGCATAAAAAAGTATTTTGATTGAGAATAGAAAATTTATTTATTTCAATAGATTCAATTTCCACACATACGCCTAATACAGATTGGTCACTGAATTGTGCATACATAACACTCGATCAAAACAAAGCTCAAAGACGTTGATTGCTTTAATTTTTATTAAATTTTTCTCTTAATTCTATGAATATTTAATAAAAGAAATGATTCCTGCGTCGTATAATAAGGGCTTACATACATTATTAATAATCACATCTTCCGTCTTAACTATTTAGTGTTGATAATAGACAGACAAAAAAAAATGATTTTAAATAAATCCTACACTAGTAGAACATCTTTTATATATAAATAACATGTCTGGTACCACGGATACATAAAAGATTTTTAATATTTACTTTCGTTACAAGTATATTTTATATTAGGGTGAAAAATACCAATGTATTTGAAATCTACATAATTTATAAGGTATATAGTTGATAGCTATTTCGGCTTACCATCAGAACTCTTAACCCGAAATGACAATCATTTATTTACGTTATAAATTTTGTAGAAAAAAAACACGTTGCTTTTTTCACCGTGTTATAATGGAGTTCTACCAAGTAAATCCCAATTTAATCAATATATTCTAAATAATACTTATATTCAACAATATCTATTTAATTTATGATATCGACTAAAGGTGGTGCTTGATGGAACTTCAACATCAAATTTAAATAGTTACAACTTTGTACGATTCCATATGTTTGGTCACCAACAACCCAGGTTTCGCTCTTCGGCATCCTCAGGCATTCCATCACACGGATGCAACAGAACCGAAAATCAGTTGCTAAATTTTGTTACAATTCTAATATCTATCTACGTTCTGCGTGTATATTTCATACAACTACTAACCAAATATCATTTACATATATGACTGATTAAACATGTCGTGACTCTCTACTGATTTTTCCAATTCTTAGAAATCTGAGTATTTCGTTTCATGCAACACTTGATTTCTGCCCTTATGTGATAAAAACATGCTCGGCGAATTCCTAGTCGTTTTTGCGGTGATGTTATGCCTTTAAACAAGCATGATAAGACATGATAATAAATATAATTTGCCCACATGTATAGCCGACGGATCGATGAAACAGACGTTTATGTATAAACCGTCTTATACCCATGTAAAGACTCCTAAAAATCGAATCAAAAATTGGATGAATAGTTAACAGATAGATCTCCCAAAACTTAATTAAAATAAATTGGGCTTAGTTTTCTGAATTTTTGTTGAACGATTGTTTATGTATTAATTAATAAAACAATCGATCTATTTAAGTGCTGTATGTAGCAGATACAATCGTCTTTAACACCATTCATAATACCGTGATAATGAAATCATTTAATATTCAAGCGTCTAATCCATTCACTTACTATTTTTTTAGGAGAAACTGATTTCATGTTAGTAGATTTTTTTACGTGTATAACATGCTATCAGCATTTGTATGAAAGCAAATTTTATGTTAAACATGAGTCTTTGGCGGTTAAAATGCCTTATCTCGTACCATTTCCTTTTTATGACCACGTTTTGAGTTCAGTTCCTTTGTGGCCAAGTTTATGGACCAATTACAGGGCCGACTATTACAGAAGGCTATTCAGGAATAGTAATATTATAGTCGCAGTAATATCTTATTTTACTCTGATGGATTTAGGGTGACCATCCATTATAAATTTTAAAAAAAATATATTTTTCGCTTAGAAAACATTATACTGTATTCATTAATAAAACTCGTCCAATATTAAATATTTAAAAATATATATATATTTTAAACAGTCTACGTCATGTGTTGAATAAAAATTGAGGCAGGTAACTATATCGTAAAAGGCTGACATATTGTTGTATTTTGAAATGCCATTCAAAATATTTCAATCATATTGTACCATCAATGGTGATAGCGCTTTTTGTAAAATATATAATCTACATCGAAATTATAATTAAAGGAAAATTTTAAAATTACAATACTGTGAAATCAATACACTAACAATTTTAAGACGTGTCGGTTGGTTAAACAACTGACAGCCGATAAAAAAAATACAGCAATTCATTGACTATCTTTGAAGCTATGAGCCTGCAAAAAATAAAATCGACAGACAAAATGAATCTAATTAATATTATTAAATCAATGACATTATCTATATGAACACACATTGTAAATTAAATATATTAAATTTATATAGCATTGTTTGTCATTCCAGCAAATATTATCAAATGTTTTTTTTAATTATTCCTTAAATACGCTTTATCTTTTATAGCGATGTAATTGTTTGAACAATGAAAATTTACATCAAATAAAAAATATTGCTTTGAAAGAAAAGCGTGAATGAAATGTGAATAGAAAAGTTCATAGAATCTAAACCGAGATGTCTATCTAATATTTATCCGGTCACTGCAATATCTACCTATCTTTTATAACTATGAATGATTTTTAAATGAGCCGAATTGGTTGATTTAAGAAGAATTTATTTTTCGTAAAATAATTTATATTTGATATGGAATCGGCGGTAACTCTGACGAAGTTCGTTTTTATTTTATTCATTTGGCATGTCAGTTTATATAATCACAAACCTTTTTGTTTGACGTTAACTATTATAGTTGCAAATAAAATCATCTTACTAACGCAACACATAACATATAAGCAAACAATCAGTATTCTGTTTTAAAAATATTATTTTTTATGAACAATGGTTATACGAATTCTACAGCTTTACCGTTTCGCCGTTATGTATCACACAAATCCTTTCACGACGTGCCTTTCTATAGACTTTCTTTAAGAAACAAATTTTGTATTACTTTATTAAAAGCACCGAGATGATAATATAGGATGGAAAATATTAATTTTCTATATAAAAACCTAAGTTCAACTCTGCCAGGATATGAATGCACTTCTCGACATGTCAGGTAATAAACGGTCTTCCTGGCATCCAGTTATGCAGCCTGTATAGTATAATTCACATCAGGTGAACGTTGACTTTGAAAATTATTATATATTAAACGTTTTCTTTTACATGTTGACATTGGTCACATTGACACTTTCAGTATATTTTTTATATGTAAACAATCATAAATTTCAATAAATCCAATAAAATATCCATTTTAAAATTATCAAAAAAAAAATTTAAATGTAATAATCTGCTCTAAATGTGAGTGCTCCAGTAGTTTAATCCAAAATACTGAAAAAATTTGCTATTCAATAATCAATGCATTATAACGATATAACAATGGAAAAGGTTCGTAATTCGCTAATCACTCTCTCTGTGCGTCTTTATAAAGTAAATATTATAAATTTATGAGTAAAATATGTAATTGATGAGGCTGCAATGTACTATTACTGACACCAACCCAAATACATAAATTGATTGATAAAATTGTACAATGGGTATTTGAGGATTCGAACACCTATCCCACAATCGGAAAATAATTCAACTTTACATAAATTTTTACCACGTAGCCACGAAACAGGGCAGCAAAAATGTTTAAATTAATATCCATTTAATGTTCTTTAGTATTTTTTGGGGATACATTGTATTATTTTTGATCGTTTAAATTGCATTCATAAGATAATCGCAAGATGTAAACTTAACTTTCTCTAATATGCCAAAGTATGTGTTTTTGTTAGATGGTATTTTTGTTGTGTTTTCTGCGTTTCTAATGGTGATGTTATAACTGTGTCCGCATTACATGGGTCAAATTAGCGCTCAAGTATTATTCTTTCAACACTAACATCAAAGAAGTGTGCTATTGAAAGTTCTCGGCACGTACGACTTGTTAAGAGAACATCCCACGTATAATAAGGTGCATACCAACTGCATCAAAATCAAACATGCATAGTAATCGCCGGACAGGACTCACAACTGCAGAATCATGCCTATGGAGAGAATTTTTCATTTGAGATGCTAACGGTGAATCAAAGATTCAATAAAATACCTACATTCATTACCTTACTTTAAACCAATCCCCGCAATTCAAGCAATGAATTTAATTACCATCGTTTGCCTCAATATATTAATTTATTATGAAATACAAAACCATATAAATTGCTCTTATTTACTACTAGTATAGTTTTATGTTTATGCTATAATTAAAATATATCTTTACCTCAATATAAATAATTGCTAATGAGAACGATGCTTTTTTGAGTTATAAAGAATCATCAAGATTATCAATCAATTATCAAGATTTGAATGTAAAACCTTCTGACCACTAACAGAGGGTGTTTTATATAATTTTGAAAGGCCGATTATACATATTATATACATAGTGCGATAATAATATTTAAAACCTAAAAGAATACTTATCAAATCTATACATGAGCCTAAAACAGATTTATGTCGCTGTACTTTGTCAGTTCGGCGGTTTTCGATAGAATTACCTCGCTCATTGTTAGACTTTACCTATTTTCAATTTACACCTTTTATATTTGATTACGGAGATTCTTTTTCTTTTGCCTACGAATCAACATCTCTAGAACGATTTTTTTCTCAAATATATGCCTTTCGTCGTCTATTCGCGCATCCAACACGGTTTCTCTAGGTACTTTTGTATACTCGCCTTTTCTGGGTGTAGATGTAAGAGCTAAGTAGATCCTACTTAAGAAATTAAATTTTCTCCGTTCGACTGGGCAAGTTAGATAATATAATTCTGTGTGAGAACTCATTGAAAGAACTACAGCACAGAAATCAATCACTTTACAGAATCAAAAGACAGACAAATAAATTCAATATGCTAAAACATCAAATAAAATTTCATTTCATCACAACAACCAGCAAGTACTTGCACCTAGATCACGTAGATAGAATAAATTTATACAGCCGATTAAGGGTCTAATATAAAATCTCTCATTTTATGTTCAATAAAATGCAATTGGACGATAAAACTCAATTGAACTTGACTATTTATATGCAATCAGCTTTGCCGTCCAGAGATATGTAAAACCTCTCAGTAGTTATTTTAAGTGAATTTAATTTAAAAAATTCAAACATGAAATACTTACGAATATTTTGATGATGTTTTTCATGTTAAAATCTTATCAAATCATTGTAAAATTTTCTTATCGCTTCCCCATTACAATGGATCAAAAGGCTGTATGTCGTAGGTGACACCAATATTTATAAATTAAAATAATTTAAGCTCTTGTCTGCGGTAAAAGCTTGTCAAATAATTGAGACAAGATAAAAAAAGCTTCGCTGTCAAAATCGTCTTTCACCTTTTACCGACGCGGTGAGGTATATAAAAAATTGTGACTCACCTCAAAGGCTAAGTGAGACAACTCGTTTCCAATATTCGCGTTCGATCTTCTCATTTCGATTCGGTTTCCGACAATGACGTCTGGCCAATGGCAATGAAACGTAAACCGCAAAATTTAGCCAATTATTTATTTATTTATTTCAACGAGGAAGCGATTACTTCAGTTATTGCCACATTCATCGAATTGTCTCAACACCTTCTGGTACGCATTATAAATTAGAACCGATAATTATTTTTCATTTTTACATCAGAGAGAACCGTTTATTTTTATAATACAAAACGAGCCATACTTCTATCCGGTATGAGGCTATGAAAAATAAATGAATTTTTTTAAAAATAAAGTGTTGATCTAACCTCTATCGAAAAACAATTACTAAAGAAAATCAGGGTTTTTATAGTAAAATATAATTTTATTTAAATCAATCAAGATTATCCATAGTTTTTCATTTTATTTCAATGTTAATCTAGATTAATTAATTAAATTTTTAATATAAAATAACACATAATTTGTGATTGAAATATTAAAAAACCTTCATCCAAGAAGTCGTCCTCTTCATCTTGTTGCAGGAGTTCCTTTTGTTTTTCGTGGTCGATAAACATGGCCACTACTTGGGCCACATGTTGCCTGTCGTCTTTTCACATCATTTCTTCAAGCCGACCACACAGTGCTTGATAAAATATTGCAAAAAATATGATTTTCATTTCAGAGAGTAGTCCGCTGAATAAACTTATGAAAATAAAGTCAGAAAATATCCAAATCAAATGTTGCATGTTTCAAAATGCATTGTTGACTTATATGGTGTATGACTATATATGTGGTGAAATAAAGAAAAACATTTTTAGCGTAAATGATAGATCAATGCATCTTTTCGTCTATCGGAACATTATACCAGTGCAGTAGTTGGGACGATTTAAATTTGATATTTAAATTCCATCACCTACCTTCAGTTGATATCCTCAGCTATAAAAAATAATTAATTATTAAAAAATAGCTTCATTTATAAACTAATGTAATAAATCTGAGTAGTAAATTTATATTAGACATTCTATTGACTCAGTTGGTCAAAATACAAGAACAAATTAATGCAAAATATTGCAATAAAAATCAGTGACTTACTGTATGTCTTTATTACTTATATTTGCCCATAATGATCATATATTGTTATGTGCTTACAGCCGATGCATCGTCATATCTAATCATTTATATTTGCCATATATATTAAGAATATATTTACATTTAAGATTTCCCAGTACACAATAGGTTGTCAAATCTTTAGACTCACCTTCGTCGATAGTTTTTTTGTGCTAATATTTATTTACACACGTCTTGACTTCGCAGGACTTCGTGCAACATCGTATGCCTTCGGTCGCCTGATCATTTCCGAGATTCGTGCCCACGAGCGCACACTATTGCAGAAAGTTTTTTGCTGCTTGGTCTCAAATTCCAGTGGCATTAAACTTTTTTTCTTTTACGACAGTCAGACGTTTTTTGCATCCATCATTGTAGTACGTATACTGGTTGACCGACTCCGGTTCAAGGGAATTTGTATCACAGGTAAGCACATCGCTACAAATTTACTCACAGGATCCTTCTTGATTTATGGTCACTTAAAAGCAATAATAATGGACGTCTCCCTAGTAAATGACGATTAATTCAATCAATAAATTATTAAACATGCTTTACGTATTCAATATATTTCGATAATATTTTACAGAATGATGTTTATATGTATTACGACACGCTCCAAAGTGGAATCTGTTTTTATATATTTTTACGTCTGACAAAATCAGCAAACTTCCGTATAAAACAGTTATCCCCCTTTACGATTATTAGGCAAGTGTGAGAAATCTGCATATTATGTTTGGATGCGGTGCCCAACCTAATTATACGCATAAATTACCAGCATAAAAAAAATATTCGTGGGGCCAATAACTGCATTCTTATTTAATTGTATTTCGTATATTAAAAATACCTGACCTAAAAAAATATTTCAAAATTACTTAGTAGTGTTTTTAATGTAATCATTTTCTTCACAGAAGTAATAATTATCAAATTTAATTGTTGTAATTTTGTACGATTCCACATGTTTTGTCACAAACGGCCCGGGTTTCGCCCTTCGGCATTTTCAGGTATTACATCACACAGATGCAACAGAACTGACGTAAACATGTGGAATCGTACAAAATTACAACAATTCAAATTTGATATTGAAATTCCATCAAGCACCTTCAGTCGATATCATAAATTATCATAATTAAAAGTGAATAAAAGATTCATTGAATAACTTTTTTATAAATATTTATAATTAATCATTTTATTTTATAATAAATTTGCATATTTTGTTTTACTGAGTATACAATATCGCATCATATTATTGTTTTCGATTTCTATTCATTTTACTATTTTACTATTCTGTTTTAATGGTATGTTGTAAAAACTCGAGCGTTTACCTTATTCAATGTTTTTTCTGATAGTCATGTATAACTGTAATTTTTACATTCCTAACCAACCCACACAAAATCATAATCTATTTTACGTTAAGATAAACGGATTAGCTGATATATAGGCTTTTCTTGGCCCCGTGATATTATCTTTAGTCTTAAATAGCGACTAGTTACCTCCAGTTTTCACAAATACAAATCTATAAAAAAAAGATTTTTTAGTGTTACAACAAAATTCAAAAGGTTTAATATTCGTAGTTTCAAATATGGCGTCTTCTTCAGGAAACATCTCAATTTACGTGATTGATCTCCAAGATTTTTTTGTAAAATCAATCAAGCCTACCGATATGGAGGTCTGGATTAAAGTTTGGCAAATGGGCAACGAACCTGCTCTTTATAAAAAACATCAATGCCATTCAAATTGCAAAGCATGTATAATAATAATTAACAACTGTAAATGATACAGCCATTGAAACACAACTGGAGTTTTTTGGCCCATTACTGCCGTGTCACGGTGAACAGTCATGCCATATTCGGCAGCATTGTTATCTTAAAACCTTGGCAATACTTGTATTTCTTCACAAAGTGTGCGGCGCGACTAAGGGAAGCAAAAAGATGCAGCAAAAAATGCACTGGTAAATTAATAGGCAGTGGTGTTCACTTTATATATATCGCTTAATTTTTACATACATAACTAACTCTTGCAAGACTTATTCTACTTACAATAGCATTCACATATTTATAAAACATCATTTTAATAGATGTTTTTATACTATAATAGGTAATTGCGATATAATTTAAAGCTGATTTGTTACCGAAATTAGTTTTATCACAGTCTTAATAACAGTGCTTGAAAAAATATATATTTTTAAGACATAGAATAAGGGTTAAAGAACGTCATCAAAAGTTGTGCTTGCATAAAATACAATCTGAGAGTTAACATTTATGAACAAATTTTTGTAAAATCGTTTATTTTTTATTTAAAATAATATAAATTGGTTCGCATAAATTCTGAGTTAACTCCAAAGCAATTAATATTTTTTCATACATATTATAATAACAGGATATTTTTACTCAAAATAAAAATATTTGTATGTATGTACCATACGTCAATGGTTTATAATTACTTAAAGCTATGTTACTAAAGTGTTTAGACTTAACACAATCATGCTTATAATGCACGCGATGAGCGAAACCGGTTTTGATCATTAAATATGTTGTGGAAATATTAATACAAAAATATGTTTTCACTATTAAAAATATCATGCCTTTCCATAGAGAATATATACTAGATACTACTACCACTACCCAAAAGAATACAACGACAAAGATGATATTTATAATTAGTGAGATATTTGATATTATGTAGTATAAATAATATAAAATCTATCTAAATACATCAGCTTATAATTATTACTTGTTGCTATTCAAAAATATTTATTAAATTAATTAATAAATTAAAAACTAAGCGTGCCATAAATGTTGACTTGTCAAACTTTCATTCAATGTGTTGTACGACCGAAAATATTTTTGTACAGATATTTTAAAAATAAAAGTCACAATCCATATCAAAATTCATAACCCTTAATTTTCACAACTAAACGTTTGAGAAGTCTTGTGTTAAAACATATCCAATACCGTTAATCGAATCTTAGATCTTTGTTTCTGTGACACAATATGTATCATTATTTTTTATATATCTTTCTTCGTTAATGATTGATATTTAGTCAAATTAAGCACTGCTTGAAGCAAAGTACTCCATATTGACATACAATGATTTCTCAAATCCTTTCCAAACCAAAATCTTATTTTTATTATGTACACCACTGATAAAATGAACTTCAATTAGGTAGATAATTTAGTAAATGCACTGCATTGTCCGAACCGCTAATTGAATAGCCGGTTACGATTTTTTCGTATATAATATCGACATGTGAATATGTGTTTAATATCATAATCTACAGACCGTGACAAAGGAGATTTAAAATGAATATTTAATTAAAATTATGTTTTTTTGATTTTATTTTGAGCACACTGTACAGCAATGTTACGTTATGAAATAATTAGGCCACAATAATGTTCGAATTAATCACATTGTATTACAAAAATTATTCCATATATTTTGTGTTTATAATTAATTATCAATTAAAGATTTCATAATTAAATGGAGCTTATCATAATAAGTATCAATGACCTGATTACATGAATAATCAAATAAAATAAACGTATTGAAATCGTTCAATTATTTACAATATATATATATAACACAAATATTTTGATCGATGCTTATTCCTTAATTTTCCACATGGATCCTATTTCGTTGTATATTAAATTATTTTTATATACAACGCCCTCCTATAGCGTTCTCTCATATATAAAAGTTGCCTAAAGCGTTGTCCAACGGTCCCCTCTATAGCGTAGTTTTTTTACAAGACACAATATTTTCAAAATTATTTTATATACGTTAGTTTTCCCTTGACTTTGTTACACGTATTAAAATGACAAATACAAGGTCTTTTAATATATTTAAATGTTTGATTACCTGGTTTCGGGGAATTCACAGAATACAATTGAAAGAATATAATCTCAAATTTTGTATGGGTTAGACATCCATACAAAATTTAATCCCTTATAACATTATTCTATAGTGCATTTACAATCTTTTCGCTAAATGGGGTTGACTGTACAAAAATATAACTGTAAAAACCAGACCACTTTGACTGATCAAATTACGGTTCCTCTATATTATTATAATTTATTCACTCCAGACGAAACATATGTATATGTCTACGATGGCTAAAACTATACCTAGATACTGAAATAATGTTATTCAGTCAGTAGTAAATTCTTATGCTTTCTATCTAGTTGATCTGACAATAAACAATCACCTATCTGATACATACAATTTTACTAGTTTTTTTCACAACAGCTGTAAGACCACAATTGGATTTTTATTTTGGTTAACTAAAAACGATGAGCAAAAAATTGGCGCCGTCTGACGATTTTCTCTGAAACCAAACCTGATATTAAACGGTAGTTTATTTTACTACACATAGAATCACGTATTTTATTCTTCGTCATTTTTAAATCGCCAAATAATTGCATGTTAACAGTTTTATTTATCATGCATATATGAATACAATAAATTGTATTGTAATTGATAATTAGTAGTTGCGATATTTTAAATATATATTATATATCTTATATTTTTTTGATCTCTTATACGGTTTTCATCTTCGAAAGAGTAGGACATTTGTTTTTAAACATGAATTAATTCTGAGTTGTAACATTTAGTAATTCGGACAATAAATACATTATTTTATCCATACTTATTCCTAATGTGTAGCATCTGGCTACCAAGCGCGAATATTGTTCTACCGCTCTTTTACAAATAAAGTAAGAATAGAAAGACAGAACTTATGTTTAGCTACTTGCTCTCACTAAGTTTCTTTCCTATATTACCTGATGGGTGACAAAGAATTTTCAGACATATAAAACATCCATGTCTTCAAACAGAATTGATATGTAGTATGTTCACACTTACTAAAATCCGTGAGGTCTGTCACGGAAGCCATTAGCATTTACTAATACACCATGGATCTCCCTTTTTTAAAATAATATCAAAGTTTTCATTCATCATTCAAATATAGTATTATTTATTATTAAGTATGTTGCTAAATTACCAAATACTATAGTAGGTATCACCACTCGATTCATTATTTTTTCTTCACATGAAAAATTACCGAATCGGAAAACAAATTATTTATCTATACATATCATACATTAATAATTGCACGGTCATAAAATTTACAACCAAATAAGTTATATCAAAATATAATTGTAATCGTTTATTTTGTTCTGATTTCCACTAGGGGTGCAAACGCTAGGGGTTGTGTTGTGATATCCCTTTATTTAAGTAATAAAAATATATGTGAACCCCTCTGTAATTATTTCTACTCAAATTACTATATTATGAATTGAAGCATAATGTAAAAAATACAAATATTTACGTCGATAATACACCATACGTTATTTGGAAAGTAGTTAATATTTACACAAGCAAAATTGCCCATAAAAATTTCCAATGCCATTTTTTTATTACTGTGCATTGTGCAAATAAAAAAAGCGCATAACCATTTGAACTGAAAGGATTGAAAAGATATTTTTTGATTTATTTTTTATTTATTCATTATTAAAATTATTTATATTGGACTATATATGAATAGAAAGACCATCATTTATTTGCCTTGCAGTATTGCTATAAATTAATATTTAAAAAAAAAACATTTTTTTTTTCAGTCATGTATTTTATAACAATAAAAGTCGAACGCAAAATCTCATCGTATTGTATACACGAACAATCGTAATATGCATAACATTCCTCAATCATTTTAAATAATAAAAACAAATTTTAGCACTATTTCCACAATATATTTAATGATCAGGATTAAAGCTTGACAATGCTCGCGATGAGCAAAACCAGTCCTTAAAAAAAATCACAATTATGTTAAAAAAATTATTTTCACCTTTACTGAATTGAAGAGCAACCGAGCCTTAATAAATTTCTCTTTAGATACTACATCTAGCGAATAGTTGATACAATATTGAGTTTCCTGAGAAGATAAAGTCAAAAACTACGAATTAAATTGTTAGACTGTCAGTACGATTATAAAATTGTTGAGAATATGAAATATTCTAAATTGTAAATGAAACCAATTTGCTTCAATGTCAGATAAAATCCATCGGGCTATCTTATCTTCACTTATATTTTGAAAAATATTTTTAATATTATCGTTTTATTCAACTCCCTCCCATGAGAGATAACAAACCGGAAATCCGTCTCTGGGGAGATTTATCTATTTTTTTTTATATGAGATAAAGGATATCAGTTTATGATAAAAACCAATCCATACAACCACTAAAACTGATGACACTAAACATAGGTTTGATACATTCACAACATGACGTTGGTTATTTTTGCAGTTCTGTCAAAAAAGTATTTTCAGATTTCAAAGCTAATATTTAATTAAAAAATATGTTTTTACTAGATCCACATTTTTAATACTCACGATCATTGTTAGTCATTTCATTATCGAAATCATTTTTATTTCAATATTTGAAATCACAGCTAATGCCAATGTGCCAAATATTTTGAATTGAAAAATCATACAATATAGGTTCGATTTTATAAGCCGCCATCTCAAGGATGAATGATATCACAAAAGAGTATGTATTTGTTTAAATAAATCTTTAATTTAATATTAAAATTGCCGGGATTCCGACCATCTCACTGCTATAGCAAAGCTCTCAACAGTAGGCTTTTAATATGATTTGCAATTAATTATCTGTGATATGCCAACGATAACTATGTTTCCATTTTATATGTCTTCTCAATCATATATTATACGCATAGTTTATTAAACTGATTCAATCTATTCCTTTATTTCAGGGCTGTGGGGTCACCATGACTCCGACTAAAAAAAGTTAAATTTTGTGAGGTTTTTTTGCCTTTCCAATTAATTTGCATTAAATGAAAGATCAATCAGGCAAATTTTCGATCATTGAGATACTTTTCAAAATCATCGAATCGAAAATGTAGTCGGATTCTTTCTTTTTTCACGACTTCCTAGTAATAATAAACTGAATTGATGCTTCGTTGGATATGTGATATAGAAAATCTTGCAACGTTACAAGGTATAGGACCAATTTTTGTTCAACTTGTATTTCAGACATCTCTATATCAGCCATTACAACGATTCTCAATTTTTAACCAAATAATCATAGAATAAAGAAATATAAAGTTTTTTTTTTTTTTTGATAAAGAAATATTACGGTAGTTCAATACAGTAAAAAACATGATTATTTACACGGTAAGATATAACATATGTTAATATGGAGAGGGATGGGAAGGACGTAATCGTAATAACCACCTTCGTTGAGAGAAAATTGAATTCAACGTTAAATCTAATTTCTAATATTACGAAGAACCAAATTTACATTTCATTACATATTTGCTATCCAATATGAAACAGAGACTAGAGTCCACCATTACAGGATAATTAACAAACTCTGTTCAATCATATTGTGCGTTTAATTAATAAAGTATATATTTTTTTAAGCAATTGTAGCTCTGAGAATGGAATACGTGTTGTACTAATTGCGTAGCTCAACAGAATTTTAATTCAATATACAACATAAAATTTTTCTGTTATTCATTCTATTATATATTTCGCACGGTTTGGTAAAGATTCCAATTAGTTATGAAAGGTCAGGATTTCATTCAACTAAGTTTTTTTCGGAGAATGTAAAAATATACTGTTATTCCTTCTTGTCTGCTTACATCACAGACATTTAATTATTGGTATAAGAATTTATAAACCAATTTAAGACTTCGTTTGTTCAGAGATTTGAGCCCAATACCTCACAACCGAAAAGGCGAACGCTTATAACGTTGACGACTCGGCAATACGATCAACTATTTTAAAATATAAACCAATGATAAAACTCAATAAAAGTAAAAGTAGTAAATATTTTGTTATGTAACAATCACAGCGATGTCTAAAAAGTAATCTTTAAAAGTAAATACCAAAATACAGAAATAAATTTTATCTACCAATCCGAAATCGGAGTCAGAACAGACTATAATAATTTATCATTTACCATCACAAACCGTTGATTATCGATACATTCATATTATGTATGATACATACTGTTTTGCATTTTAATCAATTTGTATATTTTACGTGTATAAATAGACACGTACTTTGAGATGTAACTTGTGACGACGGTATTATTTTCTAAAAATAAAGTAATAAATCGTACAAAATTATATTCATAATTACATACACGGAAGAACATTTTGATGTATTGAGTATTAAGATTTTTTGAGATAAACGCTGATAAATCATTCTTTACACATACCGTTATCGTAAACAAGACCGACTGAGTTTCCAACCCCCTTGTTAGTTACACAAGACCCAAAGGTATTGATTAATTTATATCATGACGCGAGTATCGACTAAAATCTAATTGTTATATCGACATCAAATTTAACAGACACGATTTTCACGATGTGTTTTATTCATATTGAACGATTAATTTAGATACGCGAGATTTTTTGACACAATTAATTCACGTATATTTTATTTTATGTCCAAGAAGTGTCAACGTACTTTTACTACGTTACTCTTACTTCTAAGAATTAGAGCCAAGTCAGAATACGTTACAAATATAATTCAAACTAGTTTAAATTTTGACAGTAATTTTAATGGATAATAATTAAGGAATAACTAAAGTTTCTACAGAGTTCTCTTCAATTTTACATGTATAAAATAAATGTTTATATATCTAATAACTAAAAACTCACATGTATTATGGTTGCTGGGATTGTGTTCCATTTTATGGGAAATTACTTTAAATAAATCCACAGCGTTGCAATTTTAAGATAAAAAGCGTATTTACTGAATGCAATTTTTAATTAATTCAATTTTGTTATAATCATTTCTTATCGAATTATATCAGTGTTTGAATGCACATAGCAACGGGTAATATATTCTTATCACAATAATATAAAAAATAAAATTAGAGATTAAAATATTTCGTAAAAAATATTATGAACACTTTTTTACCGATCATAGTCCGAAAATAAGAAGAAGAGAGTGTCAATTGTAATACAATTTCTTAAGTCCATGCTATCGGTAACATTATTAAGGTTATAATATTTATAAAGATATAACACATTTAAATGTATGAAATATAATGTTATAGAAAACGACTTACAGAATAGAGAGGCATATTGGAAATTCGATCGATTTTTCAGTCATTACATCATAACGTTTATTAGCTGTAAATATTTTTAGTCGAATTTAGTTACTAAAGACATTACTAAACACATTTTCGTTATAAAGGCGTATTCAAGCAGCTGCGTAACTAAATTACGCTGGATATAAACAGCTCTTCTTTTTTTACTATACTACGTATGAGTGATATACTCGTAAGCTAATTACAATTTAATGTTTTTATTTAAAATATCGGCAACCGCAAATATAAAGCAACGCAAATTATAGGCACTGTAATGTTTTCGATAGGAGGCGGCTGCAAATTAAACACTAAAGCAGGGTTTTACAAGGTGTGTCCCGTGATTATTACATTAAATCTGCATTATGTTAAACGTGTGTCCAGGTCGCACAAAGATTGTTGTAGATAGAGATCGACTGATGTTAAGTGTATTTGCGCGTAGATCCTCTATCTCTACAACCTAATCGACTAATATACAATTTTACCTTTACATCAGTATTAGCAGTAGTAAAAAGAAAAAGTGCTTGGCCAATATTTTTGATTTTAAAATTGTTCTTTAACGAAAAAAAATGTGAACCCCTGCAGAAAGACCTCTGCATATCTCCAAATATTGCTAAATGAAGAACAGTATATGTCCATGGCAGACCGACACTGTATTATTTTATTATAATTAACCACGACATACAAAGCACATCTTTGAACACTTGGTGTTATCTTGTCTATCTTAGTTAAGTCTGATGTAGATTACTTACGCAGCGATTAATGTATGGGAAACTTTCATCGCAATTCAACATAAGTTAACGATTCCTTGCAGAGATTTAATAAGAAATCATAAGTTTCTTTTCATGATATCGTAAAATAAATTCAACCAATAAAAAATGCCATAAAACTGATATTTGTTACTCGAAACAGTATCATCTCATTTTATAATAACCAACTCATTTTGTCATCCAAAAATTCTAAGCCGATTCTTCCTAAACTGACAAACGAAAAATCATATTTAAGCGTTAATATAAAAAAAATTCTTAAAATGACTTCTCGATAACTTTATACCATATTTTCTCCGCTATTCAAAAATTATTGCTACTACGGTTGCTAGTAAGGTTAATTACTTACTTTACTGTCCACACTCAAAATTTTGTTCAGTCCAGCTTTATACCTAACAAATTCTGAAATCAATTTCTTACTTATTTAGTTACCTTATATTTAATGAAATCACTTTTAATGTGTTAGCTGTAAAAAAAATGCAACTCAATTTTTACAAGTTTCATATTTTATGATCTACTTTCCTATCATCGAACATTGTCAACAATAGTATGAAACCAGTTGATAATACGTTTAATGATCAAAACCGGTAGTAAAAATAAAATTCTATTGAAAAGTTAATGATTATTTATATAAATGATTAAAAAAAATATTTGTGGAGCACACTAAAATAAACAAAGCCATTTAAAATTTACTTGAAGGGAAGAATTAAAAAAAAAAAATATTTAAAGTCGACCATTCCGAGATTTAAAACATTATTTTTACTAACTATAGTTCTTACGACTAGATTGTAGAGACCGACACTAAGCTTTAAATTTCAATTGACAAAAATTATAGCCTGTATGCCCCATGACTTAGAAATTGTGAACAAAAATTAAACGTGTTAAAGACAATAACTGTATACTAAAATAATAATAAAAACAATATGTAGGACGGGTTAAGATCTTTACTAGACGCAATGCCACTAATGAGAAGCTGAAGGGTAGATTAATCTGCCAAGATAACGCATAATCACAAATAAAGGGTTATCGGCCATAGACCTAAAAATAATTTGTTTAATTCTGTGTTATCATAGTCACAATGGTTCAATAACAGAGATAAATTGTTTTTCATGAGTATAAGCACAGTTTTTGACAGATTATTCTGAAGCAACAAACAATTCATTATCGAGAGTTATACATATACCCAAAATGTTCCAAAATACATATATAGCAGTGTTTTTCAACATGTGTTACGTGTTGCTGTACAGAGGTGAGCTATTATACAACTAAAAGATTCTAAAGTGTCGTCAGTAATATTATTTATTATGAAAATTTCAAAACAAGAACTGATTGCTGATTATGATAATCACTATCTTCTTCATTTATCATTTCTATATTTTCAATCATTAGCTCTTAAAGAGCATTTTTCAATATAATCCATAATCCAAAAGTTCTTTTTCTATTTAATTTATTACATAAATCAAAAACAATCATCATAAATTCAAATTTCCCTAATAAATACCTTAAACACAAACGTCATACTTAGGCGATATGAAATGTGATATTCAATTCAATGTCTAATACGAAGACGAACAGCGAGCTTAATGATGACTAATTAATAATAAATTTCGTTTTATTTGCTGAATATTGTATTCATCGACAGGCCTTATTTTTGCTAATTTATATTATTTTTACATAAGAATGATATTTGTAGCAGGCTGAGAGTAAGGATACTAATCTAACAAAATATCTGTTGTTTGAACTGATTGATGTTATTGGGTTGAAAACTGTCCTTTTATTCATTATCTAACCATAATCCTAGTGAATGTACCTACCCCGATTTTCACATTTTTTCTTATCAAAACCACTTAAATTTTTCACCATTTTTTAAGCTTTTACAATAACAATCAATACCTATTATAAGTATTCAAAACAATTTTTTTTTCAAATAGAACACAATTCAATATTGCGAATGATTTTTTCTAACGGATTCCCGCTCGAGCATTAATTTTCTATACGCTTTCAAACTTGATTCGGGTAGTTGTACTCAATCAAGGCTTGATTCAAACCTCTGATCAGAAGCTACTGTACATCATCAGACATTTAATTAACGAATAGAAAAAAACTACAGTAATTAAAAGTAAGCAAGAAAATATTAAAACACAAACATAATTGCGCATTTAAATCGCGTACAATTGCAGTAAATAACAAAAACAAAAAGTACATTTTTTATATTACCTTAAACTCTAAATAGTTGTTATAAGGTAAATGAAACGATTTATTCATACTTATACTCACTCGATAACAAAAAAAATATTATCTCTGGAGTACTATTAATTATTTTGAAATTAATGTTATTTTTGTGGTAGAAAATGAGAATTGAAAAACCATAAATTGTGGACAGTAAAGCTATGCAAAAATGATTTATTACAGCAAAATAATCAATCAAAAGTTTTGTCCCAGAAACAAGTATTTTTTTTTTGTCAGAATTGATTAAAATAGAATTCGATACAATTATCAAATCTTGTAATAATGACTTTGAATACATATTTTCTAAAAATTTAACTCGCTATTTTTGTCCAAAAATGTGTTGAAATAGACTCTTGAGACTCAGAAAAGAACTTAATATTGATTTTTTATTGTGTTGCCATATTGTTATAAAATATATAATACTTCAAAGAAATACACATCTTAAATAATGTAATGTATGTGTGAACACGATTTAAGATTAAAATGAAATGTGTCATCGTGGTTTTATGAACTTTGACTGATAACATCACTTTGAACTTATTCCACTCTAGAGAACATATCAAAGATTCTCCAATACTTTTTTGAACACATCGAAAAATGTCTGATATTAAGATTTAATTTTCTTAGAATATTTAAACTAATAACAAAGCTTAAATGTAATAAGGTAAAGAATGCTGGAGTAAGTCAAATGTAAATGATGTAAGAATTTCCATCTTTTTGGACCATGTACGTCATCAAGCAGAAGACCCTAAGTCAATTCTTCAAGTAGGCTGGAATATTTAGAAAGCAAGAAATGATAACATCTAAAACAATGCCAAAGGAAATAATAAAGGTATTTATTCCATTGACACACAACTTTTATCGCGAATATAATAACCCAAAAGGCTGGTGTGTGGAACACATTAACCCTCTGAATGCTTCAACCGTTGACACAGCTGATTGCAGTATATTGAACGTTGACACTCAAAAGTATACAGAATAATGATTATCAAAACATTCATGAAAGAATGCATGATATCGACAAATGTTGCTTGATGGAATTTCAATATTAAATTTGAATTGTTTAAACTTTGTACGATTCCAGATATTTTGTCATTAACGACCCTGGTTTCACCTTCCGGCATATTCAGGCATTCTATCACACGGGTGCAACATAAATTACCCAATTATAATAAGGATCTCTACAACAAGGAGGTTGGGCTTGGCCGTTCGATTATAACACTGAAAACTTACAAATTTACAAAAGTTGACAGTCATCAATTTTGTTGTATCTCTGTGATAAAATTCCTGAAGATTCAACACTCCAAATTTGATATTGAAATTCCATCAAGCACCTTCAGTCCATATCATAAATTCTTTCAACGATCATTTTAATTTAAAATTGATATGATATTACATGAAAATATAGTTTGTACCTATTGACTCTTTTAGTTCACATATCGAGCAAAACCGTATAAGCACCGCTGCAATACGGGACCACACATTGCATCAAACGCTCCTCAAAACTTCATCGGGACACGTGTATAGTGTTTAATGCACATTTATTATCGACATACATAACGAATATGTAATTATTTTCTCACGGCTTCAACGGCGAGCTAGGAAAAATTCGTTGATTAATTGTAAATATTCAATCTTGCATTCATCCTCTCCTGTGTTGTCGTGACTTTGAAAAGGTTAATTATTTAAAAAATTCACGATTAAATTGGATTTTTGACAAAGGCATTTACACCAAGATGTACCTTACACTATTTCCTTACTCGTTAGACTTGTATCTAACCTGTTAAATGATTGGATGTTAAACACTCGACTTGGCGCCACTCTCTGATTGTATTTTTGAACCAACTAAATTAAACAATTTCTTTTTATTGAATTCATCTACCATATGAGAAAAAAAAATAACATTCAACGCATTATATATATCTAGATATAAATAGTAAACTAAACTTGAAAATGTTAAAAAAAAACATTTTTATGAAATTTGAATTATTGAATCATTGTACATTTTCACACGTTTACTCGAGATTTAGGTTTCGCCTTTCGGAATCATCAGGCATTATATCGGATTAAATATTACTGACACATAGTAAACAATTGTCATCAGTTATCAATATAATAGTAAATGCACAGACAACCTTAAACTATGTTTCAGATATTTAAAGGCTATGCGCCAAATATATAAATCTGAAGCAGTTTATCATCAAGATATCAAATTATTATCAAGCTATTTAACTTGGTATCAAGATATCAAATATATTATCTAGATATTAATATTAATTATCAGGATATAATCACAAACGACTCTCCATCGGTGAATCGCATTAAGTACACGGTATATCAATATAATTCTGGGCTTTTATTAATTACTAAGTAAAAAATATGGACGTGTATGAAATTTTACGTCACGTCAATATTACAATACAAACTTAAGTGCTTTCAATGTGCTTTTATCTGCAGGCGTTGTAAATAGCAATAAACTTCATTATTCTTATGGACCTGTCTGTTTTTATGTTTTCTTAGAAATATAAAATCCGCACATATGTTTGTACATTGTATAAGTTTTCTAGCTCTTAACACCTTTAAACATAATTAGAATATTAGTATTTGAGTGAATGTAAATAAATTTATGCATTTTTTTATATGTATGAGTATTTGTGACGTATTTACAATACATCTTAAGTAAAAATAGCGCAATATAAAAAGCACTTCTGTTGACGAAACAAATCATGTAAACATTAACGCTTACCTTAGCTTCTTAAATTTAAACTGAAATATTGTCAAGTAAAAATGGAATGGTGTTCCAAAAAAATTCAGCAAAATAACTACGTGAGTATAACGAAATTTTGACAGATGGCAGTTTATCGCTAATTTTTATATTTTTTACCGATATTCGAATATCGAATTAAGTATTTTAGTTATGAAAATAAAATATGTCAAAACGAAATTGATATATCATCGTTTTCTGATGTTAAATAACATATATTGTTTATAGTGGTAAAATGTTGTATGTTTTGAGCTTTCGTTGCTTTAAATTAGTTAACAGTGCATAAAGGAAGCTACTCCGCCCCTTTCTCTGAAGATTGAAACACGAAGATAATTTCTCGTAAATAATTATATGATAGATAGAGTTCATACTTCTAAATTGTATCTCCCACGTCGTAAATTATTGTGCAGGAATTGAAATAAATAATGAAATTACCCTAGTTGCGACTTGTGGTCATGCATATTAGTAATCAGATTGGAACATTGGCGTGCTCTTTTTAATACGGTTACTTAATACGCATGTAATTTAATTTTGAACGAATATATATTTTTTTAAAATATATCAGCTTAAAACGAATTAAGTAGTCTTGAATTATTAGTGTCAGTATAACCAAAAACAATAATATTATTAAGAATATTATATATCTGACATATATAATCCAGTAAAAAAATACATAAGAAACATATCAATAAACATAAAAAAATTATTTTACTTTTTTTTATTTTGTATATTTTTTCTTATTGTTTGAAAATCATATACAAAAGAATGTCGGCGTAGAGCTTTTTTTTGCATGTTGTTTATTAAGGCAATCATAAAATAATCGAGTAATATAATTAAAGATAATAATTATAACTTAAATTTCTGTAATACAATGTAAAGGATTTTTACCTGTACCCATCATGGGGTATTTCCATTGATATCGTTATGATTAATGCTTTCAATCGGTTATTTACACATTAAAATCAGGGCTCTGCAGTCGTTAAAAAAAACACAACTCCGACATTAACTAAAAACACGATTCCCGACTGTAACTCAGACAATGACTAACATCACGACCCCGACTATAACAAGTGTGATTTTGTCAGGTTTTTTTCTTACTTTTCCTATATATTTAAATAACGATTTACGAACCAATCCGTCAAATTGCCAAATTTTACTTCTTTGGGGCTCAAACGTGGACGGTTTATTTCTTCTTGCGGCTCCACGACTCCGATTCCACAGTCCTAGTTGTAATAAAACATTGTAACAACATAAAACCGTGTAAGAATTTCCTGTGTAATGATTCTATGTTAAGTTATTTTTATACATATTATTTCAATCAGAGTATTTTTATTGAGTGTGCGAGAGTGCGCCGCCACTGAATTGCAGTGGGAGATAATATGGAATAAACAGATGCAGTTATACAATTGCGTAATATGTTTACGAGTTCCATGTCATGGGTCGGGTTGACTTGTGCCATTGTTTTAGCTATTATTCAATTATATAGTATATTCGAGATTATATCAGTAAGATAATTTGAAAACGGTCAGAGTAGCAGTCACTTCTAATAGTATTGTTTTGTTCAATATCATTTGAGATGATAGGCGATGAAAATTGTCTTCGGTTTACCATATTTGGATATGTATATTAATTGTAATATTATTTGATATGGAGCATTCATAAGTAGTTAACATTAAAAAACAATGTAGATAAACTTTTCAAACAATAGTTATATAATAACGGATATGTATTATAAAAATATAACTTCATAAGTGGATATATAAATAAGAATATGATAATAAATAAATTTATTAATATATACAGTAAAAATAAGACATTTTTTTAAATTATTTGTATGCGGATGGAATCGGATACACTGACGTCAAGAAACTAACTGCAACCATCATATATGTGTGGGCTAAATGCTATGATTGCACTATGGAATTGGCAACACTGTAGTTTTGTCTTAGTACGGTCCCACAAATGTAAAAAAAAAACATTACAGACTTTTAAGCACACTGTTAACAGTTCAGAAACACCGATCATATTGTAAAATAGTTAAAAATTTTGAAAGTGAATAGATAAAGAAGTGCCTGACTGGAATTAATAACGCAGTTTTTAAAATAGTGTTTATTTTAAGAAGCTTTGAAAATTGATGATTTAAAACATTATCTTAATATATAAAACAATGAAACTTATATAAACTAATGTATTCAGTAAAAAACATTTTTACTACTAGTCGTAAATAAATTGTTTGGGGCAATAAATCTAATAATAATTAATGGTGATTATTAAAATATTTCAAAGAATCAAATGCTTTTTTCTTCGGAATTGTTAGAGTCTGAGAAATAACAGTTACCGCCGGTAACAGACAATAGAATGAGATAATTGTTTTAAGCTAACACGAATTATATTTGCCATATATCACAGAAGCAAGAAAGATATGTAATAAAAACTATTGAAATTGTGTAATTTTCCTGTCATTAAAAAAACGATTATAGTCGTTATTTCGAAAGCGATATTTATTAATTCGATTAACTATCAATCAATCAATTTGTAGCTGTACAAACACAGCTTTTCTTTCATGTTATTTTTGACCAGTAAAACATGTTAACGACAAAAAGTTTTCTATTAAATTCAAACTAGAAACATATACAAATAATGATTAAAACTATGTAAATTTTAATGCAATTTGGAAAATCTATTCTTTTCTCAATATCATATATATTTTTATTTTTATATAAGACAGATGATAGTTTGAGATACTGTATTTAAAAACAATGTATCATTTTCTGCTCTTTAATTGTTCTAATTTAATAAAAATGCGCACGAATGGTAATCAATTAATATAAGATTATTATTGGAAAGAAAGTCTATGTAATTAATTATCAACACTACCACAGTTAGTTCAATAGATGCTGCGACATATCGGAAATGAATTACTACTCGTGGAATGATTTGTAATAAATGTAACGTAAAAGGGGAAATAACAAATAGCATTCCATCGGCATCTCTTCGTTAAAAGGAGAAATGTGTCATTATAACAGAGTTGTTCTGTGGCCTAATATGGAGACCGGATTGGTTTCTTTCTCAAATACGGAAGAATAGAACATAGAATAAATCATCTGTTATAAGCCAAAAAGATCGAAATAACTAGGTAGTAAATCAATTGTAATATTTCCAAAGTAGTCTAGTTTCTATTTGAAAGTAATCGAACCAGCCTTTCTTTATTTGATACAAATACTTAGTATGTACGTTCATTTAAAAAATGTTATGACCGTTCAGAATATTTGCTTGTAAATCGTAAAAGGTTACAAATACAAAAAAAAAACACGGCGCTTGATTATAAATCTTTACGTTAACTACTAAATGCGTTTGATATTCACCTTACCGTGAAGCTACGTCAAACATACACATCCACAAACGCAAAAACCGCCCTCTCAGTCATGATTTTTTTAAAACTTTATTTGTTGTAAAAAATAGATGGACAATCAATTTATTTTATCTAACGACAATGCACAATTAACTAAAAATAACTCATACAGTCTTGCATGATGCGGCAGAAGGCTTGGCGCCGTCGCTCAAAACCACTAGGTTATTTACAAAGTTATCTACTTATTACTACAATATATTGTAAATATCGGCCTTCCTTGCCAGTCAAGATTAGTGCTATCATCAAATGCCGATAACAATGACTGTTGATTAATCAACGACAAAACAACAGAAGGGTTGAGGTCACAAACAGAATCAGACATGACTGTCTTAGCTTTGTTTCACTTCATTACAATCTTCGAATTTATCCCGAGGAGGTCAATTCCAACTGACCAACTATGACCGTTGAAAGGCGTCTGATTTGAAGCTACGTGATCTCTGGTACTATGATGATGACGATGTAATATTCAACAAATCTTTTAAAGGTACTCAAGAAAATGGACAGTACACAGAGTGGCTCGTATAGCAATGCAATATGACACACTGTCTGTGTGGACCCATACTATCCTCAGACGAACGCAGGAAGAACATCGAGAAATTCGACGAATTTAGGTCATGGGGTACATATCATATAAGATGGTAATTCGCCTAAAAAGCTCGCAATCCAATTAATGATAGCTAAAGTAGCTTTCAACTCAATGAGGCTAATCAGAAACTGACGGTTGTACTCGGTCTAAGTTCAATGGTCCGTTTTAAAAGTACTGCTGTACGGTTGCGAGTCATTGTACATCACAATAACAGATGGCTACGACAAATACTACTAGTACCGTAAAATAATTTTATTGAGAACTTTTGGTTAATAGAGTTGAAGAATTAATTTTTATATTAATAAAAAGGGGTGGACAATCTAGTTTCGAGATGTGCTGCAGATGCCCAGGAAATTCTGAACCTACTACAATACCAACCATTTGAGTTTCGTTGGCTTACAAAACTTACCTTGTAGTGTACTGAACACTGGAATGGCCTGAAAGAAACAAGAAGTTCTTCATTCTGGCAACGACTATAAGAGACCTTATATTGTAAAAACTTAATCTGAGAAAGGAGTGCATAATGGTTTTATTAATACATAATTATTGTGACCGAAATTGCAATTACTCAAGTATAAACTGTGTGCACTGCCATCTATACTCAAATATTATTATTTTTTTGTGCAGCGAAGACACAAACCTTTTTTGGTAAAATAATCACCTGCTTTACCTTAATTACTATTCCTATTATTTCACTATTGGTATAAAAGTTTGTAAATACTTAGTCTCGAAATAATATTAATTTATGCACCTGAATAAAAAAATTATATTCGCATTGAAGCGAAAATTCTATTTGTATTGATAAAAGCTTATCAACCATCTTGAACACAGGACTTGAATCTTCAGTCGAATAAAAAAATTAAACTATATTTATAACTTGACAATTCGACAAAACAAAACCGTCAAACGTTCTTTCATTCATGGGAAAAATAGGAACGGCATAATCTGTCTACTCGATGACCAAAGCGATGATGTAATGTTAACCTTAAATGTAAAATAAAATATCAATTAGAGTTTGTTATTTTCTATTTGTAAGATTAACAACACCAATATCAATAACTAATAAGTGCTAATGTCGGGGAAAATTTCATTCGGCACACAATAAAATTTTGAGATTTTATTGTTGTGGTGAATGAATTTTTATAGGCTTCAAATCGCTATATTTCTATTGTTTTATATTGAAGGTAGATGGCGGAATTTCTCACAGGAAATGATTGAATAACAGCCTGTATATAATACGGATGAACTTAGAATAATGTGACGAACGATGAAGCACCACCAAGGACATCGACCTTTCATTAGAGGATTCACTAAAAAAGTCGCAATACTTGAAATTACTTTAAAATAAGCTTGTAATATTGTGATATTTTAATGCATTATGTAAATACATTAAATTTACTCCATTCAAAAAATTGTAGTAGTTCAGAAGAAGAATTAAATTTATATTTATATTAACGTCAATTCTTATTACAAACTGACCCACTTTACAAAAGGAAGAAATTATCCGTGGTGTTAGGGCAGACGTGACTTTTTTCATAAATTAAATAAATTGGTTCCAAAAATTAAAATATCGCGTGAAAAAGTACTAGAAACGTATGAAAAACCAAAATTTGCTCTTTAAAATTCGTGCAAAAGAAATATATATATTTCATATCTTTATTGCTTATAAAATATAATGAGACTCTAACAATATAATGTTTTCACTTATATGAATTAAGTTTTAAAAATACACATATTTTTTTTATTTAAAAAAATAATGAAACGTACATGCCTAGAATCATATATAGATTTCTTTTTTAAAACAAATTTGGGGAAAAAATCGCGTAAAAAAATGTAACGGTGCCGTCCAAAAAAATCGCGTATAATCGAATTCGCGTAAAAAAAGGACTGGGTGTACATGCTTTTTTAATTTAAGTTACAACACATTCGAATAAGAAAAGATAATAGAACCCTTTGTTAGCAGTACATAATTACTTTTGAAAGATTTTATATCTATTCTACAACCCTTAAGTGACGTGTGGAGAATTATGCCATTATATTATATAAAGATTAATTCTTTAAAAGACATTTTGAAGTGTGGGGCCGAGTTCCGACGATTACATTGATCCTGTCTGGCGCCGGCTTTGTGTACTATCATGTGAACAATGTTAATAATACAGATAAAACGATGCACATTCTGAAAAAAGATTATTAATAAATGAAGAAGTTTTTTCAATTATCAATGTATGTAATAAAAAATATGTTTTTATTGGTTAAAATAAGTCCTTAAACAACAAGCTGATAGTTCATCTTGAAAGTAGTTATATCGATTCCACCCTTAGCAACAATTGAGACGTTGATCTAGTTTCACAGAAAGGACTATAAATGAATATTTATTTATCAGTCGACATATACTTGCATTACATTTTTATTTATATTTTACGTGAACATTAAAGTCTTCGTTTAATGTAATTTAAATTGAATCGGCATTTACTTGGTAGAACTCCATTAAAACACGGTGAAAAAATAGCAATGTATTTAAGTTCTAATTTTTTTTTTATAAGATATAGTTGATAGCTATTTCGGCTCACACCATTGTCAGAACTGTAGTGGGTAGTGCTAGTGAACTAGTGAACACGCCATCGTCAGAACTATATTAGTAGTTCTGAAGATGGCGTGAGCCGAAATAGCTATCAACTATATTTGTTAAAAATAATTTTGTAGAACTAAAATACATTGCTATTTTTTCATCGTGTTATAATGGAGTTCTACCAAGTGAATGCCAATTCAATCAATAAGCCAATAGTCCTCATGTATATCCACTGTAAAGGATTTTGTTAAGGCTAGCACAAACTTGCATTGGAAGGGAAAGCAATTTCTATTTACATACTTTAAAACAAAAACAAATACATGTACAATTTGATGAATGTTTTTAATAGATGTAACTGCAATTTTTATCATAACTCAATACACAAATTTGGTGCGGCCACGAGACATTTCCATAAGACCGATGATGTTTATATTGCGACCATAGTAAAATTTTGGGTTAGTATCTGTAGACTCCATGGATCATACTTGTACATATAACATATATTCGTTATTACCCAACATGTAAATACATACGTGATTGTAAAGCACGACAGTTTGATCGCTGTTCAATTAAGCATAATTACTTTAAGTAAGCAGGCGATTTGGACCGAATTGGCTCATTCCGCCTTGTGACAGCTGAGGATGATGGAGATTGAAACGAATACTGAATAAAACATTGTCGTAGAGATTACGCCACGGCACGCGATACCTGGAAGTCCTATATCACCCAAATCTTGCAAAGTTACAGAGGCGTAGGTCAATAATAACTCTTAAAATAATTTTCAAAATGTTTCAATACATGCTATTACATTTGCAAATTGATTGCCAACTTTTTATTATAGCTTCACCGGCAAATTCTTCAAATGAATTGTGAAAAGGGTAATAACCAATAAGATACAATTAACATTCGTAAGAAATTTCCTTAAATTTACAACAAAAAGGACGTAAAAATATGAATTTTAAACGGTTGCAAATGGCTTACAAGGCAATTTTTGAAAATAAAATAATCAACTATTAATATTTTTAAAGTACGCAATCTTAATTAATTATTTAGGGCTCAATAAGCGTGTCATACTTACTGCATTGATTTGAAATTATCGTCTTATAGTTGTTCTGATATTTCATAAAACTTTTGTTCACTCCCTTATTGATATTTACTTTAAAAAATACTAAAAAAATGTCTAATTAATTAAATTTTAAAAAATCAATATTTCTCATTGTTGGCGGACAGTGCTAATACATATATTATATTGTTTTTTGATAAAATCATAATTATGCATGCCGCGTTCTAATACAGTTGCGTGTAACATAATATTATAATAATCATGTCCTTTATTTATGTAGATTTTGATCATGGTAATATATACAATCTTGCAAACTTTTAAATGTTCAATAAGGGATCATAGGATCTCTTCGTGAAGACTGTGTCGTCACTGCGCTGACCTGGATGATCAGGTACGTATAATACTTAAGAACTGCACTGCACCTTGGCCGCCATATTGTGGCAACTGGCAAGCCTCCAGCGATCCAGGTGCTTAAATTTACAAAAACTTGCTTTTGTGCGCCTTCTACACCTGCCCAACACAACCAGCAATCTGCCATCCTTGATGAGATTCTGGAAATGCCAAGGACCAATGAAAATTGTAATAAAATAATGAAAATTAATTAAAACCAAATTATATTAAGTCGAATATTTCCTACTTGTTCACACTGTTATTTTATTTTAGTATCGATGAACGATTCAGATTTTGGTATTGAAAACTTATACATATTGTTAGAGTGTTAGCACGTAAAATCAAATACGCGTAAAAAAATACGTAAACAGATGATTGAGTGTAATTGTAACAATTTACACAATCAAGAAACACTTAAAGATTTTGTAACACTTGTCATTTTACGTAGAAATGTCTTTAGAAGTAATTTTTATACAATAATATCATTGTTTTCTATTAGTTTTTCTATATTTCTTTTTTAATTATACATATTTATGTTTATGTCAATTCATAGCCCATACTTTAAATAGGGTGTACCTGTTAAAAGTGTAGAATTAGTTCCGTTATCATAGAAAATATAATGTTGTAACAATTTTTAATGTAATATAATTTGTTGGGTAATAAATTTTAAGGCATTAATTGAGAATTATTTGAGCATATATATAAATGAAGTGTTTTCTTATCTATATTTCTCAATCGAGTGTAGAACATTTTCATATACACAAGTATTGAGAAATATACTGAACGTAAATCTTACATTTTTTACGGATACATATATTACTTTCATTTCTTAAAATTGATATGAAACTCTAAAATTAACTATGTCAAACAATATTTCTCTGTTTATTTATTATTATTGAAATAAAAAACACGAATTAAGCATTGTAACGTTTTAAAATTTAGTCCTGCTTGAGGAAAACGTTATAAATATGTAATATATCTTATTTTATAATAAAATTTATTAATTTGATTACATTTCATGATTCTCTTTTATTTGTAACGTCAAAGAATTGATGATTAATGTTATAATTGTTATCAAAAAATATTACCTTCTAACTGCATATTTCAGCCCTGTTACACACAATGTACAGCTGTGACGTGAATTCCATTAGAAGGACGAAGAGTAAGATATGAAATAACGGCAGATCAAATTTAATTATACAACCCTTCACAATACTATTGGAGCATATTTTAATGTAACACACATCTGAAATAGTACATTTTTTTAAATCGTTTTAAAAAACGATTAAAAGTGTTTTTAAATCGTTTTTTGCTCAACTCATGAGAACTCAAAAGTTGTATTTATCTAGGGCGTCCATAAATGATGTCAAATTTTTATCGATAACCTACTACAAGTGGAATAATTTTAATACATTTGTAGATAATGTTGAATACGGAACGATTCGGGATGCTATTTAAGGTCTTCTTCCCTTGAATCTGAAGAAACATCAATTTATCCCCTGTTTGTAGTTGGTTTGTCCATTGAGACATTCTTTCCTTTTGTGTGGTTTTAACGACGAACATATTAAATTATTTGTGATCATTTACTAATTCTTACAACGGAAATCATTTTAATTGTTTTATTAGAGGGGTTTGCAATAGTTGTTATTTTATTGACTGTAATTTTTAATATCAATTGAGGCTGCTTAATGGAATTTCGATATAAAATTTGAATTGTTGAAATTTTGTACGAATCCACGTGTTTTGTCACTAACGATAAATTGATTAACAATAAACTTAACAACAAATTTATTCATTTTATTACCTCTGATAAAACAACTGAAATAACTTCCGTGGTAAGAATTGATAAATATTCAAAATTGATTCAATATTTTCGTCGTTGAAACCAGACAAAGGGAAAGAAAAACTATTATTAATCATTCGGAGGCTATAGGTGTATTATTATTATAATTTAAAAATTTGGATATCCTGTTTTTTGGATATCACAAAAGAATTACAATATAGCGTGTCTAATAAAATAAATAATGAAAACTAAATAAAAAATATATGGGTTATAAAAACTATCAAATATTTTTGCAGCCCCAAGCGCGTGTCTCGTGCGCTTATGTATGATCTTTCATCGATTATCTTGTCTAGGACTTACCAAATTATCAACCAGTCCTCGTAATAAAATGTTTATTGATAATGTGGAGATTCTCCATATGATTTATGTTATATTAGAAATGGAAATTTTTAAATATATTTAGTTACTAAATTGACAAATACTTTTTTATAAATCTGAAACATGTAATATGCATCCAAATATAGATGGCGATTTTATGGTTAAAATTTATATATATATTTCATTTCAGAATATGTAATTGAAGGAAAGGCGCATTATATATTTTTTTCAAATTTTCAAGATAAAATTTATATGCGTCATAAAAATATTATTAATTTATTCATATTGAGCGGTGCAAAAATATTTCACTTATTTTATATTTCAAGGATAATTATCAGAAATATAAAATAATTTATTCCAAATATTTTTAATGTATTTTCTGCTGCAAAATGGGTTTTTTCAATCGTTCAATATACGTGCAGAATCACCATTCCTACGTTCATTGTTATGTGGAATAGATAAGACTAAATAGGTATGTATGTATACATGCAGTTGCTCACTGTCCATATCGGTAGAAAAAGAGCATAGATTATTATGAACACAAAATGACACTTTGCCATGAGGCACGTGAAATTTAGCAGGCAACAGGTGTGCCGCTACTAACTTCATGTATATTGGTCAATCATTTCAGGACGATAACGTTTTAAGCGCCATAGACATCTCCTCACAAAATAAATTATTACCGGTTCGATGCAATCGCACACCGCACGGTGTGACGATTACAATTACATTAAAGACAGAAAATACAATGTATATGGTATGAGTCAATATTTCTCCAGATCGATTTTTTTATAGATAATCTTATAATCGTAGATAAGCGTCTGACAGACAGCAAAGTATTTAAAAAATTGTGTGTTATAAAAATCATTGAAACACAGATAATTTTCTTCGATAAAAATATTTTTTGTGGTAAAAAAAATAATTGTAGAACTAAAATACATTTATATTATAGCTATTTTTCACCGTGTTATAATGAAGTTCTACCAAGTAAATGCCAATTCAATCAATGATTTTTCTACGGTGTTAACTGTGACTTCATGTTCGAAAGGCAATATAGTTCTGATGCGGACGTAAGCCGAAGTAACTATCCAATAAATGTTTTATAATGGTTGCAGAACTAATATAATATTTTTTCACCGTAATAAATCTAAATTATGTTCTCACAATGTTAGGAGCTAATTCCACTATTTTTAAGATGAGTATCAGTTTCGCTTATCGAAGATCTAACTGAACAGCTGATAACGCTTGCGGTGAGCAAAACCGGCCCCGATATCAAAAATACTAAATTTTACTTAATATTTTTTTTATTATTAAACATTTAAATACTTATATGGCGTAATATAGTATTCAAACTAAATCATGGTTATTATCAATATATTTAAAGTGATAATTCGTCTTTATTTATATTCGGAAAATATTTTGGCTACTTATTCCAATTATTATTCACAAAATATATATCCTGATATTGCTTTTTAACGTACAGAAAATATAAATGTGCGGCGGGCACAACCCCCTCTCTCAAATGCACAACCAGGCGAAATCAGTCATTCTCAAACACATAAGTATAGTTACCTGTGTTTACCTGCGTTTAGATATAGCACAACAATCCTAAACAGATATAAACATTTAAATGTATTTATTCGTAAATATTTTATATACCAGCCTTCATTTACAAGAATTGATTTGAAATGAATTTTTAGTAAATTTGCTTTATGATGTTAATAAACTTTAATAAATTTTCACCATTTTTCATTATGTAAATAAATTCGTTAAGATAAATTATAAGATGATAAAAGGAAGTTGCTCTTGGTATTTGATAAATAAAACTTGGGCAAAATATAATACACATACAAATATCTATGTCAACTTTGAATTGTTGAAATTGTACGATTTCACGTATTTAAACATGTGGAATCGAAAAAGTTTTGACAATTTAAATTTTATATTGAAATTGCACCAAGCACCTTCAGTCGATATTATAAAATATCAATGTGTTGTCAATAGTATTTAAAAAAAAAACAGAACTAAAATCGTTGAATGATACAATTATTTTTATTCAAAATCTCTTTTAGTGAAATTACAATATCATGCGTTCCACTCACTGCACAGATGTTTTTGGATTAATAACCATTCATAAAAACTAGTATATTTATAAAATCATTATTCTCTTATTTTGAAGATAACGGCGATATGATTTTTCGTTTATTAAAAACAAAAACAAAGTCATTGATATTTTCTGATTGACAGCCGCTGGTCTGTTTACAATATTATGTTTCCAACAAACCGAAGCGAACGACGAACAACGCGAGGTATCATTTGGTTTCATTCTCTTCAGTGAACTGTCAGTGTAAACCCGTGCTCGCCATTTTAAATACTTATATTCATTGTGTTACTAATTCGGATTGTCGCCGAATTCAATTTTATCATAGACAAAGAAAGGTGAGTGATCTAAATTAATCTTCAGTGTACAGTTTTTCCTCAAAGTCGAAGTTCAATCCGGTATTACGATTACAATTCCGCATATGAATGTATATCGATGTAATGTTGCTATATTGCTATAGCGCAGCAGTACCGTTTATTTATAATGGCAATACATTTGACTGTTTTGCGGCGACCACCCGCGTTATTAGCCATACATAGGCATACTAAACTACTTTTGTGTTTGTATTCACACCTGTGTATTGGTGCTTATTCAATACTAAGTAAATTGCGCCGTGAAATATGTAGGTACCGTCCCATCACAACACAACGTATTCTTTTGTGAAAATATTTTATATTTGCCAAGCCCGAGTATGCCTATTTACTACCTGTATTTCTGAATAGTATATGGTTAGAGCGGCGTTTTTAGTCACCATTTTAAATGTATGACATGTTCATTTTAACACAATAATGATGCCCATTATGAACATGCCTAACGATAGCCATTTTAAGCCTAAATTGTTACCTGTACTCGACAATTAATCAAACATGAATTGTAATGTATCCATATTAGTTACAACATATTCAAATTGACAGTGTCACTATAATTAAATATTAATATTTACTTGTTTCAAAATTCATGTAAACCCTCATTAAACAATTTTCCTCTTATTTCAAAAATTATTTTACCATTTTCAATCTGTGAATAATGTGTGTTCTTTATAAAGAAGTCGAGCGCTAATTTCAATATGGACTCAAAATGCCTTGTATTTTACCAAGTTGCTTTTTTGACACACACACATTGCAAAATCTGCAGTTCATTAATTTTCGAAATCTACGAGTTTAAACATTTTTATGTGCTATTGTTGCTCACATCATAAAGCAAGATTCACACTGCACATTCATTTTAATAATATTGTTTTTAAATTAATTGTTTCTTTACTTGTGATGTTTTTTTTTACTTACTATATAATTGTTGCTTTGAATTATGATAAGCAACACCGTTAATAAATTGAATTGAATTGTTTGAGAAAAAAAAAAATGGTTGTCTGTAAAGTAGGTTTACGGACGATAGTTTAACGTGACAACGTCATAAGAAAACATTGATGAAATGATTGCATACTTTTATGAATAAAATGGAATCATTTTTATTGAATTATCATTATTTTGTATGGATACGAAAAAGGAGTGAAATGAAATCTACAATTTTTTATTGATATATTTTATTCGCACGCGACAAACGGGACAATGAGTCATGTTTTTTCGTGCGTGCAGCGGGCGATCATCGATTTATAAGACGTTGTCACGTCAAAACTGATTTGATATTTTTTTTCAAAGACTTGCTATTTTTACCTTATTGTCATTTAAATTGTACAAAAGAATTGTTACATTAAATAAAAACACTATATTGATATCTAACTAAGGGATAAATAATTAATAATTATCGTATTTTCGGATAATTAAGTCTACAGTTAGTTATTTATTACTGGTCCAATAAGGGCTTATTTTAAATTAATTGAAACAAGAAAACATAGTAACATTAATTTATAGTACCACACATATACATATGTTCGGGATTATTAATGTTTGTATATGCTCTTTACTTAAAACGTTCTTCAAATATTTATATTGTATAGAAACGTCCTATCTTATCTTATCTAACTATTTGATATTTTACAATCGTAATCTTTTTAAGACGCCAATTATGAGTATCCACATACTAATTGTACAATATTCCTATGCTCAATGATACAGAGAAACTTGTTAATACTTTGTTTAAACAATATGATATTGCCACACCCGCAAAATTTTAGGAACGGCCCTCAAATGACCTGATTTTAAAAAATATTGATTACTATCACAGCAAAGAAGATACATTTCCAAGAAGAAGGCTGTTATTATTTTATAAAGAGATAACTCATACTCTTATAGATCATTATTTTAAGTACTGTTAACTAACCGGCTTAAAACATTTTTTAGATCAGAGATCCTTAAAGTGTTTGGAGTATTTTGTTATTTTCGGCAGCAAAACATCCAAACATAATATGATACATCACAAAAAAATTCATCATCGTCGTATATAGAAGATCTGTACATATTTCTATCAGGATCTTAGAATCGCAGTGACATATATTTCATCCACACCAATTTGCGGATTACTTATTTGTTTGTGGAATACCCAGCAAGTCCTGATTATCATATTGCGTGATCGAAGTCTCACTTCGTTTTCTTTATCGCTCCCTTCTTCCAATATTTTATTAACATATACATGTTTTACTTAAGGCATGAACTGAATATTCGAATACACATGATTATGGGTGGCTGTAAAATATGAATGTTATGTAGCTATTTTTGAATCGGTCGAGTAACGCCCCATACGGCTGGCGAGGACCCGCCGTAACTGTTTCCCGTTTTACTGCCTGGCGCTAAATAACAAAGTAACATTTTCAGTGCTGACTTCTGTGTCGGACATGCTTAATTTAGCAATAACTTTATACAGTAGAGGTATATGTCAAAGGAAACATCTTATTTTAAAACACAGTGTCAAATTTAAGTTGTAGGTTATTAGTTAGATGAATTTAAGGAGTAAATTTTTCAGATCACGTATCCTAAGTTGCCCGTAGTGGATGAAGTATAAAAGTGAAATGGATAAAAAAATGACAGTCACCATTTCTGAATTGGTTGACATCGTCTAGTCTTGGTTGAATTACAATTTACTTTATTTAAAACAGTGGTTTGCTTACAAAAAAATTGCTTCATCAAACTGTCCATACCTTTTACAAAACCATTGACCAAGCATACTTATGCTTTTTGCAACATGCCCGTGGATAATTGTGTTGATTTATCAATGTTCTGTTTTTCCCTATGACCTTTCCTATTATGTATACTTCTTCAAAAATATTTTCTTGTGCTATGTGCGCATTGTTGCAGCCAAAATAGTTATTATCTATTTGTAGTTTCTTCTGTTTCTATACAGATCGAATTAAAGTGGGGGTTTTCATTAACTAAACTAGAAAGTTTGAAATAAATGCAATCAATTAATTTCTTTCCAATAAGTTACAAACGGTATTTGTGAAGCATCGAACTCGCTAACTTGCGTGTATTATTCCTATATGATACGCATCTGTTCACCGTTGGGTTAACATAAGACTTTACTTATCCCAATATAGGAAATCAAAAATTACCTACCCAAATCTTGTGTTTTTCTTTTGAACTGGCAACACGAAATTTCACGTAGGAGTCAATGACAAATTAATTTTTAATCTGTCAAACCACGGAAGTGGATTTAAGCATACTTGAAGTTTTAGCCATACAATTTAACAATTTCGCTTACAAAAAAATCTGTTGTCAAGGTATTCACGCATGATCGCCTATTTTAGTTATATTCAATTTTATCTTTGTGAATTTTGAGAACAAATAATCTGACTTTTTTTAAATTTAAAAATATGTATTTGAATCAAAATTCTTTCGTTTTGCATATACTACATTTTTTTATAGTGATCAGTTATATCAACATTAGCTTAATATAATGCAAAATCTAACATGTTCAAGTATGTATAATGCGGGTTTAATTTTACAGGAAATTAAATGTTATTTAAAAAATTACTAGACAAATCCAAGTGCTATCAACGTCAAAAGTTCACCGGTTTGGTGTTTCCTTATTAAAACAAGTTATCTGTATAAATTAAAGAACGTGGAAATAATCAGGGAAAAATGTTTTTTTTCCGAATTATAAGGAAAACAAAAATTGCAGCCTGGCAACTTCTATGGCTAACGTCATTACTGTCATTTGAACGTTTATGACAATTAAAAACGTAATACTTGGAAATCAGCATCCTTTCGGATTGCTCGATATATTATGCACATAATGCCAAACATATTATGTTTAATACACTACATATTTACGCATTAAATATGTTTATTTATTCCAATTATCATGGGGAAATATTACAAGTGAATGACATTATCATGATAAAATATGACGGGGAACATTTTTCTACTAGTTTCAGTTAAATTTCCCAGGTAGTATTTTAATGTAAGTTCACGCTTGGCGGTAGTGGTATGCTGCAATGTTGTAAATTTACAACACCCAAAATGGAAATTTGCTAATTGGTTTCGCTTTTTCTATATGTGTGTTTAAATGATTCGATTTTCAAATATGATTGAGCATGTTATCAACATAAAAAATAAATAACAATTTTTCGTAGTGAAATTTCACTAAAAATAAATCCTTTTACAGTCCGTAGTGAATTGGCAATGTACACGAACAAAGTTTAAATCTCCGTGGCAATATATCGAATATTTTTTTTTAATGATTATTAAATACGTTTGATTCCCCTACCCATAGATGTCTTGTTAGTCTAAAATTTGATAATTTTAAAGTCAGAAATTTTTTTCTCAATTTAACTTAAAATTTCTGCTCAAATTTTGTATGTATATTATTTATAGTTAACAGGAAGCCATTTTAGTATGTGAACAATATGTTGAATTACTATTTCCCCGACTGCATTGTTCTCAAAAAACGAGCATCAATAAAAAAATATATATACAGATTCGAATTTATGTACAATTAAGTATATTTTTATGTAAGTGTGTAGCCATGCTAATTATCTTTAAAGTTATAAAAGTCATAAAAAATCGCATTTGATTCCTAACACAGTAGTATTGGCTGAACAAGTTAAGTTGTATGAAAAATTTATCTATGAAGCCGCATTTTCCAACAGTCAATGTACAGAAATATGATAAGTGAATCACTATTTCGAAAACGGCTCGAAACCTTTTTCTTTATTTCATAAAAACTTTCACAATTTGTCTAGATCTGTTCAATTGAATACCGAAAAATGAACATTGTAAATAGGGGTGTATTATTGTCATTTAGGCGTCAAATGAGGACTCACACTTGAATAATTCACGAAATGAAAGACGCAATTATCTCAATTATTTATAGTATTTTTATACTGGGCAGTGTGCTACTCTGCGAATTTCACTAATCAGCATGTCGCTGTTGTGTGCTTCGTAAGAACTCGATTCTTAAGACGAAGATGTGCATGTATGTTTTATGTTTTTATTACATGATGAATAAATGTAATCTTTGTATGTGTGTCTTTTATGTATTGCTATATTAAGGCTAGTAAATGTTTGAAATTTTTAAAATATCTTCTTTCCACCCTCGCGAAGGCTTCTGGATTACTACACCCATATGACAACACATTTGAAAAATTCTAACCTAACCTTTACAAAAACTCTTTCGAAACCGTCAACCATGTCACACTTAGATAATGACATTTTGCATACTGTCAATCGACTATTCATAAACTATATTTGATTTTGGAATAAACTTACTAAAGTAATTACCCATTTTGATTACTTTAAATATAATCAAAAATTATCGGTATTTTAAATAGGAATAATGTACCTCCCTTTTTGAAACAGTCACACTTTGAGGTTGAATTTCTAATGACATTTTGCAAACATCGATTGTTCTTAAACTAAATTCAATTTTCGAATAAACTTTTAGCAGTTCACTTTGCTTATGTGGCGTGTCAACGCATGCCGGGTACTAGCTAATATATATTCACATCAATCATAAAGGGAAGTCGAAATCAGGCTGAAATATGATTCAAAAGCCATGCGTATTTTTTACAGCATTTTATTAGGATCGATTCTCAATAATATTTGAATTATTTCAATTATATTGAATCTAAGTCTTCCATTAGTGTGTATTTGAAATTTGGAGGGTCAAATTTAAATATCGATCAATGTTACGGTTAGTTTCCATACATTTTTCGACATTGCATTCAATGTGTGTTATTCTTATTCACACGTATGGCGAAATGATAATAAGATTTATTTACAAGTACACATAAAGAAAATTATTTCCAGTTGCCTTCAAAACGCCCGAGACGCTTTTGGCCACATTAATTTGCATTTAGTTTTTATCGTTTCCGGTATTAGAATTTTAATTGGTTTTGTCGTATAAAATTGTTAAGCAAATATTTTCTTGAATCATTGTCGTATGGTTCATATCGCACCAACGATTTCAAAAATATTGATTGATATATGAGATCTTTACGGTTAGCCACGAAAATTATTTTCAAATATTTACACATCACGGATTTTAAAATTCATTCAACATCAATATGTTAATTATTGTTAATTGCACGCCAATTAATCGATATTTAAATTCACTTTTCTTGTTTAAATGACGTATTCCAATAAATCGTATAACTGGTTGTAAAGATGGCGTGTGGACAAATCAATTTCAATTGCACAATAATTAGTTGCTTCAATATTTTTGTACAGTAGGTATGTACTTAATAAACACATTGTTGATCAATAATGAATTAATTACGCAATTATAATTGGTTGCTATTTTCAGATGCATGTATTAACTTTTAAAATATCTCGAAAGGATCTGCTGTTTTCCTTTTCATGAAAGTCAAGCTTTCATTGCAATATTTTAACCAATGATAATTATACATTTATGTTAGTTTACATTTCGAAAATATTTTTTTAGAATAAACATAGGTCTCTGCATCGTAATTATTTTATAATGATTCTGTACACAGCAATTTTCCCATGACCTACTTTATTGTTAGCAAAAATATTAATGCACTGAAGAACCTTAAAACAATCTCAAAATTGTTGTTTTTTTTTTTTACATTTTTAGCTCCATTAAAGCGAATTATTTCTAAAATCGATGATATTCACATCATTTTATACAATTAGTGTCATTTTAATAAGTATAATAAAAGAAACTTGTAGAAAATGCGTGACTAACGTAGACATATAATTCACTCGGTCTTAAATTAAGTAATCTTTTTTTTTCCTTTTTACTCTTTCTGTGTTCATTGAATTTTTTTAGCGCCCATTTTGTACATCTGCTTTGCATCAAACGTATCCTCTGTGCCGAAAGAGTAGTGTTTTCTTTTTTTCGCGATTCAAAACTCAGCACAATAAAATTTCTTATTCTATATTTATACAATAATAAACTATTGAAGCGTTCATAAAATAATCGATCTGTGCCACTGAATTCGTGCCAAAAGTCTCAAATCATTGTCAATACCAATTTTTTTGACGATTGCCAAATTTTAGAATAAGAAATATAAGTAGCAGAATAGCTCGTTGAAAAACACCAGCAATAAATAACATCTGTATACAGGTAGTTGTTTATTTGTTCAATGACTCAAACACCTCAATGATTCTTGTTTTTTTTTAAAATATTATTTTTATGTGCTTTTTTATAACATGCATGAATAAATAAAATAGTTTTCTCAAGTTTGTTGCTCCAATTTAATGTGGTAAAAATAATATAACTACATAGTGACACATCCATCAACTTATTGACAGCTAAATAGTTTGGGCATATATATAGTCCACAACAGTGCTTCGCAACCGTTGTGCCACGGCACACTGGTGTGCCTAGTTTCGACGCTGTGTGTCGTGGCACAATGCATTCCACTGATTTAATTAAATAATTTACTTGTTAATGTATTTAATACATTTAGTAATTCTTTTAGGACCTCTTTCCGACATCGTAGCAAAGTTGATTTTACTTTAAAAGTAATCGAAATAACTGCACAGAAAGTATCCAGACTGAAGTTATTTCTTTTGTGTATGTATTTATGTATGCCAATTTGCTTTAATTTTGTTTTATAATATTTTGTGATAATTTAATATATATATAATACGATTTGAATATTTACGTTACAAAGGGGTTAAAGTTTTGATGATAATGAAATTATTTATTAAAATATATACACCAAATCAAAATTAAATGGCTTAGTAGTAAGCGATCGTAAATTACATTTATTTTAGTAATCCACACATTTTTGTGAGGTGTGCCGCAGGAGACAAAAGGTTTAGAAAAACTGGTTTATAGCATCAAAGCTATTTCGTACGATTTAGTTATGTAAAAAGTTTCATTTCTGCTAACTAAGAATATCTCTTGTATTCCACCAAGATATTTTTATTATATATTGAAATCAATGTTGATTTATATTTTGTTCACATAGCTACACCATGAGAAATTTTTAGTGTCGTCTTTTGGTGAATAAAAAAATTACATTAAAAACATAAACTTTATGCTTTGTACTACTTATTCAAATCAAGGGATTAGTTTAAACTCGACGAAATAATACCTAGTACACGTCATTTAGTAAAACATATTATTAATAGGCAATGGGAGTGGTAAGCTGTTTTAATACAATGTCATTTTTTTTGGATTGAAAATATAATATTAAAATACAGCGGTAACACTCAGCTGCGCCTCAGTTTGCAACTATCCCAAGGGCGTCGACTGACAATAAATTCAACATGGCGTAACGTGAACTAAAGACGTAACTTTAGACTGGCCATTCATCTCAGGAATACTAAAGTATTGCGTCATTTTACATCACGGCTCGTCCTTTTATTCTGTTGTATTTACCACAGTTCTAAGAATCTAATTATTCAAGTACGTTCTCTGTATATTAAATACAACCAGAATGAATTTATGTCCGCTAAATCACGATTTTTAAATACCTCCACATCGGAACATGTTGTCTTGTATATCCGTTATATTGAATGGATTTCCGAATTCAAATTTTGTAACAAAATGGTTAAATCTTATTGTTATAAATAACAGACTATATTTATACCAATACTATATTTAACCATTTCATTGCCGAAATCCGATTATTCGACTTTTGTTACTCTAGCACGAATTGTATGTAAAATCATTATTGAAAAAATATCCGGTACATTTTCAACAATATGTAGTGTATTTTTTCAGGGGTACAATATGGTTTAAATTATTGAACACATTTTACTTATATATTATTATTTTGAATGTGTAAACTTTCACTTCTTGTTGAAATTTTTATCAACTGATAATCCAAACCATTGCCACTGTCTATATAATAAAATTAGGGTATTGTACTAAAAATGTGGCTCATTTATTTATGTAAAACGATGATTATTTACATTAAAATCGCAACCCAAAACACTCGGCAACTTGAAGGTTAGTTTGACTCAAAGTGGATTGTTCTTCTGAAACCATAACCGTTATATATTAATGGTGGTATGTTTTGCATAATTGTTTTTATTCATTCTGTAGTTTGGCTGTAATTATTAACTAATGCTTAAGATAAATTATAATGCACCATTTCGCTTTAAATATCTTATATCAAATGTCGCACACGACCCTTATCAAGAGATCATGTTGTCTCTATGAAGTAATTGTGTGAGTCAGTAGACACCTTTTTTTATCTTTGAAATTTGAAACTACACAGACGACTGGAAAATTTTCCCATTCGTGAGTGATAGCATTTTGTTGATTGCCGCCCAATCTATTGAAATATATATTTCTCTACTGTATGTCACTCCAATCATTTGAAGAAAGAAGACAATTCGTAACCGTGGCGCGATAATCTGCCATGATCAGTCTCGCTGATATAAGCATATACTTTCGCAAAAATTACGCATTATTTCAATCCATTGAATACAAGATTATAAACGATATGTACATAATGTATCGCTTTTCTTTCGTAAAATATTTACTATCAGATATGAAATCACGAAAACTTTATTTGAAGGTGAATAATATGATAAAATTATAAACAAAAGTAAACAGCGGTTATAGAATTCGGAAAATATTTTTATTTTTAGTTGTTTTTGAAAACTAAACCACAAACCGAATCACTAGATACAATTAATGAGATATAGCAAATTAAATTAGTCAGGAGAACTTAAACATATATATAAATATATATGTATATAGATATTACTACATATTAATATTTTAATGTTACAAACCACATCTCAGATATAATTTTTTGTTAAATGCAAAGCTTTGATTTTATAACTATAATTTTGTACATATAGTAGAATTGTAAATTCGTCGTAATCTACCCTAACCCTAATAACGTGAACTGATTTAAAAAGCCGTCTATCATCCCTTAATAAATTAATACAGAGGACAATTTAGGCTTAACCAGTTCTCTGCTGTGTTATATAAAGGATATTGAAACACGGGGTGCTTCAAAAATGTGTTCAATATTGCTGACGTTAAAACAAAAACAAAAATGTAAATTATCACGACATATAAGGCTATACGTTAACACAACAATAAGCTTGTACGTGAAATTTTTGACACTGTTTTACATTTATACTTTTCAGCATCAAAACACTGCAATTGACTGATTTCAATCGTCAACTTGTTAGCTGTCAGTAGAAAAAAAAGACGAGCAATTGCGAGAGGTTGACATCGTTCAGTACGCGTATCGATAAGTATCGTAAGAGTTCTCTATCGTTTTTATTTCAATCAAGTATAAAATCTGATATCTTCATCATAAATGCTAATATTGTTTTTTTTTATTCTCGAAGTGACCTCGAGTAACCTTGTGAATATTCTATCGTTTATCTTGGGTGAAAGAGACTTTCGAATTATACTGCGCATTGACATATTGTTATAGTATCAAGTTATATTTATATATTTTTTTGAATAAACATCATGTTATTTTATTTATATCTAATCACGTTTGTGTATTTATTTATACTGAAAATAACATTTAAAGTTGGTCAGTATTCAGCTAAATATGTCCACATTAATATCTTTCTCTCTTTTAGTGGGTCAAAGCTATTTTAGCCAGTATGTTATCAAATAACAATAATTTATTAAACGATTAACTATATCTTAGAATTTAATTATAGTCGACACAATTAAAAATACAAATATATACATTTTTCTATTTAAAAAAAACTTTTTAAATATTGTATTTCAGGTAACGACGTGTGTTACCTTGACCTTATATTTTTGTAATCTCATATCTAATTGTTTTCTAACATCGCAATATTCAACATCTCCGATATAAAAACTAGTTAGTATACATATTTGTAAAACTAAGTAAAAATCAAAATTTCCATTTTTAATCAATCAAATTTAATAATATGCAATTTAAACATCTGTTAATTCAAAAAATTTAATTATTATGAATAATCATTTATATGACAATATAATTCGTGCTTAAGATGTTTTGATTGGTTGTTGTTTTTAGACATACGTTTAAGATGAAATGGTATTCTGTTAAGTTTATTCACATGCTGTTTTTTATATTCCACACTAATAATTGTATTTTTTGATCTTTGACATTTTCATCAACAGATGGTGTGTTTATAAACACAACCCGCATATACATTATATTATTTTGTAAATTACGTTGCGAGTGACTTTCTTTAGTGGCGCGAAGAATACCTACTATGGCAATAAGTAAACTAACACTGTGTGTGTTCAAGGTGTGAATATTATTTTTTTATTAGTAAAAAGAATACACTGGGATTTTCTTTTTAAGCAACGCGATCTATATACATTTTAATTTATCTTACAAGTAGTGTTAAAATGTATATTCGCGTTAGAGTACCTGTCCCATTAATGCTAGTGTTGTCGAGACGACCATACTCCACTAAAAACTTAATGGATACCTTCCGTCTACTCGAGAAAGTAAATTAATATTTTAATTACGTAATGCGAGTAGGTAGTTATGTTTACGTTAGCTTTAGTCACTCGCACATTGTAAGCGGGGCAATAACGGCCAAATATGACGAACCAACAACTATCATTCTCTATTTTAGTAAATTAATTGACGAATTTTTAATGAAATTATTCGGTTCGTTTCACAGCAAAGCAATTTTATTTTATATTTAGCTAATATTAAGAAGTGAATAACGAGTTCGCTAGCAATATTTTGTACTTGGTAGCGTATTATTTACTCCCTTATATTATGTTTATTGTTACTCATGAACATTTATTTGTTTGATGTGTTTGCTGTTGTTAAAGATACACCATCTAATATTTTTTTTCTGAAATTTGGCACACCCCACCAAGTCTGTCCATTTTCGTCACGCGTATGAATGTCAGATCTTGGTACAAATAAATTCTTTCATCGCAGGTGATATTTAATAAATTTCTACGACTTTTATGTATTTTAATATTTGTGAATGAAAAAAGGTTCGACCAACCCTATTTTCTTTCTCTATTTTCGTACTATTCGTTATCTTAAATGTATACCTTCAACTTTTACCCCACACCTTTTCGATTATAATTCTTTACGTTATTACCAGTTTTCTTTTCCATAATGTGCTGTCACTTCAAACTTCGAATGGAATGTGGAATTTCGTATTTTTTTTAAATTTCGCGATACATAGATAGGCCTAGACTTTAACTGTCAGTTCGTTCAAACGACTCAGCAAACTGCAATCTGTGAGTGGCTGGCTGGCCTTATTTTATTAAAAATCCGCCATCTCATAATTTTCTTGAAACATTAAAAAATGGAACAATTACAAACGGCGAATCTTCAATTGTTTTTAAATTAAAATTTCATTCTTTCTGACGAATTGAACTAGTTGATTGTCAATCATTACCATTGCGCTTAAAATGTCTTTTGATTTAATAACCAAGTCACAAATCGCATCGCCATTGGATGCCGAACTTAATAAATGTGCATTCGAAATCATACAAACCAGTTTGTCTACTTTTTCGACGTCTCTTGTTGCCAACTTCAGTGTGGTTAGTGGATACTCCTCTCTCTTTCTCTGTCTCTCAGACCGGATTATTGCATCTATAGCATACTATTTGGCTTGCCCATCAGATTAATTTCCAATAACGCTCAAACTAGCATTTTTTGCGCTTCACATGTTTTTAAAAAATCATTTGTAAGATTGCAGTGTCTAAAGATTATACCAATTATTTAATTTTCGGAAAAATGTAATGACAAAAATTGTATTTTTATTGTAAGTCAACAAAACATTAAATTTAAGATAATGTCATGCCATTATAATTTTTTTATTATTTTTTACTTATACTGAAAAAATGGCACTTTGTCAATGGATTAAATCGATGTTGAAGAATTATGAACGAAGAGAACTATAATATGTGCTTGCTAACTCTCAGTTTGTCTTGCTCACTTACGCATTGAAGTCGTCGGAGGTATTTCAATCAAGTTTTAAATATACTTTATAAATTAGATAGACGCTACACTTACTTTAAATTTGGAGTGTACGTGTAATTTGGAGTGGTGTAATTGGACGAGTTAATCTCATACAAAATTGAGGATTACGTTTTTTTCCCGCGAAAAATGTAAAAATAAGATTATTCTTAACAAAATATTTCGCTGCTAAGTGATTAAATGCATAGCGCTCGCAAAACCCACCTCACAGCAGTCGCCTGGCCGGGCGTGTATAGCCTGTCTAGGGATTGCAATTTACCGTCAAGTTTCAATAACCGGTAAACGGTAAATAATTTCACCTTTTACCGGTTAATTAAAAAACAAATATACGTGGATAATATCATTAAAATATATCTGTACGTGGCTACTTTCACTAAAAATGGTATCCTGGATTGAAACATAAATAATTTAAAATACATTTCAGGTGAATATTAATGTCATAAAATGTATTTTAAATATGTTTCAGGTGAATATGTATATGTTTTAAATGTACTTTTTTAAGTAAATCAGATAATTTATTATTTGCCACACAAAGATTGAATAATTTAAATTACGACTATGTAAAATTTGGTTTACCTGCCTGTAAGAAGTTCATACATAGACTATTAATTTATCCATTAACTTATTGATGTAATATATATATATATTTTATACATGTATGCATAATTTGTATCTATTAATATAAATTCATAATTTAAAAAAACGATGTATTGGATTATAGAGTTTATAAATAAGTGGTTATTTTCTTTGGTATAATGAAAACATACATAGTTGAATATGTACCTTAATACGAATTTTCTTCGTTATCTATCCCATAAAAACTAGAATCAGCTGCAGCCTGCAGTGGGTATCACGGTGACCGCGATTGCGATTGTGATAACAGATGACATCAGTGTGACAAATAAAAAACTTTTTATCAATGTTGCCGGAGTTGAAAAAAAACTTCTCACTCCCTTATGTATTATATATATCATAATAAAAATTCGTTATAATATGCCTGTCTGGCATTAATTCGCGGTTAAAAAAAAATCGGTAAAAGACGGTAAATTTTTAATTTACCGGTAATTACCGATGGTGCATTTTGGGCCATTTACCGGCTAACCAATCCAGGTAATGCAACCCCTAAGCCTGTCACATGTTGAATACGCAGACGCTAGCCAACATTTGACTGTATGCATCGTATAGACGGCCGTCTGGCTATGTGTGTGTGTAGCTAAGCGACCGTGCAATTTGGGGATTTGCGGAGAATATTTAAAACCAACGGGTAATTCGGAGTAGTTTAATTGGGAATTCCACTGTATTGTTAAAATAGTAGACTAGTAATAAAAGATTTCAACAGAATCCTTTATGAAAAATTCTAGTTACTTATGTAGTTTTCCAACCTCTTCATGATATATTAAATGTTTTATACTTCCAAATTATAACCAATAAAATTTTCGACGCTAAATGTCCGTCAATATAAATTAGATTTGTTTCAAACTTTAATATTCCTATGAAGATGAACTTCGTTAAAGTTACCGCCAAATTTACAAAAATACATACCTGCGTCTATTAGCGAAAAACAAAAGATCAGTCAGTCGCATTTTCCTGGAAGGAAAGTTTATGTTTCAAAAAAAGAATTAGAAATTTGTACCGCGTCGAGGAACCGAAAAGGTTCGCTTAGACGGCGGCGTTGCCCGAACGTGAGTTTATTACTTCTTAATGTGACAACGCTGTCTTGAAACTGCACAATGATCTTCTTTGGTTTAAAAAAACCTCATTCCGACCAGCTGATCAAACACAATATTCCACCGGCTGTCTGTTATTCGTCACCATTATTTATCATTTTATTTACCCACGACATATGGATTCAAGAATGAATATCAAATTCAATATGAATAACGTACTGTTAATCGTTGACGAAATAAAAGTATTAGAAGAGAATATGTAATTGTAACAATGATAATTTCAGTAGTTTATCATTTTTTCATTATAATCTAATATTTATAACATAAAATCATCAATCCCTCGTATGTATAGTGACTATTTTCGATCAATTCAATCGGTTAGCCGTTCATACTCTAAACAAGTGTTCCGCAACCGGTGTGCCGTGGCATCGCCAAACGATGACAGGTGTGCCACGCTGCATTTTTCCATCAGAAGAAAAATCAAATAATTCGTCTATACTATAAATTATTTTAGGAAGACGAAATCACAAGGAAGTAGAAATAATTATTTCTTCGTTGAAAAATGTCATAAGCACATAAATATTATACACATAATCTACACTATAATATGTACATTTATAAGAGAAAAAATTGTACGTACATAAAGTAAATAATACAGAAAGAATGAGCTATAACAAATGAGTCATCGATGAAGCTTTGTCATTATTATAAATATTGACTTACGGTGTGCCGTGGAAGACAAAAGGTTGCGGATCACTGCTCTAAATAATTACGCAAAAGAAGCACTAACTAGCTAACGAAATATGCAAAAAATAAGCATTGAACAAATGTCACCTGTCAAACGTGAAGTAATTTAAAATGTCTATATAATGTTTTTAGACAATGAGTCCATACCGCAAGAATTCTACTTATTTCACAGTATGTGATAGCCATGCTTTAAGAATTACTAATAAACAATATTCCGCGTAGAAAAATAATAAACAGCAACACCAGTCAGCCATTATGTGTTGCTTATTTCGAATCGATGTCCTTAAATCAGTTGAATGATATTATATACATAAATGACCATAAATGTAATTTGTTTTCTTCATTATTATTAATGGTATCTATTTTTGGCAAAACGAATTATAATATGTGTAAAATATAGTTTAATAGGAGAGTCAAAAACAATATGTGCACGCACATAGTTAAGGTTAACCTTTTGACTTGTCAAAAAGTGATACTTAAAAATATATGGTTATTAATTAAGAGTAGGGTACTTGTGTTAAAATATTGTCTGATCTGTCCTCATAATCAATAAATGTTTGCTTAGAACAAATGCTGCTAAATAGTTTTTTGAAATATTCAATGTTTATATATATAATTCAAAACCACAGAAGAAGAACGTGTTAAAAATGTATGATTTATTATATGTAAGTTATACGGTACCTAATAGATACAGCGTCGGCACCTGTCAGTGATGGGCTACTCTGCAACTCATCACAATCAATATTTTTAAAGAGTCATAAGTTGTAGCAGTCATATTTTGGTACTCCCAAATAAGATGCATTTGCGATAGCACTCATCCTAACCATTAAAATCCACTTTTTGTCAATCAAGTCACTTTATTTACCCCACAACGATTAATATTCTTGTCAAATATGAAAAAATCTACTTGAAACAATACAATCTACAATTTTACCGACCTATAAAAGCAACCCATATTATTACAGGCCTATCACTGTATCTGTTATCCTACGAGTAATACAATAAAACATGACCGTGTTGTATTACTATATGTCTATGGAGTGTAGAAATGGATATAAACACGCTTTTTATATTTTCAATTTGATATATTTTTTTTTATTTGAAGGGCGAAATAAAAAAAATGTGCGTGGTCACCATGCGCGACAAAAATAAATCTGATATTACTCGCATTAAAATTCGACCGCTATGATAATTAAGATAAGAAACTCACAACCTTATACAGTTTGTTTGAGTACCCTTGAGTTAAATTGTTAAGCTATTACGTGACCTTTATTGTTTATGACTGAAGATAGAAACATAAATATTTAAATTCTAGTTTAAATAACGGGAAGAATTAAGTACTTATACATATATTAAAACAATCTGCCTTAGTGGTGTAACACGTGATATTAATAAATTAAAATCCTAACATCGCCGAATCATCAAAACTATACCAAAATTACGTCAGTTATACCTGTACATGATGAAAATTTTCCCAAGTATTAAGATACGCTATTCAAGGACTTGGCGGAGCTTATTAACTGAAAAACACTTGAGATTTCTGTATATCAGTTGTATAATAGTTCTTGCTCGCTTATCTTGAATTCAGTAGCATATGATCTGGGTCAGACAAACTAGGTACACTGCAAATTACAGTGCAAAAACTATTTGACTTATAATAAGGCATGATAAAATTATATCTTATCATTTCATCATTTTAATAAGTATTTGTAATATACGAACGAGAAAAATATGTAAAAATCATTATATATCCAATAAAATGCTACGATGGAAACAACTATAAACTGCATGAAGTTAATAATGCGCTTTAAAAGAAGTAAAAATACTAACACTGCAATATGTTTTGCTCTAACCAAAATTAAGGGCATATCTCACGAATTATTATGTATAGATAAGATATATCAAAAGATGACGGTTTTTTATCTGTTGACGTCATATCGTATAGCGGGAAATATTTTGGTAAATATAACAAAAAAAAAATGGTTCGTCATAGTGACGTCAGATGTTTTACATAATGAACAATCTACCTTACCTATATTTTCGGGAACTATAACGTGATATGAAATAGAACGCTGCTCTAAGAGTTGGTACACTCTTGTTTCTACGACTTAATATAAACGATGATAATATTTAAATAAACATCGTGAATGAATTAAAATTCTCTTTGGTTAATATCTACTTGAACAAGAATCGTGCTAAAATTATGCCTTTCACCTTTGCTTTGCACTCCACATGACCCAACAGAGAAATCCATGCTGAGCTAAGATCGTCATTCTGTACTTCATGCAAATCGGACTAGTAGGTATGTGAATGCCTGTTTTACCACACGACACACCTACATCTTGTAATTTTCGTTTGCAAGCAACATATTTACTTTCTGACATGGTTTAATCGTTCATATCATATAGGACAAAAACTTATTACTATTCGGAAAAACGTGTTTTATGACGCCGTATAATATACATTTCAGAATAACTTTATGATAAGTTCAATTCCTATGCAGCGAAAAGTATGAAAATGCAAAGAATTCCACACTGTTAACGATGTTTTTAGTAAACGAATTCTTGCCATTTCTCTAGACTTTTATGTTGTTTTCTCACAGCATTATTGAAATATTTTCAGAACACCTTAGATGATAACTAATAATATATTTACAATATAATTCCGTTTTTTTATTGATGTCCACACAGCTAAAATCTTTGTTTGTCTTTTATTGACACGAAAAATAAACGATTCACGATTGATTCACCTAATTAATATCTTCCACCGTTATTCATTCTTAGTGTTTCCAACCAGGAAAATTTTACGAATTTTATAACATATTCAGCTTTAAAAATACATTTTAGCAACCGTAAAGAATACAATTACATACAATAAAGGTTATGAATACTGTGAAAAAATAGCAATGTATTTTAGTTCTACAAAATTATTTTTAACAAATATAGTTGATAGCTATTTCGGCTCACGCCATCGTCAGAAATAATTTTGTAGAACTAAAATACATTGCTATTTTTTCACCGTGTTATAATGGAGTTCTACCAAGTGAATGCCAATTCAATCAATAAATTGAAAGTCGCCGATATGGCTACCCAGGCAATTCTTTATAAACGGCTAAAACTTAGACATAAAACAACTGATAGTTCTGACGATGGTTGAGCCGAAATAGCTATCAACTATATTTGTTAAAAATAATTTTGTAGAACTAAAATACATTGCTATTTTTTCACCGTGTTATAATGGAGTTCTACCAAGTGAATGCCAATTCAATCAATGTTATGAATACTATTAGCAAATCTATTTTTGGACTAAAATGATTAAAAACAAGATAGCTGTTTCTTAGAGTTTTTGATTAATTCAATATTCTTCCCACATTTATCGATATTCTAATGTAATTTAATATATACATGCGAATTTTCACCTCGACATTAATTTGGTTCTTGGAAGTTTAATTATCAGGCTATATTGTGTTATTTTCCTCGTACATTTTTGGCATAAATTTTGAAACAGTCGCTGTCAGCGTTTGTGTTCTAGACGTCAGTGTTTTACCTTATGAAATATGAATAAGACAATAGCTGTTGTATGGTTCACGAATTAGTATTGTGGCTACCGTATGTATAGCAGAATAGAGTGATTTCTAAGAATTTTTTAAATTCGATTGTTTTAAAATATTTAAATTGTATCTACATAAGTAGCTTAAAATTATAATCACTTCTTAGTACTTCTCTGCATAGAATATATAAATTAGATAGTTGGAACTATTTTCAATAAAATGACAAATCCAGAGCTCTGACTCGACTGTAGATATAAAGTTTTTTTTCTCTAGAATTTAATCATGTTCGTCGAACCTTTGACTTTCTTGAGCTGCAATGATTGAAGTGTTTTGAGCTACACAACAAATATTTCATACAACAAATGATTACATTCATTAATGATCATGGAATTAAAAGCGGACATCTCATAAACCATTTAATATTTGACCTAAAATGTCTATGTTGATAAAGTGGCTAAAGCTCCTAGTAAATTTTCGATTGTTTTTCAGAAACTTTATTTTTATTTTCCATATTCCCAGTTGTTGGGACAAGGGTTGATTAAATTATTTTCAACCTGCTCTCGTTAAAACAACATCGGTTTAGCCTTTGCAAACGAAAGCAATATGCCACTGTATTAACCTTGTATTTTTATTATCAATATTTCATTGAAATTGATAGATAATAAAATATAGCTTCTCTTAAACTAGAATTAAGTATTTTGAGTATTAGATGCAAAATGCTAGAGAAAAAAGCTTAAAAAGAGAAGTAGAACATATTTTCGAATCTACAACTCAACACCATAGATCTTTTGTATATCTAATAATTTTCATATAATTTTATTCAATTTCTTTCTTAAAAGACACGAAATATAAAAAAGTACTGTTAGTATTTTATAACATACTAGCCTGTACCCTGTATGCGTTGCAATGCCACTCAAAAAAAAAAGAAGCCGCGACTTTATGGAATCGCCTCGTCGGGAGCCTCTCGCCTTCCGATTGGATAAGTCAGACTTGAGGCGAGGCCGGAGCCAATTAGAAACGATAAGCTTAGGTTATGTTTTTCTTACCGAAATTTGACAGTGGCGGCCGTATGTGTTTTTATTTATTGGAGTGCTTTTGGATACACAAAGTTTTTTGTTTTTCTATCTGGTGCGTACACAAATAAATCAGAAGGTTTTCCAACACATGAGCAGGCCATATACAGTTGTCCATGTGAGAAGCATGGATTTTCTAAATTTAGTCCACATAACTTGTAACGACTGTTCTTGTGCCTTATTGATGGTCATTGCAAAGGCGACTCGCACTGGAAACTGCAGACGTTTAAATTCTAATGGCATATCTGTCGGAATCATTGGGATGCGTGGCAACAGTTCATCTTCTCCTTTGAATTTCCCGTTTAAAATTGTAGCTTCAATAAAATTGTTCATCATTTTTCTTACTGAAAGCCTGGTACCGTTACAAAGTTGTGGTGGATTTATGTTTCGGAGAAGAATGATAGGGGCGCCAATCTTCAATGCTAAAACATAACAAAACAAAGCGGCGGCATGCCTGACAAATCAAGTGAATTCAAGAATTCTGTTGGATAATTGACGGCTTCGTCTTGATCCGTTATAGTATCGATGGACTTATACGTTATCGCTTCTCCTGGTATTTCATTTAGTATGCTGAAATTGATTGCATTGAAATTTTTGTTTTTGGCTGCTAATATAGCATGTGCACTGAGCCATTGATGACTTTTATGATTGTGTGCAATATTTGGAAAAACTTTGTGAATCAATTCGTCTATGGTTGCGGTTATTTTACAGAAATTCCCTGGCAATGTGATACATTGTGTGGATTCCTCTATTGCCATTTTCCTATTTCCTATATCCAACAATTGTTTTACGAAACGTTCAATGGATGCATCATGTTGTAGTTGTACACGCATATTGGTCTTCAAAGTGAATCTATGTACGTATCGCCATAAAACGGATGATTTGAGACATGCAATAAGTTCATCGGCCATTGTTGAACGTGATATAACAGGTAGAGTTTGTCGAAAATCACCAGACAATAAAATGAGTGCGCCACCGAAAAGTTGCTCATTTCCTCTCAAATCTTTTTGTGTGCAATGAAGTGCTTCCTTATGATTTTTTGTGTGCCATAGTACATTCATCGCATACAATGATTTTACATGATGTGAGTAGTTTGCCCGTTTAAGAATTTTTGTTGATATCGCATGTTGGTGTTTCAATTATTTGCATATTCAATGGCAGTTTCAGTGCTGAATGCGCTGTTCGGCCACCATCCAAAAGAGTTGCTGCAATTCCAGATGATGCGATTGCTAGTGCAATGTTTTTTCGTGATCGTGTGGCTGCCAAAACGAGTGAAATGAGGAAAGTTTTACCTGTGCCTCCGGGTGCATCTATGAAATAAAATCTACCACTTTGACTTGTAATTGCATCCATAATTGTGTCATACACAATACGTTGATCTGGAACCAATTTCGGAAGTTTCGTTTGAACAAATTTACCCAATTCATCCATATCAAAGCGTGTTTCTCGTTGGAAATCACGATCACGTCAGTCGTTTTCATATCGATTCAGCGCAGCCATGCCCAATTGTACCAATTATTTGTTAGCGATTACAAAACATATGTCCTCAATCAATAGCAATGCCTGATTATACACGTTTGGTGTGAATTGAACGTGTGGATTTTGAATTGTTTCATGCAAACTATGTAAAATATCTTGATACTCATGTAGCCTTTGTATTTTTTCCAAAGATCTTTTGGATTGGATGGAAAGAAAATTGTTAATATTACTGCAAATAACGCATGTATTTGTTGTGGGTCAACAGTATTCGATGAATCAGCGAGTGAAGTGTCCCAATGTGCATCATTTTCTAGAAGATTTAATTCGAGGCAAGCTTCACGATAAATGAAACATATTCGACCGCTTACTGTTGGAAGTGTTGTTGACTTACTCAATTCTTGGAAGGATGTCGGTCCACGTATGTTGATGAACAGTAATCGCAAGTAAACGCATTCTACATTATTTGGTTGAACAGTGTGCAGACGGCCTAATGCGTCGGTTGAATGTACATTGTAATGTCATTCAACTGCTTTACCTTGTTTGCGACGTTGAATTTTTTTCTGATGCATTCCATCTGTAGAATGTTGGCACTTCAGAGTAAGGTAGCGTCTAGCATATCATCCCTACACAATAAGAAAAATGCAGTTAACGTTGTTGGCTGTGGTGACAATGCTCTTACACGTGCATTTTCTGTTGTGAAGTACACTCGCTGTCCATTTTCAAGGTGAACTGCCAAATGAGTTACTGGAGGATGCCGTCCATGAATTGTAAATGATAATATGCGCCATATTGCTTCATTGTTACTAATGTAGCGTCCCAGTTGATATTGGTTGATTTCATCGATATATGCAGTTGAATTTCCCACTCCAAAAACTGCCATATCGTTTCATTTGTTGACATATTTACCAATGTATTTGATGGATTTCACTGAATTACAATACTTGACGTTGATGTGTGCTTTGTACGTTTACGAGAGAAGCTGTGAATACGGTAAAATTCAACGATTATTAACTTCAACCTCATTGTTTCACCCTTTTCTTTCGTGATTGAGTTGTACTCTGACCTATTCCTTTTCGTTTGGGTGGCATAATTGATTTCACAGTGAATGTTACGTTTTGAAATTCACTTTTGAAAAATAAAAATAAAAAAAATTGATATATTGAATAAATTCTTTCTATATCACACACGATTTATATGTAATATTTATTTCAATTCATTTTTTCATGCGAAATAAAACCAAAACAAAAAAGTCGGTAAAAAATAGAACATTGAAATACTTATTTCGAAAATCGAACTTTGTTTCAAAATATTCAGTACCTTACGTAAGTACCTACAGGTGAGTGAATGTGACAGATTTGCGTCGTTCTTGTTTTCGGCGTTGCTATGGATACAATGTGTCATAAATGGCCATTCTGTATTACAATAGTCTTGTATGAAAACATGTTTTTCGTAAATATTCAATTAATTTTTGTAATCAAATCAAATTCTGAGTATCCTATCTTTTGCCCGGTAGTCTAAGCAATAATTCGACAAAGTTTTATCCCAATTGGATTAATGGCGTAGGAGTTTATAAAGGACAGACAGACAGACATTCATTTTTATATATGTAGAATATATATAGATTAAATAATTTAAAAAATGATTTTTTTCCATACAGACGTGCTGTCAATATGATGGTTTCTTTTATCGGGTGAATTAATTCCAACTAGGAAATTTATTCTATACTAGGAGAATTTTCAAATATTCCAGTGCAATTGTTCAATTGAATTGAATACGTTGCTAATAAAAGTCTCTTAAGTATTCATTGATTTCCTGCCAATCAAAGCCAATAAATAATCTATTTTGTATGCATCAAATTTCAATTATGGATATATTATAAACATGATATTCTAATTCATGTCGAGAATGTCAATCTTGAATGATTAATTTAATTAAATATATGTGTCTATAAATATGGAAAAGAATGGTTTTCCAAGATCATTTAGTGACCAAAACCTGTTATGCTTACGACTCGCGATGGTGTTTTAATGTCAAAGCACGTTTGATTATAAAATTTCCAATAGCAAAAATAAATTTCCAGTGCTTATTTTGTGAAAACTTATTTTGCATGTAAAATTTAAAAAATGATTACGTTTTAAATATCACTTGTTGTGTTTACGATAAATAAATAAAACGTGTATCAGTCTGATGTAGGTGTAAAATACGTGTCAATTAAAATGACTCAAAACGGTGTTGTAAAAATTACTGTTTTTAATATAAATATAGCTAATTAATCACTTATTGACAGCAGTAGTGAATTGTCATTATATTCCTACAGATACAATAATATAAACTTGGTAAGTAAAATATTTCAGTATTTTGTTCTATAGATATATTTATACTTAAACAAACTCGTTTATAATATATAATGAGCTCCTCTAATAAGGCAACATGTAAACTAATTAACACTCCTGCTCTACAATTTTATTATACTCGCTATCTTTAGTTCAAGTTGCATCGTCTTTGCTTAGTGGTAAAAGTTTACGTATACCTGATAATTCTATCTAGTTATTATTTCAACCGAATATTTGATATATACAACATATTCATTTGTATGTTTCTACTCAATTTTTGTTGCCGTTACGAGTAATATTAAGGTATCCAACCCTCACGACGGTACATTTCTATGGGTGAGTGGTGTATTTATCCTTCAAGTATGAATTATAATACCATCTATAGACAACCAGATGTATTATTTTACCATTTGAGAACAGAATAATATTTTTTATTATTTCCATATTCTCATATGATGAATTGATAACAAAAAATATATTTACTTTCCATTTCAAAAAAACTCACTCCCCATAGCTTTCACCATATTAATTATTCTACTCCCGGAAAGGTTAACCATGAAAGTACCTCCTGTTGGATTATTGAGGAACAAAATGCTTTCAATTTTTACTGCGTAAATATCTAACGTTGAAAAATCTGTGGTACTTGTTGATTGGTTTGTCACATTGTTTCTCTTTTAAATTAAATCGTTTTTCTGATGGTTTTCTTTCACGTGCGCTGTAGGTTTCGCGCTTGCTTATATTTAAATAGTCTGACGAACGCTTTCGCGGTATAATACTTTTTAGCTCGTTTACTGATCGATGCCAAATATTTCAAAACGAATCTGTATTATATATAAATAAAAACACATAATGATTGTTAATTGTAACAACAGTAGGACATTAAACGGTTAATATATATAAACTACAGTAACATTAAACATATTCCTTGCGACACTTTATTATGGACTTAATACGCATGCGCAAATGTGAAATAACGTTTATATAATATGTCCTTTCGTGTAAATCACCAATATACCGATCTTGTTGTAATCTAAATCGTCAGAGCTTCGCGGTTTACAATATTAAAAAAGAAAAATATTCTCCACTAGGCCCTGTGATGTCTTAAAAGTAACACTAAGTCGCCATCTTTTCAACGGTTTTTCGTCCACACGTACAATCGCTAACATCTCAAGATTTTCACCATCGTAGGTGCGACATATTTGAACGATGATAAATTTCTTTTTCTCTAATTAATTCTCGTTATTTTAAAATTAGTTACATTTATAAATTCAACTTAAAGTCTCGTAAAGTAAATTTAAAACCTCTATCTTGTTTTCATTATCTGCGCCCATAAAATACCTGTGTGTATGCCTTTGAAAATGTCAACAAGAAATTCTTTTAAATGCAAGTACCCTTATCGCTGTTATCAGTTGTATTTGTTCAGTTTAGAGATAACCGCAAGAATGACATAGACAATTAAATGAGCCGAATCATAACAACCTTATTCAACTACGAATATTTCATCGCCCACGATGAACATATGTGTATCTGATTCCGAGGTTTCAGTTAATAGTTGAAGACTTAATAGTTCAAAAAAACCAACTCCATTTTGAAATTTCATTATCTGTCAAAGTTAACTCATCGAATACGTGATACGGTTATGCTACTACTTTTCAAACTGGTATCACCCGTTCTCCGCTGAGCCTTGTAAATAATATACCAACCCTAAATATTTAATTTCTGTGGTTGTTAAGAAAACATGAGAAGATTTATAGGACCAATCAGATTATTTATTAAAATAAAAATTTACCTAACACGAAAATTTTTCCACGATTAACTCCCATATATTTTTTAATGTCTCCTATCGACTTGCTAATATCAGCTGTCTCAACAATTACGACGTTAGTAGTAAGGGGTCAATGCTGCTAAAAGCAAAGTCATTATTTAGACCAGTTCTTGCCGCAATTTTTCATGCCATGGTCCCTTTAACCCTCTTACTGCTAACGTCTCAACTGTTGAGACGGCTGATTTTTCTGTATTTATTGTTGATACCCGAAAATATATTAATTAATAGTGGGTAAAACCTTGTACTCGCTAATTTTTGAGTTAATGCATTGCTTCATTTGTCCTGACAAACTCAATAAGATTGTTTCAAACCAGTATTATTTAATAAACTTTTGAAGTTTAGATGTTGGAATATTCGTTAAACGGCTCAGCAGGGAACGAGCTAAATCTAAAAAAAGTAATTCACTGCCCTCTTGAACAAGAAACACGTTAAAAAATGTTACAAATAAATAAATTTTTGCGGTTCCGAACTTATATTGTATATATTGCTTATAGGAAATTAATAATTAAACAGCTAAATCGGTAAAAATGTCACCCATAAAAACAGAAACATCTTTCTGTTTCGGCCACGTGTGTGTTGCCATATCTTACTATTAACATTAAAGAAAATTGAACTGGATACTTGACTAGACCGGGGGGCGTTTCTTTTATAACTAACCTTACTACCTTTGGTTGCTGTAATATTATTATTACCACAGGCTCTATGTTAAATACGCCTCTTCTGCTGCTTAATAAAAATAATTATACTTACCTTTATTATAAAATTCAGTTTACCTCCTACTGATCAACGGCCCTCCTAATATACTTTTAACAACCATCGCCATGAAGTTGTGTGCGTATATTTTCGCAGAATTTGTCGGTAAAATGGAAGTCTACCTTTACCGATTCTTGGGAAGACGTATCCAAACTTATACTTACTTATTGCTTAAAATAGCCATCACTATATAAGTCGGAAACGTGGGCATAACTCAATATTTTTTAGTCTACCAATTATTTAGTCATGCGATACAAACTGTGATGGTTACTTGGTTTATTAATACTAAGTGGTTTTCTTTAGTTGGCACACGCATGATTAAAAGTTTTTAGTTATAATAAATAATATAAGGCGAAGATGTGTCCATTTTGTAATGTTACTTGTGAATTGTTTGATTATTAGTCTTGTAATTTTTAAAGTAGTGTATTATTTGCAGCCTGCTGTTTATTTTGAATTCCTAATGTAGCTATTCAGCCTTACTGTTCAAATATAAACTAGCGTCATATACATCAGTACCATCCTTCGTGTACATAGACTTCATTCAAAATTAACACACAGCTGCTTTTTAAAGTCTTTCTTTTAAGAACGTGATGATTTCGAACATATCTATTTTTTTAAGTTCCTTTTTTTGAAATTTATCATATATCATGGCACGCGCTTTCTTTGGCTGACGCACTCGTAGTTTCAGTGCATGTACATACAATGTTGTTATTAAATAATATTAATTTTTACTCCATCAGACACGTATGACTTTGTGAATACGTGCCGTGAACTTCAATCTATTCTTCAGTTAAATTTCGCCATCACTGTCGCTTTTGCGCACATGCATTCTCGACACGGAGTTTTATGTCAATCGGATATACAGATGACATCGTCTCCATTGTTCTGCCAGCAATAATTTAAACGCTATAGAAGTTTACAAAATACGTATATACTAAAAATAACATTCACTGCTGCCTCTTTGTGAAAATTTACATCCAGTATACAATTAAATATATATAATTCAATTAAAATGTAACAAAAATATTAATGACGTATTTGTGATAAAACTGATTCATTACACAAGTAAAGTACCTGAAGTATGCTTAAATATGCAATAATTAAAATGCCATTGAAATCGGTCACTTGCAATGACTCTGTGCTAATAAATACTATCATTCTGTCAGTTCGATATTTTATCTTATAATTCTCGTAATATAAATATTATTTTTGATTAATCACTTTTCAGCAATCTTACGATAATATTCATCGCATGATAATTAAAAGCAATTCATTAGTGGAACTCACACCGTAAAATGAACCTGTGAGCGTTTTTGTTATCATTTTTAGATAAAGTTATTTTTGGTATTAATCAGATGCATGCTTTGTAGCTTTTATTATGAATGTTGTATAGGAATCTAACGATTACACATCTCGTATTTATAAAAGTTTTTAACCCTTGAACTGCTATACATTTTTGAAGTTATCGGTATCGGTGCTGGAATATCCGTTATACAGTTCAGCAGGGACAGGTTAATATAACAGCTAATATAATATATTAATAATTTTTATAAAAAAGCTTCTCACAATTTTAATAAACCGGCCCTGATCACCCCCAAAAACGTGGAAGTAGTTCAAGACAAATTTAATTTATTTAATTTTCGTGCTTTTTTTTAAAACTCACTTTATGATTGATTTTACATCTCAGCGTTTTAACATTTATGGTCGATAAAATCATTGTCTATAAATAAAACATCGTTGTTCCTCAGGCCCCGCGTTGTATAAAATGTGAAAATTTACTTGTAACATCTATTAACCGGTTATCAAAACTGGTGACCTTCAAGACAAAATGAAACAGTGCTGATGAATGCATTTTTATCGTCTCTTGAAAATAATTATAGTATAATCAAGAATAATCGTAAATGTATGCACAAATTATCTTTTATCAGGAATACGAAGTGTTTTATGGACCACAGATTGTCGACAGTAATATCAATTCGTATTGATATAATTTTTAATTGTTTACTAATGTTTAATTTATTGGGAATAATCATATTGTTGACTATTCTATCATTCATCTAGCTTACCATTACTCGTTAATGTTACCGTTTCGAAAAATCCAAGTTTTAATAATTTCATAAACTCGGCCCGTTAATAAAATAATAATAATTATTCAAATGCAGACACTATAAAATGCCTGCAATGGCGGGTGGTCTTCCTAGCGGTTCTTTTTCGAACTAAATGACAGAACTTTCTGGTGTACTTTAGTTGTATGACTCTTCGATAACTTTGTGTTTTAATCGTATGCTTTAATCTGTGTGATGACTTATTAAAACCCATACCATATTTGCGATTCAAAACATGAGTGTAAGTGCCGCCAAGATTGAGGTTGGTGTAATTAGATTTATTTAACCATTAGAAATATTCAGTATCGGTCGGGTCAGGCTTTGTAATTTTTTGAATTTAAAATTAATATATATATATATATATATATACATACCAACAATATCAGTAATGGAACATATAGAATCATTATTCAAGTTTGTTAAGTAAATAAAAACATAGCCTCATAGTTTTATTTAATAATTTTGCATTGCACGATTTGTGATAATTTAATTTAATGTTTTGAAGTTCTTAACTCAGTGTCCTCGTTTCTCACCTTGTTATTGTTTGGTTACCATATTTGTGTTAAGGTGTTGCAAAAAAATTAAAAATTTATAGGAAATAATTCATACCACAGTTTATCGTGCGTTTCAAAATTCATTTAGTTAGAACAGACCCAGTTTTTTTTTTAATATATATTTCGCAATGACGGAACGGTGCCAAGTTTAATACGTTCAAATACAGTTTTATCAAACAATCAAATAATCAAATGCGCTTTACTCTATGCATCATGAGTATGCGAAATTTTTATTAATGATTACACTATATGCAGTGAGAAAAATAAATAAACTATCAAGTGTCGTATAAATAACATCACACAATTAATCGTATTTCTCTAGATAATATATAGCTGAAACAGATTTTTTGAAAAGGGAATTTAGCAAGTATCCATTCTATTTTTTGTAATGCATGTCAGAATTATGCCAAAAGACATCGAACTAATTAACATGACAAACTATTTTTTTAAATATAAATAATCATAAAGTAATTCAGAGTGATCAAATTATATTTTTGAAAAAAAAATCAAAGAAATGAAACATTTACTTTCGATTCATTTTTTATGACTAAATTCTTCATTCGTGAATTCTTCGTTTTTTGATAGCGATATATTTTATTCAAAGCAGCCATTTTTATAGTTACGCCTAATGAAACTTACACCTCGAATGTATTTGTAGAGAAATATGATTTCAAAGCCACTAAAAAGTCATTTTTTAATGAAACGTTCTTAGACATCATGATTTTTTCCCACATTTACTTCACAATAGGAAATAATTGTGTAATGTATGCAAGTGTTAAAATATCGTTATGTTTTACTGTTCACTTTACAATTCTCAATAAATCGCACATCACAGAAAAATACAAAGTCCTAAAGAGAACATAAAAACCACACCTGGCTTTTAACATAATGGAACATTTAAATTTAGACTTTGTTATAAGAATGAGTCGTATACAACAGCGATAGGTACGGGAATACAAAGGTTGTTCACTTCTACGAGATCACGGAGTGCAGTTGAACAATATTTTTGGATACGTTTTCTCGAGGCATTGAACCAATACTGAGCATTAATTCTTTGAATTTATCTTGATCATAAAGGGGACGTCCATTGATTATGTCAGCAAATTTTAAAAGACAAACTAGTTCAGTAACATTTACGATAATAGTTTTCGATTTATCTGTAAAGAACAAATGTTCGTCAATTGTTGTAATGGGTCAGTTGTTTCTTAAATTTCTACAAGTAGACATCATTTCCATCTAACAATTCTGCGCTTAGCATATCTCTATTTAGAATAATTGTCACCAGCTTTCTCTCTCTCCCTGTCTTTGGCCAGCCACTGGTTTCAGCCAAATTCTTGGCGTTCGACGAGCATGTGTTGATTGTCGGTCTAAGCTCTAGCGGTCTAAGGTTGAATATAAACTGTGAGGTAACATAGATGCGATTCAATTTGTAGATCCGTTTAAGTGACAAATCCTGAACTTAAGGAAAGCATAGATAGCATAGAATTGTGAATCGAAATTGATTGTTATTACTGTAAATGTTTATGTCGATCTATTTCAACCCCTGTCCTGGTTTTGTTGACATAATTAATACTCCCCAAATAATCAACCTTGATACGTACACATATGCCAATGTTCGAATATTGTCGTTGTTTTGAGTTTTTACAGTGACGTCGTTGAGGAGTAGCTACGTGCTTGCCTGCACGCAGTCTGTCTTCACATGTTTGACGGCGGTAGACTTGCGATCACCTAAATTATCCGCTTTTTAAATATTGAATGAGAAAAAATATTGAGCCAAAGTTGAAAAGTCGGTATTAATAAGTATTAATTAAATAATGAAGTGAAGCCATATCAAAGACCCTGTGATCCAAAGGTGTTTATTGTGTTTCAATAGCATGTTCGTCACAGTCGTTTGTGAAATTACGACTGTATCAGATAACAAGTTTAAAACATTTTGAATTGTTAAAATCTGCGTCACTCGGTTGATTTTTAAACGATTCCTATCCCATATAAAACACAATACAATCGAGGCCAGGCTACAAATATCAACGTTTAATGTTTGTCAGGTTTATTTTTGTCTCTTTATAATAACATTCAAATTAGGAAGGTAAGTCCGAATGACTAATTCCCGAAACTAAATCTGCTCGTCGTTCAAAAACAGATCTGTTATTCGAAATATGAATTATTGCATCGTTCTGTCTAATTCAAATACAAGACTGCATTTAAAACTAAATGTTTTAACGATGAAGTCATTCGTTCTCCGTAGCTCATTGATTTACAGTTATACTCTAAACAATAGATCGCTCGTCAATAAATAGTTAATCAATATTCATGGAGATAGATATGACACTCAATAAACACGCGCGTAGTTTATAGCCTAACGTCATTTATTCCATTCACGTCTCTTTTATATAATCATGCCGTTTCCACTAAACTGGTATGATCCACGAAGTTAACTTCCACCTTTTTTTATTTCCGTCGATAGTTATTGACTATAAGATGATAATAAGGACCGGTTCAACCCATCGCGAGTTTTATATCGACTGATACGAGAATACTCGCGATGGGCGGAACCGGTTCCACGACTTCTTTTGTCCTGTTGTTCCCCAAAAATGTTTAACTGTTCGTAATTTCATTGTAAAATTCATTATTCATACTAATGTGAGTGTTTCATAATTATTTATTAACTGTTAATTGACAATTAATTTGATTACAATCTGGTAGCATTTAATTTTGCAGGGTTCCGAACATTTCATCTGTATACCATTATTCGTCATTTTTATGCGGATTTTGTATGATTACCTGTAAACTATTTTCCTAGTTCCTGAACGATTGATGTTTTATATCTGGTAATCGTAAACTCATTGTATATTTAGCCTTGTTTTAATTATTGTCTTGTAAGTTGATATTGATCACGTTGAGCGAAATCGGTCCTGATATTAATATAAAATTATGAAAATATTACAAAAAATTGTGTTCTATTATTTTAATAAATCGGAAACCAGTCTTGTCAAGTGTGGAATCTGTTTATTAATTGTGTTTGATTTATTTAATTTCATTGTCTTCCCACCAAGAAGTGACAGTTAACATCTTTAAAGTGATTATCCGCATGTAAAAATCACTAATGCCAGCAAGTTTTAAATGTACGTGCATATATTTGTATGCTATTTCGGTAAATGTTATACTATCGTTTGGTTGCATCGAAAAATCATGAATTTATTGCTGAAAATTTATTTCCGCTCTTGGGCATGTAATTTTATACACCATAATGGTTTCATATTTCGTATGCTGATAATTAATTTTTCAATTTGTTCAATATTTTAACAGAACGCTCGTAAATATACCGATAACGCCTGCAGGCTTCAATGATACTCGACAAAATCCTGATTCAGCCCTGAATATGGTTATTGCGATGCAATTTATAGAAATGAGCGATGACCTTCTAAATCATTTCTATTTGTTTGAGGGTTGCAGTGATTTTTAAAACGAAAAAAATAATATTTAATTATTTGTTCACGGTATTTTGGTTTTATCAACTACCGGGAACTGAGTATGTTGCTCTGAACAACCGGAATATGGCCTAGGGTCCGAAGTAATGAATTAATTAAAACCGATAAATTTGTGATAACAAATCAAAATGTTATTGCATGGACGAACAGATATTAAAATAACACTGCGGAAAAATAAGTATAGCTGCGGATCACTTGTTTTTCTCTTTCTAACATTAATCTGTCAATAGATGTCATGATGAGAAAACAAATGATTAGCTGATCGTATAAAGTTCACGACTCTACCTAAGTTACTCATGATTTCAATTAAGCTCTTACCTACATCAAAAAATTATCTTTTTTTGGCACTTGTCGTGTCAAGCTAAAAACCAATTAACGAAAGATGACGATGTGAAGATACATTAAAATTAAAACCCACGTCCCGCTTTTTTAGATTGGCTCTCTCCCATTCATTAAGCTTCTTCTGAAGTATTTTAGTGAGTCATGTAGGTAGATCACTGTAGGTAGAGCAATGGTTGGGCTTTAACCTGTTATTCATTGATTCGTTCATTCATGTCCGAAAGTGTGCCAAGGGCGCGATGACCCTTAGCCGGCTCTGGTAGCACCTCGGTACTTGCCTGCCTACAGGTGGAGGAACGTGGGCGAGTGTGAACGCCTCTTAGAATCTTCAGATCATCTGTACACCCAACTTATATAACTACATCATTATACTTACAACTTTCCGATGATTACTAATAATGGGCCGATTTCCACTCACAAGTGGATATTTTCTGTTGCATAAACGAAATTTGAATAATATCACTTAAAATAACCATACCCTTAGATCACTTTTAATGTGTTAACTGTTTAATAAATAACACCATTCAATTTGTGGAAATACTACTAAATTATGAATGTATTATTATTATAAACACTCTTAGATGATACAGTTCTGCGTTACGAGTTCGGCTTTCTAAATTGCAATATTGTTTTTTTTTAAATGTCTTCAGTTACCTTAAAAAAAACCCAGAAAGCGGAACTCTCTTGCCTGCCTGGCCTAAATGTTTAATTTAACCCGCCAACTGTCACATAATGGATATTTAAACACTGAATAATTTAAAATTCAAGTCGGTAGTGTTGATGTTAGCCAAGCTTGCAGACATCATCAGGACGAATCAGATTAAATTTCAATACAAAAATTAGCGCTTACATGAAAGTTGTAACATTGTTTAACTCTCTTAGATTTTTACTAACACTGCAATCAACTGTCTCAACACTTGAGACATTAGCATATACAGTGGAACCTCGATCAACCGTTCTCGCATAATACGTTTTCCCGGATGGAACGCTTATTTTTTATAGTCCCGTCAAACCCCCATAAGAACAATGTTAAATAATCCCGCATTAAAATACGCCCACTTTTTATGCATTCCACGAGCATAGTCCTCAGGCAATGCATCAGCAATATTTATCAATTGAAAATTGTACATAACTCAACTTACCGAATGTGCCTTATTATTCTTAGATTTTTTTATAACACTGGAGTTGTGGCACATGTACGGCGAAAGGATATTCCAATTCAGCACACCTTGAATATTGAGAGAAAATATTCAATAATTGAACATTTAAAACAAAATAAACTTGATTAAAATCAGTTAAGACTACTTTGTACTGATAATTAAATAACAAAAAAATGCTTCTCCACATGAATGTCCACAATTTAACACTGAATCCATTGATAATATCAGGGTTCTGTTAGTTTGTAATGTGCTATTTTTATTTCATTCGGTAACATTATTTTCGTGATTGATCAAATCCGTTGATGTTTCGCTGTCTATTTGCCATATTATAGAACAAATCAGAACGTTGATTTTTCTACAGTGTTCTCTGAGAATAGAGATTCTCTGGGCGAGATAAAAATGAATGAACCAACCCAATAAATGCGTGGCAAATTTTTTACCTTTTTGTCCATATGTATATCTACAATTTTAAAGTCTTGAAATCAACTTGGTGTTAATAATTAAAATATAAATATAATTTCTTGATTTGTGCTTAGTTTTTCGTTACTAGAAAAGGCTTTCAATAAGTAAAAACTTTAAATTACTCTTAATATTTTGTTTTATGAAAATTACAGATTATTTTTGTGTTCCTTTACATAAATTACATCATTTATCAAATAAAGTTTATAAAATTATGATGTCGACTGAAGATGCCCGATATCAAATTTGAATTGTTAAAACTGTCAACAAATCCAAAAGTTTTTACCATTAATAATAAACTGGTAAACAATCACATACAATATAACTGCTATTAAGCAAATTTCACTTTCAATTTGGTGCTTTACGCGTGAAACGTTTATTGAATATTTCGATGCAACCAGTTTTATATAAAATAACAACTATTTTTTATTTATCAATTTTTGTTTCAATTTTGGGATAAATATATTGCCTATGTTGTTTTGTAAGCTTTCCTTAATTTTGTATTTTGTCATTTCCATATACTTGTCTATGGTCATTTCTTGTCATGTCAAAAAAATATTTGAATGGGAGTATCGTTCCTATCTCTATTAGACTAACATAGACCAAAGGATGATCGTTTATTAATTTTAATTCATTCTTGGAAACAACATTTTTTTATTGAACCGAAAACACCTACTACCTAAACAACAATTATTATGGAATGTTCAAGTACAAGCCAGGGCTTTGCAGCCGGTATCGTAGTCTCGGTGTTTTTTTTCCAGAGTCGTGAAAAACGAGTGACTCCGGCTACTTTCTCGATTAGATTTTTAAGACGATTTCAATGAATTTGTTTGTTGTTTTGTTAATTTAAATATGTCCGGTAATGTAACACAAACATAATGACATTGATGAAATTCTTGCCACTACACCTAGGCTAATTAATATTGTCATTCTTTCTTGGGGACGTCATCGTAAATTGACCCCAATGTCAAGCGGATTGACAATAACTGAACGCTGATTTAATTATCATCGAATCAAAATATTTTTAGCACATAAAACTTCTCTTTTAAAAATTACAATTCGACTGTTTTATAAATTTGATTACGTTATTCATATGCGTGTAAGTTACGCAAAATTAAGCAGATGACAAGTATTTGGAATAAACAAAATAATATCACCACACCATAAGTCATTAACACGTTCACTCCCACACCCCTATAAGTATGCATGCGTACTCTATATAAGCAGTTGAATAATGACTTTAAATCAATATCGAATGGTTATATGTATTTAATGTGTGGGTCAACATTTTATATTTTCTTAAATGATTTTGTGGGAGTTGCATTCTTTTGTTTCTTTAAAATATTTTTGTCTATCTCAAAAATGGATTGACTACCTAAACACTTCTAATAAAACTTATTATTTTTTACTCGCAAGATTTCTAATTTGAATATTCTTTTTACGGCTTGTTGAAAACTGAAGTGGGAGTGAAAGGCAAATGTCGATCAAAGATGTTCGATTAAACGGTATTGCTTCGGATGTCGACATATTCCACCCGGACGAGAGTGAGTTCCGCCTAGTACTAAGTATATTTAGTTTGAGCGTATTAGTTAAGTTGAATTTCTTTGGCGATTTCCAATTTGTATTTTTTTTTATGTTTCAAAAGCAATATGTTTATAATTGTCTGTGAAATATATTTAGATATATCAAATAAATATGCCTTAAGAGTGGTGTTATGCGATGAAGTACAAATAAATATTTAAAAAAATGCTTTAAACCTCAAACCGCTAACGTCTCAACTATTGAGACGGCCGATTGCAGTGTGTTCATAGTTAACAGCGTAAGAGTTAATTTTTGTACTGAAATAAAAGCCTAATTTTTCTTGATAATCGGCATAAATTTGGTTAACACTATTGAATTAATTTTTGAAATATTCGTTGTGGGAATATCTTTTATGTGACTCGGCGGCGAATGGGTTAAGAGTGCCCATCTGTCATCTAGAGGTTACAGTTTGTAACTACTCGCGTCTTTCGCGGCTTCTAACAGCCGAATTACACATTTTGATATTTTATATTGATAAGATAAATTTACAAGGAATAGTATAGTGGTGATATTATCTTTAAAAATATAGCTCAAATCAAAAATAATTATCGTAATACTAAATACCATTTATCAATCAAAAAAGTTCAGTTTTTGGGATCATTACACTCATTCTGGTATTTATTTAACTTATTTGTTTATTTTTAAAGACATTGTATCTCAAAGATGCAATCAATTATATATAATTTCGATAAAAAAAAATCATCGATGACCTTCCGTAAGAAAAGTTATTCGACTATAAGAAAATACGACTGTACCGCATGTGACCATACCAACATTGTAGTCAGTTAACAATCAGAATTATTTCAAAACAGATAAAAAGATATCTTAAAATAATATGATAAATCTACTGATAAAACTACGTGATATATACAATACAAACGCTCGAGATTGCAATCGTTATTTATTCACGCGGTTATTTTCTTCTTTGATCTCATTGATTAGTGTCTATTAGACAGTATGTTAAGTCACCTGTACTTTTATATATTGGCTGACACTGGAACTGTATAATAAGAATGCAGAAGACCATAACTATCATGTTTTCTACAATTAAATACAAGCATTACTCAATTCAAATAATCTTATATTTTTTAATTTATGATATCGACTGAAGGTGCTTGATGGAACTTCAATATTAAATTTGGCGAAAAAGGGCGAAATCCGGGTCGTTTGTGATAAGACATATGGAATCGTACAAAGTTGTAACAATTCAAATTTATATTTTTTATTTTTATTATCTATTTGTGTCATTCAGTTGTTAAGGCAAATAAAAATGATATCTCAAAATCTATACTTGCATGCCGTCATAACTTATCTACAATAAAGGGGCTTCTTTGGGGATGTTCTGTCTATCTATATTTTAAATAATATATATAACACTGTGCATGGACAATATTGTTAGTTTTCATTTGGCTCCCCAGATGTCAATATTTTTGATATTGAAATAAGATTTATAGGTATATGCATATTCTAGATTACCTTTATCTGTCGAATTCGTTGGAAGTATTGTATTATGATTTTTATTAAATATTATATATATATAAGTACACCCAGTCATTTTTTTACGCGATAATGGTTCCAGAAAACGGCGCGTAAAAAAATCACAACTTTCATATAATTTGACAATTTGGTTCCAAAAATTGAAATATCGCAAGAAAAAGTCCCAGAAACGTATGAAAAACTGCAGTCCAAAAATGCGTGTAATCGAATTCGCGTAAAAAAAGGACTGGGTGTATTGCAATTAATTCTATCCTCGATTTGCTTTTTATGAGACGCTTACTTTAGTGCATAGTCGGTGTTGAATGCAAGTTTTGTCTCATGTTCCATTATGTGTATTTTATATGTCAAAGTTTATGATAACCATTCACAATATGTTTTCAAATTAATAATGATTTGTTCGTTTGGTTTCAGGAATTTCAAAAATCCGACAATGAAGGCGCTTTTCCAGGAGGCGACACTTATCCTGGTAATTGGAGCATTGCTGAGCATCGGTTATGCCAAAAGCATTAACAATTTTACAGTGAAGACTGTTGATTACCAATACGAAGATTATGATGATGATATCGACCACGAAGAAATACTTTTCAACGAAGACAAGCCTTGCCCCAGGGATTGCATTTGTACTGCGTCATTCACAGTGAGGTTAGCACGATGCAGCAGGCTGGAAATCGGTACACAGAAATTCGGAGACGATATCACAGATTTAGTCGTCGAAGATGTTGATAGCAAACACCCGATTGTTCTAAGCGATATGATGTTCAAAAAACTCGGCCTCCAGCAAGTTGCCAACATCAAAATCGCAAACAGCCTCATCACAAGTATCAGCCCCACAGCATTCAAAGGCTTACACGAACTTTCGACTGTCAATTTGACTGCTAATAATATTAATAGAATTCATCCGGAAACTTTCGCCTATAACAGTAAACTGTCTCTCTTAACCCTCGCTGATAATCCCTTAACGCTGACAAAAGGAGATTGGAATCCATATTTCTTAAATTCATCATCTATCCAAGAGATAGTAATTTCTAGCTGTAACATCAAATCTCTCCCTAAAACAACATTCTCTAAAATGACCAATTTATTGTACATAAACTTGGCAGAAAACAAGCTCCACAAAATAGATGTCGGTGTTTTCTCAGACCTTCAAGATTTAGAGGAGGTAGACCTGTCCCACAATTTCCTTAAGACTATTCCAGACAAACTGTTCAGCGGCAACAGCGAATTGGCGACTCTCAGGCTTGGAAACAATCCTATTACTACAGTCATCAATGTGCAAATCAAAGAATTGCTGGCTCTCGATCTCGGCATGGCAAAAATAGAGACCATCGGCCCGTCTATGTTCAATGGAATGCAATTCATTTCGAATTTAAATTTAAGCGGAAACGGTATCATAACCATTCACAATCAAGCTTTTCACAGGCTGGTGGAACTTAATTATTTAGACCTCTCCAACAATAAACTAAATCTCATATCAGATCAGCTCATCAAAGAGAACGTTGAGTTGGATGTTTTGAAAATCGGCAACAATCCACATTTGAAAAGCTTGCCTTCAAAAGGATTCGCTTGTTCAGCTGAACAATTCAACATTTACTTATTTGACGCTTCCGGTTGCAGCTTAGAAATTATTCCTAATGAATTCTTCAAGTCCATGCCTGTTCTTTCGCAACTAGATTTATCTAGCAACAAACTCACATCTTTAGGATCATCTCTACAGGCAACCACAGGATTGGTAGAATTAGATCTTTCCTACAATATGATATCATCATTAGACAAGAATACGTTTGCGCTGAACAAGGACTTGGGTAAACTTAATTTGGCAGGTAATCCACTCACATCCTTATCACCAGATTTGTTCCTCGTTGCGACCCAGTTGACATGGATGGACGTTAGCTCTTGTCATCTTGAAAAACTATGGAATAACGAGGACGAGAAGTTGCCTCGAGACTTTTTGAATAATTTACACTTTTTGAATATTTCTAATAATCAAATACAATCACTGCATGTCAAAGAATTAGAAATGGTAGACAGACTTTTCACTGTTGACATTTCTCAAAACCCACTTAAGTGCGACGAGCATTTCGAATCGTTGATGACATGGCTAGGAAAACACAATGTGTCCCCTGCGTCCACTGATATGCACAGTGCTAATTTGGAAATGATGACTAAAAAACAAGATAACCGGTACAAATGGGAGTTTATGGCTAAGGAAATCTGCAGTAAGCAAGTTGATGATGAAGAAAAGAAAGCTCTGAAAGAATTAGAGAAGGCAACGATTTCAGAAGAAGAAGGCGAAGAAATGGATAAAGATGATGATTCCGATGATTCTGATGAATCTGATAATTCTGATGTTGTTATTTCGATCGGCGATGCAGATCATCAAGTCATTTTGAAGAAATTAAGTCCCAATGAAATGACACACTCGGGTCTTCCAATCAAAAATGATGAAGAATACAAAAAGCTGATTAACCAAGTGAATAAAGAAAATGAGATGGATGAACTGCTTAACAAAGCAAAGAATGATATTGAGTATAATTTACTTGATAACCGTAAACCGTTTGACATAGATGAAACAGTCGCAATTATGGAAAAGGCAATGGACGGTGAAGTAAATACACAATATGTGTATTATAAATCTGATTCGAGTGGCATTTTTAACCTTGACAATATTTATGAAATATGGAAAGTACTCCGTTTTGTCTTATTGTTAGCTTTGTTCATATTTATAGTCGCCAGAATTGTACAATTGTGCCGTAATTACAGAGGTGATAAACACACAATTATTGTCGATGTGATCACCAAACCAAATCAAGGAAAGGTAAAGAAGGACTGTGGGCTCGTCTATCAGCAATTATCGGAGGATTTGACTGGTCCAAAAACACCTATTGTCAGCAGACACGAGTCTAAATCGAAGATCCCTCCGGAATGTGTTTAAACATTTAGTGAAACTGAATGTGCTCTTGTACTGACAGTAAGATTTTGAACTTTTACATATTTAAAGGAAATACACTTAACTTTTGAGCGCTAGTCATTGAAAGTCTTTCACAAGGAGGATACATTCAACCATAACATATTACACAATATGGTTAGTTAAAACTGATTAAAATGATTAAAATTCAGCACAAGTTTGGCGCTTACACATTGCCATATTTTATAAAATACATATTAAAGGATATTATATATTTTCTTAAAAAAAAATAACTAGAGGCAGTATTTTTAATACATTTATATAGGAAGTATGTCTATGTTAAATTAAATTTTAATTGTCATATTTGACATGCAGCAAACTTAAAAAAAAAACAAATTATAAATAATTACTTAATTAGGATACTGTTTTTACATGAAGTGTAATTATTGTTTTAGTAGTAAAATACAATAAAATTTAATAAAATCAAAAATTACTGCATTTCATTTTTTTATAGATGAAAATTTTTACACATTGTCATAAGAAAAAAGAACTGTTATAAGAAACATTAACAAGAGCACGAGGAAAATCAAGAGTTTCACATACATCGGAACACACTTCGGTGTAGAAGAAAGTTTTCTCTATTTGTCAACGAATAGTTGTAACCATACTTCACTCAACAAGACTATCTAGAAGACAAGAAGACACAGTTATACACACTTAAGATTGTTTCTTAAAATTGATAAACTTATTATTTTACTGTCAGTTTTATCAAATATGACATGCATTACACCCCATTGAGAAACATTTTAAGACTAACTATTGAAAGATTTGTTAATTATACTTCAAATTGATTTACGAGTCAATGTAAAAGTTAAAAAACTAATACTATTTTCGTTTAATTCATTTCAAAATACTAAGTGTTCTTATGATACCTGCAGCATTTGCTGAAACAATCTTCACATCAGCTAGGACAAAGTTCTTTAATTGGAGTCCGTGGACTGGAATTGAGGGCTGCTTATTATGCACGCGTTTCTCATGTTGAAAACTTTTTGAAAAGAATAAATTATTACTTAGAATAATTTTGTTTTCCATTGAATTGTTTAGTTTAATATTGCACCAACTGTCATCAAACACAAACAAGATTTTAAACCCAAAAACTGAATGCCTAACTGGTAGTTATATAATTTATTTGAAATTTGTGATGAACGATTTGCTTTCGTAGCCTAAATTTGCATATTTTTATCACAAGAATTGATAAGTAATTTGTTTGTTCTGAAAAATTGAAGGGTATATACTACAATGAGTAAACTTGTATTCTCGTCAAAATCTAAAAGCTAGTAAATATAACAATAACGTTTCCAATCAATAGAAAAAAATATTTCCAAAATCCAAATTTCCCTATTTGAGATCTATTGACTGTTTTCAACAATTTGCTATCAGAAGTAGAAGTGAAGTTTTTGTTATATATGTGATGGAATGCAATTTTAAGATTTTGATTGTTACATTTGTTCTAACAACAAGACCTGTATAAAATATGGGTTTATAACCTTCAAAATTCAATACGCATTGAACATTTTAGTTTATATATACAGTTATTTTTAATGTTACTGATATGTCAAAGAAAAGAAAACAGGTTATAGTTTCATCACAAGATGAATTTGAAATGGAATATGGTGTCAGAACGTTAAGGATCTTGGATATAAAAAACAAAATGACAAATCTAGAAGATTACCAATTGTTTAATGTCAGAATATACAGATGTCAGAATGCTCAGATTATGAAAAAAATCAAAAAATGAAGAAGTTGAAGAATGTATTTTTATGTGGTAAGAAAATGTAACCGAATGGTTAAACATTCCTGGATTCCAAATTTTGGATGATGAGGAAATAATCAAAGAAATACCTGCCTCAGAGGAACAAGATCAAGAAGACGAAGAAGGGATTTGTGGGAGGTGAAGATATTAATCCCACATTTTCTGAAGCTTTTCAATGTTGACATGTCACCATGAAGTGGTTTGAGAGACAAGAAGAGTGTAATTCAAGACAACTTGTATGTCTTAAAAGTACTTGCGATTTGGCAGCATCGTAAAGAAAAGCTAGCTTTAAGCAGAAATCGATAATTGATTTTTTTAATAAAAATAATTTATTTTTAAAACTATTTTTTTTTTTTTTTAATTTAAAGAAATAAAAATGATTCTTACCGAATATATGTAAGTATACGTTTTTTCCTGTCAATTATCATTTTGTTCAATTATGCGGATTTGTCCTTATCCTGATTATCTTCATCCACAATCAGTCCAGATAATCGAGGTTCAACTATATGTGCATTCAGGATATGAGAAAATATTTATGATTGCTACCGCTGCACAGACCTGTCAATTTGATATTATCACTACCCTCTCTGAAAAAAGATATTAGCAATTGACATACGACCAGTTCTCATAGAAAAAGAAGTTATGAGATATAGCACTTGGAATTAATATGGTCCTCATGCTAAATAAATCTGGTCAACATAGTGGTAGAGGTCGAGTTTTGCAGTTTTATCTGATCATTCTACTCAAACCTGGAATGAGCTGATTATGTTTTTTTTTAATAGAAAAACAAAATGATTGTGACCCTCTTTTTAGCACTGAAACTTTGTAAAATGTCAATAATACAAATGCAATTTAATTTGGTAACAACAATAATTGTGTACCTTACTAATATAACTTGTAAAAAAAAGTGAGTCAATGAATTTTATTATGAAAATATTTATATAGTTAAGAAAAAATGAATTTGGAAGGTACTGACAAGTCAAAATAAGCGATCATGTTCCTATTTTTATTAATGGAATTATAAATTAAATTGTAATATAATTACATTTATAGAATCCAAACAGCAAATTTTTGATTTGTTCAAGTTTAGCAATACAATTGTGTTGTGTTAATTCACGACGTAAATTGAACTAAAATTTTACTAATGACAGAAAAGCAAAAGTGGGGGGGTAGGTATAAAAAAACCTTTACTACGATCACATGGACGATCGGGTGGCTATTATTGTAAGGTTTATTCTAATAAGCAATTGGTATATTGTCTATGGTTAATTTTATTATGGTGACTAGAACTTTACATAGTCCCATATAATATAATAGATTGCTATGAATTTTACAAACGCCGCTATAGTTTATTGTTTATGATTATCAATATGGGACGAAACATATGTTATTGTCTGTGATAGGCGTGATTCAAAACTTTTCGGTTTCGATATAGCTGCTATATTTTCACAAATTAAATTTAAGGTGTTATTACTGAACTAAACTAATATGCTTCTTTTAAGTTTTATTTGTTTGAACCATTGTCAGAATATCACTCTGATAACTTTGGTACTAAGCAGATATGGACAATCGAAGCGTCTGTTTTAGATCAATAAAAAACTGCTTGGTTAAAATGTGTACATTATCATGGATATTTTATTATTACAGCATGCAACACAATATTTGATTTATATTCGATTTATACGAAAATTTCGAGCACTGTTTCTAATCAGCAAAGATAAAATACTTTAGCCGAGTTTTGACGTCTAAGAGAAATATTTTTGAGTCGCGTAATTATGAATAATAGACGAAAAGTTTTGGATTTACTTCATGTAATGTCAAATGCATCGTATGTATTATCTAATTTATAGTAATGTTACTGATGATCTTTACGTTAAAGTTCATGTAAATATATTTTATTTTACAGTGGTAATAAATGTCAATTCCAAAAACTTTTTTAACATCCGAATCTGTCAATTTTGACAGGCATAATGGCGGTAAAATCTGATAAATTCAAAATAACTTAAATACAAAATTTTTATTCATATAAGTATTTATGCTTTCTTTAGTAGTATAAGAATAATAATTTGTTTTCTGTAGTTGCAAATGCCCTGCCCATGGGAGACCGGCTCAAAATTACGGCAGTACGATTAAAAATGCAGTTCTGTCTACGGAATATGCTTTTGAGGTAAACAATGAACAATATATAATATAAGCACCATATGATATAAATATTTAAAACCACCCCCCCCCCCGCCCCTTTGTTCTATATCGTCGAGTTGAACATCGATGTGAGCCTAACACTGCACGTTTTTACACGACGAGCGTACAACATTTGGCGACAACAGCAACATTTGGTAGAGTCAAAAGAAGAATTTGAAATGTGGTCAATGTGACTTTGTGTGTAGTAAAAAAAAATAACAAAATTTTTCAAATCTCAAAACGACCACTATGATTACCATGTAACGAATAAGCAAAAGAAATCTAAGATTTATTAAAATTAGGCAGTGTAGCATAAAATATATGTATCCATACATTTTTGATATTTTGATGTTCCTTTCCTTCTATATTCTCGAGGTGCATATCAAAATGAGTAAATACTTAATTTTGCATTGTGGCTGCAGGTTGTCATTAGACGATCATGCAACATTTGGCGATACTAAGACCAGGAAAAGTTTTTGAAATGTGATCAATGTGATTTTGTGGGTAGCAATAAAAAAAATAATATAAATTTCACAACCCCCACTTCGGTGACTGAATATTGAAAAAGTAAAAAAATAGAAAATATTTCAACATTGGGTAGTGGAGTGTGAAGTATTTTTCTATTTTCATTTTTCAAGTATATTCAATTTATTGTTTTATGTAGATGTCGTCTTCTGCTATTCGATATGGTATTGGAGTGACTAAGGAAGTGGGCATGGACATGGTGAATATGAAATGCAAAAATATTTGTGTTATGACGGATGCACATCTTAGCAAACTTGATCCTGTTAAAACTACATTAGACTCTTTAACACGCAGCAGTGTTCATTTTGAATTATTCGACAATGTCCGCGTGGAGCCTACTGAGCAAAGGTAATAAAAAATATTAAATTTTTCACGTAATAAAAAATATTAAATTTTTCACGTAATAAAACATTACTATCATAAGTTCAATGTTAATAAATTGTAATATTTAGAAGGGAGTTCAATATACATATTTTCTTTTATTAGTTATTCAATACCTTATGAGAATAATATGTATTTCCCCTAAAATATTTTAAGTGATCCCAATTTTTACATTTGAAACTGGTCCTGATCTTAAAAATATTAAAATGTGGAAATAGTTCAAAACATTTTATTTTATTAATAAAAAAATGAATCATATATTTCATTTTATAATGGAATCTATAGTTTGCAAAATTCTAACATGATTGTCAAATGAGTGCTATCATATTTATGACATTACATGTGAGCAAATTACCTCAGTAATTCATCTATGGAACATGCATATAATAGTCATTTTGAATTAATTCTTATTGATTCTTTTTGGTATATTTACCACTCTATGATTATTGATTATATTTATCACACATAATAATACAAATATATGACAACAATACACATTTCGATAAAATTTTTCAAAATGTGTACCAATAAGAAATATTTTATTGATTGAATTGGCATTTACTTGGTAGAACTCCATTATAACACGGTGAAAAAATAGCAATGTATTTTAGTTTTACAAAATTATTTTTAACAAATATAGTTGATAGCTATTTCGGCTCACGCCATCGTCAGAACTATGCTTTAACTAACATTTGCTTATCTATATATAGCTGTGCAGAAAAGGCACACAACACATCCTCTCTCCTGTTCCAACGGCCTAGCTTGTTACTTTAACACAATGACACTAAATTTTCAAAATTCTAAATGAAACAATAGGTGTCTATGACAATAAGATTATATGTGGGACGGAAGTGATCCTTCTGGAAGTAAATCAGACCACCCCTTTGTGCAACGGCTGGACAAGTGGCGATACTATTATGTTAGTTTGGTCGTTAAGAATCCTTTGTGATAATTGCTGTCTATTGATTTCTAGCTGTTCTAAAGCCGTCATTCTCCGACCACTATCACAAAGATGCAAACATTTAGGGGCTGAGTTTGAATTTATAGTATGTGATTCATTAATAACGTGACTAGCGAATTGTGAATCTGTTTTTTATTGTTGAATGATCTTACATGTTCCTTAGCTCGAGTAGATATACTTCTACCTGTTTGTCCGATATAAACGGATAAACATGAGCCACAGGACATTTTATAAATACCGAAAAAAAAAGAAATATTTTGTTTTCAGCCTATGGGAAGCCGCTAAATTTGCAAAGGAAAGAAATTTTGATGCATATATTGCCGTGGGTGGTGGATCAGTGATAGATACCTGTAAAGCAGCTAATCTGTATGCATCAGATCCTGGAGCAGAATTCTTGGATTACGTCAGCAATCCTATTGGAAAGGCAAAGCCAGTCACTGTAAAACTAAAGCATATGATTGCAAGTAAATATTTTCATATTTAGAAAAATGTGATTAGCTCCTATTTGAAAATTGCTTAAAAAGGCATCAATGTTTATATTCTCTTGCACCACCCAACCAATCCTAAATCAGGATATTATAAAAGCTATAACTAACTACTGCTAGCCTCAATCTCTCTGAAAAGTGAAAATCAAATGACTGAATAAAATGGAGGTCTTATTGTTATCAACTTTTGTTGAGATTTGGTCTACTAGTGGTTTATGTGCTACACATTGCGAGCAGTCAGTCATAAAAAAAACTTAATGAATTAATTTGAAATATTTTTTGACAATTATTGTTATTTTAACCTATTCTCTGCTGAAAATTTTTTATATCTTCAATATTTCAAAAAGAAATTTAATAGTTTTAGTGTTAAATTTTTTTATGAAGACTACCAAGACAAATCGATTATGCAAAAATAGTCCCTTTTTATACATTTTCACTCTATTGACTTGATAAAAAAAATGACTATAAATTTTCAACACACTAATCAGCCATCAGTTGAGATGTTAAATAACTATTATCATATTTAATTTTTTTTGTGTATCGTTTAAAATCTGGTTAATTTACATGATAAATTTTACTTGTTTTTTAATGTAAACGGAATTCGAAAACCTTGATCCTTATATAAAATACTGCTCTGGATTATGATGAAATAACCCATTCCGATATAAGTTTGTTATTTCAAGGATAATGTATTGATAACGAGATAGATAATTTTTATTTATGAAAATAATTGTATGTTGAATATTTCAAAGTTTCTCAATGTATAAATTCTAATAAAACAAACATCGTAATTTCAGTACCAACAACATCTGGTACTGGCAGTGAGACAACTGGGGTTTGTATATTTGATTATAAACCGCTTCACGTCAAAACTGGAATTTCAAACAGAGCACTCAGACCTACTTTGGGAATCATTGATCCGTTGCATACTTTATCGCTGCCTGAAAAAGTATGCTCATATTCTGGATTCGATGTCTTCTGTCACGCTCTTGAGAGTTTCACCGCAATTCCGTTTACAGAGAGGGGACCTGCACCTACCAACCCCAATCTGAGGCCGGCATATCAAGGACAAAATCCAATTTCAGACGTCTGGGCTAGATATGCTCTAAAGGTAATATATAATCTACTAGTACCTGATAATTAATTATATTTTAAATAATAAAATACATTTTTTAGTTAATACTTATTTCCACAATATATTTTTTGATCAGGACCGGTTTAGCTCATCGCGAGCATTATCAACTGATAGAATACAATTTACAAACAAGTCTATGTATACAAAACAAAAAAATAATTTGAGTTAAAGGTAGCAGGTATACAAAACCATGGGTTCAAGAACTAGGAAACAATTTACATAAAATCATACAATATTGATACAAATAAAGTAAATTAGTATAAAAATTAAATGTTCACAATCACTTATTAAGAATTACAATTATAATTATGGTATATCAATAATCCATTAGGAGCTCTGAACAATCAATAAGGAAGTAAGGAGTGGGAAATTTTAATGACGAAAATAACCCACACTTACTACTTAATGGAACAAAATAAATTAATATATGAGAATTTTAATGATAGTCAATTAAAGATGAATCAATGAGATGGGAAGATATGGTCAGTCAGGGGCTTTCCAATATTTTCTGTAAAAAAAATAAAGTAAAAGGAGGCAATATCATTTATATATATCTTCCCATCTCATCAACTCATCTTTAATTGACTATCATTAAAATTCTCATATATTAATTTATTTTGTTCCATTAAGTAGTAAGTGTGGGTTATTATCGTCATTAAAATTTCCCACTCCTTACTTCCTTATTGATTGTTCAGAGCTCCTAATGGATTATTGATTTACCATAATTGTAATTGTAATTCTTAATAAGTGATTGTGAACATTTAATTTTTATACTAATTTACTTTATTTGTATCAATATTGTTTGATTTTATGTAAATTGTTTCCTAGTTCTTGAACCCATGGTTTTGTATACCTGCTACCTTTAACTCAAATTAATTTTTTGATTTGTATAAATAGACTTGTTTGTAAATTGTATTCTATCAGTTGATAATGCTCGCGATGAGCGAAACCGGTCCTGATCAAAAAATATATTGTGGAAATAAGTACTAAAAAAATGTGTTTTTATTATTTAAAATATCATGCCTTTCCATCAAGAAGTGACAGTTAACACCTTAAAAATAATTAATTATATATTTATTGGATTGGCATTTTGGTAGCACTTCATTACACTATAATAATTTTTGGCCATAATCAACACCATAATTGATGATGACTAGAGACATATGAATGCAAAATAGATTGATAGATTAGTTGATAATGCATGTGATGAGTGAAACCAGTCTTGATTGTCAAAATATTAAAATAGTATTCAACATTTTATTTTATTATATAAATAAATAAGAAACCAAAATAGATGCTAAAGTTTTCAATAGATGCCACCAGTAGTGCCACCATAAATAAAATATATTTTCTTAGAAAATATTTTACTATAGTGCCTACTTACGAAATATGCATAGAATGGGAGTTTATGCCACTCATGCATATTTGCGTGCAATGCTAGCATTACAGTATGAAAATATCAAATTGTGTAAGTAAAATGTTAAAATTAGTAATTATTTCAGAAGAAATATCAATAAGTACTTGCCTGAAACATAATGCATAAAGTATATTTTGGATTGTTTGCGAAACTTAATACTGAACTTTTTTTAGTACAGAGAATTCATAAAAAATGGTTGATTGTTTTCATTATTCTCATTTTTTGTCTAATAGGTAATCAAAGACTATTTTGAGCGTGCTGTTTATAATCCAGATGATTTGGAAGCACGTTCCAACATGCATCTCGCCGCGACAATGGCTGGAGTAGGGTTTGGTAATGCTGGAGTGCACCTTTGTCATGGACTTTCCTATCCTATTTCTGGAAATGTGAAGAAGTTTATGCCTGAAGGATATAGGTATGAAATTATTTTTTTTCGCTGCCATGATTTGACAGACCAAATATCTGTGAGGGAATTCTAATCATGTCGGTAAATAAGATCTAATTTTGTGCCAATAGGTTTAAGAAAGCATTATTTATCATTAAGTTCAGGTATAAAGGTTATTCTGTACCTGAATTATAGCAATGAAACGTAAAAAGCTAATACCTACTAGTCTACATTATAAATTCTATTAAATCAAGCCTATGTTAACATTTTGAAATATACATTACACCAGCAATGAAAGTAAATACACCAAAAACAGTTAACATAAAAGTGATCGACCTGCTACATTTTTTTCTGGATGTAAGTCTCTTCTGAAATTATTCGATTAGAAAATCATATACTCCACATTGCGAGTGGGCATGGTTTAAAAAACTTTTTTTCAGGGTAGACAATGAGAATTTTGGAAAAACTATAATCAATATCAGATAACAATGAAAAGTTTTTCTTTTGATTTAAGAGTTCTCTGTCGTATTTTTATCATAACGTGTTACTTTTTGCTAATTTACGCATAAATATTTAAGACTATAAAACTAATGCCTAAAAATTAAAATCCATAAAATAAAAAAAAGCCAGATTAAATTTCACAAGTTTTGTCAATTATTGCAGTGAAAATCAGACGCTTAATTCTTTTATCTTTTTACTATACCATCTAGCAATGATCATCCTATAATACCTCACGGTTTATCAGTAGTGATGACTGCACCGGCAGTTTTCTCATTTACTGCATCGGCTTGTCCTGATCGACACCTTGAAGCGGCAGCTATTCTTGGAGCTGACATAACAAATGTGAAGAAAGTCGATGCTGGTCTTATACTTGCTGACACTATAAGAGAATATATGAGTATCATGAAACTTGAAAACGGTCTCATCGATTTGGGGTATACCAAGGATGACATACCAGATTTAGTCAAGGGCACTTTGCCACAGGTAATTATAAATTTATTATGATAATAATTTAAATTCCAGCGAGTTTGAAATAATTAAAAACTGTATATCAGGGCAGTAGAAAGTATGTCACATAACCACATATTATAAACCTTTCTTTAACACGAAAACTAAACATTTTATTTTTACAACTTTTTATGCAAGAAATGTTTTATGGGATAGTGAGTAATGTAAGAAAAATCCAAATTAACTAAGGACTTACTATGACACTGATGCAAATTAGTAAAAAAATATGTTTTTCTGAATTTGTAGAATTCAACATTATACTATTGTTATTTTCTGACCTATCTTGTAATTTTTTTAGGATCGTATCACAAAATTGGCACCAAGAGAACAGTCTGAAGAGGATCTCTTCCATCTTTTTGAAGCTTCGATGCGAGTGTTTTGAATTATGTAGCTTTGTTTACCAGATAAAAATAAAACTATTGAAAAACAAATATTTTTTAATTTATGATATCGACTGAAGGTGATTGATGGAATTCCTAATATACAATACCTATAACTTATTGTTTTTCAAGATTGGTAATGGTAGTTATAGGGCTCAGAAAGAGCTGGTATTTAGCTAATTGCTTCTACAGTTAATCGCTAATGCACTATTTTTAGGATTACGTAAGAGGTGGGTGGCATCCATGAATGAATGTTTTGAAAATGTATTACATGATTTTTCAGCCAACAGGACAAGCTCCTAAGGCAAGGGTTACCAACCGGACTAGTTAATTTTGGACAGTGGCTTGAGTAATTTATGATATTTAACTATAACTAATCCACAATTCTTATTCATATGCCCAATATTACATTCAGTACTCTGCCAATTTAAGTCTCACTTAAATAAAATGAGATACCGGCTTGGCCACTCAATTACATCACTGAAAATTTACAAAATTGTCAACATGTTGAAATATTTCAAATTGAATTATAGAAATTTCAATTAAATAGGGTTATAAATTATTTTATTTATAATATCCGGTATCTACACCAGCTTATTTTCTGTAATATACATTTTACTTCTTCTAACACTGCCACAGAAACAATTAAATTCATAATAATATACAGACATTCATCAGTTGGATTTTGAAATACTACCATACATAAATCTAAGCGACAACTTCTTTCAGCTAATTGTCTTATTACGGCCTTTTAATACCACAGAAGCTAATTACAATATTCAAAAGACAGAATGAATCCATTAAAATTACATTGACGTGTTGATGTTATATTATTCAAAATTTTATTGAAAGTGTAAATTTAATTAAAAATTACCATAGTCAGCTTAAATCACATTTAAATTTACCAAATTGTTAGAAGTATGCGGTAAAGAGAAATATTATTTAGTAATTTTAAGAAATTACATCTCTGAATATATGCTTATAATTGCAATTAGCAAAAAAATATAACATCGATTAACGATTGGATTTATGAACATGTGAATGTTATGTTTTGGTTAGGTTAGGATACGTCAAACGTGTCAAATGCATGTGAAATAGAGATGATTTAATAGATTAATTTAAAATAAAATAAATATTAAATAGATAAATTCGCAAGATTATAAATAACACATTATGCATTATATATAGAGGATATTGTTAAAACACATGAATAGCTTTTTTAATTTAATAAATAGAAAAAATTACATAGAGATCCCGCACAGTAAATTTTAACCGAGTTTCAAACGGCGGGAACGTAAAATTCATTAAATACAATATATTTTAAGATCTTCACACGCTCATTATATACATAATGTACACATATTGAAATAAAAAAGATTTAACACTAGCACAAGCTACACATCTTTGGTATAATTTATAATATTACTTCTTTTTTTCTTAAATACCATTAAATATATCACTTGGATACGAAAAAAAGTTACTTCAGCAAATATACGCAATATTCAAGTCTTTTTATTGTAGCAATCATTGTGCATTATTTGTGAATGGCAGATTAAGAATCTATACGACTATAAAAAAAATAGAGGTTATAAAAATACATCGAACGATTATTAAACAAAGTTAATTATTTCATTTTGAATGTTAGGCAGAATAAAAATCACAATTCCAGATGAAAAAGCTACAAGAAAATTTGCATCAAATTAATGCTAAAAAAAACACAAGAAAGTCCAGCGATTTCTGACTAAAAAATTTACAACAATAATTTAGTGTCGATTGACACATTTATTTTTATGGCAACATTTCATTCCTAATGGAACATTTACACTATTTGACCTGACATTAAAATTAAAATCAGATTAAGAGTATTTTTAGTATAACTTATTGCAGTAAAAATGTAGTTAGGTAATCTTTTATACATGTGGAAAAGATCTTTCATTGATACTAGGAAACACAAAAAATTGTTTGACATGTTTTGAGTCACATTTAGAGTCAAACAATAAAATTTTCTTCATTCATATAGATTCTACATAGACAAAAATGTCATGCACAATAAAATATTTTCAAATGGTAAGTAACGGTAAACTATAATAAGTGGATAATCTACAATATATTATTTGAGACTTTAAATTGTAACACATTTTTTATACATCAGGCTATAGCCATACATTTATTGTGAAATTATTTATATTAAATATATTTGGGACATTGGATCTTGGGGTATACAAAAACTATAGATTCTATTTAAAAAGCTTATCATAAAAGGGTATTTTAAAATAAAATTTTCATTGCAATTTAATTGTTTTTTTTATATATATATCCATTTATCATCTCATTGATGATTCATATTTGGCAACATTTTTGTAATATAATTTATGATATCGACTGAAGGTGCTTGATGGAGCTTCAATATTAAATTTGAATTGTTGCAACTTTGTACGATTCCATATGTCTTATCACAAACGACCCGGGTTTCGCCCTTCGGCATCTTCAGGTATTCCATCGCATGGATGCAACAGAACTGACAGCTCAGTCAGAAGGGCGAAACCCGGGTCGTTTGTGATAAGACATATGGAATCGTACAAAGTTGCAACAATTCAAATTTAATTTTTGTAATAGTTTTTTTCCGTATTCTTGCAACAAATAAATGAAATACATTAGCAATGTAAGTAGCATGCATTGAGTTTCTGGTCAACAGTGTTATATAAAGAATTTCTTTGGAGCATAATATTAAACGGATTTTATATATATGTTTTTTACTTCCAGACAGTAAGCAGAACATCTCATTGATTATTAAGGGTTAAGTAAAATAGTAATGCAATTGAATTTTATTTAGTGCCTTGAAACAATTTAGGGAACCATACATTACTATGAGAAAACATACACCTTATGAATATAATAATTTACATGGCCACAGTATCAATAATTTCAATATATAATTTTTTTGAATAGGCTATTAGAGTACATATACGAAATGAACCAGAATACATGTTATTTTATAACTAACATACAAAAGCAAAAAAAGTGATAAAACCTGCAATTTTAAATATCACATTTTTGAAGCAAATGTTTTACTTTCCATTAAAAAGGATGTTTTATTCTAACATCAATCTAGAGAAATTCGACATTGAATGTTTTATTTTTTTCAGATATTATCTAGTAATGTTTAAATTTTATTTTATTTCCTCAGTGATATAGTTAGAAATTCATGTCATTGATTCAATACAGGTGCATTTGCAGAAATGATTCAAGTACATAATTATTCTTTGCCATCTTAAAAAAAGCATTAAATGTAAGGTTTTTAAGCATTTAAAAATGTTTTATTGTATTGTTTATTAGTTGTAATTTAAAATCTTTGAAAATACTAACGATATTTTCAGTTGTAGTTCTCATGAGTAATATTTGATTTATAAAATGATATGTCTTGAAAACCATAAGACCTATTAACCACCATATAAAATACTCATCAGATCTTCAACATTTAGTTTTATCAACAATTTGTGCTTTTCTGGTAATATTTACAGCGTCAAAAAATCCTTTATGCAATCATACATTTATCTCACAACTAAATTTGAGGTAACATCAAAATGTTTTTTGTATATATACTTTTACAGAATTTTTGCGAGTGACAGTGAATATTATATATACAATTTGTACTTATAGTATATTAAATTATTTACATTACAAAAGCATCACAGAATCAACATAATGACAATTAAATACGACTTCTACATAAAAAAATTATATCATTGTGGAGATGTGGATTTTTCTCAATCTTCATCACACAAATGGACTCAAAGATCTCAAGAGGAAACTCGATCATGCCATTAAATTCACATCCTTCACTCAACATGTGATTAAAAATTAAAACATCATGGGCGAGATTCACAATGAAGAATAAATTATGTCATATTGAATATGCAATAAATGTGGTTATTAAGTTTATGTAATTAATGTCACAATTATGCAATGAAAAAGAAGATAATTTTTTGACATTCCATTATTAGTATTGTATGCATCTGAAACGTTCAGTCTTCCATATCTTTCTAAGCCTACAACGAAGGTAAGACATTTAATAATTTAGGCCAAGAACAATAACTAAGAGGGCGCTAATATTTTTCACTGCTTTATAGTTTTTTTTTTCAAAGGATTTTATACCATAAAGTATTATATGTTATACTGTAAAGGGGTCATATTGCCAAATCTTAAATGAGTTTACATTCACTTAAGTAATCTTAATGACAAAATTTTAATAACAGTAATGAAACACATAGAAAAATGCACATTTATAACAGATCATCTATCTTTATCTATCTATTATTAAAATGACATACATTTATTGGTTGGCATGCGCTCAGTTGGTTTGATATCGGTTAAATCGTTCAATTATTCAATCAGGAAGCATATGAACGAATGAAACGGGGAACATTCCTCTGCGATTCGGGCTGCCTTCGACTCTTCCTTCCATCCAATTGTCATCTTCTGTCCTGTCATTGAGGACGATGATGACTTCCCCTTCGCGGAACGAGAGTTCGTCTTCATTATCTGCTGAGCAATCGTAAAGGGCGCGGCATCTCCTCACTGGACCGGTTGCCTGAATTGAAACAATTTTATAAAACACAAATTTTTGTGATATATAGTAATAATAATTTTTGAGGACAATTGACAAATTTTACTTGATGTTCATGAATATATTTTATGTGATGATTAAGAGAATTAATTAATTTGAACCTGATTAGAGGCAGTGTTGGGTGATCTTGAATGAATACTTGACGTGTCAGATATTTCTAATCGATTATCAACGAGTCTTGTAGGATCACAGGAAGAATTTGGACTGTCGTAGCCGAGACCGGATAAAAGTCTAGAATCGTCTAAGTGTCCATCCATAATTTCACACAGCTCTAAAGAGGAGTCTTGACTAGAACAATCCTGGAAGAGTAACACAATTGTTGCCGTTGATAAAAAAATTCATGCTGTTACAAAAAATTTTAATGTCATTATCGGAACACATGTCTCAGTTAAACAAATATAAAGATATTTGGAATATGAAAGATGATAAGTGTAGTTAATGATTTTATCAATTATACGCCAGGATAACTTTCAAGCTTTATTAATTATAAAGATAAACGCATGAATCTAAATGGATTGTTAGAATACATTTCAATCAATAATTAGCACAAATGCCTTAGATAATACAAACAATTCCTACACATACTTATTGTCGAGTATTGTTAAATACAAAAACAATGAAATCACATACACCAGTATTGAAGTATCCAGTGATGTTCCGTTTATATACCATCAATGCTTTACAAAGAGTTAAGAAACCTCAAAATTTTTGACTTTTGAAAATTTTAAATATTATAGTATGTGTAATCTATTTAGAAATGTGCATACAAAACAAATGTTTAACCCTCTGACTGCTAGCATTTTAACTGATGAGACGGGTAATTTTACTGTGTTGATAATTGATACCCGAAAATATACAAATGAACAGTGGTTAAAATCTTCTTGTACGCGCTTATTTTTGAGTTAATGCATTGCTTGATTTGTCCTGACAAACTTAAAAAGATTGTTTCAAACCATTATTATTTAATAAATTTATGAAGTCCAGGTGTTGGAATATCCTTTAAAATGCTCAGCAGGGAACGAGTTAAGATAAACTTCATAGTGGAATCATATTTTTTTAATGACATGCTACGCTCCGTTTATGTTGGAAGAACATTTTTTAATCCTCATAATTTGTTTCAATTTAGTTCTAGATCCAATGTTGGAATATTGTCTCTTTGAATAGACTTATCATTTCATTATACTAATCATTTCATTCATTTAAAATTGAATTTTTTTAACATATTGCTTAAGCTCAGCATTGATTGAAATAATTGAAGAATTAAAGCGGTCAAATATCATATGTGATTTTCGATCATCCTCCTAAAAAGTTGATTGCTTTAACATGAAGTAGATAAAAATGAAAAAGTTATATTAGCAATCAAAAAGAATCACTAAATACTGTGAAGGGGTGATGCTTTTTTACATTTCACTCTAAATTGGTAAACTGAGATTAATATGTACAAATATCTTCGACGAAATCGCAAAACATAATTTATTAATCAGGTAAAATGTTAGATGGACAAAAAGGTGATAGTCAGAAACGAAATAAAATTACAGCAAACAAATCATACCAAAAATAAACAAGTCTTTATAAATTATGGTATTAGTGTATTAAGTCAAAATGAGATTAACTTTGATGAAATGTATTATATATAAAGATTTTAAATGACGTAAATATGTTGATCAATATATGATCAACAAAGAAGTATTGTGCAGCAATAGGATTTTTAAAATTTCCACAATGAAAGTAAGAACATCTGCACAAATAAAATGGACTAAGTTTTGTAGCATTATATTCATTACAGCATATTTATAATTGAAATAGCCATGAAACAAAAACTGTGAATATTTTTCAGAAATGTTTTGACAAATAACTGATTCATGTAAACTTTCTCAATAAACTTAAACATTACTCATTTGAGAAATTTTATTCATTGCTATCTATAATGCTATTCATATTGAGTAGAACTTAATGCCTATTGGGAAAGGTTACAAATTTTCTTTACTTCCATAAAAAAAAACACTACACAAATGTATTTACATAATCTATTGATAAAATGAGAAGAATGATTGATTGAATACAACGTGAATAGATAATTACATATTATTGCTTTTAAGACAAATATTGATTAGAATAATGCACAAATCCAGCAGTGACATCTATCCAAAGTCAAGCCATGCTTTGATAAAAAAAAAACCAGGGTAAAAGAAAACAAAATCGTTAAAGAGTGGATAGAAAGCACTGCATATAACTTGTTATGGCCTAAATAAATTTACCCTTGCAGATTTGTTCAGGACCCCGTAAAGTTGGCTTGTTCTATTTTTTCTCTGGTAAGATAAAAAACATTTTTAAATATAAATATCCAACGATTTCACAGTATCCATCTATACAAAAATAATATGAATAAGTTAACTAAAATGATTGTAGTTCTACTATCTAAATTATAATATTAATTTGAATACATTTTCCATACAGCTAAATCTTCACTAGTTAGTCGTATCATATATAATAATAATTAAACATATTAAAGCAGGAACATTTATTGTAAAAACCATCTACCATTATATCAACATTGAACAGTTGTGAGTCAAGTAAAACTATTACAATATGTTTGTTCTGATATGATTTATCAGCCATACCATGCACCACAGGATGTGTTTATGTGTGTTGAGCGAATGTTGAATATGTCATATAACATTACAAGTAACAATGTACAATATAATATTATATACATTACTTATGTATGAATTAAAAATTACTGATGCAATCTATGAAATTGTATATGGATCGGTAGATATTTTGCTCACAAAACTGACAAACTGAAAATCAGTACAGAGAATATTTTTTGAAAATATACATTTACCACAATTTTAAAGTGAGTGATATTTTTGTTCAAAAAGCAAGTAGTTAATTTGTGATTAATTTTCTCATTATGTCACTAAATAAAATAAGGTATTGAGCAGAAACAAAATTTTACTTCTAATGATGCTGTTTGTATGTATAATACTGAGTATAGTTATCAATAAATATAAAGTGGAACCCTGGTCAATCTTTCTTGCATTCATAACTCTTTTGCTTGTTATGTTAATTTTTATAGTCTCATTGAAACTACCATAAGTTGTTATATAACCAAATGTTGAATAATACCACGTTCAGTGTTTCTCAATTTATTGTTTTCCTCCATTTATCAACATTAAATTTTACCCAAATTATTTTTTTTGAGTGAAATTTTTCATCCTACTCAGAAGTAAGCAAAACTCAATTCAGCTGTTATTGCTGTCTGGTTATTTTAACCAATGTCTCATTGAAGTACAAGTATCAAAGAATTTGTGACCACAATTAGACACTAGAGTAACAAAGATTGAAGGTGTAAGTTTCTAAGAGCCATCTTGGTTTTGACAACTCAAATTTCTACTGATGACTCACCTACTGAACACATATGTGTATGTTCTTGTTGGCTTAGAAGTTAAGAGATCAGTGTTAGTTTTCGAGACGTTTATAATTTTGGCTTGGAATTTAAATGACCCTAGAAAAATTAAGAAAGGGGATTTTTATGTATATTGTAATGATCAAAATGAGGATTGCTTTTTACCTTTCTTGGCGGAGGCGTAGGGTCATGGTCATCCAAATGATGATGATGTGAAGTTCCGTTGTGGAGAGGTGTTGTCGGAATAGAGTGCGAATGGGGGTGAGAGCTCTGCGACAGGGGTGGTGTTGGTGGGGGCTGTTGCGGCCGTGTTTTTAGTACACCTGAGTAAAAGAAATTGACCATTAGACAATAAAAAAGTGTTATATTCATCTATTTGACCATAATTTCAATCAAGCAATACTCTGATTTATTGATTGTAAATTAATTAAGAAATAATCTTCACACAAAATATGATATAAATATATTGAAAATACTACAACTTGTTGATCACCACAGGGTTTATGGTGCAGTGGTGTGCAACTACGATGAGTTGGCTTGCATGACAGATATTGATGGAACAGAGTTTTTTCCAATCGATGTTTATGATTTCAAAAAATTCCCTCCCACCCATTCAATCCTACAAAACAGGGAAAAGCGAGAGCGTTTCACACTGGGAATCGGTGTAAATTAAAAAAATTTCATTGATTGTAACTGTTATCAAAACTTATAATACTTGATTGAATTCCTATAATTCTTAGAACTTTTCTAAACATTGAACCGTGTCTGAAATAATAACGTATTATGGTTAAATACCATGAGAATTTCTCGAACTGTCGGAGTTGGAGGGCGATCTTGTGTGTTGCAATGTATTGTGATGAGGGTTGTTGGTGCTCGCCAGGTTTGCCAACCCAGCATACAACTCTGATCGCGTTGAGCCGTGAGGCAATGTTCCTCCGAGTGTACCCCCTGGGGGCAGTGGTGCTGCTCGCTTTTTCAAGCTGCCAATGTTGCCAGCTCCCAAAGGCATGTTATCTGTAATTTTTATATTACACATCATAATTTGATTCATAATATCTGCCTCAAAATGATGTGTCGTGAATTTCACAAATATAGAGGAAATTAATTATGACGACTCAATGATGAAAATATTAATTTACAACTGTAATCGAAACAGTGCTGGCCACCACATTGGATAAGTATATTTACTTAGAGATCATTTTTCTTCATAACTTTGAATATAACAAAATATTTGAAATTTTTTTTTTACAAAAATACATAAATTAATTCGAGTAGACTGACAATCTAAATATGTTTAAGTTTCGGTTGCATATCTGCGTTCTGTTACAATATTTTTATACCAAATGTAACCATTTTCATAACATATTAATTTTGTATAAATGTATCTTGGATAAGAATTTATTACAATTTATTTGATATTAAAGCCCTTGAAAAATATTTTTATTTAGTTTGATACCCAAAAATGTTATTTTGCAATGAAAAATATTAGATACAATTCTCTGAAAATAATTACAGATTATTGGCAATATTTCATCTGCATTAAATAGGAAAAGTTCAATTTATTTGGTTAATTGTAGATTAAGATTGATAAGTAACTTACACATGTTTGGTTTTCTGGGCATAGTATTTGGTGTAGGCGGAGCATTTGATGCATGAAGAGAATCACAAGTCGAGGAACGAGATCTCAAAGTAATTGGAGAGGAGTCTCCTCCGCCGCTGTTGATGCCGGTGCCACGCTCAGATGAATTACCACCTCCGGAATATGAGGGTGGACGGGATCGACTCTTTTTTTCAGGTGTTATACTGCCATTCTAGAATTTGTCAAAATGTTGATTGTTAAAAAGCTGCGGTTCGATATTTTCATGCAAAAGACTTAATTAATCTTTAGAAAGAATATTTTAGTACTATTCTTAATTTTTCAAAAGAAATACATGAAGCGTGGTTGTCAGCATCCACCCCATCTTTTCTTTCAAAAATTACCAGTATGTAAGGTTTGTTTGAGAGTATTGCTTGTGAACTTTTTATTCTATTGCGCCTAAAATAATGCCAGATTTAAAAAATCGATTGCAGATTAAAATAGTCTGATGCCAGTAGAGACAGCTGTAGAGACCAGTACAAAAATTGTAAATGTGGCATTATACCACAGATTGCTTATCATATTTGAATTCCGAAAGATAAACAATAAAATGTATATAAGACAATAAAATGGAAGAGTTACAGCATCTGGGCACTAAATGAAAGCAATTCTTGATTCATAGAAGCGCTTCTATTACTTATATCTATGTTTTTATTTGCAACTCAAGCAAATACAATTTCAAAAATCTTTATGATTTTTATTTAGACAATCCAGGTAAAGATTTAAAAACTTAATATTTTTACATTGTGGAATAAAATCCATAAGGGTGTGAAGTCATAATGAGTAGTGTTGGGTACTATGTTAAGTAACCTTAGGACTGTAGTTACAGTATGGTATAATTACCCTTTCATCAATTACTGTCTCGTCATCCGAGAAATCAGTTGAACCGTCATCATGGGAGAGATTCCAGTCCACGTTTATGTTTTCAAACATACTTTTTTCTCGCTTCTCAACACTTTCCAACTGTAAGAATAAATATGAAAACATTAATGATTTTTTCCCAGTGTAACATTTAAAATATATTATCAGTACTTTGTCACTTAATATGATGCTATTATAATTTAATAAGGGATATAAAGAGCTATTTACAGTTTTTATTCATTATAGTTTTCTTGAGAATTAACTTTGAATGATTGAATTTCTCAACTAGCATTACAAGATGGTGGAAAACAATCTGTCTGAAGCAGCAATCAAAACTGTCTTTTTTATCAGTTTATTTTTAAATTCAGATTTCAATTAATTTTATCAATCAACTAATAACTCTTTGTTGTTGATTGATGAATTTGTTTCATTATTTTACATTCCAAATAGCTAGTTGCAATATGAAAAAAATTTATGAGAAATATATTGAAAAATTTTCTTCGGTTAGAACAATTACTATTTCTTCAGTAGGTAGTGTGTTTTATTTCAACATTTAACAAATTTGTCAAATGTGAATATGCAATTTACGTATTGGCTAATTTATGGAGGGACTTATTATTCAAGTGAATCAATGAGAAAATTTTATGGGTATTGTTTTCATAAACTTTACAGTCTACAGGACACACAAGACATTTACATATGAGTGACATAAATAAATGAATGAATAGGAAGAACCAAAACCAACAAAATAATTCAAATTTAAAATTGATCACTTTCAATACTCAACCTTTTCCCTGTGGTTGGTGAAATATTTTACCTATTTGATAGTATTAAATTAACTTTCTTACTCCCACGATATGAAATATTGCCCCACTTTAATTATACTATAACTACTGGGCACATTTCAAATCATATTTACAATTGTGCACTAGTGAAAAATCAAAATATTTTTGCATATCAATGTGATTCTACAAAGAAATAATTTTCTTCAGTTTTTTTTAAATTAAAATTTTAAAAAATTCATCAAAAGCATCATCATAGTAAATCTCATAGTAGTAGATTTTATAACTATTATAGCCATTTTAATACTATAATTAATGAATGAATTTCTTAAAATTTGAACTAACCATAATTTTTTCATTTGATCAATAAAAAATACAAATTATAATAAAAAAATAAAGAAATGAAAATGATGGCGATCGGGTTACATTGTCACACACCAGTTCCTGGCAAGCTCTGTGCCCCATTTGTTGAGCGATCTGTAAAGCCGTGTGCCCCCTGCTATCTTTGAGAGCGGTGTTAGCTCCGGCTCTGAGTAAAAGCTTCATAGGTTCCGGTCGGTCAGTCAAAGAGCAGAGATGTAATGCTGTCATTCCAGCCGTAGTTGTCCTGTCCAGCAGTCCTGCTCCTCCGTTCTGGATCAAGAAGTCTACGAGATGGAGTCGACAGCCGTCTCCCATCTCTCGTATCACAGCTAGATGTAAAGCTGTTTCATTGCAATCCTGGGAAAAGATGTAGTGCTATCTTAGATACTATAATATGAAAAAATATTAACAATTATAGGCGAATTTTATTTTACGATATTGTTTGATGTTTTTATTAAAAATTAATATACTATTCAATTGGAGTATTTAAAGAGATAAAGAGATTATGTTTGTCAAATGATTCAAATGAATTTCAAAGGGTGTTTTCAAATACATAAAATCAAAGTATACAAAATAAAAAGTTTGTAAATTTAGTAGTTATGTATTTTTAAAAATACTATTTAACCCATCTGGTTTTCATTATACATTCACAAAGTTATAATTAAATGTTTATTACCAATAGAAATCCAAAAATCAGTTTAGATCCTAATAGTTTGTGCATTATAGACATAGTGAAAAACTTTTGACAATGCAGAATAAAGTAGAATATCTTAATTGAAATATTGTGTTTTTTGTTATAAGATATTTGTGGCCTTCAGCATCAACTCGAAACCAATATATATATATTTAATGCTCACCTGTTATAGATTACTTTTAAAAAACAAAATATGTTTCATCACAGTTGAAAGAGTTCAAATAATAGTAGAATATGCACAACATAAATTATTTTCTACAAGATAAGATGCGTATAGTAAAAACAAAGATTTATATCGGGATTTGAGTGTTAAATGCTTACAGAGCTAGGCATCGGAGTTTGTAAATCAGCTCCTTCAGCATAGGCCTGCAGCAATTGAAGAAGCTCTCCGTTGTTAACAGCGTGCTCAACATCGCTTACTCTTTCTGCAGCATCTCCACAAGTTCGTAAACACCATCGACGGTCCACATACTTGCAGCGAATGAATTGTAATCTTTCTTCCCTATAAAAATTTTGGTACACGATTAAGATTAGTTATGAAAACAATACCAATTTATATAGTTCTAAATCGTTTAAAAATCTTCATGCCCTGCTGATAACAACGCAATAAATTTGAAATGCTGAATACTATTGTATTGTAATACATATAACTTACATGGAACTATCAGGTGTCGGTTTGTCTCCATCATTAAGGGTTTTTTCCATGACATCATTGAATGCTTGATTACCAACATGTCTGGCCAGCAGCAATTGTGAGGTGGTAAGCCTGTCCAATGTCAAAGACTGTATCCTCGATATGTGGACCCCTAAATCCCTATGCACCCCAGAACATTCGATACACACTATTATGCCAAAATTTGTAGAGAGCCATGTTGCATCTGAAATTAAAAACATTCATTAATAATGCAGGATTTTTTAAATTAAGAACTATATATGTAAAGTTTAATAAATACTGCAACCAGTCTGAATTTGGAATATTTAATAGAATAATTTTTACAAAATTTTCAATTTCATTAAGAAATTTGTAAACAATCGATTTTTAATACAGAAGAACTTAGATACACTGGAGTAACAAAATCAACTATCTGTTTCTCAAGGGTAGAAAAATGTTAATGAATATTTTTTGCACCGTTATAATGAACACATGGTTTGACCATACAAACAGGATATGATATAATAATTTAAATACTGTGTATATGTAAATGTTGATCGAGGAGTGGAATTTGTATATTAGAATATGAAAAAGCAAGGGATAAATTAAGAAATATTAGAAAATTTACAATAAAGCAAGGCTTTTACCATTAGTGGAACCACAATCACAGCATGCTTGGTTTCCAGGTAGCCTCAGAACTGCTCTGATGATAGCTTGATGGAGATCAATGAGAGAGTGACGACCTTCTCCTGCTCCATCACCACTTCCGGGACCTTCCGCTTGAAAAGCTCGTTTGAGAGCACCTTCTTTGCAGTTGACGAGCACCGACATCCAAGCTCTTTGATCATTATCATCCTCTGCTTGAAAATGGTAGGTTCGGTTGTCTGAAATAATAAAAATTTAGATTCAGTATTACAGCAGCAAAAATATTTTTAGATGATATCATAAAAATACGAAAATATTTTGCAGTCTCAGTATTTTTTCACGACGGTGAACACATATACTTATGAGCAGGATAATATCAAAAAAACAATAGACTGCAATTAAATTTGTGATGAGCAAAGCAATGACTGAAAGTGATGACAAATATTCCACAACATTAATTATCGAGGTAATATTTGTCACTGGATCAATTTGATACATCAATGTGAGATTATTTGAAATTGATATGACTGGGACTATTAAAAATTGGCAATACAGGGTGGAAAATGATGAATGTATTAATGATAAATCAGGGTACCACTATATAATAACAGCATGCTTCATGGTTATAATTAAAAATTATTTTAACTTAGAATATAGTTGCTTAAATAGTAAAACTAGAATATTTGAAAAATGTACAAAATATTTTGTTTTTCTTGCCAATCTCAGAAAAATCTCTTCTGGGTGAACCACGTAAAAGTATAGGCTGCATGATTGTTTTATAGATGCTGCCGAGTGATTTTCAACATTTTGCGGAATACTTGGGAAAGCAAGATACATACATTGTATGGACAAACAGCGTTATTAACTAACATAGTGCTTTACACTTACATGACACAAGGTCAAATCCTCGCTTATCATCAGAAACGACTTTAATTTGGCAAGTGAGTAGGTTGACTCTAGTGGGCGGTTTTGATTCATCCGCATGGAATATGTCTAAGAATCCTTCAGCTGTTACACGACATCTGAAAATATAAAAAGAAAATTATAAGAAATTGACAATATTAATTTTAAAAGCAAGGTAAAGTTAAACATTTATAGTTTTTTAAGTTTTGAAATATTACTGAATTTTTATATTAATCAATATCCAATAGTATTTCCAACGAGTATTTTGATGTCTTAATTGTAATGAATTGGTTGATATAAGTTGATAATGAACCTGAAATTTCCCATTATACTGATAGATGCAAAAATAAATTACCTTCTCTTTTGCCAGACTCTTCGCACTTTTCCTTCAGATTTTTTCATAAGATGACCACTCCTTGTGACACCGTGCTGCTTATCTCCTTGCAACTGATGCAATGAGTATCCACCGACTGTTGGTGCACTCTAAAATAATAACATCCAAAAAATAAAATTATTCCGTTTCTGTTGAACCATATAAGGGATATTCCAACACCAAATATTTCAAAAATTAATACAGCAATAAGTCGTTAAACAAACTTTTGTAGGTTATCAGGGTACATCAGTCTGCATTTAAATAATAATAAAAAACAACAGTTATTACATATCAACTATCGCCACACTACAGTCAGCCATCTCAAAAGTTATGACGTTAACCCTTTGGCTGCCAAGAGCGATTTAATCGGCTTTTGCAATATATCGTGGATAGTCAGAGCCGATCGGCTCTGCATCGTAAAAGAATAAAAGAATGAGTCATATTTTAAACGCCCTGTTGAAGTCTGCGGTGCCTGTTGTCATTATTATTACAGCGTATTGCTCCAGGGGTTCATAACATTTTTTTAAATGTATATTTTTTAATAAGTATTATTTTTTCTTATCGTTCCTGTTGTGTACTTATTTATTTTTATTTATTGACATGCAATGCCTAATAATTTATTTATTTATTTATAACTACACGGAACAAAACTTACAAATTATCAATTCATTGCTTTTGCACCGTAACATATTTAAATATAAAGTATCGGAAATTCAACAATTACACAGTAAAACAATCAATAATTTACGATTTCACACATATAAATATATATATATAATATTTACATATTCAAGTTTTTTAAATTACATGATCTATTATACTATAATGCATAATCTACAAATTTATTTACATATATATATTTTTTTTTATTACGCATACGCATTGTGTATGTATACGTGTATGTTAGGCATACGCATTATTTTATCATTTATATATCACAGTTTCGACCACTTCAAGAATATCCTGACTGTGCTAATAATAAAAATAATTCGAGCTCGATGGGGACGAAATATTTGGCAAAACGGTGTGTTATTGCATATTGCTCCAGGGGTTCATAACATTTTTTTAAATATATATATTTCCATGAACCCAAAAGAATCCTGGTTGCCAGCATCATGATCTAAAAATCTTCCTCGAAATCATGTGCTATCGTATCAAAATGCTCTTCTTCAGAACTATCACTCTCACTATTGAGTCTTTAACTTCTCTGTCGGGCTCGTATCAAAGCACTTTCATTCGAGTCCGTATCTGAATCATAATTACTAGTATCCGTTTCACTTTCGTGATTCATTTAGAAAAGTTAGAATTTTTATGATCAAGATTTTCTATTGTACATGAGCGCAAAGTTTTTCTAAAATTATATATTCTATTTCTATAGATATGCGTTTTCTTATTTTATTTCCGTTATTATACAAGGCTTAAATAGCAGTTTTTAAGGTTAAGATTTTAAAGAAAGCTAATGTTATATGTAAAGTAAAAAATTATATTATATACTTGAAAATGCCAAAGATTGACCACGCCACAAAACTGTCGAACAACACATAACACTGTCAAACTAAAAAACAACAGACGACTGTTTGCATCTGATGCAGTGCATATTATTTGGAACGCAAATTTTTGTCAAAACAATGGTACACACTGTTTAAAAATTATAGAACACATTTTAATATCACTTTTAAGGTGTTAACTGTTACTTCTTGATGGAAAGGCATTATATTTTAAATAATAAAAACACATTTTTAGTACTTATTTCCACAATATATTTTTTGATCAAGACCGGTTTCGCTCATCGCGAGCATCATCATAATATATAATGCTCGCGATGAGCGAAACCGGTCCCGATCAAAAAATATATTGTGGAAATAAGTACTAAAAAATGTGTTTTTATTATTTAAAACATTTTAATATGTTAATTTTTATATCATAATCGTGGCATTTCTGGCACATTCGGCCAAAATGTCGTGGCATCCAAAGGGTTAACAGTCAGTGAGTAAATTTTTATTGTTGAGTAAAATTAAAATGCTGGCGTAACAAGGTAAACAATTTCATTGATTGAATTGGTATTCACTTGGTAGAACTCCATTATAACACGATGAAAAAAATAGGAATGCATTTTAGTTCTACAAAATTATTATTTTTTAAATATAGTTGATAGCTATTTCGGCTCACACCATCGTCAGAACTATGCTTAAACTAATATTTGCTTATCTATATATATAGCTGTGTAGAAAAGGTACACAATACATCTTCTCTCCTGTTTTAACGACCTAGCTTGTTTCTTGCTCGCAATAAAACTAAAAATTGTAAACGAGACTAAAAAGGCGGCTATATCAATAAGTTTACATATGGCACAGAAATGGTCTATTACAGAAACAATGAAGCACCCCACAGACGGTTAAGCAATGGTGATAGACATATCTTAGTTTGTTCGTTAAGAATCCTTTGTGATGGTTGATGTCTATTGATTTCCAGCTGTTCCAAAGCCGTTAAACAATTTCGATTTATTTTCAGATTCAAATGTTGTTAAAAATACAAACCTCTTTATCTTGAGGAGCCGCAGCTCTCAAAGAAGTTCTCAATTCACTCAGTTTCCGCCTCTCGTCATCCTGGTCCTGCCTTATCCTCTGCAACCGGACGCTGAGATCAGCAACGTAGCTTCCAAAATGTTCAATGGTCTTCAGCCCATCTTGGAAATAGTTGGTCTGGGCATGGTAGTATTCCACAAGATGCTGCAGAAGCTCAATGCCTTTCTTTGTTTTGATCTCGTTGAACTTTATCAGGTACTGTGGAGAAGCAAACTATGACTTAAGCTGATTGTCGCATAACCATATACATTAAAAAGAAAACCCTTTTTTTGGACAGGCAATAGTCATTGTCTAGTATTCAAATTAATTCCAATTATAGTGACACATTTGTGTATTATTAACAAATGTAGGAAAATTTATTTGAATCATGACAAAAAATATGAAGTGTAAAAATAAAATCTCCCTCCAATAAATGGAAGAATGCAGGAGGTATCATGATAAAATTAAGTAGCCTCAAAAATGAGACGATACGTCGTTAACCAATCACTTTATATCTTTTTCAAGAAAGGACTTTAGTGAAACTGAAAGACTTAAAAAATGTTTCACGTATTTATCGTTTTTTACAGGCACCCTCGAAAAACAAAGAAGGTTCCGTTGAAGTTGCTTTCTAAAGCCGATGAATAATTTTATTAAATTATTTAGTCATTTAGGAATCGTTGTTTGAATAAAATCGTTGAGGAAAAAAACGATTGACACGGATAATCAATTTCAATAACACAAAGGAGATATGTATTTTGAAATTTTGCAAAAGAAACAACATTGCTGTCAGTTGAATCAGCTTCCTGCGCATGAAGTCGTCGTGACTGTTTATCGAGTTTTTTAATGAAGAAATATTTACATACGTCAGTTTTGTTTATCTTGTGGTGTTTACAAAAAAATCTTTTAATAAAAATTCTTTTGAAAGTGCTAATGTAGTTTCGGTTGGAAATTTATTAATGTGAAAAGGTTTTAAGAAGAAATGATCGGTCAGTAATTATATTTTCACTATTACATTTATTTTATTGATTGAATTGGCATTCACTTGGTAGAACTCCATTATAACACGGTGAAAAAATAGCAATGTATATTAGTTCTACAAAATTATTTTTAACAAATATAGTTGATAGCTATTTCGGCTCACGCCATCGTCAGAACTAAGTATAGAACTAACTAATAATAGTTCTGACGATGGCGTGAGCCAAAATAGCTATCAACTATATTTGATAAAAATAGTTTTGTAGAACTAAAATACATTGCTATTTTTTCACCGTATTACATTTATTGTAATCAATTATTAGTATTTATAACCTGGCATTATCAGGGACTCGAATAAGACACAATTTAAAAATATTTTTGTGTTCAATATAGAGAACAGGCAGAACTTTACTGCCCAGTTTCACCGTGGTTGTATTAAAGGCCGGCGATCGGTTCGTATCGGAAAACCACCCCATTCGCAAAAAAAATAAAAATGTTTTTCACGTCCTACAATGACATATACAGAAATGAGATAATAAAATAAAAAGCACGTACTTTCGAATTACAAATGTTGGGAACTTTACCATAATAAAAAATGATAGCGACGTTTAATATAAAATATAAAAAAAGTTTGATCTATGAAAGGCGCTAACTATTGTATTTGGGCATACTCGACTCTGTAGAGTTTCATGCAAGCCCTTGTTGTATTGCATATCAAAGCGCGGATACCGGAAATATAAATATGGCTGTCTGTTTTTATCAGGGCGTTAGTATATTTTATGAACATAAAATAGCACAGTTGACATATAAATGGTAGCTAAATAAATGTCTAAACGAGTCGCCATTTGTAATTGATCAATATCAGATGACGCTTACGATCTAAAACGTAGTTATTTTGCTTAGAAACCCGTTGAGAATTAACACACAGTTTGAAATACAGGTAAATAAATAATAATTCATATATTTTGCGACTCGGTATAACGCTTCGAGGAAAATCTTACAGGAAAACAACCTCAACTATTTTTGTTTTTATAGACTCAAAAGGGATGATATGCTATCATTTTTCAAACACATTTTAGCGTTACGTTAAAGGACCAAAAATATACGACTGTATAAAAAATTACTGTGAAAAATGATTAATTAAGTTCAAATGTTTTATCTAGTTAGCAACACCAAAATAGCACTGACTGATGAGTTTTCAAAAATAGAATAATGCGCAGGTGGCAAATGAAAATTTCATAGATAACTTTTAGATGATGTTACATCAAGTACCACCATTGTGTCCAATTTTAATGTAATTCAAATTTCAATTACGAAATTACCATACCAAAAAAAAAAAATCAAAATTTACGAAAGCGGGAAGAATTACGAACATAAGAAACAATTTACTGACGGTAAACATCGAGGGAAATAAATTAATTGGCAGGTAATTAGTAATAAGGCTTTCCGTTTGATTACAATTTCGTATTTATGAGAGAATTTATGACACTGTGTCACCCGGAAATATCTAAATTATAAAGTGATAACTAAATAGTATAATTTTAGAGAGTCAAATGATAAAAAATAGGTTGAGTGATAAAATAATATTATATTAATGTGTGTTAGACATTAAAATTATTTGGTACGTCAGAAAAAAATGTATAGTTTCGAGTTTCAAGAAACCATATAATAAATTTCTATCGGTATAACGTGTTTCGGTTAGCAATAATGTGTATCGAATGTTATGTATAATTTACAATACCACACATTAAATATATTGGTTACATCTTCGAACCCAACAGCAAAATAAGCAAAAATCTATTCTTTCAATTAATTATAAATGCTATTAATGTTAAAAAATAAAACAAAAGAAAAAAAGATGCCTTGACGATTGGAGGTAATTAACATTTATATAGCGGACGCGAAAACAAGTGGCCCACATAGTAAGGAAAACTGTTTTAACGAAATTAACGTTCAGGAGCAGTAGGGTTACTGCGGAAGTAAAGCTACGTGAGTTGGTTACTAAGTTCCGTAGAGCCGTAGAGGCGTAGACGTTCACTTTAAAGCGTCCTGAAGTTGGCAGCGAAGCGAGCGCTATTAATTTACAGCCATCAAACTACTCGCGTTTACACATGTGAATTTTCCGAGCTTTGCGCTCGTGTATGGGACTTTGCGTTATACCATAGTTGGCAGTTTTCTTAAATGTTCTAATTCTATACAGTTATAGCAATATATAATGAAGTCAGTTTTTTTTTATAAATAACGTAAGCGTACTGTAAATATTTTATTTAAATAATGAAGGTAAAATCAGCACGGTTTTTGGATGATATCTTATTATAATGTTTTTATTAGTGAGGGTAGAGATATAAAAGGTAAAATGATACGACAAGAATAGGCCAGAAAAAAGATCGCAGAATTATATACGTTTAACACTTTGATAACAGGGCTTTTTATGTTTCGACACAACTCCAATTCATGAAATACAACACAGCATAATTCCACACTATCTACTAAAAGTCACGTACGTTAAATAGAGTGGTCCATTGACGATAATTATGAAAATGTAATTAAAATTAATATGATGTGGCGGGGTCAAAAAATCAACACTCTTTTGCGTAAAAAACAGGTACGTAAAAAAAACGACGCATTTGAATCAAGGGTTAAATAAGAATCATCAATTGTATTCACTACACCAGGGTTTCACAAACATTTCCTGTAATGAAACACTTCGCGAAATTTGAAATTTTAACGAAACATCTTGTATACTTTTAAGGTTCTAGTAAATTATGTATATACATATATATAATGAAAAAATAACAATAGCCATTTCGATTGAATGAAGATCTTAATGATGTTTAATTATACGGAACACTTATTCACATGACGCGGAACATAGTTTGGGAAACCCTCTCCTGGACTATAAGTCGCACCTTTATTCAAATAATAATACTTAAAAAACATAAATAAAAACTTTATTAAAAATCAATAGAAGCAAAACAAAAAATATAATGGGAAATACATCATATTAAGTAGATATACTAAAATATTTAGTATTGATTTATACACATTACCAGCAGCCTGGAAGCTCAATCGAATTGTTTTCCGAACCTCGTAAGACGTCATCGGTTGTAATACGATACTAATAAACCTTGCGTTTTATAATCAAACAAATACGGCATATACGATTTCAAATAATACAATGGCGTAAGCAAAAAATATTATATATCCAATAAATGCAATCTCATTTTTTTCGATTCATTTAGTAAGCTATGAAAAGAGTCGATAAGTATAATATAAACAAAATTCACCGCTTTGACAGACCACTGTAAACAAAGACGACCCGTAAAATTTCACGTCATTATCCCAACGAGAATAAAAATCCGTAAACTAGGAATAGATCAATTGATTACGATAGGGTCGGAGTTGGTGAGATATCGGTGATCGATGACGAGCCCCCGCGTCGAGGATAATAGCTAGAAACCTTTCATATGTCTATGATTGAATTGTTAACAAGTCACCTGTATTGAAAGGTTGAAGCATTCTACAGGTTTATGCTGTAGCAGACGATTTTTTATTTTACGAAACATTATTCCAGATCAATCAAAATTATTTGGTTTAATGTAACCGAGTAGTCTCGCTATAGTGATTGTTTTTTTTCCTATTTGGTTGATAGGGCAAGAATAGACTGAAGAAATGACCATTCATTATCTGCTTTGTTCACATCCGTTACCACATAAACTTTGACCTTTTCCCAATACTATTCTTCTACGCGTACTGTGTCTAACGAAAAGTTCTCATTAAGACACTTTCAGTTAAAATTCTTCATTGAATTTGAATTGTTGAAGCTTTGTACGATCTCACATGTTTTGTTAATAACGAACCGGGTTTCACCTTTCGGCATCTTCAGGCATTATATCACACGGCTGCAAAGTTTCAACAAATCAAATTTGATGTTGAAATTCCAACAAACACCTTCAGTCGATATCATAAATAAAATATTCCATAGATTCTATATGCTCTGCATATATAGCTGACGTAATATATCACACATAACATACAATTACGCTAAATCATTTCAGGCTAGTTGCTTAATGAACTACAGTATATTTTAACCTTTTAGCCGCAAATAAATCACGCCGCAGTGCTTATGCTTACCAAGCCGAATATTTTTGGTCAAAATAAAATCTTTTTTGCCGTGTTAGAAAGAATTTACAATTTTCCTACAGAATATTACTTATCGCACCGATTTTTAGAGTTTATTTTTGAAGTTAAGCAGTTTTAAAATGTCATTGTCAGATAGGGTTGTCACAGTGAGTCGCACACGCTACTAAAACTATTTGCAAGATATCTCGTCTGTGGCAACGATCGGGTTAACCCATTCCTGCTGGTAAAGGATACTCATACTCTGAATATGTCAAAGACTAATTCAGTAGTGTAGAGTAAACTAAGCTTATAGAGATTATCGGGATAAATCAGACTTTATTTTAACACAAAAATTAACTCTTACATGTAATTTATGATATCGGCTGAAGGTGCTTGATGGAACTTCAATATTAAATTTGAATTGTTGCAACTTTGTACGATTTCATATGTCTTATCATATCGATGGAATACCTTAAGATGCCGAAGGGCGAAACCCGGGTCGTTTGTGATAAGACATATGGAATCGTACAAAGTTGCAACAATTCAAATTCTTACATGTAAGTTTTACCATTGTTAATTTTTTTTATACCTCTGCGTATCTAGTACCAACACACTGTAATCAGTCGACTGAACAATTGAGACGTTATCAGTCAGATGGTTAAATATCATAATCCCTTGTTGAAGAGAGAATAGCATAAGTCTTGCTACTGTTTCTCTTTGAAATACTTGCTGTATAAAATACTAAAAGTTGATATGGTACAGAACAAATAGTTTTTAAAGCTTTGCGACATCAAATCAATAATATTATAATGAGAACTGAATGTCAGGGGTAATCTAACTGTATTAATTGGAAAGCTTGTGAAATTATAATCCTATTACGATTCCAAAACATATATTTCGTTCGTAATAACAAAGGAAACGGTTTCAGTGTATGTTATAAAAATATAATTACGGATTAAATACGCAACGATTTTTCACCCGGATAAAACGCAAATCCCCATTAAATAAACGAGAATATTATTTCATCATAACGTATTTCCTCGCTTAGCCCACCTTTTCTTTTCTCTCCCCGAAAAACCGTTTACGAAATTTCATTATAATACGAATATAATTTTCTATACTTCACTGTCAATTACTTATGTATTCACACAGGGGTGTTTCGATTTGATAATAATGGCGTCTGTGTGAAGAGAAAAATATTTTTTCTCCAAAGGTAGTTTTTCTTCGCAATATACTGCGAACGGACGGTTTAAAGGCATCAATTTCAGTGGCTATTAATTTTCCTCGACCGATTCGCGCACGAGGAAATTGGCAATAAATCGTATAATTGGATAGTTTATTTCTTATTCTGACCATGTAGTATATAAAATTTAACCTATATATTATCACTTTACTCAATAATTAATGTTGTTAATTCAAGGAATATAATGTTATACAATAAAAAATACGCCTATCAACAGAATATCGCTGTACGACCGAACAAATAATTATTTGAAGTAATATATATTTTAGTCAATACACGCTGACTTTCCGTTAACGCTTATAGTATAAATAAATAACGGAAAATCTATGATAACGTTTTATTATAAAAACTAATAACGAAGAACGTTCGGTTATAAACTGAAATTTATCAACAATACTTCCATGAGAATATTGCATTATGGCATGGAAGAAAAAAAAAATAGGCAAGTCGATAATCGAAGTTACTCAAGTCTTACTCTATCTACTTGGTATTTTTTATTAACAATATGGAAATTCGCGTGCGAAAGTAAGTCAGTTATATAGTGTCAGTTTGGTTAATTTCCTGTACAATAATAATTCAAAATATTAAATGCCTTATTCACACGTTGTATCCATAATACAGAACAAATCTTAATGGTTTACTTTACGTCTAAGCTCCCTCGTATTTTTGCGACAAAAGTAAAATTCGCTTTCTTTCAAATTCATCTCTGCTCCTATTTTTCGTAATGACGAGTATTTATTTCCTCTTAGCGTTTTCTCTCTGCCCTAAAAGAAATTCTCAGAGGGGTTAATTTTTTGTTTGTTTTGCTTCTCCCGCTGCCCCTAGCCTGATCATATTTTCGGCGCGTTTTTTGCGTGCACCGTTCTTTTTACCCGATGACGGATTAAGGCCTTTTAAAATTCATGAAACGGAAGAGTAGATGGCGCGAATAGCACGCTTTATCTTTAGTTTATTTTATTTGGGTAAATTTCATTACTGGATTTTAAATTTATTACCCACTTCGCGCAAAACAATACAACGTGGATGTATTCTTTGATTAACGCTAATTAGTGCAAAAGCTTTTCGTTTTTTGTAATCTTATAATACAGGTACTCAAGCTATTTTTTCGATGAAATAATGAAAAAAAAGTAGGGTCAAGACAGGTTTAGAAGCCAGCTAATCGCTATCGCTAGATCCCATTTTTAAGTATCTTATGGGTGGATGAAAATTTTTAAGAATTGTGATCATCCACGAGTTCATAAACCGGTTGAAAAATCAATGTATGAAACTATTCGACCTCGAGGGATTTGACTCCGAGGGCACAGAGAGACGTCTTGGAAGCTGAAATTTTGAATGATTTTTATATTACTTTGTATTACATTTTCTATACCTAAATACGGTAAAACCACCATTTATATTAAAGTCGGTACCGTGTAATTTGGGGTAATTTAATTAGGGGAGTGAAATCTCATACAAAATTAGGGATTTCGATTTATGCTAGCCAACATTTGACTGTATGCACCGCACATACGACCATCTGGCTGTGTGTGTGTGTGTGTGCAGCAAAGCGATCGTGCAATTGGGGGATTTGCAGCGATTTTTACAAATTATCGTGTAATTCGGAGTATGTAATTGGAAGTTAAAAAAGTATCTTGAATATATAAAAATAGTTTCCCACCTCACACATTTGAAGTTGAAACAGCCGTCTCTCTTTCTCCATTTCTTCGGCGATTTCTGCTGGCGTTATCTCGCTCCGGATGAGACCAGCGTCTTTTGCTTGTGACTTTTTCTCCTTCTCAATCTTCACATATTTGGAGTCGTAGTCTTTGGATGCCTTATCGAATGGCCGCTTGAGGTCGCCGCGGACTCCTCGCAGCTCTCCCTTCAACAGGCTGTCCACGGGGAACATCACGATGTTGTTTATGTTCTGCATCTATGTAAGAAAAAAAAGAAGATATTAGAAAATAATAATATTTAAATGCTTTGTATAGATTGTAAGGAGGATACACATTTAAAATAAATGCAGATTAAATATTGAATATTGAACACCAACTATTCTTTTTTTTCTGAAACTAGTCATATTATTAGTACAATAAAATTGTGGCCGTTTTTTACAAATTTCTATGTATTTTCATAGGGACCTATACTACGCCAATACACACACCATAATATTTCCTCGAGTTTGTCAGTGTTGTAAGACAGTGTGCAACATTCATGTAATCATAAAAACTCCACGATATTACAAGCCGGCCTCGTCTACAAGTCGCATCTAGCATGTATTTTTTCAGTTTCGTTGTTTTGTTATAAAAAAATCAATAAAATGTCTTTTAATTCTGTTCACTGCAGTGGTTTTGGATACACCATATATTTGTTTTTCCAGCTGTTGCGCATACGAAAAAATCAGATGTTTTTACGACGCTTGAGCAAGCCACATAAATCTGTCCATGTGAGAAGCTTATCTGCATAGTCTAGTGTATCAATTGGCAGTGTTTGCGATGAGTTAAATTTGGTCCTGATCTTATGATCGATTTAATTTTAAAACTTTTGCAGACATGTTCACAACAACCTACTACAGTTTTTTCGACATCGGATGAACGGTAAGGCAACCTATAAAATACGAGCAAAAATTCAGGACTGAGGAGGTCAAAAAATATTTCTTAAAAATGAGAAGGTTTTGTTTTAAAAACTAATATTGTATATACAATATGAACTATTTTATAGCATGCCCAGCTGTTGACTCAAGTAAAGCTCCGGCATTTTATATCATATTATAAAATCGAATATAACCAAGAAAGAAGACCAGTTAATTTTTAGATTCAACTGAAAAAATAGTATTTCAAAGCGGCAGAGAGTAAATCGAAAAATATATTGCGAAATAAATTTCTTTCGTAATACACATTTAAGTTTTTTCGGCCACCCCAACTCACCCCGCACAAGTATACCGACTTTTAGAATTTTGACTTGATAGAAATGATTCAATGAATAATTTTACATTTGATACCAAACGTGCAAGTATCATTCCCTCGGGAGTTTCATAGATCTGGCTACATTGAATTTAAATTGCTATCAAACGGTGAAGGCGTTTGGCAATTCTGACCACAAGTGATGTAAGTAATTCGATCATTTAAAAAGGCAAAATGATTTTTTAAAACAAAACGGATAAACTTGAAAGTTTTTTGTGAATTAGTTGATTGATGATTTTGAAAACTTTCGATTGAAAAAAAGAGTTGTTTTCTAGTTGTTGCTTCTCAGCTACCAATAAAAGAAAATAAAAAAACGTTTCTGTAAACAAAAGTTTCGCTCCATTAGCAAAAATTTGTTTAAGAAAAAGTTTTAAAATAAATCATAAATATTTGTAGATAAATAAAAACGATTATGCTTGCGATAGGTGGAAACGGTCATGATCAAAATAAAAAAAAATGGAAATAAAATTATGCATTTTTTCTTAAATATAGTGACTCTAAGAATTGATAGTTTATAGATAAAACGTAGTTATATAGTATTTGAATTAAATATTAGAGAATTTTGAAGGTGTGTTTTAACGAGGTGAAACACGTGTCATACTTTGTTATACAAACAGCAGCGTGCAAGGGCATAAAAATATAAATTTTAAGTTGATTTTAACTATTTATGATATCGACTGAAGCTGCTTGATGGAATATCAATATTAAATTTTAATTGTTACAACTTTGTACGATACCACATGTTTTGTCACTAACGACCCGGGTTTTGCCTGCCGATATGTTCGTCACTTCTGTCACGTCAGTTCTGTTGCGTCCGTGTGATGTAATGCCTGAAGATGCCGAAAGGCGAAACCCGGGTCGTTTACTTGAATAAATTATATACATATATCGCCATATAGACAAATCAAAATCAATAGGATATACATCGCTCAAGCCCGAGATACTGCATTGTATTTGAAATAAGGAGCTAAAAAGTGTGATTGATATTTGAATAAATTAACAGCGTCTTAGCGGTAGGAGGTTTGTAATGCATCGTTAAGAAAATAATGACAAATAATTTAATAAGGATATAAATATAGTTAGTATTAAGTATATAGTAAGTAGTGTTGGCGTTACGCGTAGGCGATATCGACAGTATGTAGAAGAGCGCCCTCGCGATTATTAATTGTTTATGAAACCTTTTTTTAATTCAATAGTGAAAAATACAATGGAGCGGTGGCAGTCTGGCGCCGAATCTGTTTGAAAATGGATTTTCTAGAAGAGTATAGATTGCTTACAATTAAAAAATACGTCTACCTAGAATAAAGATAGACATCTCATTTGTCCGTATTGAAGCTCGTAGCGAGAACAAAACACATAACAATAAACTAAAAATGCATCAAACATTCCGCCTGCACTTTTACGATGTCGCATCGTCTTCAATTCCGCCCACTACCGAAAAAATTCCACCTCTTAATGGAAATGGCTACATTACATGGGACAACAGACTCAGTTCGACAACTAATTGAATCGCATTGTCAATAGTTTCAGTATTGATTCAAACGAACATTTTTACAAACTGTGCGAATATAAAGTTGCGTACGGACTTTTGCAAATTGACATATTTATTTTGATATATTATTTGTGTACGCCTTATATTGTCACAGGAAAAGATTGTTGGTAAAATTATATCAATTTACCATCAATAATATGTCGTCTTATCTAAAATCGGTGTTTGGCCAAACAATTTAAGAACGTCTAACCGTGATTAACATAAATATTATACAATACAAAGATAAACAATCACGAGAAACAAAGATATGTAACAACGTTCACAATGGGACGTAATTCTAGTATTTATTGACCGACCGCTATAACAGAGCGCCCGGAAATGCGGCGGATGATAAAACTAAATTTAAAACCCCTATACAAAACGAATGAACAGACCGCAAAAATGACAAGTAAGAAGCCACGGTATTTATGAACATTGAAACCTATTGTAGATAAATATTTTTAGGTAAAATGTATTTATGGAATAGTAAGGAATTAAAAATTTTCGAAGTCTATCAACTTTTGTGTCAGACCGTAAATGCTCACAGCGCTACGTTTCCACGCGCATAAGTAACGTGGTCGATCTATACTTCAACGAAAATTGTAAAATATAGTCGTCGTTCATTTCGGCATTTAGGACGATAGCATGATGCTATTATATTTACCGCATTATTACTTAGATCTACCAATTTACTGCTAATTCAATTAATAGTTGGACGTATTTGCGGTTATATATGTAAAATTAACGAAATACACTCTGAAAGATGTTCATTTTTAGCTGATCAGGAACAAGAATGATGGCAATGAATAATGAATTAGATAAGCAACGTTGTATTAAACGGCGCTTATATAGCACGAAATTATTGTAAGTAATATAAACATAGAATTTTGATTACAGTTTTCGTGTAATAGATTCTAAGAGCGGTTGAGTGATTCGTTGGGATCTCATTATGGCATGTAATAATGACGATCCATCGTGTACAAGACGAAGAAATTCCCGTGACGGAAAAATAAGTGTGTACTTAATTTATACCAAAATTATCTCAAAATTTAATCAACGGCTACCGAGCGCCGTCACAAAAGAGTTTTGATCCTGTAATACGCGACACGGGTATGAGAACGAAGTCAATTTTGTCTTCATAAGTCTTCATAAGTCATTAAGTCTTCATATCAAAAGCCGCCGTACTCCGAAATGAATTTGGTTCAATTTCCAGAAGCCGAGTCTTGCAAGTTTAATTCGATTTAAGTGTGGACTCTCATACCTTCGAGTGAGATTCGGTCTTGTTTGCAGAGCTTTTTGCATAAATAGGCTGAATTCTACTCAAGACGCAATTCTTACTATATGAATGGTACTTTAACCATGCAAAAGAAGCAAATCAAATTAATTTTAAAACGGAAATGGAATAAATTATCATTGGGTACAAGACAACGATATGAATTCAATTTATGATAGCTAATTAAATATGCAAGCAAAGTAAGTATATTAATTCATAGTCCTTTTTTAAATTCATATTGTATAATTTACGATATCGATTGAGGGTTGCTTGACGGAATTTCAATATCAAATTTGAATGGTTTAAACTATGTACAATTCCACAAAGTTTCGCTTTTCAGAATCTTCAGATATTATATCACACAGGTGCAATAGCAGTAACAGCCAGTAAACACTTCGTATCACTTTTATAAACTACAAAAAGTATAGAACATAAGGTTAGCTTAGGTCATATCATTAGAGTTAATATTTTTGGGCTTATTTAATTTTTTATTGTATAGGTCGATAAAGCTCGCGATTAACGAAACCGTTCCTTATATATTAATTATAAAATGTTGGAAATAATATTAGACATTGTATTCTATTTGATAATATATATTTAATATAAAATATGTGTAGACCAATTCCGCACGCAATGAGGAGCCTTTGAGAATACGTAGATCATACCAGTTATTCTATGAGAGTTGAATCGCTCATCAAAAGAAATTTTTGATATCTAAGTCTTCTTTAGGTGTCGGATGGAAAGTGGGTAGGAATAAATGCAAACATGATTTCTTTGGAAATATGCCTACAAACCATTGAATAAGTATTGAAAACTGGAAATATGCATTCTTGAAAAATATCACGATTTAAATTTCCATGACGATATTTCATATTAATGTTATAGAGATAGAAATCTTACAAGCATTCAAAATAAATAAAATATGCGGGAAACGCACGGAGAAGCTTTCAAATAAATGCACACGAATATTTGAATTTCAGCCAAATAAATATGGCGCGCTTTCTCTACTGACTGTCAATATTAGAATAGAAATATTGGGGGCGCGTCACATCGACTGACGCCAATAGCACCTGAGATTTCGGGTTGACGGAGTGACACATAATATCTATATTTCATAAAATGTACTGAGAAATTGATATATTTAATGGTATTTTACACAAGCAAAGAGAGAAGATGTACAGAAATTATTATCAACATTTACGAAGAAGTAATATGTATGGAAGGTTTTTTTAAGAAATTTAAGTTACAACGATGTCAACTATACGATTATCATGTAAGAAAAACTTTCTACCAATATAATTAAATAATAATAAAATCATTTTAATATATGCGAAATAAAGTAAATCAGAAATGTGATCAAGGTTGAAGAATAATGTTCAAATGTCCACACAATTGTACTGTAAGTTGTATTGCTTTATTGGATTCGCATTTACTTGGTAGAACTCCATTATAACACGGTGAAAAAATAGTAATACCAAATACATTGATATTTTTTCACTGAGTGTTATTTCACTCGTTTGTGTGAAAACATATTTTTCGATGAACGATACAATACATTGATGAAAACCGAAATGTGGAGACGTTGCCGTTACCGTTGCCAGATGTGTTTTGCATCATGCAGATTTTTAATACAAAAATATGTTATCATATACAATAGTAGTAAAGAAAATTAAGAGGAATGATTAAAGCAGAATTAAATAAAAAAAATTCAACGTCTTCGCTTAAACTTTAAACAACTACAAAAATCTTATACGTATGTTAATAACATACCATTTAATATACAAACATTTTTATTTGAAATATAAGTTATGATTTTTGTATAAGTGGCATGATATAATGTGTATCTCTTCTAAGCACAAGTCTCAACAGTGTATGAAATATTAGATAGTTAATGTAAATTAAGTTTAAACATATTTATAGCAATGGCATACGACCGTAATATATATCAAAAATCTTTAAAAAGAACTCGGAACTGAATACTTTATGAAATATCTGCTATTTACTACATGCCAATTCAATCAATAAAATAAATTTATATGAAGAAAATGGTTATACTAATATTATTGCAGAGATTAATACTTCAATAGCGTTACATTAGAAATTATAATTTAATTATGTAAAATAAAACTAATTTCATTTTATAAAACTTATGTACCAAGGATACTGGTATTTTTCGACTGGGTTAAGGGTGTAAAAAGAGAATAAAATTAAAGTCAGAATAGCTTGACTACCAATTTTGCGTAGGAAACTAATATAATTACCATTGAAAAATAATTTTCACATACATGTGGAATTGAAGTTAATGGAATGATATTTAATTCCGAAAACACATTCCGTTTGAATGCCTGACGATTTGAATACCTATTGAATTATTCAATGATATCATAGCATAAATTCAACATTATAGGTCTGCCAACATTTCGTTTGTTCGATAATTTTATATGTCGACTTTCAGTCGTTCAAGGTCTCTCATTAAAAAGGTTCTAGGAGAAACCGCAAGCTTTATTTTAAATGGTAATCGGTTCAAATTGATTTCCACGACACGAATGACAGCCTCTCAGAAGAGCGATTCTCATTTTTTACCTGAAATTTTGTCGGAATATTACCAGAGAGGATAGCTGCGCAAACCATTCATTTAAACGTGAGGAATAAAATATGTTTACAATAAACTGGCGATGAAATCTACAAGGAATCAATTGATATTGTTTGGTGTTATTGACGGTTGATGGCACTGCTAAATAAATACAGAAATCAACAAAATGATATGAATATTTAGCCAGGTAAATTACCACTGCCGTAATAATATGACAGTTTGTGCCGTTATGAAACTTGAAATAAGACCACTCGTAAGTATTTTTTTATTCGATGAAAAACATAAAAGTTAAGAAGAATATATACACAAAAAAAAGTTTTGTGCTCCTGAGTCACTCCCATTCTCAAAGCAGATTGCATATAGCCTGACACTCACTGCAGCGCACAAAGACACATATAAATAATACCATACCAGTAAACGCAGTAAGAAAGAGTAAATTAAGTATGTGTATGTTCAGGGTAGAAACATAGAATTTGTATTGTGCACTTTTTCTAGATTGCTATATATAGATAAGTAAATGTACGTTTAAACAAAGTTCTGATGAGAGCGAAAGCCAAAATAGTTATCAACAATATATCTTACAATTTTTTTAAAACTCACATACATTGCTATTTTTTACATTGTGAATAGGAACGACATAAATATTAAAAAATAAGAATTGTATTAATAGCAGAGATTATTCTAAATGAAACGCATTCGATTCTACCTTTTAAATAGCGAAGAAAATATGAAATATTATAAAAAAAATATAAAATGGATTTGTCAAAATAATAAAATATCAAGATCATGTCAAGTGATTCTATAGAAATGCATTTATTTAGTTGTGAATTTTTGAATGAATAGAGCAAACACTTCATTTTTGAGCCATTCATCATTCAGCTGTCGCCAGTTTTCTTACTTAAACGTGTTTCATCAAAGATCACATATTACTTATTCACTTAAATACCCTTATAAAGTAAATTCAAAGATAATAAATCCTTTATATGGTTTTCTACCTGATTTTATCAAGAAGTAACGCGACAATTGCCATATTAACCACAATGATAAATGACGCTTTCATATTGACATACTATATTTCCATAGCGATTTAAAAGTGATTGGAAATCATCGTTGTGACAAGGAAACATCATTCAAGAAACGTGGAATAGCTGACTAAATAGCTGAAAAAATTTTAAGTACTTATTTATGAAATGAAACTATTATATGGAGTATATTTTGAGATAGTTTTAAGCAGTCAATTTAAAAGAGAGAGAAAAAAAGATTTGATGAAAAAAGTCTTGTGTAACGTAAGATAAATAAACGTTCAACAATTTGGCTCTTTGAGAAACGCGAAAATAATATTGAATTTTCTTTAACGCTTCAAAGAACAAACTCAACGGTAGTAATTGAAGGATACCGAGGATTAAACTTTTCACTGAGAAAGATTTCAAATAATTGGGAGATAAAAATTCAATTAGATAAAACGGCTCATTTTTAAATGAGAAATTCGTAACAGCAGTTGTATGGAGAAAAAAAAGTTTTCTTAATTCAATGTTACGACATGACGTAGTCAAAAGAAAACCTCATTGTACTAACGATGAACGTTTTCCATTTCACAATTATTCCGTATAAATAAAATGCTCTATAAAAATAGTATTTTATGAAATACATGATTTTAATTATGGTATGGATAATCTCCGATACGCGTAATAAATAAAATAAATAAATGATAGACAAATAAAATATTTTCTTAAGAGTTAATGAGCTTCGGTAGATGAGTGGCAAGAAAGTCGCATACGTCGGTAATTATGACGATTTTAAGACGAAAGTAATACTTTCAATTGAATATTAAATTATTATATAATTGTGATACGATTTGTAATTATCTGATTTGATATTAGGTGATTGAATAGCAATTATTGACACAAAGCCGAGACGTTTTTTGGTCTTACGTTTTATCGAGCGTCACGAATCAATTACATTAATGTTATTGATTGAAAAACATTCTGTTACCAATAAGTATTATATAAAAACAAAACCAAAAAGCCAACTTTTTTTACCATTGCCAGACTATTTTGAAATTATGTAAACTATTTTCTTTGAAAAAAGTATTTAAAATAAAGAATAATCAATTTATTCAAATTAGTTTTAAAAATCCATATTTCGTTTGGTTATTTCGTAAAGAGAGCTAATTTATATGCATATTTATTAAACAATATTTCATTGAAGTTTACAAAGTATACATTATTATTCAAATAAATTGTTTTATTTATTATAAAGAAAAAAATACAAATCAAGTAGATTGACTAATAAATTTTTACAAACATTATTCTTGTAATATTTTTTTTTTAATATTTAAGCGGAGACATAATAAGATGTGGAGCTAATTGCATTCACCCCCTGATTTACGCGGTACCTTTTTTAAATGCATTTATAATGAATCATTTTTACACCCACTACAATTTTGAAAATATTATTTTTAATATAACAATCTGTGGATCTTTTTTACGCGGCTTTTTAGGCACGCACCTTCAGATTTCAATTGAAATCAATGTGTCAATTTCCGCAGTTTTTATATACAACGGGACCTATCTTTTGTTTTAGTACGAGTTCCCCTTTTACACGGAACTTTGAAAAATGTACCTCGTTAATTGGAGGATAATTGTATTATATTTTACCGAGTATTTAAATCTTTTTCTTTGTTTACGATAATCCTTGATATGCTCATCGAACAGAAACTGTTTCTAGAGTAAAATAATTGTATTGATTATTTTACTATAGAAATGGCTTATTGATTATATTTTATTTTGGTGAGAATAAAGATTCAAAAAAAGTTGATAAGTATAGTGTATAGTGTATAAATTTATAAAGAATTATTTCGATAAAATTCAAAAAGAGGAGCATAAGAACAATCTTAAGGATAATTGGTAGGTATTTTGTATAGTTAGTATTCATTTAATTTACAATAATAACTGGTATGAATTTCTAAGGTGAGAGAGTACAGCATTGTCGAGTGTAAAAGATTAAAAAAACATTAGACAAATCACTCTAGTCGGTGTTAATTGTTTGCAAAGCGATGTGAGAAAAACGGATGGGATTAACATTATGCACCTCGAACAAAACAGATTGCCTCTAAATACTGGGCGCGTGGGAATCATAATTCATTGTGAATTAATTATTTATACATATTACTTTGATGTTATGCATTGTCAGTAAGAAAGTGTGGTGGTTTAATTATGTTGTATGAGTGAAGTAGGTACATTTTTATCTTTTATTGGTCATAAAAATATATGAAATATTTTTGTCTTATTAACCGACAGTTGTTTTAATTACCGGATAATTAATATATCATGACAGAGAGAAAAAAATAGATATGTATTTTAGTTTTAAAAAAATTATAAGGTTTATAGTTTATAGCTGTTTCGATTGACATCCTCAGCACAACTAATATAATAAATAAGTAAATACCTAAAAAAATTAATCAATAATATATCATGCTTTTCTATCAACAAAACTATGATCATATCTTTTATTCTTCCAGTCATGTACAGCACAGGTGTCACCATTAAGCATCTTCAGGCACTCTAGTACCCAGGTGTATTCGAACAGACAATTAGTAAAATGTATAATCGATTATATATGGACAAATAACGAAAAATATAGATCCAAAATAAAATAGAAAATATTATCTGTCTTTAAAAATCAATTACGTTTAACATTATTTTTCAGAACGATTCAAATTTGATATTGAAATCTATCACGCAAACTTAGTCGATATCTTAAATTATATCAAAGCATCATAATTATTTATCAAAAAAATACGGTTAAAAAAAATAAAAGAATTTTTCTTTGGGAGTCTGAAATTAGTGTATGTTATATAAGTGTTCTGTAATATTTTACAATATTCTTTAACTTCTCAAATTTCCATAGAATCACGTTGACTATTTTCTGTCATGGGACGATATTCTGAAGCATGATTAAATAAATCACGTTTTCACTATGAAATATAATATTTTTATATGAAGCAATGTCCAATTACCAGTTATTTTTTCCTTCTCGTATTAACATTTGCTGCCACAAAAATCAAATTGAACTAACAAGGCTGCATACATTTAAATGACTATAGAAGTTTGTTTTTAATATACAAATTTGTCAGTTGGTCGTGATTTTTTTTTCGTTAATGTAAAAACTACAGTTCTCATGTTTCTTGGATGTGAAATACTTTTACCATTTTAAGTATATCCTATCCTATCCTTCATCCTAATTTGAAGCATATTCTCTCCTGACTTGACTGACTTATTTAACAGAAGTTTTTTCTACGAGAACTTCCTGCTACTCAGTTGCTCAACCTCTCTTCCTAAACTCTGAATTTTTATGATCAGATGAATGTGATAGAATTATAATACATAAAAAATACCCTGCCATCGAACAGTACCGATAAATCAAGTGAAAATAAAAACGCTGTTTGTACTGGCCGTCGAGCACTCGTGAAAAGTGTCAGGGAAGCCAACGACATTTACCACTGTATCACGGACGGACACGGGAAAAATGTTTAGACACAAACAACTTTAGACCTGTGCTAACCTAATGTTATGAAGATTTAGGAAGTTTGAAATTATTTTAAATATCAGCGAACTAATTACAAAAAACTATAATTTTCACTACATGTTAATATAGGCCGTACAATTCATTCAATATCTGTATATTTTAGTCAACATGAGAAAAAAGCTCAAAGTAGTCAGGTCGAGCGGAAATAACGAATCAGCATTAATAACGAATAAGCTCAAAAGACAAATAATAAGGAACTAATATCAATATTAAAGTTCTGCGAAGAAAACGTTTTAATATTTTATTTGCATAATTAGAGAAACGATTAAATCAGACTTAAGTGAATCCGTGAAAAAAAAGGCGCATTAACAATGTAACTAGGTCAATTTTGTTTTTTATTTGTAAATATGTCAATTGCCGGAGACCTGTTTTCACAATCAGGATCAATACTTATACGAAGGGTAATCTCAATGTACTAAGTAAAACATTTTCGGAAGAATAATCAAGGAAAATAAATTTCAACCAACGAAAGGGCATTATACTGATATCATAATAATGACGAGGGGGAACGAGGCTCGGTTGATAAATGCGGGAAATGGTTATCGGTCCAAGGATACTCATTTTTGAGGACTGTAACATTACGATTGTATAATTGTTTTTTGTGAATGTTATTTACAAGGGTGATAGCGCAGGGATGATAAGAAAGCATTTTCTTCAAGGGTGAATACAATGAATAAGTAAAATACCGACGCTATCGATAAAAGAGTAATAAATTTTCACAATGATAACGTCTTATGTTAAAGGGAAAACAAAGAAAACAAAAAGGTCTTGTATTTGGAAGCACATTACTTTGGTGTTGATAAAATTATTAATTTTATTTTTAATTATCGTTAACATTATGTAAATGCTTGAAAGCAGTAAAAATAGTTTGACATATGTCAAGAATAGGGTATCCAATCTTGGAATATCGGTTAAAACATAAATACTGTTACAAGGTGAAAAAATAGCAATGTATTTTAGTTCTACAAAATTATTTTTAACAAATATAGTTGATAGCTATTTCGGCTCACGCCATCGTCAGAACTATAAAGGATAGTTCTGACGATGGCGTGAGCCGAAATAGCTATCAACTATATTTGTTAAAAATAATTTTGTAGTACTAAAATACATTGCTATTTTTTCACCGTGTTATAATGGAGTTCTACCAAGTGAATGCCAATTCAATCAATAAATACTGTTGTAATCGATAATTGAAATTAAATCAAATAAATGTTGATTTTTGTTTGTGATATTTTAAAATAAATATTTTTTGAAGAGCTATACATTTAGCTCAGATTGTTTATTTATATACATATAAAAAAACGATTGTTTAATTTGTTATTTCCATCTTTTTCAAAATCGTAACGGCCATAGAAAAGAGCATATATTTTTTAAAACATAATTACTATTTTTTTCCATTATTCAAAAAATCGATATTGAATTATAAATAAAAACTATTTTACTGACTATGGAACTAAACTTAAAATATTTTTTTTTATGTAATTCGTCATGTCTTTATGTACCATACAAAGAAAGCAATAATGGGCAAACATTTTCAATATTAAATAAAGACCCAAAGTACCGGATTGAAAAATTGAGAATCCTGAAATCCCGGGATCATAAAAAAAAGTCGCGGGAGGGAAGCCCTATACCAGAGCTCGATAAAGACAACACCGAATTAGTTTATAACACGAGTCTTACATTTCAGTAGATTAATAAAAAAACAGAGAAAGACATGAAAAAACACTTGGCAAGAAAGTATAAACTAAAAAAGCGATTTTGGTATGCATTCCAAAATGCTGCTACTTGTCGGCGTTTGAAGTAATATCGTCAAACAGTGACAAAGCTCTTCTCATCGACATTATAATTGGCAGACTGATTTTTCAATTTTGTCCACGATTTATCACATAAAAATAAATATCGTTGTCAAATGTAATTAATAGAGACACACTTAGTACTTATTTCCACAATATATTTTATCACATGCATTATCAATAAATCAAATTTGAATTGTTAAAACTTTGTACGATTCTATATTTTTTGTCACTAACGATCCGGATTTCGCCCTTCAGCATCTTCAGGCATTCTATTACACAGATGCAACAGAACTGACGTCAGTGATAAAACATGTGAAATCATACGAAATTTTAACAATTCAAATTTGATAATGAAATACATCAAGCACCTCAGCCGATATCTAAAATTACATCACCTGATCTATCTATCTATAATCATGACAAAATAAAAAAATCAATCTAACCTATTATTATTATTATTATACATCCGTATAAATTTATTGAAAATTTATCAACTGTCTCGTTTTCTTGCGACAGGTTGGCAACGAATAAACGAGAGGAATATATATTATATATACCTTGATTTGAATTCATACATATGTGAACCTTCTCATTAGCCGTAAACCTCTGTAATCCTATTAAGCAAATTGGCATCATTACATTTTTGTAACAACATAAACGGATGCCATTAGAAACCCAACATGGGTATATAAAACTGGAAAAGGTATTCGAAATCCTTAACGTAAGGCAAATAATAGCAAATACATTTTGAAATAGGTAGCGGAGGAATTGTTTTAACTACTGCGGGCGATACGCGGAATATCGGGGATTTAAACTTAAATCCATCGAGGTTACAACGAATGCTTTTCTCGTTATATTCAGTACCGTATTTCACAGATGCTAGAAATTGTTTCTGCAATACGGAAACTCGAGTTATTCGCTTATAATAAGCAGAATATAGTGAATTCAATAATCGTAGTTTTGTTTTATTTTGAATTATGCTGGCAATAATTACGATAATCAAAAATTAAAAGTTTATATTATAGATACTAAAATTAATTTATCATTGTATTTAGACAACATATATTATACATACATGTGGACGAAGATATTATTTATAACAATCGTAAAGGGTGATTTAAAAATTTCAATGGATGGATAATTTTGATTTGACTAACATATTGATGGCATAGTGACACGAGGGGTGATCATTAATGTTTAATATTGTAATATTGTAATATATATATATAAATTTTAAAATGTGTGCTATAATTTAGGATAAAAATTAAGGATGCTTGATGGTGTTATGTATTGTACAGTACTAAATTTTAATTTTTAAAAATGTATACTTACGACCCGGATGTAATATCAGAATATTACTTTCCTGTGATAGAATGCATGAAGATGACAAAACCGAAACAACAGATGACTGATAAAACAGTTGTACTTATTTAAATAAGTGTTTGATAGTTTCGCCTTTATGTCATTAAGCTCTCGATGTTTGATGCAAAACGGAATTTACGATCTTTGTATTATATCACATGGAGTTAATATTAGAACAATAATAATTTTTGAATTGTAATGACGACATCGTAGAGCTCATATTTAATACGTAGTGTATGTGCCCTGCAATACTGGTAATTAAAATAATTGTAGCTCAGCTTGCAGTTAAAATGAATGCTTAAAAATTATCAGTTGTCACGTACTACATATGTATACATTTATTGACGTCAAAAAAAAATGGAACAGTGAAATTTAAAAATATGAACTATTTTAAAATTTAAATTTCGAATGGTCACTATAAGCTTTGGTCACCTATCGGTTTTCGATCGAAGTTCTGGCATCTTATACGTGAAGGCAAACTATTTCGCAAACGCTCTTTAAAAATCTATCTATACGCACGTTTTATTGGAAAATAAAAAGTGTAATTTGAAACCAAAAACCGCCGCTGAAATTGATATTATTCCAATTGATGTTTCCAATGAACAGTTTTTGATGATTTTTTTTACCGTTGAAGTGTTAATACGATGAAGTAAATACTGACCCAAAGTGGGTTAGATCTGGCTTTTGCAATTACCTTTTTACTTTGATCAGAATAATTTACATTTCCTTTGATCGAATATAGTGTGGCTAATTCACAATTCAGTTTACACAGCAAAAGGCGAGATAGTCTTAGATCAATAACGTTTCAAATGCCTCGTATAAAACTAAAGTTCATTCATAAGCATTGGTGAATCCGGAACAAAAGTAAGAACGGAATAAAAGACGATTTTTACTTGGGGCTAATGACAAAGTCGCAATTAAGTCAAACAATTTCGCCTCTTATTCAAATGAACGTAGTTAATCTCCATTTCTCTTGAATATTGATGATAACCAACTTACGGTGCTTGTGAAATTACGCCTGGCATTCATGATATTTTGTCTCATTTTTAATTATAAAAAAAACACCGGAATTATTGAAGAAATTTAACGTTCTGTCATCATTAATCATAAATTCAGGAAATAATTAATCAAATTTAATTAGAAAGCTTCATCAAAATCTTATTAAATGAAAATTATGGGAAATAACTGAACAAGAGATTGGAATTGTGTTTTGAAACCTAGAATAAATCTGACTAACTAAAAAGAATACAAAAATTCACGTTGATACTGAATTTAATACATAATAAACTATAATGTAAAAAATTGCTGAACATCGATTGACTTTTTGTGATAATCGGTGAGATGGATGCAATTTAGTAAATATAATATCATAAAGAATAACTGTAAGTTTAGCCCAGGACTTGTATAAAAATAATCAGGATAATTAATAAATTTTATTAAATGTTTAATGATTAAAATAGAAAGGTTTGGATTTTACCTAACTTATTTTTTTCCAAAATTATGATTAAATTTCTTCTCGGTCATTGATAGATATCATGAAAATCTACATATAATAAAAAATAAAAGTACTTTTAACATATATCCCTGTCAAATGCGCAATTTTCCATACGCTGGGGGAAAACGGCAAAAAGAAAATCTGACGCACAATGAATACAACGATTGGTCAAACAGACGTGGCATAATAGCCGCCTGGAATTATTCATGGAAGGATCGATAGGGGCAGTTTGCACCGTGCTATCTTTCTGCGCCCCGGGAAAAACAAAAGAAAACGGATATATATATATTGGAAGGCAAAATGTGAAATTTTTAAGACGCCGATCATGATCTATAAATAAAATTAATACTATATTCCTGATTTTGTTGAAGTTTCAAGTGCTTTAATTGAGCTTTTGAAATGTGTTTACACAGCCGATATCTCAAAAGGTGTAATAAAACTAATGATGCTATAGAAAATTACGGTGTTTATTCATAAACAATTGGATTTTATTGCGCCACAAATAGTCAATAAACGTCAATATTTTATGTATTTGATTATTGCTCTGCTTTTGAAAGCTTTGAGATTAATCGAACCCATTGTGAAAGTATTGGTCATGCTCGCGATAAGCGAAACCGGTATTGAGAATAAAATATATAGTGAAAATAGTACTAAAAAAGTGTTTTTAATATTTAAAATGTTCGTATTTGGCAGCGTATTTTTCTACCATATCTGATGGCCGTTATATAAAGGTTCTATAACCTTGACTATTCAAACGTTAAAACATGAAGATAATGGAAAAATTGTGGCACAATCATTCATCAAATAACGTAGAGGAAAGTCTGCAATTTCAGCGCCCGTATATGATGGCAAAATATCAAATAATTATATAATTTATGATATCGACTTAAGGTGCTTGATGGAACTTCAATATTAAATTTGAATTGTTGCAACTTTGTACGATTCCATATGTCTTATCACAAACGACCCGGGTTTCGCCCTTCGGCATCTTCAGGTATTCAATCGCACGGATGCAACAGAACTGACGTAAAACAAACAGTTAGCATCGTATATATAATATATTAAAATCATTATTAACAGGAATCTACTTACCAATAGGCAAGCAAAAGATTGCAGCTGAAAAGAATGTAACAATATTAATCCAATAATAATTAACTACCTTCATTAACGATCTTGCTAATGTGTTGTCGTTATTGAAATGGGGTTTTCAACAAATTTAAATCAAGTAATTAAACTACAAATGTGTCTTCCTTTATTTAAAGAATACCTAATATCAAACATCTAGTGATGAGACATAAGAATTATCGTCATGAGATTGTCGATTCATTGAAACGATTTCACGTAAAGGGTACAACAAGGGGGGAGTTGGGAAGATTGAGTTGATCGTTAAGAATGAAGTTTGAATTTAATAACTGGCCTCTATTAATTTCTAAAATCTCCTGATAAATCAATTTATGGTCCCCCGTGTTATGATGCAACAATTGAACTCCCTCATCCGCGTCAAACGAATGTCCCTCCGACAACAAATGGTTTGCAAACGCACAAGTATCCTTCTTCAATCTATAAGCAGCTAAGTGTTCTGAAACTCTAATTTTTATGGTGCGCGTGGTTTTACCTACATAAAAGTGTTGGCAATCCAGACATTGTAATTTATAAATACCGGACTTATCCCTAAAATTAATATTGTCCTTGTTGTTTACTAAAGTTTTGGCTAGTGAGTTCTTGCAATAAAACGCCGGTCTGACACTGTTAGCGAGTTGTTTTTTATAATTAGAAGGGCGAAACCCGGGTCGTTTGTGATAAGACATATGGAATCGTACAAAGTTGCAACAATTCAAATTTATCATATAATTCTTTACGTCATCAAAATTACATATTTCTCAAGCGACATTCAAAATGGTCTTTATAAAACTGTATTTGTATAGGTATACCCGTCCGGTAAGATAGAATGCACAAGTGGGGTACTTGCCGCTCCAGTCCGTCGCTTGCATAATGTCACCTGTCAAATACAATTCAAAAACACGAGATGCAGGAACCAACAGCTGAATGCAACTGGATGAATAGTTGATTAAGAGGCTATTCGAGACTCGACAGCCATGTTTCCTGCCAATGAATGTGGAACTTATTCACTGGAAACTAAGGTGACCCACACCCGTGACATTTGAATGATATTAGCTCTATTGAAATGCAATTTATTAACTGGATATCAAGTTTCTTAGCGCTATTAATTGTAGAAGATACTGAAAGGATTAATGATGAATGTTTTAATGTTTATATTGAAACAGCCATCGAGTGAATGCAGTTGATATTTAGACATATGAAAACCGCAGCTTTCGAAGAAATATCATAGAGTATCCTAAATTAATACAAACTATTCTCAACGATACAATGCATTGATTTAGATAACTCTATATAAATTTGAAACAAATTGCGCATACTATTTCATCATTATTATGATACGAATCGTTGGGACTGTTAAGGATATTTCAAAAAAATAATTCTGAAGTGTTGATGTTAACTAAACCTTTGGAGACTATAAGGAAAAATCTGGCTAATTTTCAATGTTAAAATTATCTCCTAAAGCTCAGATAATATTTTTAATATTTTTGGGTGTTAACTATTAACACACAGAAATCAGCTGTCTCAATAGTTGAGAGATAAGTAGTCAAAGGGTTTATATTGTAAACACTCAATGAAAGAAGAGATTTTTGCTAAATCATATTTTAAACAACCGCTATCTGTATTTATTTTCAAATATAATAAAGTAACAAAAGACGTAAGTTTATGTCCAATGACTTTAACGCGACGGCGGTCCAATAATTTTATTTGATCCATTTATTTATTATTAGACATCCATAGAATATACATACGTTGATTGTAATATTTATTTTACTGGTGAGTCGTTTTGCTGATAAATATTTTTTCATTCTTTTTCAAAATGACGCGATAAAGTAAACGTTCAATATTTATTATCTACTGGTCATTTAATGCGCATATAAAGCAACGTGCCTGGCTATCTTTTGTTGTAAATATGTAGTTCCATTAAAAACGAGAAACGAAACGAGATATAATGCAAGAATGAGAAATACCTTTACCTGTTGTTATAAATTAGTTCTGGTAATATTTCAAGCTTGTAAAAGATAATATCATGATACGAATAAAATGATCGTTATCTTAAGCGGTGGGTAATTGAAATAAGAAACTATTTGAATATAAGAAGCCAAGATGATGTATTAGATAAAAAAATACTTTAATGGACAAATAACGCACCGCATTTGGGATATTGTGTAGGTGTCTCAAAAATAAACATTAATATGAGAAAGGGGTTTCGATTTCTATTTGAGTAATGCTAAAACAAAAATGATTTTTTATCTCCGAAATGAACTGAATTCAATATTTACATATTTTTGCACTGCAGTGAAATCAATCGGACAGAGAGAAACTCACTTATTTTATTCGATTTTATAAGTAATATATTAATTTAGAAATAATAGGGTTGAGAAGATAATTATTGAAATTGAAAATAATATGATTGCCGTATTAACAATATAAGTATAAAGTAACAGGGAACTATATATGCAGAAAGATAACAATTCATAGAATAAGGAAGGTATTTCAAAGTATAAATTTTCAAACAATTGTAACAGGTTATCATAAAAACGATGTGTAGCAAATTAAGAAATAAGAAGAAGTTAGTTATTACATGTTCCTCTTTCAATGGAAAGTATCAGGCTACAATAAAGGCTTGCGATATAACTTTATCGTTTAAAAATTCTGAATAAAAGAATTAATTCAAGCTGACGCTTATAGAATGACAGACTGCATCTAGAGTCGGATGAATAATCGATGAGGAGGCCAGACTGAAGTCGACCGGACTGGGATTTCAAATGGAAAAAGGGAAAGCACAGTAAATTATTGCGATGCAAAACGGACCGGGCACACTGCGATGAACAGGAAACAAAATTTAGCGAAATGTATTACCAATAGTAAATTGAATTCATTGATGATTTATAGTCGAAGTTTTATAACAGTATGATTTTTCAAATAGGTATTACTAAATGACCTTTTTTCCAAAATAGTCATACAAAAAAATATTCTAAAATCTATTTCAGTATATTATTTTTTGGGGGTTTACACATTAATTTATCGCAATGTTTTGTGTACATCTGATAAATAATAATCAATCATTAATAGTGAATCGTCGTTCATATGAATCTATATTTTGATGAGGGAACTATTTATAGTAATTCTTATTAACTCATATAAACATTAATTATTATATTAATAAATGAGTAATAAAATCTTGATAAAACTTGCCTACAGCCTCACGTAACTTAATGAAATCGAACACGAACGCTAGCGGTTGAATACTTCGAATCGAAAGGTAATAAATATTGATTGAGCTTTAGCTATTTCGTAATATTTAAAAAGCATTTTCTGGAGTAATAAATTAAAGCAGTCACGAAATATACATTTTAAATGGGATTTTTAAATCGAGCGGCCACACCAAATGTGTGTTATTAAGTTACGTTGTTATATCTATTATGATTTCATATCAATTCATTAATTCCAATTTGGATAGGGTCAGAAAAAATAAAAAAATCTGCTAAACAAAAAAAAAACGATATTTTTCCGCGTTTACTTTTGAAGTAAATACATTGAAGTTTTAAGGAAATATTTAACATATATATATTAATTTTAAATAATAAAAACACATTTTTAGTACTTATTTCCACTATATATGAGGAAATCATACAAACTGTTTTCTAGTTCTTGAACTCTGATATTTTGTTGATAATGCTCGTGATGAGCGAAACCGATCCTGATCAAAAAATATTATGTGGAAATAAGTACTAAAAAATGTGTTTTTATTATTTAAAATATCATGCCTTTCCATCAAGAAGTGACAGTTAGCACCTTAAAAGCGGTATATAATAATAGCAGGTTATGCATAATAAGATAATAGATTCAATCAAAAGATAAACTCGTTAGGAAATTAGTTTACCTTTAATTAAATTGTAATAATGAAATGGAATTATTATCAAATTAATAACAAGGCAGCCACTACACGGGAATAATATAAAATATATTTAAGACATGTCCATCTCTGTAATAAAGTAACATTTTTTCTTACGTGGAAGCTAAGTTGTACTAACAAGTTCGTCACCATGATAAATGTATCAGAAGACTTTACACAACAAAACAAAAAAACACAATTATAAATAATACTATATCTCATCGAGTACAAAATGATGTCAAATATTTAAAAAAATGATAATGATATTTTGATTTATTGATTCATCGTATAGAATGAGAAAGATAAATATATACTTCTACATCATCAACAAACATGCAACGAACGGTAAATTAATTAATATCTATCACGAGTTTCTGATCGCCTGATACTTTTACCCGAACAAATCTACGAAATCACTCTCTTCGTTTCATTTACATAATAATTTGTGCAGTGTGCCGAGCTCTGGTGAAATTGGTCGTCATATTTCAAGCGATGAAGTCTTCTGAGATATTTATTTTTCTGTCGTTACTTATGTTTGCCTGATCGAAATATCGTAGCTGCATTCCGTTGCATTATATAAACGGTAACGGAATGAAGTGCATTTCTTAGATGCAGGTTTCCTTTTAAGAGACGATCGATACGGCACTGAAAGCATTATTTAATTTACCGTAGGCGTGTCCTTGCAGCGCCTACGATTTTTAACGGTCGACAATAAACTTTGAAGTCTGTAATCCTATATAGTAAAATATTTAATATTTAAATGACATTGTCTATTAATATATTATTTCAATTTATAGCTTAGCTTGAAATGGCATTAGATATTTGAATTATAAGTTATTGCAGTACAAAAGTACATACTTACGACATCGACTGAGTGTTTTATGACTGGAAATTTCAATAACAAATTTGAATTTTTGAAAATTTGTAAAATTCAACGTTTTTTGTCATTTATGACCCGGGTGTGGACAGATAGAATAGAACTGCCACATAATAAATAGTTGGCATCTCTTTGTTAGTATCAAAAATTCAAAATTAGGCTTTTATTATTTAAAATGAAATTATTTTATAATGAATAATCATGATAGCGGTAGAAGTTAAACCTGAACAAGTTCATGAATATATATCATATAATTATTTTCAAAATAAACTTATAAAAATGTTGGAAAAGAATTCTGAGATTTTCTATACAAACAAAATTTGAATAAAGAGCGTATTTGAAATCGGAATCGATTTTATAAAAACTTCAAATCCAAGAAGTCGTGTATTTATATTCACGTAACGCAAAGCTTGTTAAAATTTAAAATAGCTAATTTATTTAATCGTGCTTGATTAACTGAAACGATTTCAATAATATGCGTATCAAATGGATGTTTATTCAAATACAATAAATTTCACTAATCAATACAATAAATTTAAAATGTAATGATCTCTCTTCACATCCCACTGTAAATGGACGAGAGGAGTGTGGGATGACAATGCGGGTACCGATTTTCGAAGGCAACAGGTGCAGACCAAGGTATTTCGTATCTTGTCCAAGCCTGTATCAAAGAGTGGGATTTCTATAGCGGGAAGACGTTGAAAGATTACTTCGCCTTTAGCCTTTTCATTGTGATATCGAGTTAAGTAGAAATTCAATGTGTATTAATGATGGTTTTATCAATACCCATGTATACTCATAAAATATAGGTAATTATACTAAAACACATACTTTTAAAGCGTATTACATCAATCCTGTAGAAATCAGCTTATTAAACACGCACAGTATAAATTGTATGAAAATTAAAACATATGACAATATACTTCTAAACTTGGAAAATAACATGTTTATAAACTGTATCTTGACATTTTTCGATCTTTACAGATCAAATAATAACGGGATAACAAATCTTCTGCAATTTACTGTAAAAAAACAAATCAATAAAATGTGCTTATAATTAAATTATTTATTGATATAGTGCCATACTACATACATACAGGTAACGAACTGAAAAATTTCAGGAACTGAACGATGGAGAAAAAATAGCTGTTTTTTCATTTTATTTTATGAAACATCGATAGCAATTAACATTATAAAATATAAAATAGTTAGAATTATTACTCATTTTACTTTAAACAATTATTAACGATTATATAAACACGTTTGTTAGAGTTATCAGAATATACATTGCATTTAATCCGGAATTATTATGATAAAGATGGATTACCTAAGATTTTAATTTTATTTAAAGCAAATGTAAATTTAATGAACTTCATCGAGGCTTTGAACGCTGTGGTGAATCGTGAATTTAATGAAATTTTTCATCATTTTTAATAATAATTCTCGAGGCAATTTATTTTCTAGTACCGTGATATTATCCTGCAACTGAGACCGGTTCATTATCCAAACGGTGAGTTTAATTTTCACCACAATGTTGTTACGCATTTAATTATAGTCGGGGATATATCTGATTCAAATTCCCGCAGTTAATAATGAAAGCAACAAATCAGCCCACATAGTCTTATGATTTTTATCTTCAATGAAGTTACTTAAATTATTAATATCAGCTAACGCGATGTTATAACTGATTGATTATCAATTTACATTGCTAGAAAATCAAATCAAAGTGGACAAGTTATGATCTTAATTTTGAATAACTGACATCACACGAAATTTGATCGAGGTTGAATCGTAGCTATATCTCCAATGAATTATTTTTAAACTGACCTCTTTCAACCAGAAACAATTAATGTGATGTTGTCTAAACAGTTTCATTTGATCAATTGAGCAATTAGATTTTTCTTCAGTCAATTCTTTTCGTTTTAATTCCTTACAAGACAGACTTAGTCACATTTCCGTATCAAAACCGAAAAAATTACAGTTGAAAAAAAATTCAGTCTTATCTCCGTGTATCGGAAAATATATTATGAGCTGAAACTTATATTGATTGAATTGGCATTGACTTGGCAGAACTACATTATAACACGGTGAAAAATAGCAATGTATTATAGTTCTACAAAATTTATAAGATATATAGTTGATAGACTGACGAAGGTGTGAACCGAAATAGCTATATATATATTATAAATTTTGTAGAACTAAAATAAATGGCTATTTTTTCAGTGTTGAAACTTATAAACAAATTACGATATATTGAATTTTTTTTATAAAAAATAAAGTAAGTAATTAAATAATACGGAATTTTGAAAAAAAAACGTGATAAAATCACATAGCCATACGATATATTTTCACTTAAATACGCTTCTAATGTGTTTTTTCTTTCAAAAAGTATTTATTGCAAAATTATTATTTGCTGTGTATAACACTTCTACTAGAGCATAGATTCCCAACTTGGGAATCGTGAAGGGCTTTTTGGGGGGTCGCCAACTGATGCGGTCAACTAAAATAATATTTTTTTTGTATGCTTTTGGATTGTATGGGGGGTCGCGGGTCACGTGGATTTTATGTAAAGGGGTCGCCACCCGAAAAAGGTTGGGAGCGTATGTACTAGAGGCTTTAAAAACAATACGGACATGGGATGGGTTAGTGCCATTTACATAATATAATATTGTAAGTATATTGTAACTGTACAACTACGATACGTATTTGATCACATACTAGAATCGTAAAACAGCGACAAATCTCACCAAACGATGAATACTGTAAATGAAGTGTTTATTTGAATAAAATTTTAAAGCTCTTTAAAATAAAAAGAAAATAAGCCAACGTGCACATACGTAGACAGCCTTTGGTAATCAAATTACAAGAATGATGGCATGTGATGGTTTTATCTGAAGGTGATGGCGTTCATTTCCTTCGCTCAGGTGTTCGGTTCAGATGCAGGCGTCGCAAATCGAGCGTGAAATCAATTTTGTCGCCATGTAAATCACGGCCCGCTTCGCCGCTCCACGCTTTTCATAAAGCATTCAATCTAATATGTACGTCATTTAAAAACGTTTCGTAAAGAAATTTACACCTCACCAAGGCGGCGGGGAAATCTTGTGAATATTAAATCCTGTGTTAAGGTCGTGAACGTTTTTTTTTTTGTACAGCTGACGAAATACTGTGTTTTCGAAGGACATTGGATTTAATCAATAATACCGATTAGAATCCAAAAGGTGATATAATATGAATAAGCAATATGGTTTTCACACACACACAGTGAAAAAAGTAGGAATGTATTTTAGTTCTACAATTTTTTTTTTAAATATAGTTGATAGCTATTTCGGCTCACGCCATCGTCAGAACTATGCCACAGGACATTTTTTTTGACTCATATTTATTTGTTTATATCGGACAGACAGGTAGAAGTATATTCAACAGTAAAAAAACAGATTCACAATTCGCTAATCACGTTATAAAGGAATCACATAACATAAATTCAAACTCAGCGCCGTCAAGTGTTTGCGTCTTTGTAGTAAGGGTCGCAGGATGGCGGCTTTGGAACAGCTGGAAATCAATAGACATCAACTATCACAAAGGACTCTTAACGAACGAACTAATATATTGTCTTCTCCATTAATTAACCCTCTCCGCTTTATGATTTTCTTCCGTAATAGACCATTTCCGTGCCACATGTAAACTTATTGCCATAGCCGCCTTTTTAGTTTCATTTACAATTTTTTTTACAAATTAAGTATTATTGCGAAAAAGAAACAAGCTAGGCCGTTAAAACAGGAGAGAAGATATATTGTGTACCTTTTCTACACAGCTATATATAGATAAGCAAATGTTAGTTTAATCTAGTTCTGACGATGGTGTGAGCCGAAATAGCTATCAACTATATTTGAAAAAATAATTTTGTAGAACTAAATACATTGCTATTTTTTCCACCGTGTATAATGGAGTTCTACAAGTGAATGCTAATTCAATCAATAAATATGTTTTTCACATTCAAGGGGTTACTTCAGGGCTGTGGAGTCGTGCTTTTGGTCAATGTCTCAATGTACATTTGCCGGATTTGTTGGTTAATCTTTAAATTAATGTTCTTAAATAGGAAAGGTGGGAAAGAGCTTGAAAAATAACTTTTTAGTCGAATTCGTGTTGTTGGTTAATGTCAGAATTGCAGTCGTCTTTTTTAACGACTCCATAGCTGGTTGATATTTTAAATAATAAAAACAAATTTTAGTACTCATTTCAACAATCTATGTTATGATCAAGATCGGTGTTGCTTGTAAAATATATTGTGAAATAAGCACTACAAATGTTTTTTTTCTACAATATATTTTTGCTGAAAACTAATCATTTGTCGTATGGTGAAAGTTAAATAATATAAATTATTTTGTTTACTAGTTTTCAAGTAATAAATTTTAATTCATATCAGAAATGAACTCAGATTAAGTTATTGCCGAATCTATCGATAATATTACGCTAAACTTATTGGAAACGGTCGTTTTTGCGCGTCTGAATTGGAGGTCTGCGATATATCGGAATTGATCCACATATCTCAACACGCTTGACCATCAAACCAACTTCAGTTTTTATAAAATATTTATTTCCCGTATTCGCTAAAACAGCACACACGCATATAAATATTTAACCAAACTTAACCAAACTTAACCAAATTTAATGACCGATTTATAATTTGAACTAAGCTTTTTTGTATTTGATGATTACTGTGTTCGAAATGGGTAAATTTTTTTTTTAAATATACTCTTATGGCGGAGAATGTATAGAAAAGCCTTTGAGACCTATCAAATTGAAGGTGGATAAGATTTATTAACATGACTTTCTGTAAAGTATGTTCGTGTTTAATAATAAAGTAAATGAAAAAATATACACGTTGCAGGCCTCAAATATGAATTAATATGTTATTGTATACCAAACAGGTATTCTACAACAATTATGATTTTTATATGCAACCCATGCTATCTTTAGAAATACACGTGTGCAAGATTAGATTGGATTTTAACGACAATTAGTTTTCTAGTTCAATTCGGATTGAGAACGAAAAAATGTGGGTGGCAAATTAAAAAGGATGCCTTGGGCACAGCCACGTAATTTTATACAGACTCGACCGGTGCAGAGCTCTCGCATGGGCGAATCGATGTATTATTCATTGCTTGAAAATAAATCTGTATCGAGGCAGTGTAAGCAGAAGCAGCCTTGATAATCCGTATATAGAGATGCGGTTTCCCTTTCCACGCATATCAATCAGGTTTTTTCGGTATTTAGTCATATTAACAATGATCGCGTATTTGAGTGCATAGTATGACTGAGGCGGAGATAACGATGTGTGAGGTGAAGTAATAGTTTAAATGTACAACTCATTTTTGCAGACATGCAATTCAGACAAATCTTCTAACGCTAAAACGTGTGGAATCGTACAAAGTTTCAACAATGCAAACTTGTCAAAAGCAGTAAATGGTTAATAAACAAGATCAGATGACATAGCTAAATTTTAATAAATGTAGTGAAGGTACTTAACACAATAATTTCTAATATTGGTTGAATTCTTTAAAATTTTAGTGCCAGACGTGGCTAACACGATCATGTTTCAATATATTATAAATATTCCATGTAAGAACAAGAGAAAACGATAGTGTTTTTTTTTCTAAATGCGATGAAAATTAACAACCTTATATTGATTGAATTGGCACTTACTTGGTAGAACTCCATTATAACGCGGTAAAAAAAATAGCAATGTATTTTAATTCTATTGTCTTTATAATATATAGTTGATAGCTGTTTCGGCTTACGCCATCGTCAGAACTATCTAATTAGTTCTATATAGCTAGAACTATCTTAGTAGGTCTGACGATGGCGTGAGCCGAAATAGGTATCATCTATATCTTATAAAAAAAATGTAGAACTAAAATACATTGCTATTTTTTCACCGGGTTATTAACAACGTTGACGGACTTAGACGTTAATAACACGATAGGCATTGTATATATTCGCTTACAATTGTAGTGTGTTATTATAGTTTGTTTTTTTTTCGAATTAAAATTATAGCCCGAAATGAAATTCCGTTGTTGAAAATATGCTGTAAACAAAGATGCGGTTTAGTTCGTGAAACGTTGTGAATTGAAAGATAATCATCGAAAAATTCAGAATTTAAAATAAAAACATACGAACCAGATAGCATCGAACAGTTAGAATAAAATAATATAACCGATACAATCGTAGAATAACGCGATGTCATGGCAACCGCGAAACGCAACAATATTGCCTACATTCTGACGCTATTACGGCATATTGGGAACGCCCGCAGTGAGTTTAGAATAAACACTATTATATATATATATAATAATTTACTATCAAACGTTAAGCTCAATATGTGAGGTCACATTCTCTATCAACAATGATTTTGTAATCTATCAATTACGTCATGGCGTATTAACCATCAAGTCATTGCATTTGAATAGCAGCGGAGAGATTGAAATTGCATACATAAACGGTGCTATTATACAATTGTATAAAAATTTGCGCTGATAAAATAGTAAATGATTCATAAGAGCTCTCATATAAACTACACCTTGATGTAATCTGTTAACAAATAAACAAAATTGTGTACACGAATCATTTTTTTATACTACGTATTGGTATATTTGCCTTTCTGTATTGATATGAATTATGCAATTCCTTTGACACAATGTGCGACGTTAAATAATAAGCAGGTCTTTAAATAGCTAATTTATGGACGGAAAGTTCTCTGAAAGAGGGCCGTGATGGGACTATGAAAGCAAGTAACACGTCATTTCCGAAAGGATGTCCCAAGTATCCCTTTGAAAGCAATGAGGTACCTACTGGCTTTTAGAACGGAAGGGACTTTTTATGTCCGCACACATTGGCGATATAATTAACAAGGTTTTTATCACGATGGGAGATAGATACTTGAGAATCAGTTCAGCGATATGGTTAGTGAAAATATTCAATAAGATCAATATAATCATCTGATGTATTGTCGTGATAATTCATCAAATTATGATAAAGTTTTTTTACACTTTATTAACTGATGGCTTTCGATAAAAATGTTTATAATTAGCGATGGTAACGTATAAATAATCAAAAAACGTATTTTTATATATTTGCCAAGATATTCGATTTTTATGTTGTATAATTGGAAAAAATCGGTTAGGTTTAGTTTCGAGTAACTTTTAGTTCATTCCGGTAAGTTTGAGTTTCATAATTATTCTCACTCAGAACCAAATTTGATCTGTCCAACGCATAAATCTTGATAGCAATGCTTTACGATTGAGTGTCATGGCAGCTGACATATGTACACAATAAATGTACTTAGAAATCTGAATACTATGGATGCAGTTTTTTGACATTATTTAGAAATCGCATGTTAAAGATTGGGCTAATAATCTCCATGTCACATCAAAAATGTTTCAAAAAAAACGTAGACCCTGCCTGTCCCATTAATCAAATAGATGGATTCTGTCGCCCTAGAACACCGCTGATGACCACTCATTCATGACCAATACTCGGCAAACCTACGGGACGGCGGAATAGCTTGGGAGGATGCAAGACCGTGTACTCCGAGCGGGAAACGGATATGGTATAAATATAAATGATGTTTGTCTGATTCCGTAATGCTACGAATTCAAATTCCGGATTGTTGTTCATCGATTTATATAGAATATAATAACACGTATACTTATGCTGCAAGTTAAACAGGCGATTTGTATCTACAATGAATATATGTATACATATTATTAATACAGCACGTTCAAGTATCAAACTTTAACTACAGTACAAAATAGTGTAGGTAATCATAATATTGAAAATAAGTATTGATACGCCATAAATCGACGCATGTTTCACGTTTTATAGAAAATATCGCATGTAGCGAAAACATTAACCTAAAAAGTTTACACGCCATCGACAATGAATTTGCGAATAATATAAGTTATCCACATTACGTAAATTGTATTCGACATTTATTTCTTTCAATATTTTGATTATTTTGTGGATTGTAATACACATTATCATTTTCTATGCACATTAACGAAACGGTAATTTTCTTTCTAAAATGTCACGGAGTTATATTTTTGGAGAATTCATTGATTCGAATATACACAATCTTATAATATTAGAATATTAAATATTTTAATAATAAAAGCGGTAATGTTTCTTTTCCCAAGCAGATGGATTCCGCTGCCATAAAAGATGGCTACCCAAAGCGACATACTTGGCAAAGAGATAATATCTAAGGAACTATGTGATAGCTATGTGTTCTAGATAAACAACAGAAAGAATACGATACTTTTAAAAGTTTAAATTGTACATTTTTATAAAAGGAACATTGCAAAAATACTTTTCTTACTTGAATTTATTCATTAGTCAGTTAATATTTTCTACTGAAAATTGGTTAACCATTACAGTATGAACTTGCCGCCGATTCATCAGTGTAATATGAGACGCAAAAATACAGACGTTGACTTATTTGTACCTACCGACAATCGTATGCATTGTCTTTGAAATAATGCATATTATTAATAATTTGCAATACATTGTTATAATTTAAATATATTCAGCACGATACTTTTACATGGGATTTTACATTACCAGTGATAGCGTTAACTAGCATGAAAAGAAGACGAACCATTAATTAAACTCCGAACTTAAAATATATTTTGTAAATTGACCTGTATTGTTTAAAGTATAATGCATAAACCGAAAACGATTGTACATATGTGTGTTAGTGTGTATTATATTCGAATGAGTGTTATTTAATTTCAGCAGCAACAAGCATTTAAAAAAGAGTGTCACTTGGCAACTACTGAATAATGACGTGAAACTTACTGTCAACCTTTCGCTCGCGGGTAAACAGGGATTGTTGTGAATTTAATTGCAATTCCGTTTGCGGTTAATAGCGCGGACGCAGTTGACAGGTTGAAACGTCGTTCGGCAGGAAAGAGTTTTAATACAAAAGCCCGCCGAGCTTAGAAGAAGCATCTACCCGGAAAGCCGGTTATATTCTGGCTGCCGGATACTTTTTACTCTATCTCCGACTAGTAAAAGGTTCATAATTTATTTTCTGTTTTATTCGAATGATGGAATATAAACGAATGAATGAATAACGAGGGCTGCTACATTCATTCAAAAGCACAATTCTGGTTTGAGGGTTATTCACATATTGAACGGCGGAGATTTTTTTTTTGACAATTGATATTGATATTGCATGTGTATTTCTAAAAAAAATAACATAGTTACATTATAATTGCATTCCGTATTTTTCTTTAATTGAATATGCAAAAGCATTTTTTTTTAATCTGGTATAGACAATCAAGTAAAAGACGAGCATTAATGCCCATATTTAATTTTTTGAATATATCACAGTTTGTACTAATAAACTTATTTTCGGAAGAAGTCGTCATATGGTTGGTTAGTGGTAATAATTATTATTATTTAATATGAATGTCATTAAAAATAAAACAACCATTAACAGCGTAATGTTGAAAGTTTTCATCAATCATTAAAAGTTTATATTACAAAACAATACTTATGATGGCAGATTAAGAAATGACCAATGGTTCCGGAAATTGAATTGAAGGGCGAGGAAATGGCGCAATTTCATGTTTCCCCTATGTTATAATACATCTAAGGGTTTTAAAAAAAAATCTCATTAAGAAATAGTGAACCAAAACCCGATGCGTAACAGCAATAGTGTGTTACAAAACACGCTTTTACAACTTTGTTATCCCCGATAGATTAACAAAATTAATCCACGAAATATTTTATTTCTTTGTATAAAAATTCAAACATTAACTCTTTGATGCATTGATTTTTTTGAAATAATTCCCAATCGAAGAGGACATATAAGCTATTTTTAATTTATTAAGATTTTAATTATAACGTAATTTTACTTCATAAAAATGAGCAATTATTCTAGCGAGTGGAGTAGAGAATTTTCATACTTGTCACCGTGATACAGTTTTAAGGTAATGTTCCTTTTGAAATTACTAACGACCAAAATAAACAAACCGAATTACTTTTTTAATAGTAATACCTGATAACATCTGCACGCGACGACAAAAGCATTAACGCTACAATTTAAGTTAATTACGAAATTTCCAACTAAATCTCTAACCTTATTGGAGAGAGCTGTTTGAAAACAGATATCCAGTCTTGATATTTTTTTTACGAAAACAGGAATACAATAAAAATTTAAAAACGTCAGCAATTATTCCACTCATCAATTTATTTCGCAATTCAGTGAACTCTTTATGATATGTTACAATAAAATGGGAAGTAATGTACTCGGAATGGTGAAACCATGCGATATAAACGGATTATTTCTTGTTATAAAATTAATACAGTGGAACTCATTCTGACGTCGCCGGCTATTATATTTTTTTGCAAATATCGCGTTTATAATCGACGAGTGATATAAAAATAAAATTACACGTAATATAAAGTACCTAACTGATGGAATGAGTTAACATAAAAATAAATATAATATCGCTACATATTGTTAGTAATACTTAAAGTCTTCTTGTTGTGGATAGATAAAGCTGAAAAGAAAACCACTGTGGGAAAATTTGTAAAAACAAATTTTATGCTAAAGTTTTCTAGGTATCAGGCTACCAACAGTTACAAGTTACAAAAGCAACAAATTTGAAAACCAAAACCTAAAATTCTCTACCTAACGAAATAAATAAAAAATATATTCTTCTCATATTATGCCAGTTTGTTCCAAGCAGACAGTTAGTAAAAGTGCTAAATTAAATCCTGCTCTCTTTCAAAAATAAAAACAGAAAACAATGACAAGACGTTCTTTTTAATTTATTCAAGTACGCACCAGATGGCACGTAAAATAAATGTACAGTGTTAGTTGCCTTCCTGCGTTTGGATATCGAATAAAACTTGTGTTGTTTTCCATAAATAAATGTTTAAGAGAATATAAAGAAGGCACGCAATTTATTCCGAAGCTTTCGTTCATTATCTTAACATGACAAGAAACTTACATTATACGCAAAAGCTTTCTAATCATTGATGTAATTTGTAATTAATGACAAGTACACGAAATCCAGTTATTCAGATTAGAAGAGGAATAACCACATACATTTTGCGACTCAATTTACACAATTTTTTTTTGTGAAAAACAAAACGAAAAATTTCACCAGATTGTAAAAATTATCACCTGAAAACATTGAAATATTTTATGACATCGACTGAAGGTGCTTGATAGAATTTCATTATCAAATTCTCATTAACGACCTGGGTTTCGTCTGATTTTCAGTCTGTTGCGTTCGTGAGATATATTGCCTGATGATATCGAAAGGCGAAACCTGGGCCGTTAGTGACAATACACGTTGAATCGTACAAAGTTTTAATAATCCAAAATTGAAATATATTTTAAGATTATTTTTCTTACTCATGCAAAATAATTCGGTATTGTATTTAGTATGAAAAATTAAATATCAAATCATTTGATATATACCATGGAATAATATATATCAATTCAATAAAAAACATTTTATAGCCATATTAGCACCATACTCAACGATATAGAAATATGAAAAAAATCTAAAATTATAGATAATAATTCTTTATTTTATGAAAAAAGATAATCGAGCATGTCAAATAATATCTTGAGTGAATAAATAATATCATTATTTTTATTTGTATACGAAGACAATATTAGAATTTATTAAAATATTCAAAGCGTGGTAATGATTTATTTAAGGAAGTTTTCACTTAAAAGCAAGCATAATATTAATAAATTTAAGTTTATTGATAAATAATTTATGACATAAATCTCTCGCCAAATTAATAACGATGATAACGGAACCGTCCGCTGTAAATAATGAAATACCAAAAACTTTGTACTTCAGGTCGTGGAACGAATAAAATGCCTGAGCTATTTTAATGAAGACAGCAGATATTCAAATTTATTATACCCACGACGAGATAATTTTCAGAAGTATTCGATGATGTGAGTAGAACGCATTATAGGAACTATTTTGAATGGATGGAATTTGACAGATTTTGACAAGAATTTTTATTGCGGTGCTTAAAATAAAATAGAATAATAAATATTCATATGTTTATAATTAAATTAAAGCAGAGACGATTTGTTGCAGTTCATTATTTAAAAAAAAAATATGGATTGCTATTTCAAAAGCAGATATATGGATTTAGAAAAAGTTTTTATGTCGACAAAGGTTTTTCAACGCACTCAATATTAAGACTTTTTCTACATGTAAATATTATTGAGATTCAGATTTTTTTAATCGTGAATATTATAACGGCAATAAGTTATCACCGTTACAAATAAGAGCGGTTAGCAATCCGCACTTAAGTTTACAGTACAACTGTGGAGTCGAATTCAGAAAAATATAAGTAAACTATAATAATATAATCTATTTTATTGTTGTGTTCCTCTATAAAGGATTGAAAATACGTAATCATTAACCCTTTGCACTCGTAATTTTTTTCGGGTGAGGGTAGTCTCAACTCGTAATTAATTTCACGCATTTTCCAGGATTCATAATCACAACTTAAAATGAAAATAAATCGTATTCTCAACGGATTTTTGTTCAACAAAAAACTTACACAGCGTACATAAGACTGTTTTTTAGTATTTTTATAGATATATTTATTTATAAAAAAATTTTAAATTTCTATTTTACGAAAGTTTCAATCCGAGTATATGAATTTTAAGCATGATATTTTTATAAGCTTTAAAAACATTACAGATAAAGAGATTTTGAAAATTTATTTATCAGTGTGTTATCACCGTTAACATAGTTATGCTTTAAAATCAATTATAATTAAATGATTTAAAAAAAAAAAGAGAAATTTTCAGATGAAAATGATAAAAATTCTAGCGATTTTTTTATGTCGATGCAAGAAAATTGCGATTTTCTCTATCATATAAATTTTAATCATATGATAGACAAAATATTATCTGCACGATATATATAATATGATAAACAGCAATAAAAATCAATAAATTGTTGTACATAGAAAATATTCAAGCTTAAAGTTTTGGTTCCCCAGTGGGGACATATGAGTAGAACGCTTTTCTTGTTTGGTTTCCCAGAGGGGACATACGAGTGGAAAGGGTTAATACGATTGAGTTCTAAGAGAAACAGAGTGATTGTAGGCTGCGATCAGACATGTTGATGTATCAAGGTATTATATATGCACGTCATTATTTCCAGGTGACATTGCTACATCCGCTCAATACGCTTTAGGCGAACGATGGTCAGATTAAGAAAGGAATAGTGTATTGCTTTAAAAGATAGATAACTCAAAACACCTCCTATATCCGTGTAATAATAAATATTAACAATTCAACTGTTACAAAACAGTCGAATTGATTATTCAATTACAGCAGTGCTGCCACTCGCAGCACACCGGTTGCGGTGTGCTGCGAGAGATGATTGGTGTGCCGAGACGCAATGCATCTAAATAAGAGGAAATCCATATATTTTGCAAAATCAAATAATTTGGTTGTATAATGAACATACATTATCTTGTGATGTATCGCGAAATTTAAGCGAGCTGTTAGGTGTGTCGAGAATGCGAAAAAGTTGCGGAGAACCAAACCATGAACTACCTACTCAGTGGTAATTGGACGTGATATAAAAAAACAAGAATTAGTACCTATTGGGAAAGCGTCAGAACAAAACGTTATTAATTTCGTGTAACAAAATTTCCGCTAAAGTTGTGGCACTTTATCGCCAAACATTACGATTAATAAATTAAGTGCAAAGTCTGCCGACGACACCAACTAGCTGGAGGACTTAAAAATACAGCACAGAACGCCCAGTATATCACCGTTTGGGCGCTATAAATTTATCCTCTCTAAAGCGGGCTCTCACCAATAAACCATTATTTCCTTAATTGAGTGTCAATGTCTATTGGATAAAATACTCCCGGAATTTTATAGGAATGAACAACCTTTAATTAATTAGCGAATCTGTAAGCTGTTCGTCCAATTAGGATTGAAATCAATTGTATAGACAGATAAAACTGAAAGTATTTTTTAGATAACGGATACAAATCTATTTGAAGTTTTTTTATTTGTTCGATTAGAATTTAAAAAAAACAGGGATTTATGGCATGGTGTAATCTTTAAATATTTTTCTTTTTTATTTAATTGATATTACTGTAATAAAAATAACAGATGGACTATACATGACAATTAGTAGAAGTAGTATTAATCTCTTGGTCACGGATAGATGGCGCTATTTTCGTGCACCTTAAAGATGCAATACAAAAACATAATCGAGGACCACAATATAGATTTAATCAATTTATAATAATAAAAAAAAAAAAAATGTAGCCGTGGACCGAACCTCATGTACCTCCAAAAAATTCATTAATTTATTAAGAGATGCTTTCTTCGAATGTTAATTAAACTATAAGTTGGATGCATCTACACAAATACACTAAAAACATTATTAAAGTTTAAAACCAAAACTTTCTGGAATGAATAAACTGTTTGCGCATTTGAGCAGGAATATTGAATGGTAATTCATTACTACGTTCTACTATAAAATAAGAAGACTGTCAGATATTGAGATAATGTTGTTTTTTGCGAACAAAGTCTGTGAAATGATATTATAAATTATGATGAAAAAATATATAAATTAATATAATGCTAAATCGCTCACGACAAACATTCTTCAGTGAAAAATAAGACATTACAATAGCAAGCCAAAAGCTTTTACGAAAGCTTCCGATAAGTATTAAGCTTATAATAAAATTCCTTCCGAGTGAATCACTCGGATTTTTTTCAACAGGTTGTTTCTCCTTCAACGCTCTTCTCTTTCGGTATACTTAGGCACCTACAATGGCGCTAATGCCTTTCAGGGACAATAGAGATTTTATGAAAATTGAAAAAACATACATACTTAACCGGCAGAGATCAATAGTAAGTACGCAATAAAAGGAAGAAACCTTGCAAAGCATACTGTTTATATTTCGTCAGATAGGTAGCAATATACCAACGGGCCACTTAATAATTATTTCAAGTAGTTATAGAGTTCATTTTCAGTCAATGTTTAATTATTATTGTTTTAATCGACTCATTCAGACACAAGAACAGTATGTTTTGTAGATCTTGACTCGATATTCACTTTTTGTGATTATTTTACACAGACGGAATGGCAAAGTGAAAGTTGAGCGAGTTTAGTAAAACTAAACAATTTAAATTCCGTCAAGTACTACCAGTAAATATGACTATTAAAGTTATTTGATTTAAATAATGAAAAAAAATTTGATTGCGGTAATAAAAAAAAATCTTGCAGTAGTTATATTGAATAAGCTAGCATAATTTAAATCCCACAGACCACAAAAATACGTCTTAAGTATACATAAATGTTTGTTTTATATATTAAACATAATTTTTTGATCAAATGATAATAACACTGGTTAATAAAAAAAATCATGTAGCATCTTTTGTTGCTCTTTTTAATGAAATCTAAAATTCAACGCAAGTGGAACGCTCAATATATTTCGTTAACTGACAGTTGGTGATCGCAGGAATTTAAAAACATATATAAAACTGTTTGAGTATAAGGGTAAAGAATGATTGTGGCTGAAATAACTTATTATATTACTAAAAGACGATAAAAATTAAGAAAACTGATATCAAACGAAAACATTTGATAAATTAAATTCAAAGTTTGGTTTTCATCAGTTTTATTTTGAGAATTTGTATGATTCTCCTAAAAACAAAAGGCCAGGTAAAATCCATATATGTATGTATATATTCGTGATATAAGTGCATATATAAATTCCTGCCTCATTTGTTTTTCCTGTGAATCCAACCGAGATTACCAGCTTTATAAGCCAGACAATGTATATGCATTAAAGTAAACTGAGGGTTCATAAAATCTAAAACAAAGAGAGTTAAAAGTGAGAGAAGACAGACGTTCTTTTGTATGCTTATTCATATTTAACAGGGTTTTGCTGTCGGCCACATAAGGGTGATACAAAAACGAACGAAACACGTGTTAGGATGACAAATGATTATATGATAATGGGTCTGATAAGATATAACAGCGAAACGACATTGCACGTACCAGACATGAGCCATTAGCAGGTAAAAGTAAGCTAAACCACGAAAAAGACATTTTCACGTATCCGTGTATTAAATCAACAATATTTTTTTACGCGTACTATATTACATTAGTATTTTTTTAGATTGAACTAGCAAGCATTTGTTAGAGCTTCATTTTAACAGGGACAACATAATGTTTTTCACTACTGTATAATGTAAAGATAAGCTAAATTAAATTAAAAACATATTTCTGACACGGTGAAAAAAATAGCAATGTATTTTAGTTCTACAAAATTATTTTTAAGAAATATAGTTGATAGCTATTTCGGCTTACGCCATCGTCAGAACTATGCTCAAACTAACATTTGCCTATTTATATATAGCTGTGTAGAAAAAGGATACAATACATCTTCTCACCTGTTTTAACGGCCTAGCTTTGTTTCGTTCTCGCAATAAAACAAAAATTTTCAAAAATTGTAAATGAAACTAAAAAATGCGGCTATGACAATAAGTATACATGTGGCACGGAAATGGTATATTACGGAAGCAAATCACATCCCTTCCCCCCCGTAGAGCGATTTAATCAGTGGCCTAAACAAAATATTAGTTTGTTCGTTAAGAATCCTTTGTGATAGTTGATGTCTATATTTCTGATTTGAATTCTTTGCAGTTTTTACGATTTCACATGTTTTGTGAATAACTTCCAGGTTTGGCCTTTCGGCATCTTCAAGCATTATATCACACAGATACAACTAAACTGATTGATATTGAAATTCTATTGAGTAGCCACAGTCGACATTATACATTATAACTTAGTTCTGACATCTTATTTTTATTGAATGTCACTCATAAGCTGAAAAACAATTGGATTGTTGAATCACTGATGAAATTGGAAACCTTTGAATTGCTATATATTATTAAGATAAAATAAATTAATTTTGAAAATATTTTTATTAAAACAAAAATAATTTTGGCTGTGAATTAATTTTAATGTAATAAATATGCGAATATTCAGACATAAAATCAGAAAAGAAGAAACAATTTAAAATTTCTATTAGGAAAAGTATCAGGCATCAAAAGTTATCATTTACCTGTCTGAATTTTTTTGCTCGAACAAGGTGAAGGTCGTACTCTCTGACCTTGTGAATGTATAAATTAAACAAACGTCGCTGCTTATATTATGTTACACAATGAATTCAAAGCCATGAAAAAATCTTTACATTTCTTCGTGTATAATATTTCTGTCATTACGAGAGAAATCAAAGCAGACTTAAAAGTATTTGACAATATTTGCCTGTAAAGATTTTTTTTTAAATATTTTAAGTAATACAATCAGGGCTGTGGAGTCGCGATTTTTTCGGCCGGAGTCGGAGTCGTGTTTTTGGTGAATGTTGGAGTAGGGGTTGTGAAAAACGAACGACTCCGACTACTTTTTCGATAAGACGATTTCGAAAAATATCTGAAAAAAAACGTTTTTTAGTTGTTGGGCAATGACGTGTTTTTTTACGACACTACAGCCCTGAATACAACAGCAAAAATGATAATTAAAAAGAAATGATTTCAAGAAGAATATATTGCGTGATTATTAATAGATTATTTTTAATAATTTATGATGTCGAATGAAGGTGTTTGATGAAATTTCAATATCAAATTTGAAATGTTACAACTTTGTACGATTCCAAATGTTTTGTGACCAACAACCCGGGTTTCGCCTTTCGGCATCTTCAGTCAGTCAGGTCAGTTCCGTTGCATCCGTGTGATAGAATGCCTGCTTGTAAAAACTATCACCTGAAAACGTTGAAATATTATGACATCTACTGAATGTGCTTGATGGAATTTCATCATCAAATTGTCTCTAACGACCCGGGTTTCGTCTGACTTTCAGTACTGTTGCATTCGTGAGATATATTGCCTGAAGATGCCGAAAAGCGAAACCCGGGTCGTTAGTGACAAAACATGTGGAATCGTACAAAGTTGTAACGATTCAAATTTTAAATTATTTTAATATAAAAATGTGATGCACCCTGAATGAGTGTCATATTTTAATCAATAAATGGCACACAAGCTGTTTGAAATATATATATTTTTAATTTTCCAAACTTTCAATGATGTCACGGATTGGAACCAGACTGGGCTTAGAAAATGGATCGGCTGAACGTTTTCCGAAAACGATTACCAATTAGTTAAGCAAGCTTAAACTCTGCATAATGAGATTAAAGGCACTAACTAAGACGATTATTCATCGCGCGTGACTTGCAATGACGAAAGTTACAGTGCACATTAAGCCATGTCGATTTCCTCGGCGTGGATCTGTTTCATCCACATAAATGCAGTGACAATTGAGACGTGTCGTGCATGAGGGACTTATTGTAATGAAAATATACAAGTATTTTTTGTACACGTAAAAATAATAAAATGGCAGCCACACGATTACGAAAAAACATTGCACTAGCAATCGCATCATCTGGAATTGCAGCAACTCTTTTGGATGGTGGCCGAACAGCGCATTCAGCACTGAAACTGCCATTGAATATGCAAATAATTGAAGCACCAACATGCGATATCAACAAAAATTCTTAAACGGGCAAACTACTCACATCATGTAAAATCATTGTATGCGATGAATGTACTATGGCACACAAAAAATCATCGGAAGCACTTCATTGCACACTAAAAGATTTGAGAGAAAATGAGCAACTTTTCGGTGGCGCACTCATTTTATCATTGCGTAGCATATGTTATTTAGTTAAAATTGCTCCCTTAATTTTTTTCGACAGCCTGTCAGCACGTATATAATTTGAGGTTGTTTTTTGATAAATATATATTATAATTAATTAAAATGATTGTTTCCTAAATTTCGTCTTTAGTTCTTAAACTTTTTTACCGGTTGAAACGGTGAATGTATCGATCTACGATTCTGGAAATCTGGCTACCCTGCATATAATATTCACATTCTGTATCGCTGAAAAAATAATTTTTCAGTCTTATAAAAATATTGAACGTTTTTATAAAGTCGTTTTGGATGGTCATAAAATGCTAAAGTAATAGTTACAGGAAACCCAAATTCCATAACAATATAAAATGTACTGATCGAATTGGCATTTACGTGGTAGAACTCCATTATAACACGATGCCGTGAGCCGAAATAGCTATCGACTATACCTTACAAAATAAATTTAAAAATTAAAATACATTGTTATTTTTTCGCCGTGTAATATAAAATGTGTTTTTCGGTTAAAATGAATTCATCCAGCCCTGATAAAAAAAATCATAAGGTTCAATAAACTGTGCGTATTATCAACACAAACATGGAGGAAACAAGTTTGTAGACATCGTAAAACGATTGCCATTGAATTACTCTTCTGTCCCGTTTAGATCCGCCAAGAGTTTTCCATACTTCGTTAGTGTCGATCACCTCTGCCGCGGAGTGTCAGTCTGTTTACTGACTCATTAACATAACGACAAAACACCATTTCATCAAAACTCATTTGAATAACAAAGGAAATTATCAGCATTTATTTATAATATAATATCATTTAATGACTATTCATAAAAAATCTAATAGTCGAGCTACTCCCTGTTTTTCGACAACGGTATGACTTATGTTAATCCTTATCAATAACAATTACTTAAAAAAAAGGTTCAAAAATATTTATATGAAACATTAACTTAGATGTAAGAAAATATTGATATATTAAACCAAAGCAATTTTAAGCAAAGTTGCATTCTTTAGCAATTTTAGGTGTAGAATGAGTATTAAGTTATACATAATACAATTGAATGTACATGTACGCAAAAAACGCTATAAGTATATCGTGAAAAGATGATAGTTTTGTCAAAATAAAGTAGTATTCATAAAATTTTAATTTCTTCCTTTGATAATTTTAATTGTTGTAAATACATGTTTTGTCACTAACGACCCGGGTTTCTTATTTCGGCATCTTCAGGCATTCTATCACACAGACGCAACAGAAATGAGTCAGTTTTAAGAATTTAAATTTGATATTGAAATTCCATCAAGAACCTTCAGTCAATATCACAATATTTAACAAGTTAATTATAACTTTGCATATACTAATACATTAACAAGTCTGGATATATAAATATTTAAAAAAATTACAAAAGAATACATTCTATATATGATAAAAATATATGATAACATAACATGTTTTCTATATAATTTTCGATATCAACGGAGGTGGTTTGATACAATTTCAATATCAAATTTTAATTGTTGAACGTGTTGCACACTATCAACGATTCAAATTTAAAATGTAAAAAATCCAGCGTGCAAAACATATATTAATTAAAAATGTTTACTTTAAAAATTCCTTTTGTGCTGTAAGTATTATTTAATACGATAAAAACATGCAATCTATTTTTATGAAATTTGCGTTTTTTAATCTGTTTTTATCAATATTTAAAAAAAATCGTTATCAATTAACTCAAGACTTGGAGATTATTAATAAATTTTATGAGATGGATACAACGATAGAAATAACTACGTACGGACGGATGAGAGATGTAATATACGTATGTAATCAATGTGTGTATAGCAAACATGGCGTATACCTTGTATTAGGCGCACATAACGCAGAAGTAGGTGTACAAAAGGAAAACAAGATGATGCTGGAAGAGAACTTTCGGCGGGAACGCGAAAAGGAGGTTTTGGGCGTCGCCTTGCATTTCAGTGTGTCAAGGGCAGCCCGGGAGATTGTCGGTGCGCCGTGTGTCGAGGCGCACGACACCACGCGAATCCTGACGAAACTTTCTACAAGTATTAGGAGTACAGAATGGAATAAGAGATAAGCAAGAAAATAGTACCAAAAACAAAACGCTATGGAAAAGTCACTTAATGATTATAACTAATTCTATCAGGAGAATATAACACAGCAACCCAAATACCTTTATTTTAATGTTAGAAATCCGAATTTATATATTTGATAAAGATTATTGAATAATAAATTTAAATACGTGGTGTTTACCAAATAACAAAAATCTTTTTGAAAAAAAAACATGTAAATAATGTTGGAAAGACTTGCGTGCAGTATTATACAATGGGTCGACCATACCAAAAGTATTAGGGTAGCAGAAAGAATAAACGGAAGTTATGGACGGATATATTAACGGCGCAGATGACGCTAACAATATTTTTATTATTTAATTTATTAGGAGCACATACTTAACATGATTACATATGGTACGTTTTCTTTGAATTCGTTTTATCAAAGCGAATATTCAATTTGAATTACATAGCTTATAAACATATCAGATTAGCTTCCTTATATTTCATCTATCATTAATTATGTTATCAATTATTAAAATGGAAAACGATGTGCCGTTCATACTATGTGAACGTTTTGAAAGCATAAAATTAAAATTGTATATATTTAATATGAAGATTAATCGAAGAGACATACGTTAATGATTTAAATTGTACATTTTTCAGTGATTCCCTAATACAATCTAAATTTTTGCCAATAATACCGCTCAAAATGATTTTTGATTGAATTTATTGAATTTCCGAATTATTGAATTATAGGACGATTCGTTAGACTGTCTTAGAAAAGTTGTCAATTAAAAAAAAAAAAAAAAAATTGGCTCATAAAATCTCAATCGTTACACTTTTGTGATAATTACTGATTTGATAATACTGACGAGAATAAATAATCTCATAAATAATTAAAATATTCCTGGGAAAATTGTATAACATAGCTTATCTCACAAAAACTTACAACAAAAAAGAATTAGTGGAATTACTTGTTCATTCAAAATTGGCTGAGAATTTAGTTGGTCGCAAGAATTTTTTAAAATTTCATAATAAAATAGTTTACGTTTCGATGTAATATTTGAGCGTATTTGTACCCGTTGAAACATTATTTGTATAATATTAATGTGAGAAATAATTTGAATGAGATTTGTGAATAAGTAAACGATACAATATGTTTTCAAATGGTGCGAAACTCATGAGCACATTATGACAGCAACGGAAGAAAATTACCGAATCTGTTTAAATTAGAAAGTAGCATTGTATTGACCAGATAGTCTGCATCGGTTCGGCTAAAAAATAGGGCCGGGCCGTACGTGACCGATGGGCTTAGATCCCAGATAGCCAACTGGCACACGTACAGATCCAATCCACGTATTTCGCTGAAACATCCAACATGTTTAATCTAACGGATTATATATCAACAGATGAAACGATATACAAGGAGGAGGCCCCCTGTACAGTCGAAGTGAATACTCAAAAGTCTGCAAAATCTACAAGGTATAAAAAATACAAATAATAAAACAACCAACGTAGTCGTAAAAATTTATCCATAGTATACGACTGTGAAAAAAATAGGTATAGCAGTATATAAAAATGTTGTTTTTATTGAAATAATCTTCGATTATATTTCACATATCAATATAACAAACCTTGCTCTAAAACTTTTTGAAATAGCAAACGGAATAAGATTTTAGATGGAGAGTTTTATGTTCATAAATCAATTATGATATGAAAATATAAAGGTTCTTTAAAGACCCTTACATTTTCTGCAAGCTTCGAAAAATTATCGATTGCTAGCAAAAACAAAAATAATGTGTTGATTGAATTGGCATTTACTTGGTAGAACTCCATTATAACACGGTGAAAAAATAGCAATGTATTTAAGTTCTACAAATTTTTTATAAGGTATAGTTGATAGCTATATCGGATCACACCATCAAGTTCTGACGATGACGTGAGCCGAAATAGCTATCAACTTTCCCTTTTAACAGAATTGTCTAACTAAAACACATTGCTATTTTTTCACCGTGTTAAAAATGATACAAATGGATATGAATGTCTCTTGTATAATCTATATATATAAAAATGAATGTCTTTCTGTCTGTCTGTTCTTTATAAACTCCTACACCATTAATCCAATTGCGATAAAACTTAGTCGAATTATTGCTTAGACTACCGGGCAATAGATAGGATACTCAGAATTTGATTTGATTACAAAAATTAATTGAATATTTACGAAAAACATGTTTTCATACAAGACTATTGTAATACAGAATGGCCATTTATGACACATTGTATCCATAGCAACGCCGAAAACAAGAACGACGCAAATCTGTCACATTCACTCACCTGTAGGTACTTACGTAAGGTACTGAATATTTTGAAACAAAGTTCGATTTTCGAAATAAGTATTTCAATGTTCTACTTTTTACCGACTTTTTTTGTTTTGGTTTTATGTCGCATGACAGAACGAAATTAAATAAATATTACGTATAAATCGTGGGTGACATAGAAAGAATTTATTCACTATATCATTTTTTTTTTTTTTTTTTCAAAAGTGAATTTCAAAACGTAACATTCACTGTGAAATCAATTATGCCACTCAAACGAAAAGGGTGAAACAATGAGGTTGAAGTCGATAATCGTTGGATTGTACCGTATTCACAGCTTCTCTCGAAAACGTACAAAGCACACATCAACGCCGAGTATTGTAATTCAGTGAAATCCATCAAATACATTTGTAAATATGTCAACAAAGGAAGCGATATGGCAGTTTTCGGAGTGGGAAATTCAACTGCATCTATCGATGAAATCAACCAATATCAAATGGGACGCTACATTAGTAGCAATGAAGCAATATGGCGCATTTTATCATTTCCAATTCATGAACGGCATCCACCAGTAACTCATTTGGCAGTTCACCTTGAAAATGGACAGCGAGTGTACTTCACAACAGAAAATGCACGTGTAAGAGCATTGTCACCACAGCCAACAACGTTAACTGCATTTTCTTATTGTGTAGGGATGATATGTTTGCAAAGACGCTACTTTACTCTGGAGTGCCAACATTCTACAGATGGAATGCATCAGAAAAAAATTCAACATCGCAAACAAGGTAAAGCAGTTGAAGGACATTACAATGTATATTCAACCGACGCATTAGGCCGTCTGTACACTGTTCAACCAAATAATGCAGAATGCGTTTACTTGCGATTACTGTTAATCAACATACGTGGACCGACATTCTTCCAAGAATTGAGAACAGTAAACGGTCGAATATATTATATTTCATTTATCGTGAAGCTTGCCTCGAATTAAATCTTCTAGAAAACGATGCATATTGGGACACTTCACTCGCTGATTCATCGAATACTGCTGACCCACAACAAATACATGCGTTATTTGCAGTAGCAGTGACATATGTTTTGTAATCGCTAACAAATCATTGGTACAATTGGGAATGGCTGCGCTGAATCGATATGAAAACGACTGACGTGATCGTGATTTCCAACGAGAAACACGCTTTGATGTGGATGAATTTGGTAAATTTGTTCAAATGAATCTTCCGAAATTGGTTCCAGATCAACGTATAGTGTATGACACAATTATGGATGCAATTACAAGTCAAAGTGGTAGATTTTATTTCATAGATGCACCCGGAGGCACAGGTAAAACCTTCCTCATTTTACTCATTTTGGCAGCCACACGATCTGGAAAAAACAATGCACTAGCAATCGCATCATCTGGAATTGCAACAACTCTTTTGGATGGTGGCCGAACAGCGCATTCAGCACTCTAATGTCATTGAATATGCAAATAATTGAGACACCAACATGCAATATCAACAAAAATTCTTAAACAGGTAAACTACTCACATCATGTAAAATCATTGTATGCGATGAATGTACTATGGCACGCAAAAAAATCATCGGAAGCACTTCATTGCACACTAAAAGATTTGAGAGGAAATGAGCAACTTTTCGGTGGCGCACTCATTTTATTGTCTGGTGATTTTCGACAAACTCTACCTGTTATATCACGTTCAACAATGGCCGATGAACTTAATGCATGTCTCAAATCATTCGTTTTATGGCGATGCCTACATAGATTCACTTTGAAGAAGAATATGCGTGTACAACTACAACATGATGCATCCATTGAACGTTTCGCAAAACAATTGTTGGATATAGGAAATGGGAAAATGGTAATAGAGGAATCCACACAATGTATCACATTGCCAGCGAATTTCTGTAAAATAACCGCAACCATAGACGAATTGATTCACAAAGTTTTTCCAAATATTGCACACAATCATAAAAGTCATCAATGGCTCAGTGCACATGCTATATTAGCAGCCAAAACAAAGATATCAATGCAACCAATTTCAGCATACTAAATGAAATACCAGGAGAAGCGATAACGTATAAGTCCATCGATACTATAACGGATCAAGACGAAGCCATCAATTATCCAACAGAATTCTTGAATTCACTTGATTTGTCAGGCATGCCGCCGCATGTTTTAGCATTGAAAATTGGCGTCCCTATCATTCTTCTCCGAAACATAAATTCCTCACGACTTTGCAACGGTACCAGGCTTTCAGTAAGAAAAATGAATTATTGAAGCTACAATTTTAAATAGAAAATTCAAAGGAGAAGATGTAATGTTGCCACGCATCCCAATGATTCAGACAGATATGCTATTTGAATTTAAGCGTCTGTAGTTTCTAGTGCGAGTCGCCTTTGCAATGACCATTAATGAAGCACAAGAACTGTCGTTACAAGTGTGTGGACTAAATTTAGAAAATCCATACTTCTCACATGGACAACTGTATATGGCCTGCTCACGTGTTGGAAAACCTTCTGATTTATTTGTGTACGCACCAGATAGAAAAACAAAAAACATTGTGTATCCAAAAGTATTCCAATAAATAAAAACACATACGGCCGCCACTGTCATATTTCGGTAAGAAAAACATAACCTAAGCTTATCGTTTCTAATTGGCTCCGGCCTCGCCTCAAGTCTGACTTATCCAATCGGAAGGCGAGAGGCTGCCGACGAGGCGATTCCATAAAGTCGCGGTTTCTTTTTTTGAGTGGCATTGCAACGCATGCAGGGTACACGCTAGTAATGAATAAATATGATGCCGACATCGAAGGAGGTGTACAAATGAATTTTTGTTGTTTTAAGTAAGCGTTGAATAATGGAAGAGAATCGAATCTTTTCCGCTGCCAGGTAATACGGAAATCTCGCGAAATTTTCTAAAATCGAATTTCCCGGGAAATGGCCGATTTAATGGCGGCTCCGATGTATCGAACCCTAAAGACACTTCCAGAATACAAAATTGAAATGTCGCCGCGGATGTAATAGTCGGTGTTAACCCCGATTCGGATAGGTCACTATAACGCGGATACTTACAAAATTTTAACGATACCATACTACAGCTTGCATGGCTTTAATAATGCATTAGGTCGACCCGTTTAATCTTCTGCTCGCCTGATAGAACACACATAAAGCAGGCGTAAATCGTTGAGAATTGTCAGTTAGCAATTCAACGGTAAGGTGAAAATGTTAACTTAAAATAACAATTTGACTTTGATAATGTTTAGTGGCAATTACTTAAAGCACGAAAAAATCGATTAAACAATTTATAAGCCTTCCACTTTTGAGAATTTATTAGTATAACCCACGATTAAAAGACGATATGAAAAGAGTGACGGAGTAAATTATCAAAACAAATCCAAAAACAGATTTAAAAATCGATGTACAAGTTTCCACGTAAGATATTCCAGTTAAATTACCGTAAAATAAAACATTATTTTGTTAATATAATATTTTCTGAGTCAATTAATATTAAAACACAAAGTTCTGGAAAGGGCAATAGGGGGATTAAGGAAATAACTGCACCCTCAAATGCGATAATAGCATCAGAATTCCGAAACAACGTCACTTAACTCGATTGAATTAGCCCCCTGAAAGGAAAACTCTCGTAAAAAATAACGCCGAGTATAAATTGTGAGAACTTCTAATTAAATTGCGGTTCGATGTGTGCGTAGGGAAGCATGTTTGTGTTTGTTTATAAAAAACTAGTGGTGCGTGACCAAGTTTTAAAGGTCCAAAAGACCGTGATAGTGAACGGCACTCGCATACTACCAACGAAAAGATAGTGCTTGCAAAATACTAATCCGAAGAAATGTGGAGAATATTTTATTAACTATCTGGAATGTAGACTGACGGATGAAATATTCGCAGTGTACAACTGTACTATCGTCTAAGGAATAAACGAGTTATCGGTTTTTATAGAATTTAGTAAAAAAAAAACTATAAAAGCATGATTGTTGCGATATTTGATCCAAACTCGTTCCAGTTTTATCAAATATTGTGCATTATCAGGATTGGTTTCGTCATTTGGAGCTAAGCGATATAGATTGATAAGTTTTAAGAAGTACTTCGCTACGAAACTGTGTATAGGACATACTATAAACTTGTGAGATAATTCCAATATATACTGTTTTAATTTCATAAATATCATATTCAACGAAGAATTTGACTGAAAACACCATTCTAAGCCAATTGCGACTTATTGAAGGCATTATATTTAAATAAAAAAAACACTATTATTTGTTAAGTAGTATGACCACAATATGTAACGATCAGAAACGGTTTCGTTTATCGCGATACACTATCAACTGACCGAGTGCAAAATTTATTTCATTGAACCAATAGTGGCTGTATATACCTTAGATGTTTAAAAAAATCGGGTGTTCAAAGGGCATGATAAAAAGTTAAGTTCAATTTGATCGCTCAGGATATATTTTCGCGCAAACAAAGTGACCGAAGTTAAGCAACATTCTGACTTGAATAAATAAATGCCTTAGTTCCCCGAGAAGGAAATTTAGCGACGGAAAGTTTGCAATGGAAGGAGCAGCGAACAGGGACGCATGAATAATAAACGCAAAATCTTCGCGTGAAATGTCGCTGCTTTAGTTTTCAATTTCAGATCACGACTTAGTAGTTTACTTTCTAGTATGTCGCTTACTGGAACGATCTACTGTCTTATTTACACCTCGTTGAAGGAGTGTAAAATAAATGCGTAAGATGCATGTATTTTATCAGTTTAGTTATGACTATGTCAGATGTTTGACAAATTGTAAATAATAATTCAACGAAAAATTTACACATATTTCAGGATTGAACGTCATTTTGTTTCTGAAACTGCTGAGAGTCTTCAAACAGATTGTAGTGAAGGCAAATTCTTCAAAACGCTAATATCACAAGAAGACAATTCGTAATCGAGTTGGTTGTGAAATGTTAAATAAATTTATTTATACATTACTATAATTTTAAAGGAACATATAGTGTATTTTAATGGGTAGATGATAATATACATATGATTTAAATAATAAAACTGGAGCTGTGAAGTCGGAGTTAGAGAGTCACGATGTTTTGGCCAGAGACGGAGTCGTTAAAAATGAGCGACTCCGACTTTTTCAAATAAAATATTTCCAAAAATATCTCAATTATAATTTGCTAGATTGGTTGGTTGGTTCTTTAGTTTAATGCATATAAATAGGAGAGGCAGGAAAAAACCTGACAAAATTTTACTTTTTAGTTGGAGTTATGTTTTTTTAATGACTCCACGCCTTGAATAAAAAAACACAATGTTAAGTACTAGTTCCACAATTATAAATCATTAAGACAACGAGCAATTTCGCTCGTTGCGAGCATTATCAACTAGTGATAAATTAGGATAATAGTAATAACAAAAAGTGACAGCTAAACCCTTAAAAGGGTAATACATATGAATTTCAAAATGTTTGAATTCGTTGAAGCACAACTGAATATAAAAACATCCCAGGTTTCTATCGAACACCAATTCACGTTCCACGAAATGTATTTTGGGCAAGCTTGATATTGATAGACTACCAACATACTTATCATGAGCCAGTAATTACATTATTTCGATTAAAACATGATTTATTTTCGGTTTAATCGATAATTCCCCGGGCTAAACTACTGAACTTGTTCACTAAATGAAAATTGTGTATACAGTGTTGGGCAGCCCGTCATCATGACGATTCATTAGTTAGGCTAATTATTGATAAAGTATTTATCAAAATGTATTCAAATTAGTCTTCGTTATATTGTTCGAAATATGTTATCGTATATTAAAATGGTGTTGTACGCCATCTGGCAATAATTGATTTTGCAGTTTTCAAGTATATAAACTATAGATAGACGTCGGTAAAATTTATAACATGTAAATACGAAAAAACGATTCTATTGAAAAATGTCCAAATTATTCTACACCACTCCACTGCACTGTTCCATTTATCATCGTCATCATCAAATCAATATAGTTATTATGTTTTCCTTTTTTTTTTTAATATATTTCGAATCAAAATTTAACCGTTGAAACTTTGTAAATTTATAATTTTATTGTCACTAAAGACCTAGGTTTCGTCTTTCGACATCGGTCGTTCTATCACACGGATGCAATAGACCTGAACGACCGCCTACCCAGGACTGAAGATGCCGAGAGTCGAAACCCGAGCCGTGAGTGGCAAAACATGTGTAAATACAAAGTTTCAAGAATTTAAATTTGATATTGAAATTCTATCATGTATCCTCAGTTGATATCGTAGATCGTTCTGAATCGATAAAATTTTGTTTTCATCCTTTTTGCTACTAACGATTCTGCTTTCATTCCCAGATTTCGGAATCTTTATATATTCTAATACACAGATGCAATTGAACTATCAAGTAAATAGTATATATCGTTTATATAAAAAATTAATAAGAGAAAGATATTAACATTAATTTAACAATAGTGAAGATCACTCCTGAGTTAAGAGATACATTTTAAAATAATTGAAAAAGAGATACCATTCAAAAATCTTGGTTTTTTATATTTCTTTCGACGTTCTGCGTTATAGTTTATATGTGAATACTCTTCTGAATATTCGTACACATGTTCAACTGGCAGCTTTGGTATCAGGGCGACATATTTTGAAAGAGGTATACACATAATAACACGAAATTTTCCGTCGTCGAAAAAGTCGTATCCGAGGAACCGAGAATGAATATAAGCCTCGCAAGTGGGTCAAACGTGTGAACGTGTCTATCCTTTCGCTCAGATGCTGTGCTTCTGTCTCACTCACATTCGGAGGCCTGGGGCGGAATAGGACGACCTCTCTCGCACCTTTGCCCCCTCCACTTCACCGGAGGACCAACATCGCCCACGGTGAGTGCAGTTAGCTAATTTAGTTATCTACTTGATTTCGCAATGTTCGTAAACCGTTTCGGGAAAATTTTCTAAGGAGAGTTCTATAATGATTTGTATTTTTCGATTTATTTTGTTTAAAATTACTCGAAGATAAGTATGATATCTAAATGTAAACGATAAAGCTAGTTATTTTAACCGTGACATACAGATCAATGTAATGTAGTAACCCTATAGTTGCTAGTGACGAGAAATGTGTATACAATATCAATGTTTATTTTTTATCTTTAATATATGACGTGACAACTGTATATATGTTTCGTATATTCAAATTTCGATCGATGGCAAATCAAAGCAGCGAATAATCAGCACGATGAAAAAACAACTGAAAATATATTGAACATTTATTTAATAAATTGTTTCATTTTTCCCTATATTGTATGTCACTGTCTTACATTGTCCATATTATATAAATATATATATTTATAACACCTTTTTATATACTTAATTCTACATTTGTTAAGTCATCAGGACCGGTTTCACTCATTACGAGAATTATAAAATGATGCGATTGTTGAAACTTTGAACGTTAATTTGAATATACTGCTGAAATAAAAGATTTTTTTGAGGTACATAAATTCGAGAATTGTATGATTAAAACTTACGACAGGTCGTTAAATATTGTTATTGCCGTCAATTAAGTTATCGATAATTTTTGGAGTAGATTTAATTCGTTGGAAACGGTAAATAGGTCAATAAATTAAGTCATAAAAATTGAAGTTTTTTGTTTATTTGTTTATACATCGCAAAAACAAGAGAACGAAAGCTTTTCGAACAGCGTCGGGAGTGTTGAATTGGAGACCCAGTTTATGGATAAAACAGAAAGTTTAATAATATACGACAGTTGAGCGCTAGTGGTTAACTTTTTGGTGCTTAAGTTTAAATTTAAACGGTTCGTAAGGTCGCGGCGCTCCACCGCAGCAACTGAAATATTAAGCTAGATTACCTGCATTCGGGGAATTGACGCCAATTCGCAATAAAGTGGCCTACTCGTCTCATTGCGAACGTATTCATTAGTATAATAATTATCGTGGTATACAGTATATTCATTACGAATTTACGATTTTACGGCACCAATTTGTAAATTTTTAAGACCAAAACAGTTTATTGATTGAATTGGGATTTATTTATGAAAAATAGCAATGTATTTTACAATTTCAAAAAAAAAACAAAGTTCTACAATTTTTTTTATAAGATAAAGTTGATAGCTATTTCGGCTCACGCCATCGTCAGAACCATGTTTAATCGTACATTTGCTTATCTGTATACAGCTGTGTAGACAAGGTACGCAATACATCTTCTCTTTTGTTTTAACAACCTAGCTTATATCATGCTAGCAAAAAAATTACTGAATTAAAATGGGCAAACAGGTGGCAATTACAATAAGCTTAAATACTACCCCGGAGATGATTTATTACCGAAACGCTTTAGCCCCTCGCAATGGTCTGAGGAGCGGCGAAAGACTTATATTTGTTTGTAGTTGAAATTTTAAACGAACAAACTATAGCTATTTTTTTCACCATGTTACCAAAACAGTTCTTGATAATAATCTTCGTATGTATTGGAAATTCAATAAGTCCATTATACAATGTCGCAAATTGATCTTGTTTCACGCTTTAAAATTAGTTTTTTTGTGGTATTTAAAACACTTTTTTTCAATGAAGTTATTAACAAATTCCGAAAAATATAGATGAAAAAAAAAATAATAAATCGGCTTCAGTATGTGATTATCGTGATATATGAAACAGTTGTAACAATGTTTTAGGCTATTGTAGGATTTAGTTTTTTTTTCGAAATGACATAAAACTAATGTTTGTATAAATTACTTATTACTCAGAGAAATCGATATTTGTTTTCTATTTAATTTTACGTAAGATATGCGACGCATATCGTGTATAGCCCGCACTAAAAAATATTTATATTGTTTCATAGAGTATGTTTTTTTTTCCAAGGCGGAAAAATGAACACTTTTAAGCCAGCGTAAGTGCCATCTGCCTGCAAACTATAACTTACGCGACGCATATATTACGGGAAACTATTACTTTCCTGCCAGGTGTTCCAGAACGGATAATGTTATGGGACACTAAGTAAGTAAACGCCACCTGGGGAAGTACCATGTAAACTCTGCGATATTAAATAAAATTCTAGCATAATGTGAACAAAACTTTACTATTATAGGTCAGTGCGACAAAAATTTAGCCTTCAAAAGAAAGATAATATGAAAACTTATTTAAAATAAAACAGTTCTTCGTGTTTTTGATAAGGTAAAGTTAGATTTGAATCGTTCAAACTGGGTAAGATTTGCCTGTTTGTTTTTGCAATTATCTTTTCCAGTTAAGGTAGGACGTCATCAGTATAAAAAATTAATTTAGGTCGCCAGCAATACAATTCCTAGATTTGGTGATAATAATTTTCCTAATACTTCTTAAACATAACTTTAATACAGTTAAACCCCCATTTACACTAAAGTAGAGACCGTGTAATTTAGAGTGGCGTAATTGGGGGAGTGAATCTTGTACGAAATTGGGGCTTTTGCTTTTATTCGCGAAAAATGCAAACTAATATTATTATAAGTTTGATAAAAAAAAATATATGGACGATAATATTTAGTTACTAGATGATACTAGAGACGGCCATCTGGCTGTGCGTGTTAAGCCAAGCGATCGTGCAATTCGGGGATTTGCGGCGAGTATTTCAAGCAAGCGCGTAATTCGGATTAGTGTAATTGGTGGGTGTTTCACTGTATAAACATTTTACTTACTGTGAGTTGAATTTATCTATGTAATTGAATAACTGAAGATACTCACGAAAGGGTATTTATTATAACCCGGTTCGTAGGCGAAGTGTTCGATCAAATTCTATCAAGCACGCTCAAACTAAATTCAATTTTTTACTTAATTTTCAAATGAAAATTGGTTTTAAAATATTGTGTCGTAAAACAATTGCAAATTTAATCATGACATTTTTGTCTGATGATAATGTTTTTTTCTCAGACAAAATGAATTATATTTAATTTTAAAAAATACGCAAATGTAATAGGATATTTTAATACGCGTTTCTTTTGATTTTGTTTTTTTTAAGCAACAATGGCCATTGATACGCAAGATGAACATTATAACAGGGATATGAAAATGATTAATTAATTAAAAAATAAATTGTTAACTTTGTATAATCAAGTAATTTAAATGGTAAAACATAATAAAAGTTTAATGGATCGACGTATATTCATTCTATTGATCGCACTTAAGTTCCATAACGGTATCAGTGGTAAATACGTGTACTATAAAGTATAAGTAGTTATAGAAGACTTGGATATAATGCTAAAAAATCTTATACACAATAATAGTCGTTTATATTGCCAAGCTTTCATACTCTTTAAAATTTTCATGGCATTGTCGCTATTGAAGAAAATGTAATATAAAAAACACGTATCTTGAAATAAGGTATACAAATACATATTTTAATATTTGATTTTCACTTATTTTTATCTGTTGGTTAATTACAAACAAATGAAGCACTTCAATATTGAGTATACCTATAAATTTCATCAAATTGACAAAACTTACCGACGATAATAAGTCGATCAATCAATCCGCTAATTTGAAAACTTTACCTTCAATGAAGAAGGATGATAATAGAAATCAATATTTTTTAGCTTTTATAAGAAAATTTCATTTCTTGATTGAAAATATGAGATTCTTACTTTTGCGTACAAACTAAATTTCAATAAAATAAGCCTGTAATTAGTGTACTTAAATCCGAACCATGTAATATTATTATAGTTGGTATAAATTTAAGAATACTTAATAACGTTGTCATTTTATATCCCTGGAATAACGGAACCAGTGAGTGAGATTGAAACAAAGCATAATGGCACAAAGAAATTGTACGAGTATTTGACACTCGCCAGCCGGGACCAAAACCTAAGGCCTGGGGCTTACCTTGTACCATGTAATGAATCATTACCTTCATGAAAATATTCTCAAACTAGCGGCGCAATGAACTGCGAAGTGTTTTTTTATACCACCAATTGGCGGAGTTTTGGTCGAAACGTTGAACTTGATCGATCTTATTATTTTGTGGTTTCGAAGTAAAATAAAATAATTTGATAATGTAGACTCTATATTCGATGAATTTCAATCAGATTTTATGCGCACTGAGCCACTAATTTCAGACTTTTATAGCTATAAATTTATTCCATTAAATATATTCTATTGATTGAATTGGCATTTACTTGGTAGAACTCCATTATAACACAGTGAAAAAATAGCAATGTATTTTAGTTCTACAAAATTGACATCAATTATCACAAAGTATTCTTAACCCGATCGGCGCGACAGTTTTTCATACAAACAAAATTTGTTCGCGTTGCTATTTTTCAAGATATTCTCTTTCCACATAGAGCTATAAATACACAAATAAAAAATAATTGGGTTGGCTTTAATGGATGCTAGATGCATTAGGAATGTTTCACAACATTAAAAAACTCAAAGAAATGTCCTATGTTGTCACAATCACCTTAACAAATAACTAACTCGTAAATTGCCATTACCGTGACGTAACAAGGCAACCAATCAAACTCAAACGAACAAGGCCATTACTGTCACGTGTCATGGAGTGTCAAGATTGCAATGCCGCGCGATTGGTGCAAAGTTCAGTGTGAAGTGAGACGCGAGTTTAGCACGCAGTTTCAAACTGATATGTAAACATTTGGCGGGATCGGAATAAATTTGAAGGGTTCGAAAAATCGATGTTTTAAGCATTTACCCCTCATAGTTTTGACAATTTTTTGGAGGAAGTAGTATCAGGACGAATTGGGCGATATTTTAAAACCAAACTCAGTCCTATGTGCAAAAGATTGCCTGTATTATCGATGTTTGAATTTTCGCGTCCCAACGTCTGGGGCGCTCGTGCACGGGCATTGCACATTGCCGTCCCATACGTCGGGGCGTTAGCGTGGAAGAGATTATCGAACAAACTAATATATTGTTTTCCCCATTAATTCAACCTCTCCCCTCCTTCTGATTAGCTTCCGTAATAGATGTAACATGTAAGCTTATTGTCATAGCCGCCTTTTTAGTTTCATTTACAATTTTTGAAAAAAATAGTTTTATTGCGAGAAAGCAACAAGCTAGGCCGTCAAAACTGGAGAGAAGATGTATTGTTTACCTTTTCTACACAGCTATATATAGATAAGCAAATATTAGTTTAAGCATAGTTCTGACGATGACGTAAGCGGAAATAGCTATTTTTAAAAAATAATTTTGTAGAACTAAAATGCATTGTTATTTTTTTTTCAACGTGCTAAATATATTCCGTTTACCGAAAAGTAAACAGCTTCTTCCCTATAGTAATTCTTTCTTAAGCCCATTCTCTGCTGAGCCAAATAATGGACATTACAGTCCTGAATATTTCAAAAAAATATTCAATAGTGTTTGGGTTGATCAAGTTTATAGAAATTATCAAGAAAAGTCAGACTATATTACAATATAAAACTTAGTAAACTATCATGCTTTTTTTGCCTATTATCAACACATCGCAATCACCCGTCTCAAGAGTTGAAACTGCGGTACTCAAAGCGTTAAAGCACATTATTTTTTGCCTTTCCATTAATCGCGATTAAATCAGGAATTTGAAAATACGTACACCTATCTAAATTAAAAAAAACTTCTGGTAGAAGATTAATCAACTTGTCACAAAAAAACAATCGACTGAACATGTCTCCCAAATATAATCAAACACAGTTCTCCACGAACGAAAAAAGCTGGATTTGGAGCGATTTAGTATTGAATGTATATTAAATATTTAGTATGAGTCCTTCAATAAAATCTCCGATTGAAACAATTTCAATGTTTTCTTTATAAAAACCGTTTATCGTAAAAAATACTGTATGTAGGACGCCTTGATTCATTAGAAAACACAATTACATTGGAATATAAAGTTAGCAAGAGGAAAAATTATCCCAGATGTCAGGTTAATAATTTACATACAATTTAATTTGTAACATCGTTTGATATATTCACTCAGTATCTTCCAACACTATCAAGATTGGTAAATTACATTATCAGAGAGCTTAAGGACACAACCTTTCAATGATTAAGTCAACTTATCCAAGTTTAAGCGCCATCTGTATTTAGAGCGAGCGAACCAGTTCTAGTGAAGATTAACTCGGCAAAGGGCAAAGTCATTATTCGAGATGGAGGAAAAATCGAAATTATAATACAATCTTCGTCACATCGCATGTATGAATATCCGGCGACGAGCGAGAGGCGTGCATGGAGATACGGCGTATTATTATATTCAGATAGTCTGAAGAACATTAAAGCTTTCACGTTATGAATTCATTATTTTAATATTCGCATCGATTTAACAATAGGCCAATGTAGTGGAATGATATGCACATATAAGTTCTTGTACATATGATATATATATGAACACATGATGATATGCTGTTTCAAATTATTATAAAAGCCATATAATGTGTATAAATATAAATACGAAAAATTACTAGTAGAAGAAATGAAAACGTGACAATGAGGTAAACTTAGTGTGCCTGATGGATTTAAATACCAAATTTGATTTGTTGAAACTTTGCATTTACACATACATGTTTTGCCACTCACGGCATGGCTTTCGACTCTCGGCATCTTCACTTCTGATTAGGGTTTTCAATCCCTTGCCAAAATTTTGATCCCGGGATTTCGGGATTGAAATTACTGATCCCGGAATCCCGGGATTGGAAACCCTATATATAATGTACGGATAATTTTAGACTTGAGGTTAAAAGGAAAATAAAAAAGAAAAACAATTTTATTTATTTATTTATTGATAACAACATACAACATTATATTGAAAAATATGCACGAAGTAGCAATAAAGCATCGAGTGTTTCATCGTTTCAATGAGATCTAATTTTTTCCTTGTATTTATCGTCAATATCTATTGTCAATAGGTATTTATACACTAGTTCGAGGTGATAACCACGTGAGCCTCCTCTGTCAAATAGCATCATTTCTTTATTTATGATCAACGTGAGCCTAGTGCAATTTTGAACTCTTGTTGTGTTAGTGTTCACGATAAACGTCAAATCATTAATATATAATGGAAATAGTAATAAAAATCTGTTTTTATTTATTAATACACTGAGATTGTTTTTGAATCCGTGTTACATACAGTAATAAATTTATTAATATTAATGTTGTACCAGTATTTAATGGATGTTACGTATTATATAGTGTCTAACTCAAAAATATATTAAAATGTAACTAAATCATTCGCATACGTTGGCAGTGAATAGGTCTAATGTAGAATTGACAAAATTAAGAACTGGCTACGTCTACTGATAGCAATATCTTGAAAAGTCCGAGAAGATAGTAGTAACATTTATCATATTGATATGATAGAAGATTTGTAAAACCCCTTTGTTTTATTATCTCGATGGAAAGAAAAGTCTTTTAAGTATACAAAGCAAAGTAATCTTGAAGTATGAAAAAGTTACTCGTTTCTCTCACGGCGACGCTTTGTTCGGCAAAGATGATAGATTAAGAAACACGGAGGAAGTTTCAGAAAGAAGGAATTATGACGACGAATTAAAAAAACTACGACACAGTGATATCTACCATCTACATAACAAAGAGATAATCGTTTGTTACAATTATTATATGAAACAACAATGGATCGGTTAAGTACGCCCATTAGTATGGCGTCCATATTTTATACGACATATTGAATGGCTCTCAACCTCAGTTTCGTGACGAAAAATTTTGCGGTACGATGGTCTTAATTTATATTAAATAAACTTTTAGTAAAAATGACTAACGAAATAAATACGAATGATAAAAATACTAAAAAAAATATGTTTGATTCCATATGGTTACTAATATACAAATAATAACTTAATTTGGGGAAGAGAACTAAAAATATCTTATCCAGATATACATAAATTAATTCATTGCAGTAAAAAATTCTCTTGTTAACACGGTGAAAAAATAACAATGTATTTTAGTTCTACAAAATTATTTTTAACAAATATAGAACTAATAGTTCTGACGATGAGGTGAGCCGAAATAGCTATCAACTATATTTGTTAAAAATAATTTTGTAGAACTAAAATACATTGCTATTTTTTCACCGTGTTATAATGGAATTCTACCAAGTGAATGCCAATTCAATCAAAAAATACTCTTGTTATTTATACATCATTGACTTGGGATTTTTAAACTTATTGCCATTTTTTAACAAAACGCCCTATCAGGAGGCAATTTATCATTCACGGTATTTATAAGGAGTAGAAAATGGACATTTTATTGTGGAAGTACATACAAGCAATTATACATAATTAGTGGTGAAAAACAGTAAAATGTACAGTAAAACCTCGGCATTACGAACGTATGTGGGCGAAAGGTTGCCCGTTAAAGCCGAAAGTCCTTGTGTAGTCAGGTGGTTTTTTTTAGGCTTTTTATTAATGAGAAGACTAACGAATAAATGACTTACATATTTACAAGACCGGAAATTTATACTGTAAGTATGCATTAAAAATAAAAAAATATTTAGGCAATGTATGGAAGTTTAATTACAGATAAAAATTTTGGCGTTTAGCGAGTATCGTTTAATATTGTATTATGGACTTCATTGGGACTACCCAATGTTTTGTTTTTTTCTCAGCTAAATAATAGCGTACAAAACACCGCTGTGAGATAGTAGTGTAATTTTTTAAGCACGGTTTAAGAACATGTAAAATAGATAAGTTGGAGGTGTGAATCTTTCACAAATGGCAATGTTAACCTTTTAAGCGGTATGCGATTGTTCCTTTCCAAACGATTTGTAAAACGTAATTAGTTGCTAAAGATTTAATCTCTGACTGAATAATTTAATAGTTGCCAGAAGGCGGTGAGATAATAGGCAACACCGAGATGGCGTTCGCAAAGAATTCGAAATGAATTTTTGTTGTGCTAAGAATTTAAAATATGACCAATAGAGTACATTTAAGGAGAGAAATTTTAACACACCTGCAGGTGCATTTGTATAACATGCTTTTCAATTTTCGTACATTTTTAAAAACAAAGAGCTTAATTTACCCGTGACTGTTCTGTTGTTGAATTGAATGATAACATTCATAAACAAACGATGATAAAATAGTATTGAATTTTAGTTCTACAAAATTTGTAAGATATATAGTTGATAGCTATTTCGACTCACGCCTTCGTCAGAACTAGTATTAGATTGTTGAAAGCGTGAGCCGAAATAGCTATCAACTATATATCTTATAAATTTTTTAGAACTAAAATACATTGCTATTTTTTCACCGTGTTATAATGGAGTTCTACCAAGTAAATGCCAATTCAATAAATTCTTCAACACTTTCTCTGTTGAAAAAAAAGACATACAAATATGTAAAATTCAAAAAAATACAAATATTATTGTATGCCTGAAAATATTTGTTTGTATAATCGGAATGAAGGGAAAGATTTAAGTTATTCTACTAACTTTACATTTGCTCGTGGAAAAACGGAAACTGAAAAAAGATATTATTTTTTTTTTACCAATAACCTTGTAAGCAATACATGAATGTTGTTTCTACAAAACAAGACTGTTTTTTTTTATCTCGTATTTTCTATTTTGTGAATAAAATTGATAACATTTTTCTACTTCAATAATAACAGTGATTCAACTGATGACTAATAAAATCAATTGCTATTACAATATTACACATATTTATTTGGATTTATTTGTTTCAACTTACAACACAGACTTATTCAGAGGAAACATTTAACGAAGTTGACAGGTGACACTACTATTCGTTATAATATGCTCGAATAAATTTCTTATGCTTAAAACCTACCAGGGTCTTCATGAGGGCCGACAGCTCCTTGGTAACTACGGCAAACTTTAAAAAAGCTTCGCCAATAGCGAGCTCCTGGTCCTTCTGCATGGCATTCCCCCCAAGCCTGTCCAAGGCACGTGACAGGTACATCTCATTGTCTGTGTGAGCTGAAACAAATAGAGATGTGACATTAGTAACAGGCACATGGCGTAAACAGTTTTGACACGTGTGTCTGGGAAGTCATTAGCAGATATTCTGTGGAAATATAACATCAGATTTATAGGTTGAATTGTATAGATTGAGTTTATGTCACTAATTAAATGAATTTACGGTTATATACGGAATAACCCAATAAGTCTGGTCGAAGAATTAGATACGCAATTTTAAGCAATGTATAATATTTATTGGCAATTTTTTAAAATTAATTATTCAACTTTGAATTCAACCCATTTCCTGTTGAGCTCATTTAGATGATATAGAAAAACTTTATATTTCAAAAAATAATTCATTTGTTCTGGTATCAAATCAACAAGATTATTAGGAAAAAAACAATTATAATTCTGTACAAATATTAGCTTTAACATGAAAGTTTTAACACTGCTAACACTAAAAGTTTTTTGACTGTCAACACACTGTAATCTGCATTCAGAAAAGAAAAATCACCATATCATACAAATCATGTATCTTTCGTCTATTTTTATGCTAACAAATTAACGAAATATATTCTGACACACACAACCGATCTCAAATAAAACTAAATAAATTTCAGAAATATCTCTTGAGACTGATGAGGGCATCAATTTCTTTTAAATATTTTTTTATTATTTCCTCTTCATATAATATATGCATATGTTGAAATAACGCAATCATATAAACGTTACAGACTGATATCCCCAGCACCAAGAAAACAACCATCAAAATTATAGATATATGAGGCCTTTTGGCTCTCAACCTTAATTAAGCTCAATAGAACAAACCGCATATACATTTTGAATAAAATTTCTCGAGATTAACCCGAGGAAAACGAAATTATTTGAGAATTGAAAAAATATACAATTGATAAATCTAATCCTGTCAGTCGAGTAAGAACTGAAAGGAACACAACAATAGTTAAAACACTATATAACATAAAGTAAGAAAAAGATAAATATCATTAAAAAAAGGCAAGACAATAGTTTCACGTGAGTAAATTAATTCCAAAGAATATATTGCAAACGTATTTTAATCGATAAAATAGACAACGTTCAATCGGTATTTTTATAACCGCAATCACTCTTTTAACACGAAAGATTCACAAGTAATAAATGAAATATTATTTGCTCTGAGCCCGGTCTTCACACGTATTTTAACACGAACAAACATTTCTAAATCCAATAATTCCGCAGTTTTATTGGAATGTCCGCTTTCGAAAGATTTATTATTAAAACAAAGATTACGGGGTTTATGGAATCTTCCAGATGAGATCGTGTAGCATCAACTATCTAAATAAATCAGAATTAAATCCCTAATATAAAGTCACTCCACACTATTAAATTGGAGGGAAAATTCGAATATGAAAGGAAATGGTTTGACATAAGTAACAGATTAACGTAACGATTTATCATGGTTCGTTAGTTAACTCAATCGGAAGATTTTACTTTATTTATGGAATATGAAATCCTAAAATCCCCAAATTCATCCCAACAACTGGATATATTATGTCAACACAAAGTGCTTTAAATAGCTTACCAAATAATCTCAACATTTTATGTACACGCCCACGTAAATCATTTTTTATTATTATTTGTTTTAAAACTGCCACTAGTCAGGTGTTTATTTCAAGAATGTGAAATGTGAAGTTCATGTGAAATTATTATACAATAATAATAGATGATTTTTAAACTTTATTTGCCAGCTTTAGTAAGATTTATGCCGCACTTTTTCGTGAATTTAATATTGTTTTAATAAGAGGGACACCTATTGGACCTATCAACAAAAATTATTTATTAAAAATGTGTTATTATATAATATAAGTCCAGCAACCATTACCTCTTCCCCGCTAAACTGTGTAAAGGATATTCCAACACAGAGCATTTCAAAAATATTTTATGGAGGAAGCAAATAGACAACGAGGGAGATTATTTAACAGAATGATATTGTATAGTTTTTTTTTCAAATATTTTTTTGTTACAGTAAAAAAAATGTCATTTCCTTCCGTTTTACCTAATATATTGTACAATTTTAGTGTTAAGCAATCTTATGGAGATTATCAGGACAAAACAGGCAAAACACAATCAGCTATAGTTAACAGTTAAGACATTAACAGTCAGAGGGCTAGAATTGATAAAATTGCTATTCCAATAGTTTCTTGCTAAATGTGACAATTTTTTAAACGTATTTAAGCAACAATTAAATACGGGGGCTTAAAGATTTGTCGTTACCCTGACGAGGGGCTAATGAAAAAAATATTGCTCGCAAACATAAAATAACTACGTAATTCAAATGGAAAGAATATATGTGTGTTTGTATAATGGAGAAAGGAGCCCTTTTAAAACAAATAGTAAATTTGTGTTTATTTAAAAATGTCATGAATAACTTTAAGTCGTTTTATTCTCTACAAATTGAGTAAATATACAAAATAAAGAAAATAGATTACACTTGTTCAGCCTTGTTGATAACACTAAGATAGATTAAGATTACAGCTTTTTGATTAAATTGCGATGAATTGAGGGTTTGCAGAAGGCAACAAGATAAGCCATCGGTTTTAAACAAACACAATGGAAATCTTGGAAAAACAAAGCGGGAAATGGGTTTGATTAACGGAGAATATTTTTGACTTTTAACAGATCATAAAGGGCATGGCTTCGTTGGTTTTATTTTCGATAAATTAAGAGTTTAGACCAACTGGGATTATTGCAGAGAGCCTGTTATACTTTCCATCACGTTGTACTACGAGGTCACGTCTGTCAAGTGAAATATCGATCAGGAATAAACAACCATAAATGTAAAGTAAATACGCCGTGTTTGTAAAATGAGCCTGTCTACATAAATCCATAGAAAACAGAAAATTATAATGTATTACGAAGTATCTCAACCCCTTGCCCAAATGGTTTCGAACAATGCAATGTTGCCAAATCACGCAAATTTTCTATGTATTCTTTTCTTCGAAATATCTTTTATTTTATGGATTAGAATTGTTTTTTTTTTAATCACAATGTGTACGAGTATTTATGTCGATAAAAAACTATTCCGATACTAAATTTAACTATTTTTATAATTATTATATATCCACTTCCAATATACAGCATGTTTTCGGTCTTCATATATTATAATAAGAAACACAATGATTAGTACCACTTCCATGATTTAATATTTTTAAGAGCAGGGTTGGTTTCACTTGTCGCGTGTATTATCAATTGATAAAATTCAAATTAAAAACGGCTATCTATACAGAATGTAAAAAATTACTGAATTTACGAAATCTAAGGCTCGATTTAAATTTTAAGATATACTGTTAATTCGTGTCGATCTTCTTGGTTTCACTTCATAAACGATATGCAAAATAACACATTGTGTTGGAACTGAATTGGTTTATTATATCGATAATGAAAAAAAAGAATAATCACTATTCATACGCGCCATTGCATTAAATAATTTGCATACAAAGAGACACGCTAGCCAATTCACCGCACGCACCCGACGGACTATTTTAACAAGCCGATCACGCAAAAAGAATGGAATTCGCCTATCTAAGGTCAGGTAACACTAAGACAAATTATTGGATCTCTTTTAATTCAAATTATTCCAAATTCAAAAAAAAAAGAAACTGTCAGCTTAAACATATTGCAATAACATATATGTTACAAAAGTGAATTAGAATGTCTGGTAAAAATACTTGACAACATTTTCTCGCCACCTTTGATCTACATCTTGGAAAGTATTTTAGATTTTATATATGTTTTTTACAGTTCAGTCGATTCGAATATTCCTTTCAAAATAATATAAACAGAACAACAATTTCTTCAATACGTTACACCACCTATCGACAAAAATCATAAAAATATCAAAGAACGTTGAATGTAATTTTTTATTTTTAAGAAATCTTTGCATGCATAGATACTTATTTATTTAGCGCTTTCTTTTTTTAAATGATATTTTTTATTAAAAGTTTGATTAGTGTATCTACGACAGAATCTTTTCATTTAACACAAAATTTACGTACTAAATATATTTTATTCATTGAAGCATCAATGGGTACCCAAATAAAATGCGAAAAAAACATATTGAAAAGAAACTTTTATTGTTCATATTTATTGGAAGTAAATTTATTTGTTTTACTCAGAAAATAATTATATAATATGTATGATGTTGGAGAGGATGGATAAATGTGTTAATTAATAATAACGATAGTTAATTATTTATACAGAAAATAGATTATATTAACAATAAAGCATTAATCGATACATTTATGTAATATAATATCTTACAACAAAAATTGGATTGAAATGGAATTTTTTTAATCTGTGAGATGGAAAAGATACAAATATTTACTTTTATTTATCTGATAAATCATGTTTTACAACGAATCAAAATTTAATTCTTTTAACAAGCGTTTATAGTAAGAATTATTACAAGAAGACACTCCTCTGATGTGTGTATGTATATACTACTTACAAATACAAATGCAATCTTATCTACAATTCATATCAGATAAAATAAAGATAGTCAACTCTTGAGGACAGTTGCACTTCAAAAGACGATGGATAAAGAAAATCATTTTTGTATTGCATGACAACAATATCGATTGTATCGAATCATAATATGAAATCTAAAGACTAAGGTATAAAATCTTTAGAACACTTTTATCTTTATACCACAATAGTGAAACTCTTGAAGACATTATAAAAATGCATGTACATGATATGAAAAATGGATGAAGACGATTTGAAATAAATATACAAACAAACAAACAACGACATTTAAAGCGTTAGAACAGTCGTTCTCAACCTGCGACCCACCTACAATGGTTAGTCTCATCACACTTATTGTTATATAACCTTTGTATATAACAATAATTTATCTTTTGAGCTATTATTTTAGTTCATCATTTGGTTTTGCTCGCGATAAGCGAAACCAGTCCTGTATATAACAGTGCCTTTCCACTACGAAATGACAGTAAACAACTTTGAAATCCCACTATTATGAGGCATAAAATTATATTTAATACTTATTTAAATGACTTGTAAATTTATCTAATCATACATATACTAGATACAAACTAAATATTGTTTATTTAATTTTTCTTTTCTTTCTTTTGTTTTCCCGCGTACATGCATGTGGCCCCAGTAAGAAGTGGGTTGAAAACCGCTGACCTGGAAGGTCGCAGGATATTTTGGTATTTAAAAAGAGCGCAATTCAATTTGAGTTTCACAAGAGCCTGCTTAAAAATTAATAACACAGATTTGGCTAGACAAATAATTGCTTGACATTCGATCGAGAGCAGCAAAAATAAATTGATGGTGAAATTTGTTGGGGGTCAAACGAGAAGAGAAATTGACTCGGGATTCTGAGAAAAAAATATTGATTTATTATTTGATTTTGTAAGACTCCAATGAACAAGCACTATAGCATACATGTTCAGTTAAAATAACATTATGGGATATTACAATTAACATTCAAATTTATGAAGCCAATTTTATTACAAAATGCCATTCAAATACCAAGTGAAAAAAAGCGGAAATTGTGATTTGGGAATGCAATAAAAACGAGAATATTAAAAAGGATATAATTCAATAAGCCACGAAATGAATTAGATTTCGTACGGGCAGAGCGTAAGCCGGCGTATAAATTAGCACCAACTTATTTTTTGCGGCCGAATTATGAAATAGCGTGGCACCGTCCGTATTCAGTCTACTTACGACTTGCGGAATCCAAGATTAAAGCGTTATTTAATTAGCAGTCGCAATATTCGCCATGATGGCATTTTAATTTAAATATTAGGTACACTTTGGACTTTTGGAATACTAGATACAATATGCTGGCAGATATCACAAGGGGTTACAATTTTTTAATGGAATAACCAGTAAATCTGTGTGTATCATTTACAATTTAACTGTTATATGAAATACAACCTGATATGTATTAATTCCACATTTTTTTTTGAAAAGCTATAGCAGCATTATAAATAGAAAAAAATCTTTAAAAAACCGTGTATATAAATTATGATATCGACTGAAGATGTTTTGTGGTATTTCAATATCATTTTTTTAGTTCTGAACGTCACAGAACGAAACAAAATGACCTTCCGTATAGAATTGTCGTATAAAACGTAATCCAAATTTTAACATATTTTACAACGTTTCCTTAAAATTGTAAGTCTAAATAAGTTTTAAAACATCCGAAAATATTTTATTAGTATTTTTTTTTTTTTGACCGGAAGCATAAAAAAGTCGGAAAATATCTCTCTTTACGTTTATTGGCTGTTTGCCAGACAATAAACACGTACGTACTGATATATTTTGCGAGTATTTATTATACCTTTTGTATCTTCTGTTTATTTTTTAGGTGTAAATATTATATTTCATGATACGTAATAAACTGTCACAGAATAATAACATAATGCAGACCGCCTATCACTTGATTTTGCATTAACACCCTTAGATATATAGTTCATATATCAAAACAAAATTATCAAATAAAGAATTTAAATATTCACTTCACTATTGATTTTGTGTCACGATGTGTATTTGTTTTGTTGGTGTAAGCCTAAGCCAGCAATATTCAACCTTTTTTTACTCGAGTCACACAGTTGTATTTGCTACGTTACACGCACCCAATATAAAGACTACCTACAATATAAAAATATATATATATTAGATAAATCCTCATATATATATATAAATATATATGAGGATTTATCTGACAATAAGTGTAATTTTTGAAGGGAAAAATAATTATTGACAAATCAGTCGTATAATTGCTACTCGCAGAAAGGTTTGTGTGCCGGAAGTTGAGTATGGCTGACTAAGCGCTTGTTTACACAGCAATGGAGTTGGTCCATGTTATCTAATAAACCAATACTAATTAAAGCCCCGTATGTGTTTAGGTTGAGCAGATCATTTTTAAATACATACATTTAGTTGGAATGCCAATCTAGTGATTAAAGGACATTTCATCGGTGATTATGTATAAAATGTATGTTCATTGTTGGGAGTTTTATTTAATACGATGAAAATATAATTTTACTGAAATCGCAGTAAAAATATATTTTAATTTAAAAATGTTTCTAAATTTGAGAGATGAAGTATATAATCGTTAATGTTTGTGATATTTTTACTGTTCGCGTGATGACCGTTTGTTAGAAATGGGACGTGTATCGATGGAAAAAAAAAATCAGCTATTAACTTTTTCCGAATTTATGAAAATGTTGGATGCGCTATTGATTTACCAAGATTCCTTGTTAAATATGAAAAGTATTTGTTAAATAATCTAAATAAAAAAAAATGCTAAATCACACCACTTAATTAGACTTTATCAGTTACGAGAAAATAAAATTTTCGCTTTTAGTATTTATACAAATTGATCTAGTAATACAAATGCAATCATCTTTGCTAACATTAAATAGTACGTGGGGCAGCGTGTGAAAGCATATTTTGCAATTGCAATGTAGTTTACTAAAATAATATATGCCCACCTACATTGCTGTATTGCCATAAAAAAACTCTTCAGACATTACAATTAACAAATAGTAAAAAAACATTTTAGCGGAATAAGCTGACACGAGAGAAAGTAAACCTAAAAGTTGAATGTATAATGAATACATTGTATGCGTCAGACAGTACTTACATTTAAGTTAATTGGGTTAGTAAAATACCGTAACTAATTGGAGTGTCATGCGTATAAGAAATATTCATAACTGTCGTGTCTGATTACATATTACACAAGTGTTTAAGAAAGTTCTTTGGTGTTTGTTTATAGGCGTCATAAACAAACTTAATTTCTTCTGTAAAAGCTTTCATATTACTCTACAGAAGCTCGAATATAGAAAACGATTGTGTATCATGCTAAGAATCTTGAAGATCAAATGACGTCCAATAATTATTATCGACTTTTTAAAAATAATTTATAATAACGTTGGTATTTAGCAAAGAACTCAACCGAGTAAGCAAGCTCAGACACAATTTTCACCACGTTGAATATATTGACATCCGAAACAATACTGTTTTAATGTATAAAGCTTGTGGCGAACCCTTTGGCAGGCTGGTTTATGATTTATATCTGTGTGGACGATGGCATTATATTTTTTAATAATAAAATATAATTGTAACTAACTACTGAAAGCAGTAATCCATTTATATTTGATAATGGTTACCAGCTTCAAAAGTTATTGTAGCAATTTACATGAAAAAGGTATATATTGCAATTTATATGTATGTAATATAATATTTTAAAAATATATTTTTTCGATAAAACGACATTTTTCTAGGAAATATTTTTTTTGCCTCTTATAAATTACTTAGTATATTACTTCGCGAAGCAAAAAACCATCCTGTCGCGACGACAAAAACTTTTTTTATCATATTTTATAATCGTTGTAAAATTCAATAGAATACCTTATTATTTTTTCTGTAAAAAAGGATTCAACTTTATATGTACGTATTGAGAATTGGTATCATTTTAATGTTCATTATATTCAGACTTTTACCGGCTATTATAGGTTTAAGATTAGGGTTATATCGCACGCGATTAGATAGTTTGTATTCCATAAAACAACTCGCTTTAAAACGAGAGCAGAGCGTTCAGCACACATTTTTCGGGTTAAGGCACACAGACCGTATTTATAACTGGCTGTAAAAACCGTATCACGTAACTCTGATTGTAAATGAAATGAGTGTCATTGAACAATGATTTTGAATGTTAGTTTGTAAATGGATTTTAGATGAATATAAAAATAAAAATTAACTGAGAAGAGTTGCATTTTTTGTAGTTGATCAGTAATTAATCCATATAGAGCATGGGTTGCCAACCTTTTCAGCAGCCGGGCCAGATTTTAGAAATGAGATTTCCTACCGGGCGATACATATACGGGCGATATTTCTTTTATTATTCAAAGCAAACATGAAATTTTGTATTTTTTAAGATATAAAAAAATGAGAATCAAACATATTTATTAGATTAGATATAGACAATACAAAAAATAAAAATAAATAAAAAACAAAATATAATAAATTTTAGTGCGACCTCTGATTTTGTTTGTCAGAACTGAATGCATCAATGTCGATAACGATCGATGTTGCCACACGGAAACAATTTTCCAAATGCTCATTAGTATTTCGTGTTCTCATTTGAGATTTAATATGCTTCATTCGAATAAAAAGCTGTTCACACGTGTGAGTATTTCCAATAGCGAAATCATCGATAGAGCATGTTTGTAAAATGCAGGATATTTCTCCTTTGACTGCATCACAACACATTTTGCAATGTTCCATTTACATTACACTAAAAGGAAAAAATAGGCTCCGTGGGCCACAAGTATACACTCAGTGGGCCGCAGGTTGGCCACTCTCGATATAGAGGCACATCTCCAGTGGAATATGAAAGTAAAATATAAAAAAGGAGAAACAGTTTGATTTATGTACAGTAGAGACTGCAGAACAAGTATTTAATTCGAAAGCACGTCTAATCTAAAATTTTGAACAAAAACAAATCAATGCCAATTACCGATAAATATACGTATCTATCATAATCATTAGTTAATACCCGGAAAATTACAATAACATCAAAGCTGTGTGCATTAATCGTGCAGCAAAAAACTGTGCTGAGATCACTTTTAAAATTTCTTTCTCGTTCGGAATCCGGATGTTTTTGTTGCGCAGGCGCAGGTAGAGTGATTATGTTTGCAATATTCGAACCCGAGGCCACGCCAACGCCAGTGCAGCGTCATTCAATTTGATCGGCAAGTAAAAGTGTGCTCGCAAAAAGCCGCTGTATGTAATTGCACCGAACTGTGTGTGTGTGCGGTTTGTTATGAAACCTAACGCCAGTTTCTAAGTTACGACTCCGTGCAAAGATGCGATTCTTAATCTTAGAGCCGAGTAACAGGATATTTTTATCAGGTCGAAATAAAAGAATAAACCAAAAAAAAAAAACTACACAATTATCATTATGTCATGTACGATGTTTATACAAAATATAACACTTTATCATATTGTTATATGTTAAATATGGATGCATGTATTGTAGATTGATATTTTGATCTGTATTTATTTATTTATTGTGTGTATAATAAATAAACGTTACAAAAATTACAAATTACAAGTTTATTGCTTTTGCAACTACAAAATATCTAAACATTTAGTGTTGGAAATAATTGAAATAAAAACGAAAAAATAAGGACAGCAAGAAAGTCAATCAAACAGGCTCTTGAAAAATCTACTAAACATTAAAAAATAGTCATTTTTAAGGTGTTAACTGCCACTTCTTGATGGAAAGGCATGATATTTTAAATAGTAAAAACACATTGTTTAGTACTTATTCCACAATACATTTTTTGATCAGGACCGGTTTCAGGAGAAAAAAATATATTGTGGAAATTAGTACCAATAAATGTGTTTTTACTATTAAAAAAATAAATAAAAATAAAATAGTATTCGCCTAACTCACTTAGGTCCACATGGAATATCTCGACATCCTAAGCAATACTGTTGAACATTGTTAATGCTCTTATCATTGACATCCCCATTGGCAGACTGATACGATACTTAGGAAGAACAAAAAATTCATGTCCATGATTTGTTAAAAAATTATCACGAACTATGTATGACCATGCAATAAATATATAACCTAAGATTGTCAACTCAATCTGTATAATTTTACAATATTTAGTACAACTATGAAAATTTTTAATATTTTTTTAAAATGAAATAACCCGGATGATTGATTTATACATTTTCTCAAATTAAAATTTACAACAAAGTTTAATTACAATAGAAATGTGTTTAGTAATTTCTTGAAGTAAAAGTGAGGGTCACTCGTGAAATTTTTCTATTTTATTGGACTTGATTGAATAATGAAAAAATCTTAAAAATACATTTGGTTCGTCAAATTGGTTGACTTTAACTAAGCTTTTTTAAGCGTTGATATTATATATATATATATATATAACAGTAATTGTGCTTTTTACCCTTCTGAGTCGAAGTCCAATTACGATCGTAAGAAGCTGCTGAAGCCAAATATGTATTTATTTGATTTTTTTAAATTAAACCAGTGTACTTTTACTGCGACAGAAATATAAAAAAATGGCCTTTAACATATTATTAAAAAGAATTTATTTTTAAACTTTTTATGTTTCCAGAATAGCATAATAGGTAGAATTTAAGTCGGAATTGATAAATTTTTATCGGGAAGTAGTTTCTAAACAAAACCATATAACGCGTAATATGCAGACAGTAAATATACATCTATTTTACTGAACATTGATTAATTCACAATATAATATGGAAGGCATACGAGAGCAAAATTTTTGAAAAGCGCTGATGTAACAAAATAATTACACAGCCTCTCGAATGTTGTGTGAATGAACCCGGCGAGGCTTTTAATTAAACCGTGATTGTAAAACTTTACTAAGTCAATACTTAAAAACAAGCTCAAACTTTCCTTCGGGAATAAGCTTTATTTATACATAGAATTTTCAGCTCGAGAGAGGCCTAAAAGTTGATAATATATATATACTTATCAGATTTATCCAGTCCTTGCAAAAGACAGCTATGTGACAAATCGTAAAACGTTCATGCTTGTAAATGGTTGTATAAGGTCACAATTCTTGTATAAGTTTTGTTAGTGCCAACTTTTTATGCTTAGACGAGCATCGCCATTACATAAAATTCCTGATTATTAAATATATTGTAAAAGTAGTAGTAAAAATGTTTTATTGTAAAAAAAACCTCATAAACTTAAGGTTCTGGTAACCTACAACTCTATAAAAACTTACCCTGGGGATAAAAAACTGTTTTTTTTTTAAATAAACATTCCAAAGCAAATTACCAACATAATAGCCTTTAAAATTTATCATACAATGTGAGTAACGTAACGATAACAAAATAGTATTCAATATATTCCGGGACGAATAGCTCGAGCGTTCAAAGTTTTCGATGGAAGGAACTGACAGAAATTAATGATCGTTAACATTCCGCTCAAAAAGTTCATAGAAATTTATTCTGATGTTTTGTTCTCAATTAATTACATCAAAGAACGGAGAGAATCGTGTACAAAAGCAAGATGAATTTAAAATAGATTTTGAAAATATTTTTTATAGAAATCTTTAAATCGTAATAATTCATGGATTTTGGTGACAGGCTTTACCATATGTTTCGTTTTGAATCGTTATTATGAATAACGCGTATTTAGGCGAATAATTAATGAAATGTTTTTATATTCAAATATACCGGTAAGAGTAATGGTGGTACATTAAGATAAAGATAATTCAATAATAAACTGTTGCATTTAACTTATCGAGTGAAAAATAAAAGTTAAGGTATTCAAAAATATTCCCTAGATGACAGTAGCTTACCCGCTTTCGAAATAGTATGTCAATTTAAAAAAAACCCCGATCAAACGTACATGTACGTGCATACCCCATTTCAACAAGATTTTCGTCCACGTACCGGTACGTGCATGCCACTCCACAGGTTAAAAATATTGTTTAAAATGCGGCTTACATATTTTCTCCCATTAAATTTCTCACGTCGCAAAATTTATATACAAAGCCATGAATAATTAAAATGTAAAACTTGTTGCACCCTTGGTAATCTCAACCGTTAGAGCATATAACACTTTATTATTCGTTTTCCACCGATTCTACACCAAAAATAAGGTGAAGTGAGAGCGATCCGTTAAATAGTATTGCATTTCTTTTATCGTTATTTAGTCCGAAAACAAGATGTTCACTTATTGTGTGATATAACAAAACGTTCTTAAAAAGTAACAGTTTAACATTGTGATATGACAAGGTAAAAAGACACGCGAATAATACAATAGGTATATCTAAAAAGGCTTTCCATCCACATGAGTTATTCACAGAATGTTTCTTTTATTAATACAAGTGCCATTATATTTCATTATGTGAGTTGCGAAAATGGAATCTTATTGCTGTATTAAGTTTATACTTTAATCTAATATACAATAGTAAGTGCATTACGAAACACTTTACCGGTTTTGAAAGCATTACTCGGCGCGACGAGATAAAAGGATGCGGAAGCGTTGCCAGAGCATTGAAATGCCGGTGTCTGTACATAGATACATACATACTCACTCACTCATACCCCCCCCCCCCACCTTTGCGTAGGTGTGATGTGCATTAGCGAAACACGATTTCCTTGAAACCAGTCAAGTCATTCTTCTTTATGGGTCAGTGGGTACAAATTTGGTAGCATCCAGTTGAAATATTGCTAAATAAAGATAATCGATTATTTATTTGATGAAAGCTCAATTCCATATTCGAATAATCTAAATTAAGTGCGGAAAATGCATACTTATGGAAGCGTATCAAATTCAGGCTGAGCGTATTTGACGAGGCGTATGCTTTACATCAATATTATTGTCGGTTGTTTTCTTGGTACTGGGGACATCGGGGATCCGCAAAGTGTGTTTTATCCCGTCAATCGGTCAACAATATAAATATGTCTATTTTTTACAATAACACGTACTCTGATATTTTATCCAAAAACCAACAATACAAAGCTCGTAGATATTTGTCTCTTGTTACAAATTTCCTAATTCTGTTTCAGTAGTATATGATGCATGCGAATAACTCGATAGTTGTTTCGGCTTACGCCCTCATCAGAATTATTTTTAAGGGTAAATTTCTTTATCTATATATATAGCGTTGTAGAAAAGCTACACAACACATCTTCCCTACTGTTCTAATATCCGATGCATTTCCAATGCATTATCCAATGCAATTAGCTTAGGACCTTTACAACAAAGATGTATGCATGTGGACAATGAGTTTAAAATTATGTAGTGAGATTTCTATATAGATAATGTTTGCAAATCGGCAATCGGTTTTTTTATAATTAAATGATCATATCTGCACTTTAGCAAGAGTTGATATACTCCTGCCTGTCTATCCGATGTCTATCGATTCGCATGACATCCTTGCAGATACCGCTTCTGTCAGATTTATTAATTTTGTCTTTACCAATCTTAAGTACTAAAATATTATAATGTAATCAAATTAGTTGACATTTAAAATTATTAGACAATTTTTAACACTTTAAAAGTGAGTATGTATGGGAACAAAGAAAACATTTAAATGAAATATTATTTTCCAAGCTCCGTTCACATTGAAAACTTATCGTACATATTATCGACACATTTATTTAGATTTATTATATAGTACCAAAATAATGTGTAAATTATTACGTGTGTTCCACATTCTGTCGTGGCGCTTCCCACACGAAGCGGCAAGTCACATTACTAGCGATCTCGTGGACCCAAAAAATGGTCGTAAGCACGTTACGGAAATTTATCTTGTCGATACATGTCGTCAAAAAGCAAATAATGTGTATATTTTTCATTGGAATTCGCATTTATCAGACGTTTTAGTAAATGTGTGGTAAATTCTTTCCCCCACATTTTCTTAAAAAATATGCATAAAAAAAGAGTCGTAACTATATCATCAATTTCGAAACAAAGAAGTCCATAAAAATATGATTGAATATTGAAACAGCACTAACATTACTAAATTAAACTTATCTCCCGATTTACGCGGTACTTTTTTGTTTGGGTTCACTAATTTTTAAATTTTTGTTATATGTACCTACTAAAATTTTGGACATATATTTTTAAATATTACGAACATTGGTTCTTTCGAAACGCATCTTAAAGTTTCATATGGAATTACTGTGTTAATTTGTGCAGTTTTTTATATGATGGAAACTGCCTTGTAATTTTCGAGTTGCTTGTCTTTTTTACGCGGTTTCTGTTTACAGGGGTTTGAGAAAGACTTATATAGCGTGTAAATCGGGGGATTAGTATATATTGCTTTTGATATAAACGCGTTCAGATAAAAGAATGGATTTATATTATATATGAGAATTCGAATTAAATCTATAGGAATGTTTTGATAGTAAAACAAATTAAGTCATTTTCTATGTTGATTTAGTTTCTGTAAAATACCTCAATTGTAGTAGAAACCCGTAATGTGATAAGCTATTTTTATTAGACGAACATTTTAAAATAATAATCAAACTGAAATAGTTAAAAAAATATTTTAAATGAAACTCAAAGTGTTTTTTTTAGTTTTTTTTATTTTTATTTATAAAAACTAATCTCCCTGTCTATCTATAACCTTCTGCTACTTATTAGACAAGTCTAAGATCCATTTAGTAAAAAACTCTACTGATTTGGAATTAAAATAGTCGGAAATAGCGTATTTCACGTCATTTTTTGTTTGAAATTTTTATCCCTAAAAGTTTTTTATATTAAACGGAATAAATGGTAATCCGATTGTACTAGATCTGGTTAATAAGGTGGATGCAATAAAGTTTTCCCACCCAACTCCTGGATTTTTTCCCAGGTCATATTCGCCATATGCGGTCACGCGTTTTCGTTTTGCAGTTTATCGTTGCGTCCATTCATCCTGCCCGGCCTCTTTCTTGTCAAAGCTGCACTTAATTTGTTTAATTGGTCACAGTATACTTGTGCCGTCATAGTTTCACCATATTTTAACACTTCATAATGAATTATTCCTTCGAAATCCCTCCAAACACAAAGTAAGAGTTTTTTTGGGTGTAAACCAGTTTGAGGGGTCGGAATTGGTGGTTGTCGACGATTTAGATATTGTTTTTTCTTCGATATGTTCGTATATAGCACCAACTTTTAATCTCCGATAATCAGGTTTAGAAAAAATGGTCGTAAAGTGTGTTTTTTTGCAGCAATTGGCACGCGCTTAGTCGCTGTGCCTTGTTCCGATCGCTCAACGCGTGTGGCACCCAAATTCCTACTTTTCGAATTTTTCCCAGCCTTTTCAGGTACTTTTGTTTTATGGACCATTTAGTACCGACTATATTGGACAATTCCTTTTTTGTTAGCATAGGATTTTTTCGATTTCAGCTTTTAGGGCGACTTCATCCACTGTATGAGGTCGTCCACTTCGAGGGTAATTTTCAATGCTTAAATTGCCATATTTAAATTTTGTAAACCATCTCTGACATTTTCGAACCTTTAACACGTCTCTATAAACGTCGCAAATGTCTTTAGTGGCGACGACTGCAATGTTCTGGGCGTAATATTGAAAAAGCATGCAACCGCGCAGATATTCTTATGAAGGGCAAAGGTCGGTCATTCTGTTTGGGGCGAATGAACCTTTTTTTTCTATATGGAACGTAACTTGAGATGTCACACAAGACGAAAAAAATATTATGACATCTTATTTAACCAAAGGCCCGAAGCCGACCGATTTTAAGACACGCGTTTGAAAAAAACGTCAGGACTTTACTATACCTAATGTATTGTTTGTTAAAATCATGATTCTATAGCCAACACCACAATTGAAAACAATAGAATCATGAAAATTGTTAAAAAAATATACATGGAAAAACACCGATGAAAAATGATAATATAAAGATATATGAGTTATTTTCTCAGCAAAGCATGGAACACATTTTCTCCAATAGTGGGGAGTACGTCGATCAGTGACGATTTTATTGAATTATTTGCTGAAAAATATTTCAGCATTAAAATTTGTTTGCAAGCCCAAATTCGTTACTTTATTATAAATAATTGTAGCCAATAATCATTTATGTTACGTATCAAAATTCAAACAATTTTCCTCTATTAGTTATGGTTATATTTGTAGGTGAAAATAAAAAATGCTATCAATTCGCCTGGTTTGCTTTTCGTACACCAATTTGCATTGTAAATTTAAGTAACATAATAATGATCACTTTCAGATATTTTCAAAAGCTATTTCGACTTCGACCCTCTGTCATGGCTTTGTTGACCACATTAGATCGCGTGTACTTTTTTGAAAAAGAAAAAGAACTTCGTGTTTATTTAGATAATGATGTTCATTTCAAATAAGTACTAAACTTTATTTGTCACGATAAGAATAACAGATTCTTCCTGTTTGTAATAAGCAAATAAATTTTTAAAAATACTTGGAAATATAAATGACAAATAAGAAAGAATAAGAAAGGAATAATACGAAGAAATATGCGTCATTTAAAGATGATATTATTGCAAACATCCAATAATCAGCCCGTCTGGTTGTGACCTTATAAAGAGTGGAAAGTTCGCCTCGGGACGCAAAATAATTTTCTATCGTTTTACTTTCGATCCCTTCGGGACACAATTTACTATACACGAAGGGTTTGTGATCGATTGAGAATTGAATTTCGCTTATGTCCGCGATGACGGTTCAAAAGGGAACGAAAAAATTCGTATAATTTGAAATATTGGTGACGCACGAACAAGGTAATTTATTAGACAAGTCTATATGATAAATTCGAAGGATATGTCAACATTACCAAAAAAATGATAGTAAAAAAATCACAATAGACAAGCAATATCCTAAGTATTAATGTAGTTTATGGTTTAGTCCAGCAACAGATTAATGCGTATGTTGGATTCCTACACGCCTAAGTGTATCTAAAAACCTTTCAGTTTTTGGGGTAGAACTCGATAAATGGAGTCAACTAAAAATTATATTTAACAACAGTTCAATGAAAAAAAATTGTTAACAAGAAAAGATGTTACATTCAAAAATAAAAAAATCGATTGACTTGGGTCAATTGGATGATTTGGTATTACGTACATAAATATAATATATTTTATTATCTATCACAAAAATATTAATACAACGTGGTGCGTTACAGTTACGGATCCATAGGTTTTAATTCCAGAACGAACAGTTTCACGATATGTTTTCTTAGTCAATTTATAGATTTCTGTTCGATAGCATGTATATTTGTGATATCTAAAAATCCACTACACCCATATGATCCTAAATCCTAGCGTATCGTGACTGACGAACTCAACACTAATTATAACCTTAGTATTTTCTTTCTATCTTAATACTCGTCCAAAACAGAAGGTTGATACATTGAGTAACAAGTATTTTTTGTATAAATCTTCTGTTAAAAGATCTCCATTAGAGGTAGCCATGACATTGAAAGTCTTCAGAATATTAAAAAATCTAGTATTCAACTATACAATTTAACAATTTTAAATGATATGTAAACAATTTTCAAATTAACAATCGTTAAATATCAAATATAATGCTCACTCTACACATACCAATTACTATCTATAAATTTTCGCACAAATGAAATTACTGCATCATATTTGTTTTACGTCAAATTCTAAATAAATCACCTCAAGGTGTTAATTTTCACTTCTTGGTGGAAAGTCTTTTTAATTAAATAATAATAAAAAAAAACATGTCAAGTAGTTATTTCCAGAATTTTTTATTATCCAAATTAGGACGGGAAACCAATACGTCCTAAAGTCTATGCCTGGAGAAAAATGTGGAAATTATTAATATATATATATATAAAACCATAAAAAATCTGACAATATAATATGAGCGTGAAATCAATACATTACTTCAAGGAATTCAACCGCGTTATAAGACACAGCATAGATGTAAATGGAACGGTAATAGTCAAATAAAAATTCAAATCACGAAGACTCAGAAATATTTAATTAGATTTTTATTGGTATACAATCATACACTGTTATCTGGCTAAAGTCATCTCTGTCACGATTCGCGTTGTTGAGTTAACATTTAAATTTATTCGTACACACGTACGTAATCTCAAAGGATCGCATAAACTTATTCTAAATATGATGATAGTAATTAATTTCACCTTTTCCGTTAGCATCGTTCAATTCTCTCGAAAGAACTAAAGAAGAGATTCTTTGAATGGTATGAACGTTTTTTATATATTAATTTGCAAATAATTACTAAAGGTATTGAGCGTATACCGAATGTTCTCAATACAAAAAAATGTAATAGTTAAGTCAAATGTTTCACCTGGAATCAAATTAAAAAAATCATATGAAAATATTTGACCAACAAAATTGAAATCAATATATATATATATATATAATACTAACAAATTCGAAATAACGAAGTATTTAAGCTGTATTGTTTTTATATGGTTTACAAAATCTACTTCGGCTTCCGCTATAGTCAGAACTATTTTGAAACTAAAATTAAGCTAAGCTTGATATGTTATTTAAGAAGATATTCGATGTATATGTCTTATTTATATATCAATCACAACTTCGATGTATTATTTAAATATTAAATATATAAATGTATCAAGAATATTTTACATTAAAATTGAATGAGCTAAGTTATATGTACTTTATTTTTATAAAGTTTAGCAAAAAAAATATACAATATATTCGAATTTATAAGTGTTTGCCTGCACCCAAACATTATTTTTATCCGTTTAAAAACTTCGATATAGCATATTTTTTTAAATTTTTTTTAATTCTTTTATGAACAACGTCGTATTAAGTTTTATAAGAAAATTTTCCTCGTCGAATTATATATCATGTATGCCTTATAAAGGTAAAGGTTATGTTTACAATAAATTAATCGCATTACAATAGGTTAGTATACCGTAATATGGCATAATGATAAATATAACAATAATAACAACACAGTCATCCCTCATTTTTTTTTAAACAATGTTATCTTTATTTCATTGGTGTTGTAATCATCGTCTTCCCTGACGAGGGATGGGTATAACGCTCGGAAAATACAAAACGTGTGAGAACTACGGCGATAAGGGATGTGAGAGGAAGCATGAGGAGCTAGTTCACGTCGAGATGAGCACAAAGGAAATTCAAACTCGAGAAAATGCTTCGCCGTGTACTTTTGCAGGCTGCATCGTGTTTTTAAAGGCTTTATGTGAGGCTGCATGAATTTTAGTTGGCGTTTTTTTTGGTCTCATGTCACTCGCCGTATTTGTTTTTGGGTCAGGGCAGGATTGAAAAAGGGATAATTTTTATTTATTTTTGGAGCGACCCGTTTTAATGAATGAATAAATTAGTGCATGAAAAGGTTAACTGAATTATATGTTTTATTTTCATGATTTTGTGAACAAAGAAAAACAGACTGAATCATCAAAAGTTCGTTAATTTTTATTTTGTACTGTCGGTACAAAAGCAAAAAAGAAAGATACAAATTTTGAAAGAGGCAAAAAAATATGCTAAATCAATTATTTCTACTCAAAATCGAAATATTAAATACACACAACTCTTGTAGTCCTAAGGACTAATAAACTGGTGATTAATTTACTCAATCAAGTATTTATTATACAAATAATTTAAGAAACGCCAATAATGTTATATATATATATATAAATTATAATTAACAATTTTCATACTAAATCAATTCGATTTTTTTTTGATGTGATTGTGATGATGCGTATAAAATTGTATAACTTATGATTATAAAACAAACGTCCTTTTGGCTTTCTAAAATAGATATATTTTCGATTCAGCTCCATAGCCGATAAATAATTTAATATATTGTCGAATCGAGTGCTGTCGTTTCAATCGATTGCGAGGTCAAGGTTACGAGTTCCCGCATGGAAAAACAAAAGCAAGAACTGAAGAGAAATATGACAGCTACTATTTCCTTTCTAACCCTATCTGTATACATCTAGCATATTTTCACAACGATATTTCGCATATGAATCAAAACGTTTTCTCATTTGCTTTTCTTTATTGTCACAAAAGTAAAACAAATCAGGTTATTATAACAAGAAAATTTGTACTAAAGCCTGGAATATTTAATACCGAATTGATGGGATAAGTAGGTAGCAACACAAATGAATAAGTAATTCATTTATAAAGGCATAGGGGTTTTGAAGCCTCCTTAAAAGTTTTCTATTGTATATCACATGATTAAATCATCGTGTGTATAACAGAGATCGTTAACCATGCGGTATTAGCACAGTATAAAAAATGTGCCATCAAAAATTCTTCTATATTGCACCAATCATTATTTACGAATACAATTGACTATTATCTAAACAAAATACTTTAAAGAAAAAAGTATTTTTTTCTGACAATTTCATCATAGTAAATTTCTATGTGAATCTTTTCATCCCTCAAAATGTGTCGAAAAGTCTAGGAGGTAAATGGAGTATTTAGTCTCAAAAGTGATTTAAACTCTTTTCACGCACATTATTTTCCACTTGAAGCCTACCCAACTTTTGCACAACTTCTTCAGAATACCGAATCTTAGCCCAATATTAAATACTCCAAGTTCAACTATTATTTTTCGTAGCTTTCTGTTAGACGTCCGAAATATCAAAGTTTTTGTAAATTACAGAATTTTACAATTGTTCAATTTTAACCACACTATTTAGTAACATAAAAATAATTGATAGCAACTTCACATTTAAATTATAATATTAATAATAATTAGTAATGTATCAGATTATAATGCACGCGTTGAGCGAAACGGGCTATAACTTGCATAATATAAAATTGTATAAATACTACGCATGATACATTATATTTTATTAATGAAATATCCCATTATTTTATTGGGCGGTTAAATTCTATTCAATTACTTGGTAGACCTGGATTATCTACGCAAAATTTATGTATGATCAGTTTTGACGATGGCGCAAGTTGAAATAACTCTTCAAGAATTCTAGATATAAATACTTTGTCTTCGGAAATCCGAATATAAAACGATTCCAAATGATCATTTTTTGTTTTAGTCATTTATTGATTTACTTTAAATGTAGATGTTAATTTTAGAAACTCTACTTGGATTAAACTAACATGCGTGACGAAGCTTTATCACTATGTAATGCCCGCAATACCTCTGCTAAGGTTAAAGGTTATTCAGCACTGACGTATTTTGTGGGAAATTTCGTAAATACCGCTTCGAACTTGTATAACAAGAGTTTTTCCCGACAAAACTCGATCAATTTGCAAAGTTTTTTCACTTTGCTAACAAGTTGGTTTGCCGCTACCAGAGCGGATATATTGAAATCTACCTAGCGATACTCAACATGACAAAAAAAAACAATGACAAATAGATCGAGCTGGCGCTATTTCCCGCCGTCTCACATACACTATTGGGATGTAGGCACGGGTGGGTTGGAAAGGTCTCGGAAGAGCTCCCTCCGTAAATTTGATGTACAACGGCGAGCTCCTTTGTTTAATTAAAAATAATATTTTCATAGTAAATCATTCACTACTGCAGAAAAATATTTAATAGTGTATATAATCTAGCAACGCTTAATCCTTGAAAGTTCATGAACAAAAAATTTGTATGTAGACGATGATAGAATTTGCTTTAGCCTAAGGAAAATTGCTTTATACTCTTCAAATCTCTATGCATCTGTCCTTATATTAGTATGTCATACTAAATTTTTAATATTTTTGAATAACCATATTTTCAGTTACGCGTAAAAACATCATCTCAGCTCAACACCAATGCGTCATTAACTGTTGCCAGTTATTATCTAAAACGAAACATTAATTTTAATTATATTCTTATGACTTTTTCTGAAATAATTCAGGATATCGACTGAGGGTTAAGATTTTGAAGTTTAATTGTTGAAACTGTGTACATTTCGGATGTTTTGTCGATCGTGACTCATAATTCGCCTTTCGACATCGTCGTGCATTCTATCATATGAATATAAAAGAATTGACGGACAGTTAACACTTTTAATCGTTTGTATACAATAAATTTAGAAAAGACATTTAAGTTATTAACTTCACTTCAATGTCACTTCTTGCTGAAGAGGTATGATATTGATAATGCTCGCAATGAGCGAAACCGTTCCTGATCATAAATTATATTCTGGAAATATTACTAAAAATATGTTGTTATTATTTTTAAAAATATATAGACCCTGAGTCTAGAAGCTTTATATATATGTCTGAAATAATTGTACTAACTAATGATTTGATTACAATGGAAATCATTTTTGAAAATGATAGTGTTATGAACAATAAACCCAAACGATTTTTTGGTGAAAGGTAGTTGATATTGTAACAATGAGCTTTTAAAAGCTTTGAGATAAAGCGAGAACCTTGTGAGAGTATTGGTAGCCCACCGCTGGATGTAGAAACATGAAACTTCTTAGGTTTTTAACAAGTGTGTACTGTACGCAAGTAATATCGGTAAATAATGCGAAAGCGATATCTTACAAGGCACAAAGTACGTGTTTCAGAAAAGTTGGAAGCTATGAATTATACAAAGCAAAAGGTCGAATTCCTAACGGGAACTTTTGTCATAATAATCGTTTCCTCTGTGGAAAACTCTCGAATAGCTTTTTAACCAAAACATAACTGCTCGACCGCGCGACCACAGCAATGGTGTAATAACGTTCTACAGTAAAGCAACTGAGAAACATTCAATATGAAAATTATACATTTTCAAACATTATAATATTTCTATCAAAGCGATGTCTTGGTACAACCTTAGTTTTCATTTGTTGCTCTAAGTATCAACATCCAATATAGTACTACATCCATACCTCGCTATACGGCATTTCGCTATAATGGCCCTCTTCAATTAAGGCACGTTTTCGATTTATGACCTAAAATGTTTCGCGGCAACGGCAAAAATCAATATTTTCGATGTCAATATATCTCTTTTCTACTCACACTCTTTTCTATTGATGATACTCTAAAAATGATGACGACAGTGATCTGCAGGTTATCATTTCTCCATCGTCTTCAGATTAAAGACATTTAAAAAAAAATATGTATGTATACACACAAATATTTTATGTAACAAGATTGTTTCATTTTTGTTTATAGATTATAGTTTTTGGAGCCTGTTATTATTTTATGTACAAATGTATGTATTTTTTATTTAAATGAAATAAAAAGATAAAATGCATTTTGAATGATAAACCATGTTACATATTTTAAAAATTTGAAACCGATCCCATTGAATTTCTATGAATTTGTGTTAGAATAATTGATTCCTTACACGGCTTTTCGCATTGCGGCCAAATTTCGTGGAACGTATCTAGGCCGTAAAGGGAGGTATGGGTGTAGAAATTTTGTGAAAAAAAAATAATCAAATATGGATATCATTGAGATCGATCGAATTACATTTAATTTTTAGTACTTTATATGATTGGTTGTAAATTCTTGGCTTAATTCTTGGACCAATTGTTTTGTTTATCTAGTAATTAATAACTCTCAATTTATACAAATACCCTTGTTATGATCAGTTGACAATGCTCGCGATATTTGAACCTGGTCTTGATTATTATATCAGAAAATTGTGAAAATAGTACAAAAAATGAGCTTCATTAAATAAAAAAAAACTAAAATTAACTTTGAAAACTATGTATGTATACATTGTAATTTATTTAACGGAATGAAAAGTACGACAGGCGATTTATTGCGACAACATAGGAAGTGCGGCCAAAAGAGTTCAGTTCTGCCAATTTATTACATTCACGCAATACATAACATTTGAAGAATAAATAATTGCGTCAGCGAAAATTGAATGAATGAACCTATAATTTAAACTGGAGACTTTTTAATATTGGCAAGCACAAAAAATCATAGTATGAAAACTGTGTCGAAACTGCAAGGAAAATTTACAGGGAGTTCTATTAGAAATACTTTGATTTAGTGTTTCAACTAAATCTTTTATCAGTGAAACAAATAGTGGGTACGAATCGATGACCACATTTCATGAACGATAGATCTAGTTAATGTATTTCATATATACGTTTATTTAAAAAACGAAGCTTAACGAAATTGTAAAAGATTGGCTCTGGAGAATTCTGGCACGTTTGGCTTCAGGTTTCGGGATAAAACAAGTGGCGAATTTATTTGTATAAATAAACAAAATATTACATTTTAAATAATAAAAACACATTTTTTAGTACTTACTTCCACAATATATTTTTTGATCAGGACCGGTTTCGCTCAACGCGAGCATTATCAACAAAAACATTTTAATGTAACTTTTTATAACAATCATAATCTTAGTCGAATGTTAGTTAACACGAAAGACAAAATTAATATTTTAAGCCAAAGTGGTATTTATCTTCTAAAATGTGATTCCTGTGAGGCTAGGTATATTGGTCAAACAGGAAGATCGTTTCATACTAGATTTAAGGAACATTTAGCTTGTGCCAAAAAAGGCGATGAGATTTCTACTTTTGGAAACCATTTGTTTCAAAATAAACATTCATGTGATATTACTAAAAACTACAAAATCCTACATTTGAATAACAAATCACTGAAATTAGATAAACAAGAAATCCTTGAAATTAATCGATACAAATTTTTGCCTAATTCTAACCTTGTAAATGAACAAACTACATTTGCGCCGTCACCATTGTTATACTCATTAAATTGGATTATTAAATATATATTTCATATAAATATAAACTATTTGAAAAAATTTTGAAAAATGATATTGCCTCCTTTTACTTTATTTTTACAGAAAATATTGGAACGCCCCTGACTGATCATATCTTCCCATCTCATCGATTCATCTTTAATCGACTTCTCATGTATAATTTATTTTGTTCCATTAAGTAGTGATTGTGGGTTATTTTCGTCATTAAAAATTTCCCACTCCTTACTTCCTTATTGATTGTTTAGAGCTCTTAATGGATTATTGATTTACCATAATTGTAATTTTTATACTAATTTACTTTATTTGTATCAATATTGTATGATTTTATGTAAATTGTTTCCTAGTTCTTGAACCCATGGTTTTGAACACCTGTTATCTTTAACTCAAATTATTTATTTGTTTTGTATAAATAGACTTGTTTGTAAATTGTATTCTATCAGTTGATAATGCTCGCGATGAGCGAAACCGGTCCTGATCAAAAAATATATTGTGGAAATAAGTACTAAAAAATGTGTTTTTATTATTTAAAATGTCATGCCTTTCCATCAAGAAGTGACAGTTAACACCTTAAAAGTTAAAATATTACATGTCAATTTAAACCTGGCGGTGATCGTCTAGTGATTAGGACCCCACGTTGTGTCTATTTAAACCACATAATAAACGTATCATTTAAATTACTTATGAATAAATGAAATATCAGTATTTTCTACCAGTTATTTTATGTGGTGAGCGCTGTAATCTTTTAGAATTTGCATTGGTCGATAAGGGTTTTTATTGATCTCTTTTTCTGCTTTTGCCCAACGACACACGAGAGCGAAATGTAACCCGCATCAGAGTGAAAAATAAGCCGTTGGGAGTAAAAGACTATAGGCCGTTTCTTCAAACCAGATTTTTAAAGCAGGACTCATTAAGCTTGGGTATTTATTTCACAAAACCAATATATATATATATAGAAAGACGGGAATACGCAGTAAAGAAAAATAAGGTATGTTAAATTGACATGATTGTGCAATTTATGTTTCCCGCTTGGCTTGGCCTAGCTCCCTGAGAGGTAAGTTTTGCACAGATTTTTAATATATCAGAGCTAACTAAACGTTTTCAACTAATTATAACCAGATCGAACGACTGATTGAAAGCATCGAAAAATATTGATTAGTGAAACTGTGCAATCGTTTTGACAACTCGACATACTTGCTTGATCGTAAAATGACACATACACGTGGATTAGCACAAAAAGAAAACGGAAGATGAAGTGCATCCACCTCTGATGAAAAAATGTTCAATTTCTATTAACTTACTCAACAAGTTTAGGCGACGAGGATCCCCATAAGCAACTAAGAAGGGAGAAAACTTTATATACATATTGAAAGACTAACCAAAGTTCACTGTTGTTCAAAAAATATCTTTGATGAACCCATTCTATTGAAATCATGCGTGTATAAATTTATTTTCGATTAAAATTTTTCTTCCAGAAAATCCAGTCATAATTTTTTTATGTGAATAAAAACAAGATCCGTAAGCTAGTTAATTGATACAATGAAAATATTTTGTTGTGTTCCAAAAGAAATCACTCTACCTATATTTTATATGAAAATGCAAAATATAAAAAAACAATTGACAAGAAAAAATCCGCACGTGATATTTAAGAAAGCAGGTTATCGAGGTTACGCAGGTGAGATCTTTACATAATCATCAATCAAAACTGTGAGATGCTTTTAAATTATTCAAATCATAACGATACGAATTTTAGTCTAAAATACCTTTCAATTCAAAAACAATCCATTATACATGTAACGAATGTTTTTCGTTTGATGTGTTTTAGGAAAATTCATAAATGAAATTTAAAAAATACAAAATTTTTATAAAGGTATTAGTGGACATGGGTCGTTAGGCGGACAACGTTAAGAAAATGATGTCGGTATACGTACTTAGTAATTTACTTACCGGAAACGGATGTTCGCTTTTTACATTTAAAGGACATACCTTTTTTAGGTAGTATAATATTTTCGAAGGACCGAGAGGTTTTACATGTCACATGAAAACATTCAGAAAAAATAATCTGCCAACTGTAATATAAAAAGCCATATACATTAAATATTATGTAAATCTCATTTCTTCGTATTTTTAAGCATATTTAACTAATAAGATTCATCAAATTATTCAACATGATTATTACATGATTAACGTAATTTTTATATAGGTACGAACATTAAAAAAAACCGATAAATATAATTTTATACAGGGATTGCATAACTATAATTTTGACAATCATTCGTGTATAATTTTTCAACAGCCAACTTTCGTATTCAAAGTCATTCAAGTCGTTTAAGTAGATATGATTTGAACCTTTGGCAATTTCATGTTTCAACTGTTGAAATCGCTCAAAAATATTTACGGATTGCCGTCGATCCCTTTGAGTGTTGTCGAGTGCCCTTAGTTGAAAGCATAAAATCTTGAATTAAGTTCTTTCAACGAGCGGAATCGAGATAGGTATGTACAAGAACCTAATTGAATGAATGGAGGTGTAGCCGCCGGGCTGACACGCATATTCTATATATACATCGCACAAGCTGCGGGGAATTTGAAGCAGGGCGTTTTGATGCTTGTCAAAAATTATAAAATAAACTATCGCTATTTTTGAAGCGTGAAAAAAGCAAAGGCATATACCGCAAACTTTACACGTGTAAAAAATATTATGGGGATGGGTAAAGGAGAGGGGAATTAAATATAGAAAAATTGTCACGGAAAGTGTCCTTAAATAAAGCAACGGAACAGCTGGCTGCTTGAAAGGTTGCAGAATATTCTCATCACGAATATATTTACCCAATTTTCTCCCTACGCTCATCTCATCCTTGAGAATAAAGCAAAAAAAAAGGATTTTTAAAAAGATTAATATGTCATAAGAAGAAATATCGCATCTCTAGTAGAATAAATTTGTAATTTTAGTGGCTTTTATATTATCGGATTGACGACTATATATTGTTTTATTTAAAAGTAATGATGTATTGCCTTCAGATGTATTCTAGTTAACAAAATTTATGAAGCAAATAAACGAAATCGTGAACAATCAATGTTATAAAATTTCATGACAATGTTATTTATGTATTATTTTTTTTCTGTTGCGAATCATAAATGAACAAATAACACAGTAGGACTTCAAACGTAATCCTATGTTTGCTAAGTTAACCTATATTAAAGTTTCAACTAGCAAGCAATAAGTGTTGATATAATTATTTATTGAATGGAAAAGGTAAGAATTTAAAATCAGAAAATAAAAATACAAGAAAAATCTATAGGAGGAAATACTTTTAAGAGACTAACCGTCACTTCTTGATGGAAAGGTATTATATTGACATATTAAAACAAAATCAGATCAGGACCGCTTCCTTTCATTGCGAACATTATCAACTCATGCAACTTGGATGTACAAGGTAGATAATATCAACACTGCGATTTATCTTCGTACGACACTCATTATTTTTCCTAAAACTAGGTGATTCGTTATAATTTTGATTGCACTATTTTCCCATCCCTTATACTAGGCTAATAAGTATTCATTACTATTTCGTAACTTTTGATTACAAATTAGTACAATTTAATTCTAAGAGGTGCTGTGCTCGACATTATTCAACTTCTTTCAGATGTATTTTAAAATATTTAATAAATTATTTAATTAAATCTTGAACCATTGGTTTTGTGTACCTGGTAATTATTAACTAAAAATTTGGTATAAAAAGCTATGTTTAAATTTGTACCGTGTCAGTTGATAGTACTCGCGATGAGCGTAACTGGTTCTGGTCAAAATAATATAAAAGTGTGGAAATAACCATTGTGTTTTATTATTTAAACACAAAAGAAAGAAATACAAGTATTAAATAGCCTTTTTAATTCATAATTTTGAATGCCAAATACACGTGTATTTTATTAATGGAGAATATTTACTCGTAAAGTAAAATCGCTGTTAAGAATAATAAAAATGCGGTGTTCACAATTTTAAATAAACATTTCTTTTTTTTTACAAATATATTTTCACTCAATTTAATCGGCAGAATTCCAATGCACAACCCTGGCTAGAATAACGTTCGCGAGTTACGCACAATTTCACAACATAAAAGATAGTCACATCAAGAGCGATATGAGCCAACCACTAGAGCAAAAGAATACGAGTTATTGGGGTTGGCCCCTTTCGTTTTATTCGACTGTACCGACAGATGAATATGAAGGTTTTTTTTAATAAATTTGGGGATTGAACGGGACAGCAATATCGATCTATTTCGCATGAATGGCGCTGTTAAATTGATAAGAAAGGATTGTCAGATTTGTTGCTTTAATTATTGTAACAAAATAATTGCGATCTAAAAGTGAAATTCACAGTTTGCCAAAACCTTGGTTATTCAAATATATATATAAAAAAAATATTTTATCACTTTCAATGTGTTATTAAAGCTTAGTGTTTATTTATTCGATTTAAAGTTGGGCGAGCAGGCTTAGAAAATAATCTATTTTATTGCATTAAAATAACATTTGTTTAAACTCACTCTCGCCCACGTGGATTATTTATTTATTTTATTTATTTATTACAACTATACGGTACAAAACTTACAAATTATCAATTCAATGCTTTTGCATCGTAACATATTAACATATTTAAATATAAGAACATAAAAATTCAACAAATACACTATAAAACAATCAATAAGGATTGCAAAAAAATAAAGTCAACCAAGTAAGCTCATGAAATGTCTACTTTAACTGAAAAAATAGCATTCGTCTGAGCTCACTTTCGTACACATGAAATATGTCAACATCCGAAGCAAAACTGTTGAACATTGTTAATGCTCTTACCATTGGCATCCCCATTGGCAGAGTGGTTCTACACTTTGGAAGAACAAACAAATTATGTACACTATTTCTTAAAACTATGTTGACATCCGAATAAATATTGTTTAACATTATTAATGCTCTTACCAGTGGCATGCCTATTAGCTTTTTTTTTACTTTATAAGAACAAACAATTTATGACCATAACACGGGAGACCGTAAACTATTTTATCAAGAGATTCTAGAAATTAATAGAGGTCAGTTATAATATTCAAACTTTATTCTCAATGATCAACTCAATCTTCCCAACTCTCCTTTGTTGTACCCTTTACGTGAGATCGGTTCAATGAATCGACAATCTCATGACGTAAATTCTTATGTTTCATCACTAGATGTTTGATAGTAGGTATTCTCTATATAAAAAAAAACGATTCATTTTTTAATATTAGTTGATTAATAATTGTTGTAAATCCCTTAAAAGAATGAATCATTAACAAGATCGTTGATGAAAATTATCGCAGGCAATTGTGCATTGTATTATTAGATTGACATTATTAAATTTGTTCACGCTGTAATTTATTGCTGGCTGTGGGTAAGTCTTTTTCTGTAATTAATAACGTTACTATATAGACAATGCTAACTGTTTATTTTACGTCAGTTCTGTTGCATCCGTGTGATGGAATGCCCGAAGATGCCGAAAGACGAAACCCGGGTCGTTAGTGACAAAACATGTGGAATCGTACAAAGTTGTAACAATTCAAATTTGATATGGAAATTCTATTAGGCACATTCAGTCGATATCATAAATTACTAAATAATTATCCAATTCCATATAATGTGTTTTATATTAAAGTTTGTATGATATAATATAAAAAGTAGGGGTGAGGTATTTAATTATTTTTGATAAAGATGATTTAATTCTTCTTTCACATGATTAAGTTAACGACATCATAAATCTCCAATTAAACAGAACAATTACGTAGCTATTTAAAATCGTTGGCACGTTAACAGCATGTTGAATCAAAAGGGCGTATAGTTTTCATAATATGTGATAGCCCCTATCTTTCAACGCCATCTGTCGACAAAATATTCGGTTTCTCGCCGAAACATCACAACCTATGAACTATTATTATTTACAGTGAAACCCCGTTTTAACGTTATAGAAAGAACTGGTTTATTTATTTAAAAAAACGTAATTGGTGGGTAAGTAAAGATTTGGGGTTAGATTTTTTAAAATATTTTTTAAGTATGTATTTAATGACGCAAATCGGTTCAGCACATTCTGTACTGGTTTAAATCTCTTTCGATCTTTTAAATCGATTCTATAGAAAGATTCGTTTTAAATATTTCAAACGTAAATTGCGGAAAATATAAAACAAAGAATTGGTAATAAATATACAAAATTGTATTGTAAAAAATAAACGTGAATAGCGGGAATATGTAAATTCCATGCAGATAACAACGGCTTACGTCGTACGTTTTTTCTATAGTATAATTTTTACGTTACAAGTAAAATAAAAATGAAATCTAACCAATCACAATGTGTGATTAATTTCTACGTCTTTTCACGATAAAGTAATTGAATTTATGTAAAAGTCAACTGCCATCTGGCATTTTCACCCTTCAAGAGCTAACAGTTACGTAAAATAATATATTTATGTATGTTGTCACACAGAATACATAACAGAATAAGCGTGCCACGTTTGCTTACCTGGTGCAAATATATTCCGCATGACTAGCTATTTAAACTTAACATTGGGTGAAGTTAATTGAACCGTTTATAATACTGAAATCCGAAAGCTTGTGGAAAAAAATAACCGTAGTTTTCGAACAATTGATTTTTGCTGCGTCTATTTAATAACTTACTTTCTATACATGAAAGCATCTTTTGATAGTTTGAAAGTATCTTAAAAATAAGCTTTGGTAATACATAAACCGCAAAAGTTAATGCGAAGTTATCAATGACGCGTATTTTTCCAATGTAAAGGTATGGAGGATAACAAACTATGGATATAAAAATATATCTATTGAAAGAGAATAATATTATATGAAGAAATGACCGGAAGAGTTTTTATTTGTTTGATAAAATAGTCTTAAAAGCTTAAGACTGCTTTTGTGAAATGATTGTTTTTGTAATTAAATAAAATCTTTTAATGGAGTAAAATATTTATTTTATTAATCGAACATTTTAATGAAGCGGACGAGCTCTTGATCAGTCAGTTCTCTATTATCGTTAAACCGCAGCGAATTGATTATTAAAGAAAATAAAATATTTGTCTCGTAATTTTTTTTTTTTTATTAATCACGTAAAATTACTGCATGACAATCCTTTCAAGTGCAGGCAAGCCTTTAAGATCATTCCGAATATAAAGTGACGAATGGACATAGCTAAAGTTTATAGTAAGAAATTTTTGAAAAGCTAAGTCATATTTACATGCCATGCGGCTATATGATCGTAAATGATACGGCCGATACGATTATTCGGACCTTGGTTAAATCTCTGACAAATTACAAGACTTTTTTTAATTTTGTGCATACTAGTATTGTATGCAACTTACTCTTATGAATATCTTGTCGGATAAAATTTTCAATACATATAAAATAGTATGTGGGTATTGGTGTGTACATGACAGCATATTATGATATTTATTCGATTTTCATGAATTCTAAGCATACATATGCTTGTTCTAAAAATGAACTTAGATCCCAATTTCTCCATTTGATAAATATGACACATGGCAGACTCCATGTCTTATATAGTATGGTATGATTTATTCCATCACAAGATAAACATTGGGAGCGTGTTTATAAGTGCGTGATAAATCTAATAATGTAAGAACGGGAGCTGACTTTCTCGGAAGTCGGATGTTATAGCTGCGGGGCGGAAATGCTTCAGTAATTAATATTAGTTAATTAATTTATTATACCCAGTGAAAATGACGATTTACTAAGTTTCATAAGCTACATTTAGAAAAATGTTTTCAGCGGTTTCCGAATCAAAAATTTGTTACAAGAAAATGATCACATAAACAGCGATCTAATAATACAACTGTTAGCGCTAGTTCAAACATTTTTAGCGCATTATTTTATTTCATAAAGATTTACTTTTCGACTTCTAACATACATGAAATATTTATCTCAGATTCTTTGACGATAATATTATAAAATAAAATGCCTTTTCCTAGTGCATATCATAGCAGGTCCCAGGGAAATAAAAATGGAAAATGTTGGAGCAAAACCAGCGTTGAAACAAACATGCGAAGCGTATACAATTTAAATTCTATGTAAACCTCACTTCAATTCTTCAATAAAATTGTCGCGAAATAAACGTACTCTTTATTAACGATGACAAAAAAAATGACAATACAATATAACATGCGTGTAGGTAATCAAATTAATATATTTTTGTAGGTATATATCTCTTTTCTTATTATTGTATATACAGATTTATGAAATTTTAACAGCTTATTGTTTTTTATCGATTCAGACAGATTCCAACACCACTTGAATACCTTCGTAACTTCTGATACCAAAATACCCACACATATTTAATGTAAACTATCATTTTCCGTTTGTGAACGGAAATAAAATTTGCATATAAATTTATTTCATATTCACTGACGATTAAATCAAGTCTATTTAAAGTGATATTTCGATTTTTGTTTTCGTTGAATGGTGAAAACAACGAAAATATTTTACTTTGAAAATAGATAGCACACAATAAACCAACAACTTCCTGCCGATATCCGGAAGATTTTCAATAAGAAAATTCATATCTCATAAACATCGAAACAATTCTTTTACAATCACTAAATAGTAGGAAGCGGAAAAATATTTTAATGAATTACAACTTGCCTAAGGGTTTTTGCGTATTTTTACCGTTGTAATATATGTGGTTAGGTTTTATTATAATACAATAGTATGGGGTAACCAACTATTCTCAGTAAACGTAGGTGTAAAATATAATTTATGTAGTACAAGAGCCTCAAATTCCGAAAGCAAAAAATAATAAAATGTACAGGTTCTTTGGAAAATAACATTTTGAAATAAAGCACGCACACAAAAAAAATCGCATATTTTCCAAGTGGAAAAATCTTTACAATAGCGATACGTGGAAATATATTGAAAACATTCCATATATAATATATTATCCGGTGTATTCATAGGAAAAAGGTGTTTATACAAATAACAAAAAGCGGAAATTCGCGAACATGAATGGCTGTTTATGAAAGACACTAATAAAAATAAAATTCCGTATGTATATCGCAGATAAAGTGAGAAATATGAAAGATATTTTTCGCTGGAAAGGCAGGTATATTTTTATATGGAAATAGTTTTTTAAAAATGATGAGATAATTAATAATCCTATCAAATAGCCTCTTTTGATCACTGGCGAGTTTGCATTATAAATGCAAAAACAGTGATGCAACAAAAGATGCACCTATAAATTGCCATGAGTTACGGATGACCAATGTACTTATCGATTGATATTTTCGAACACAAAAGTGACATGCATTTAAGCGGTTAACTTGCAAAGATAATTCTGCATCTGTATCTATACACGCATACCTTTCATTTTCGCCTTGATTATATTTTGAACTATGACATCGTCTATTACATTATTTTCGCGCGGGTTGATATTAGAACAGAAGAGAAGATGTATTGTGTACCTTTTCTATACAGCTATATCGAGATAAGTAAATGTGCGTAATATAAATTAGTTCTGATGAGGGCGAAAGCCGAAATCAATTATATACCTTATAATTTTTTAGAACTAAAATACGTTACTATTTTTTCACCATGGTATAATGGAGTTCTACCACGTGAATGCCAATTCAACCGAAAGTATAAAATTCTTATCAAAAAGAGGAAAAAATGGTTGATATATAAGACAGGTTAATAGTAACCCCAATAGCAAGTTATGATCGCAAGGGGATAAAAAAAACTCGAATAAAGCAAAGATATTGAGAGGAATCGTGAAAAGGAAATGCACGGGGGAGACCGGTATAGATTCACAAGCCGTGAATGTAAAACTTCAGTCTTTTTGATACATTTGCGAATATTTTTGAGGTCAGCGGTTGTGACTTTTTGTTAATCTGATTTTATACTATGAACATAATTCAGTTATATAATATTTCAATATTACCTTGTGTACATTTCCGTTTTTTGAGGGCAAAGATTTTTTTTTTATTATAATTTCAACGTTTTAAATTGACATCATTTTGGTATTGGCTTAGTGAAGTTTACGCGATTTTCATAGTAAGAATACATATTCAAATTTAATTCATTCAAAACTTAAGACGATTAGCTTTTTTATCAACGATGAAATACATTATTAATGTGCGTGGTAAGTCGTCTCCGTTTTCTCGTCAATGATATTTAACACTACATATATAATCTTTCATTTTCTATATTTAAAATTAGAAGGATATTTCATATAATAAACGAAATATGTATCATTTTAGGCATTTCCTTGATCACAATATATGAATATTGTAAGTTTTTTTAAATACCAATGTAAAGCATATGGCCATCCTTATGGAAAAATCAAAGCAAAAGTTTTTTCCATGAGATCTTCTTGTTACTCAATGAAGGTAGTAATAGAAGAGATATGGCTACAAAAAAGTTTAACATGTAACTTGCGTTCAAATTCAAAAATCTTTTAAGTCCTCTCACTATATGGCTGAATAAAGTGAAATGTGCGACCCAAGTGGGTTTAAAAATATAACACGGTGAAAAAATAGCAATGTATTTTAGTTCTACAAATTTTTTTTTTACAAATATAGTTGATAGCTATTTCGGCTCACGCCATCGTCAGAACTATTAGAACTAGTCAGAACTATGGATAGTTCTGACGATGGCGTGAGCCGAAATAGCTATCAACTATATTTTTTAAAAATAATTTTGTAGAACCAAAATACATTGCTATTTTTTCAACGTGTAATACTGAAGTTCTACCAAGTGAATGCCAATTCAATCAATAAATTCAACAGTATTGCTTAGGATGTCGAGATATTCCATGTGGACCTAAGTGAGTTAGGCGAATACTATTTTATTTATATTTATTAAAAATATAGTTGGATAATTTATGATATCGAATGAAGGTGCTTGATGGAAATTCAATATCAAAGCATCATCATGTTGTAAAACCCTTTCAATAATGACATTAACCAGATCGTTAGTGAAAATTATCACAGGCAATTGTGTTAATTATTATTAGATTGATATTATTAAATTTATTTTAGCTGCAATTTACTGCTTACCTTGGGGTAAGTGTTTTCCTGTAATTAATAACATTGGTATATATACGATGCTTACTGCTTATTTTACGTCAGTTCTGTTGCATCCGTGTGATGGAATTTCTGAAGATTCCGAAAGACAAAACCCGGGTCGTTAGTGACAAAACATGTGGAATCGTACAAAATTGTAACAATCCAAATTTAATATACTTGGGTATTATTTTTACTCCATTTCAGATTCGCTTATTCTGTCAAAATAATATTTTCTAAGCTTGTTAAGAAATACCTAAAAATATGAAATGTGTATGATACTATTGAATTGCATTAATACAGCAGAATGAGAAACTGCGCCGTAATGTAGTCGACATTCTGTAATCTATGATATCGATTTTACAGCCACACTGTCACAAGGGAGACGAAGGCCAGAGGGCGATTCGACGAAGAAGTTTGCGACAGATTTATTGGGTAAAAATAAAATGTTGTTAATCAAAAATTCCCATTTTGGAAAGCGATACAAATATCGATACGTTGAGAAGCAAGATTGGAATGCCAAGCACGCCTTGTTGGACAGCTGATATCTACATATTTCAAATACGGAAATTGAATTTGTTCATGTATATATTATAATACACAAGAAAAAAATGTATTGTATGTCGTTAAATTAAACAAATTTCTTTTTCGAAAATTTATTTTATATCCACAATGCTTTTGACATTATTTAATATAAATGCAAAACAGATGCTTGCGGCTAATACTAGGGGTACAGTGGTTCGACTTTGACAGGAACGTGGAGGTAAAGATCGGACTAAAAAGCCCCTTGCATTATCCAAAATAAAAAAAATATGGTGTACCTGGTTTGGACATGTGTTGCGGATGCCTCACGAAATCAGGTTAGCTCACGACGCTTTTTAAGGTCGTTGGTGACCACTCATACGGTGTAGACCTCGAAATTATGTAATGGTGGAAAGGTGCAATTAGGCTGATGGGCAATTAAGTCTCAACGATAACGTATGACGATCATATGCTCCAAACAGGCAACAAGTACAGTTATAACAAAAAAAACTTTTATTAAAACGTCATTTTTTAACACGGCGAAAAAAATAGCAATGTATTTTAGTTCTACAAAATTATTTTTAAAAAAAATATAGTTGATAGCTATTTCGGCTCGCGCCATCGTCAGAACTATGCTTAAACTAACATTTGCTTATCTATATATAGATGTGTAGAAAAGGTAAACAATACATCTTCTCTCTTAACGGCTTAGCTTGTTACTTTCTCACAATAAATTTTCAAAAATTGTAAATGAAACAAAAGGCGGCTATGACAATAAGTATACATGTGACACGGAAGTGGTCATTACGGAAGCAAATCAGACCACCCCCCGGCAATAGGTTGAACTAAAGGGGATGATAATATATTAGTTTGTTATTTAAGGATCCTTTGTGATAATTGATGTCTATTGATTTCAAGTCATTTTTTAAAATAAATCACATGTCAATAATCGTGTTACTTTTTGAAACTGCGATATCTGTGTAATCAAAAGGTCAGAATGCTCAGAAAATCGTTGTCCAGCAATGATTTCTATATATAAAGGAAATGTTTAAGTCCGTCCGTAAAGTCTACGTCTAATTATAAATTGTTAATTTTCAATAAACTCAACGTTACGTAAAGATTATTATTACTTGGAGTTTAAATTGTTAAAATTAGAGTAGGAGTTAGGTTAAATTGGAGGCAATAAATTTTCTGACGAAGGCATTACTTTTTGAGTGGCGCTAAGTTTTGTTGTGTTGGGAATTCTGAGTCGTCCATTGAAGTATTTTGATTGTATGAAGAAATAAAAAAAAATGAATCAAAAAGTCACCAAAGACTATTCTGTAAAACACGTACATCATTAAAACGTACAGTATTTATAGCTGCTATATTTGAGCAGAAAATATTTTTGCGACGCTTCAACGATTTTGTAATATAAATCTGGCGGAAGTGAAACAATTTCAATTTATACTTAAATGAAGTAATAATGTGAAAAATAAACTTGGTCACTTAAAAAGCGCATTCGATCACTGCGTTGAAATTTTAAATGAAGATGTCAGTGCAAGTCAAATTCTTTCAAGATTGACCGTATTGATATTTCATTGTGTACGCATTTTCATTAGTGTGAAAAAATATTAAAAATTCAAATTTGCGTTCTGTTTTAAAAACTATTACGAATAATTTAAACGTATTCTAAATTTCTATTATAAGTAATTTCATATTGATTTATAAAAGCTACTAAAAGTGTAATAAAGAAGAAAACTTAAAACTTTAACTTTAAAGTCTTGTTATAGTTCATGAACTAATTGTTTCGTATACCTGGAAAGTACTAACACTCAATATCATGTAATTATATAATATTTCATCAGATTCATGATAATTTTCGGGATGATCGAAACCGGTCAAATTAATATTTAAAGCGTAAAAATAGCATAAATAAATTGTGTTTCATCTTCTGAATTTCCTAATAGAATTGAAAGTCAGACCTTAAAGTGATAATTAATCAATATTATAAGAACACTTGTGTGACGTTTGACTCGTTGATATTTGTATTGTTTACTGTTTATTAGATTTTCTTAAGAGTATCAAATAATGCAGAACTATGAAAATATTGTATATTCAAAATATGTTATGTTACAATACATAATATCTGAAATTGATTGTAAGTATAATATAAAAATAAAAAAAAGCAATTTGAAGTACTTATTCTAAATCAAACTAGGGTTCGCTCAGTGAATGAGCATTTTGTTGTATTCATACAGCGCATATACAATGTGTGTAAAAATAACGTCGTATCTCAATTCCTGTGTCAGATTTTGGCCCTCAGATTTGATATTATTTGATTTAAAAAATGACATTTATTCTGGACATATAACATAAAAATCAAAAAAGGAGTTCAGAATTTTAAATAATGTAAATTTAATGTAAAAATGTTTGTATTGTTAGCGATGTTTTTATAATAAAAGAAATATACATAATTGTGCCTTTCTATCAAGGCTTCAGTTTACAAAATAAACGTGTCAAAGGAAAGATCGTCGTTCGGAACACGCCTCTGCGGAATAACTGAGAAAAAATCCAGCGCAAAAGCTCTCGCTGTAAATTGAAAAGCTTTACTTCCGTCGCGTAGCAAATGGCTTCATTTCGCGAATGGCGACTTCCTGCGCGCTCGCAACATAAGAGCCGCGATAGCCGAACCCGATTGGGACATTAGAAAAGATTCTCGATAAAAGTCTAATACCCATCTGGTAGACGACCGTAAACGTTTTAACGGTATTTCCTTATCCAATCACTTTTTCAAAGAATATCGAAAGTCTGATAAAACGTTTGCAAGAAGTGTAGCCACAATAACAATATCACCAAAAATGGTGGAAATCCCTTGATTTGAAATAAAAATAGTTATGTTTACATGTATGAATATATTCAATGAGAAACATAGATACACGTTTCAAAATATTTTTTTCCGTCAACCCCAATTATTCATCAATGACGAGCAAAGTTGTACGTAAACAAAATTTAATTTAACTATTTCCCTGCTGAGCATTTTAAAGGATATTCCAATGCCTCGACTTCAAAAATTTATTGAATAATATTAGTTTGAAACAATCTTATTGAGTTTATCAGGACAAATCAAGCAATGCACTAACTCAAAAATTAGCAAGTACAAAAGAAGGTTTTAATAACTGTTAATTCATATATTTTCGGGTATCAACTATCAACACAGTAAAATCAGCCGTCTCAACGGTTGAAACGTTAGCAGTCAGAGGGTTAAAATTAAGTGTCTAATTAAAATGTGTTTTATCGCTTCTTTAATAACTGAGAGAATTCACCAACAAAAAGAAACGGTATCAATCGCAACTTATATTTTTTTCACCTATGATTTTGGCATCTTTTTAAAACTTTTAGAAAAGAAGTGAATTAGGTCTTATGTTTTTTTCTCGACGTGACGCAACACGTGATTGATAACATATATGTTTACATGATGTAGTTTGTTATGAAAAATTAAGTACATATTCGAATTCAATGAGTGACATTTGGTGCATTACTAGACAAGAGTACGTTTTTTGAAGAAAAAATGTAACACTGGCTTCAAATGGAAAATTATCAATAAGAGCATTACTTATATTGAACTAAAAGACAAATTTACCCCACTCTCTCACACTCGGGAATATATAACGCTATTTGGCTTTTACTGCGAAATCGGTCCGTTTGACCGTAAAATTTTCCATTTTTCTTCGGGTCACCGATAAAATCTCTCCCGGCGCTTTTCCACCTTGACGAAACACACTGGTGTGGGTGCGATCTGATACGATCCACTGGGCTCTTTTGGAGTGGCACCGCCGGGAATTGAGTGGACAGTTTTTATCTTCATTTCTTTCAAAAATGAAATGTCAAAAATTTACGTCAAGTTTTATAAAGAAAATCGGAAATGCCAAGTGCCACCTAAGAAAGGTATTGAAAAATTCATTATAACATAAATACTGTCGACGACGGAGTTACGGCGAAAGAGCAACAATTTGTAAAGAAAATCTACGGCGCAACGCTAAAAAGACCTACCGTAACTCATGTAGAATTATAGCTGTTTTTTTTTTTTTGTTTATCTGAAACGCTTTTATAACAATTCATTAAACAAGTTATACCGAATATACAGTAAAACGGTTCCAAAAAAAGGAATAATATGAAAATATTCGATGAACCAAATACACTTACAAAATGTAAGTTAGGGGTTGTAAAATCGAACGCAAATTACTGATTTTTGTCGATTTTCTTCAAATAAACTTTAGCTATAAATGTCAATAATTTAGCTGTTTCATATAGGAAACCATACATATTTACCTATCAAAAATTCCTTTATTATTTGATCGGCTTTAATACTCGTCATATCGGAGCCAATACTGAACACAAAACAAACACTGAGGCAATATTCCGCGTATCATAACAGACGTAATATCAATATTATTTTAAATGTCTTATTGCTTTTTCTTCATATTGCTATTCGACGTTTTGAACACAAACAAATGAATGTACGCAATTTATCGTAATATGAACGTAAGGATATTTAAAAAAAAAACATTTTGTCGTACGGCATACCTAAGAACGGAAAAACAAATGTCTATTTAAGTGAACATCTCATGGGATCGCAGTAAACGGGAAAGGGAGCTTTGGAGAAAATCTTGCAATCGTTTTTGTAAACGTATGTATAGCTGGTAATGTGTAAGTAATTCTCAGATAAACAGTAAGAAAAACGAAACTACATTTGAACAGACGTGAACGTGATATATTTTAATTCAGGTAATAGCTTCTTTTAAAATCACAATATTGAAATCGACAAAGTAGCTTACGTAGTAATTTTCGATAAAGAATGAGGGTACGTGATGGAATTTGAATATTGGAACTTATTAAACGCAACACGAGTCTTGAGTGACAAATCATATGGTAATGTACACGAATTGAATCTAAACGAGAAGAGTCAAATCAATGTGTCCTCAGGTTAGATCTGGCCTTAACTAACTTAACACTGGACCGAAAAAACACATCATTAAGTCAAAATTTATTGAGATGCATTGAAATTTTTAGTTCAATACGTCTCTCGAGAAATAGGAATGACGATTTTTAACATTATATCCACAGCTAGTACTGCAAGTATTTCAACGCAAAGTAAACAACGTTAAAATACATCCTATTTGAAGTATATCGCGAAAGCGAAACTCAATATACGATTTTATGTCCACCGATTTTCAGCACAATTGTAGTAATATAGTGAATATGAATTCGTTATATTACTACAGTCATTCTGAAGATTTATAGGAACTAGGGATTGCAATTTACCGTCAAATTTCAATAACCGGCAAACGGTAAATAATTTAACCTCTTACCATCATTAAAATATAACTATACGTGACTATTTTCACTAAAAATGGTATCCTGGATTAAAACATAAATAATTTAAAATACATTTCAGGTGAATATTGATGTCATAAAATGTACTTTAAATATGTTTCGTATGAATATGTGTATGTTTTAAATGTACTTTTTTAAGTAAATCAGATTTTTTATTATTTGCCACACAAAGATTGATTAATTTAAATTACGACTATGTAATATTTGGTTTACCTGCCTGTAAAAAGTTCATACGCTAAACTAATAGTTTATCCATTAACTTATTGGTGTAGTATATATATTTATTTTATACATGTATGCATATTTTTTATCTATTAATATAAATTCATAATTTAAAAAATGTATTCGATTATAGACTTTATTCCTATTTTCCTTTATTATAGCCAGCAGCATCACGGTGACTGCGATTGCGATTGCGATGACAGATAACACCAATGTGACAACGTGAAACTCAGAGATAAAAATAAAAATGATTTAATAATTCAAATTATCGATAAAAACATTTTACGTTACTCTTTATTAATTAATTTGATTTATATCTCAATTCAGGTGATTCGATGATTATAATATTTGACAAAAGAATAGATACGAAATGAATGAGCAGCACAGAAAACTGCGGTTGATGATATTTCATATTGAAGATATTTTTTTTATTATTTGACTTGTTTGTCATTATTAAAGTGATTTTTGAAGATGCAGAAGACGTTTCACTAAAATCAAAATAAAATTTAGCCTGCCTGGTCAAAATTGATAATGATGATTCATTACAATCCGGTTTCATATACGGAGGACGATGAATTTATTGCAAAACAATTATGTGCGATCTCGTTGCCTTGTAATGTGTTTGAAGTTATCAAACGCAGTATTGAAGTACGTTAAGCGATCGAAATTGATTTATATAGTGTTCGAAAATACGATACACAAAGCCAACTAAATACAATCGGAAAAATGCATTTAATGATGCCGAGTTGAGAGGTGTTGAAGCTGAATAAGCGCTTCGGAATAGGCAACTTGCGGCGGGAATTATTCGCAAATTTTGTTACGCGCGAGCGGGAAAATTGTAGGACGAGATGTAGCGTTCAGGATACAAGGGGAACCTGTCTGGATAACTTTGACTGCGAGTGGGTTATCGCCCTCTTTTTCTCATTTATTTTGTAAGGCCAGTCTAGTTATCTGCTAAGAGGGATACCGTATCATAAAACAAGAAAGAATATAATACGTGGAGGTGTAGAGATTAGAGCTTAATTAACCACTGGAAAATCTTAAGATTTAAATTCTCTGTACATAGTCATTATGGCAAGAAAAGCACTATAGACGACGATAAATAAATTTTGTTGATTGAATTGGCATTCACTTGGTAGAATTCCATTATAACACGGTGAAAAAATAGCAATGTATTTTAGTTCTACAAAATTATTTTAACAAATATAGTTGATAGCTATTTCGGCTCACGCCATCGTCAGAACTATAGCTATAACAGATAGTTCTGACGATGGCGTGAGCCGAAATAGCTATCAACTATATTTGTTAAAAATAATTTTGTAGAACTAAAATACATTGCTATTTTTTCACCGTGTAATAAATTTTGTTTTAATTTTCTTTACAACAAAATATAGTCTTCCACTATTTGTCACGAAAGTAGAAAAAAAAATATTTTTATCATGAACTGCCGTACTTTTATAATGTACGAAGATTAGTTCCTTTAATTTTTTTCATATAATTAGTATAGTGAATTTCAATAGAAATCCAATAAATCCAGTCCTTTTTTTACGCAATACATTGGTTCCAGAAAACGGCGCGTAAAAAAAATTGAGTAAAAAAATCACAACTTTCATACAATTTGATAAATTGGTTCCAAAAATTAAAATATCGCGTGAAACAGTACCAGAAACGTATGAAAAACCAAAATTTGCTCTTTAAAATTCGTGCAAAAAAAATATTTTCATGTCTTTATTGCTTATAAAAATATAATGAGCCTATAAAAAAAAATATTTTCACTTATATGAATTATTCGCTGCTGTCACTCGGTTGCGAAATGTGATCGATTGCGATTTTTTGATTTGTATTTAAAAAAGTGGAATGCTTTACAAAATTAAGTTTTAAAAATACACATATTTTTTTTTATTTAAAAAAAGAATGAAACGTACATGCCTAGCATCATAAATAAATTTCTTCTTTAAAACAAATTTGGGGAAAAATCGCGTAAAAACGAGTGAAGCGCGTAAAAAAATGTAGCGGTGCCGTCCAAAAAATCGCGTATAATCGAATTCGCGTAAAAAAAGGACTGTGTGTATAAAAAAGAATGGAATATGCATGAGTACTATATGAACGTAAAGCAAACAGCTCAATCCAAAGATATTAAAAACTAAGTAAATAGTATTTAGAACAAAAAAATATTATATTTTTCAGCTTGATAAATCGATATCCTTTAATATCGTTGAAAATTTTCTCTGGCCCGAAAAATGTTATTCATACATACCCTAGGGAATGAATTTTAATGGAATGAGATTTTTCGGCGATATTTTCGTTTTTTTCCAACGTTAATAATCGACTATTATGAAGATTGATTACCATGTAGGCATTCGCAAAAAATAAGCGATGGAGAATTTGCTAGCACCTTTTATTTCGCCATTCACGTTTTATTTATTTTGCTCCCCTAATTATCGAGTTAAAGTACACTGCTAGATACGTACATTTTGAAATGGGCTTTAATATAATAGGCAATCTTGTGGAATAATAGGCAACGATCGATTATGAGCAAGTTGTCTTAAGTAATCCATGACCATGGAAAAGGGTACGAAGAATATAGGAAATTAATAATGTAATTAATTAATTATTAATTAATGTGAAAAAATTTACTCATTTCTCTGAAATTAAAATATTTCGTGCAGGAATTTAAAAAAATGAAAATGTCAGTTTACTATATCGGTTGAGGTTGTTTGATGGAATTTCAATATCAAATTTCAATCGTTGAAATTTTTGGATTTCTACATGTTTTATCACTCGAGACCCGGGTTGAGCCATTCGACATTTACTTTAAACAAATAAAATCAAAAAATATTTTCTCTTCTTAAAGTGTATATAATACTAAGCTTAATTTAAATTTAATCGTGGTTCTGAACCACGATTAGACTTAAATTTAAATAAAGAAGTCTATTATATAGTCTATATAGAAGTATATCTACTCGAGCTAAGGAACATGTAAGATCATTCAACAATAAAAAAATACAGATTCACAATTCGGTAATCACGTTATTAATGAATCACATAATATAAATTCAAACCCAACGCCTAAATGTTTGCATCTTTGTAGTAAGGGTCGGAGAATGACGGCTTTGGAACAGCTGGAAATCAATAGACACCAATTATCACAAAGGATTCTTAACGAACAAACTAACATAATAGTATCGCCACTTGTCCAGCCGTTGTACAAAGGGGTGGTCTGATTTGCTTCCATAAGGACCACTTCCGTCCCACATATAATCTTATTGTCATAGACACCTATTGTTTCATTTATAATTTTGAAAATTTAGAGTCATTGTGTTAAAGTAACAAGCTAGGCCGTTAGAACAGGAGAGAGGATGTGTTGTGTGCCTTTTCTGCAAAGCTATAAATAGATAAGCGAATGTTAGTTTAAACATAGTTTTGACGATGGCGTGAGCCGAAATAGCTATCAACTATATTTGTTAAAAATAATTTTGTAGAACTAAAATACATTGCTATTTTTTCACCGTGTTATAATGGAGTTCTACCAAGTGAATGCCAATTCAATCAATAAATTGTTATTTTTACTTTATTGTTCAAGAAAATCCAGTCAGTTTTACTTGAAGGGGAAACATTATAAGCGCTACTATACACAATACTAAATTAAAATAAGGTAAATTTAATGTTTATTTCGCTAGTAAATAGATAGCAATCAAAAACACACATATTTTTGTATTTTAACAGTGTTTTACATCGTATATAGCACACATTTCATTGTGTATATTTTTACCGAGCACGATAGAATGTTTGCCCTTGAAAGGGTTGATATTTGATACTATCTCTAATATAATCAAAAAACGCTACCAAAATACCACCTGTTAAACGAAAGGCCAGCGCGTTAAAGCTTTCCCTTGTCACCTGTGATATTTAAATATGTTTCCGGCATTCAAGAAATGCCCCATTTTATCGAAATATACCAGGCGCGTAGAACAACGTAACAGGTGGCTGATACAACCTTGTTAATATTTAAACTATTGCGGGCAACTCGATTTACGACAGCCTGACGGATATTGTCTGTCGACGGCGCGGACGAGATTGAACAGTGAATGGCGACTGATTTATGATTGGATAACGTTGAAAAATCGAATTTTATTGGACACCTGCTAATATTTATATGCCTGTATAATAATAATAATATTTCATCAAAAGCATGCTGAAAGTACCGGATTCACATTCCCATACTATTCGCACGCAACGTATGCGATACAGTTAAGGTGCAATCTAATTGAACATGTAATTTTTATCATAGTACTTCAACCATTTGTTTTGAACGGTCTGAATATTGATTTACAATCAATATCATAAAAAATGTAAAAAAAAAAATTTTACCAGTTGGTAATGCTCGCGATTTGATTTCTATAATATTAATATTATATATATATATATAATTATGGTTAAGTGTAATGTTTAACTCAAATTTATCATTTTAATATTCAAAAGTGGAATCTCTTCACTGAATTACGAACTATGCAGTAGTATTTTCTATCAATTAACAATGACTGGTAAAGATTAAAGAAATAGACATAGCTTTGGTTAGTTTCCGGTTTAAAAAGTATGCATTATCGAAAATCACGTATTCTGCAGCATTCAAAGTTTGCAAACATTTTTATTTTGGTTTTTTCTATGCAAAATTAACAATGTAGTATAATTCGGATTCATTTCACGAAAAATGATAGTTATTGACCGACCGCTATAACAGTGCGCCCGGAAATGCGACGGATGATGAAACAAAATTTGAAGCCTTTCGATAAAACGAATGAACAGACTGCAAAAATGACATGTAAGAAGCCACGGTATGTATGAACATTGACACCTATTGTAGAGAAATATTTTTATATAAAATGTATTTAATAAATTTTCAAACTCTAGCATTTTTTGTGTTAGACTGGAAATGCACATAGCGCTACGTTTTCGCGCGCATAATTTACGTGGTCGATCTATATGTACCAGCATTAAAGCGATATTCAATCGACAGCAAAAAAACAATGTCTAAGTGTTATATGTAATCAATAATGTAAAATGTCGTTTCAGACAGTGATTGGCAAAGCACCTTTTCAACTGTAGGATAAAATACATTACCGTTTAATTTTCTCTAGATACGGTTGTCAGAAAAATTAAAATGAAAGGATTCTTTCGTGGATTATAGTACAGGAGCATTATATTATGACAGTAGTCGGCTATCATTAATTTGATATCTGCACGAAACTAACATCGATTATAGAATACAATGCAAATTATTTTGTCTCTTCACCATAACGACAAAAGGGGTTTCCCCGTTAGTTAAGCGGTGATATTTACAAAAAACCTTTCGTTTGTTCAAAACGACCTCTAAGCAGGAGTCAAAGGCGTAACATCAACCCCCGTCTAGACGCTCAATTTATGAACTTTACTTTCCCGCTCTATCTAGTTTTAGTATGGTTAAAAAGTGCAATATGTCCGATCGCGAAAAGGATAGGCTTCACGGCTAGTACTCGACTTGGCCGGAAACCGGAATAGGGTGTACTAACAATTGACTGTCAATTCTTTGACTACATCGTTAATACAATAGAAATTTTAAAAAAAAACTGAAATCAACCGTGGATAATCTATTATTCTTCTTAGTAACAATGACAGCAATTCGTTTGCTTAATGTAGTGTATTTCATTCGAAAATTATATAATATATATTTTAGTCGAGATCTATTTCAGCATAAAGCTATCGCTAGAGCTCATTATAGTAGGCATTTCAGTTTTTTTGGATTACAAACGTAGTGGATTTTTTACTTATTGCGAAAAATAATGTAAAAAAAAACTTTTATCGAGCATTTAAGATGTACAAAAAAAGGAACATATTTTATGTAGGAGGGCGAACTTTAATTAAAAAAGGTAAATTACAAAATGGAAAGCATACTAATACGTTATGTGAATATTTTAAATAGTTTTCAAAATCAGAAAAAAGAGTGAAAATAAAACAATATCGTAGTTCTACAACAAAGTTTGTTGACAACCTTTTCGGCATCAAGTTTTCGCCTAGAACTATGACGTGAAATTTTTACGATACTTATTATTTTATTTTACGCAATTATCATGAAGTTCTACCAAGTAAATGTTAATTCAAAAAATATATATATTGTTTAGATCATAGTTTCTCAACCAGTGGGCCGCGAAGATTTTTGGTTGAGCCAAAACAATTGAATTTTATGTTGTATACTTTGTGGATTTATAAATTACATTTTTTGTTACTGTCTGTTTTAATATACTTAAATACTGTTATATCAAAATGCGGTGTTTCAAATCTAATTATTTTGAATAAAAATCAATAGAAAAAATATTGATCATTTAATTCCAATGTTGGTGGTCCGAAAATATTTTTGATTTTTTTGGTGGTCCGTGGATGTAAAAAGGTTGAGAAACTATGGTTTAGATAAAAGTGGAAAGCGAAAAATGTTTTGTAAATGATTAAAAGAATGTAGGGAACTATAACGATACCACTGTTAAGCTGTCCAAACTATTGATCACTATACATAACATTATTATTGAGTTATAATTTATTAAATTAACATTAATGTATTTGATAGAAAAAATATGAGGTCGATCAGAAAATGTTTCACGGGACAGTTTCGAGGCGATTCAAATGTACAATTATTTAGAAACTAACGTTCTGTTAAAGAGCAGTGACGAAAATGTGGTCCCCTCTAGTAACCTTTGTCAAAAGCTCGGACAGGTTGTTTGTCCACGGAGCATATCCTTTGTTACTGATGAAGGTGAAGGGAATTTGAACATGAATGCACTTTCACCTGAGCTGCCACACTGCCTATTATTTTAATTAAAAATACGTAACGAGCCCAGGTAACATTCTGTAAACGTGTTTCAATTAACGGCTAGTCCAGATGAAAAAAGTACGTTCATACAAATCGACCGTTAATTATTGGTTAAACTTGTTAATGCAGTAGGTATTCATATTTTTAAAACCGTTTCCGCTCCCAATCTTAGTAAAATTATATGTTCTCCGAATGAAGCACATTAATAGAGGGTGTTTATTCTAGATTTTTATACCTATATGTACTTAATATTATATAAGAATAAAAGGGTGAGGTAGAGGTGGACTATTTACCAGCTAATCATTCTACAGCTTATTGTGTAAATCATCATCCGTTAATACAGTGTCTTCCAAACAGTGAATCGTAAGAAATCTCAGGTGTGCCTCGAAGGCTGTTAATTGAATATAATGCCTATCTATAATGCCAAAATCTGTTAATTGAATATAATGCCTATACATTAAAATTTTTAATAAATTCAGCATTTATATGTGAAAATATTTAATGAAATGTTTTAATTATTATTGTAGATAACCGTTTATTTCCCACAGTGATTTCCAGTAATTGAGCTAAAAAAATATTTTTCAGTTTTTTAATATTAAAAATCACATTTTTGTAAATCAATCAATAAATTCAAATTAATACGTCATAACTATAATTAATTGAAAGTAGTCGCAATGATTGTATTAAGTTTTATAGTCAAAATAGTACATTAACTATGCGATTCTTTGATCTATTTTAAACACAAAAATACAATGTGGACAAGGATTTGAATGATAGCTTTTACTAACGCCTTTTGTATGCGTTTTTTTTAAATGATTAAGACTGAAGCAGTTGAGAAACGCTGATAAAAAATTATCGAGACGATTTCAAATTTAAAAAAGACATTGAGTGACAAAAATATGTATTTTCTTAGTTCGGGTGTTTTATAATAAATTAAATAATTTAACTAAGCAATTATTTAATGCAGTGTGATTCCATTATTAAGCGGTATCATGATTGAAAATAATCAACACACGAAAACATGGCTATAGGCCAACATATCGCGTGATTAATGAACGCTGCGTTGTAGGGGTTGAGTAGTAAAGTAACCACAAGTAGTGTGTATTAACAGTCAAATTAATTGACCATTTAACTGCGGATATGGTTGATTTTTCGACGCAGTAATTTGCACAGTGAATCATAACTTCGAATGACTTTATATAGGTTAATAGCTAGCACGGATACAGTAAGTAAAAATACGACGTAATGACGTATGATTATGCAAATATTACATTTAATAATTGCTTCAGTTTGTAGTGCAAAAATATTAAATTTGAATTATTCTAATTTGACGACTGTAGCTATCAACTGAACAGAAATCGTATGACTTTGAAGTTATCGTATAATGAATGAAAATTTTACTTTTTCTGTTAACTAGAAAACCAAAAATATATACAACAGTATAATACTACTGACTCCGCTTTCGTCCAAACCCAAACCCAACAGTAGTATGCAAAACCTATTTGTAGTAAGCGCCAATATATTCATACTCCATTTTTTACACGGGCTGCAGAGGGTAAAAGTAAAAAAAAATATTATATATTATGCTACAAAAGATTATCAGGTATTATACAATCATTTAGTACATAGTTTCACGATTATAGAGATTTTTGACACTACATGCTGGAGGAAAATATCTTGATCTCGGGTTCGATTTTTGTGTTTGTTATCCCCAGTACAACACTGAAGTTAAAATCTTTCAAGCGATTTCTTTATTTGGATTTGTTAAGTTTAAATAAAGAAAATGCTGACTCGCAAATGTAGATGCTTCCGAAAAAACTTGTATTTGACTATGTTTTCTGTAAGAGACGACACATATTACAATTCTTTGCTACGGTATATTTGCTCACATATCAAAAAGATAATTAATTTTTATTAAAATAAACAATTGGTGATGAAGTACTTCTTATTTTGGATCGCGGTTTGTGCATCACTGCTTTAAAAAAATACTTCTGTCAATACGTCCGAAATAGGCATATGATGAGTAAATACCTAACTTCTAGTCCTTTTCTATTTCTAGTCTTATATTCTCAATCACTCCGGAAATAGGGTGTGCACTGAATTACAAATCACAAACATTTCGCGTAAAATAACTTTATGTTATGCTTCTCTACAATGACATAATACGGACAGTCAAAAAATTATGTCGATTTATTTCGATCGACGCAACAGTTTCCATTTTACCGTAAAATATAAATTGCGGTCGTTCGCACCAGAAAACGGTATACCAGGGCAGGCGCAAGATTTACTCTGCCTTAGTGGCTAAAGATTAAAATTGATTTCTAGAATGTATTTATTTTAAATATATTGGGGCGACCTCCTTTATTTACCGCAATATGTTGTTTTCAACGTTTATGTGTATCGCCGGTACTGTGGTGAATAACAACTAGAATAAAATTTGGACAAGAAGATATTGTACTTACAGTTTCCAGAATTGTGAATGGCCTTTATGGCCTTTTTCATCTTAATCAAGCCATCGCGGTCTAGGTCCAGTGTCTGCAACAATAAAAAAAAATCAATTTAAAAAATAAAATTTTGAATTTAAAACAAATCTTAAATATTTCTAAATCAGTAAACAAGTAAAGTAATCACGTAACGAGAATAGGACATAGACAAATAAACCAAAATAGTGTAATATCCACGTTTTAATTGCTTAACCAACTTCAATGTTATGAGGGTAGCATTCCTGACATTGACGAATTTTCACCATGAGTGTTACGCACGGTGTGCCAAAGACTTGAGTTCCAGTATTCATCTTTCGGCATCATCAGGCATTCTTTCAAAAACGTGCATTAAAACCCAGGTAGTGAGTGAAAATTTCATTATACATTTATTTTATTTTATTTCTAGTAAATTTTTAATTATTATTTCATCAAATTGGTCAGTGGAATAGCACTAACGAATAACTGATAGCATTGGAATCCATGTATCACTCTATGAAAGAGACTATGTTGATGAATAAAGTCGAAAACATCCTGCGAATTTATTTAGTGATGTGTTATGAATGTGTTAACTATCATTCGACATGATGAATATAATATATAGTAATTATTATAACTTAACATAACCCTCTTTATAATTACCGCACCAAATGTTTATAATAAATGAGAACCACAATAAAAGCAATATTTCTCATACATTAAGCCGCCCTGATATATTGAATCGTTTTAACAGCAGTGTGGTGAAATATTGAAAAGAGCGCTGCAGTAGTAAGATAAAAATTCAATCCAAAAGATGGATTGTTTTAACATGTTGAATACAGGGGGCGTGAGAAACGTTTGATAGAGTTGAACTTAATATAAGATGGTTGATGTAAACCCTAGACATCTATAGTAGGCATTATGAACTTCTCAATATATTTGTCTTCATATTATAGTATATAAAAAAAATTATCTAAGTAAATGTCCATTAAAACCTTTATTAGCATCACATAATATTGGGTTCAGTAGAAAATTTCTTCGTCTCAAAATTGTGTCAAAGTAAGTAAATTTAAAAAACAAAGTCTAATTCTTCAGTACTTTTTTCTTAATTATTAATTCAGTGGTTTGTAATTTGTATTGTATCAGGTTATGTTCGCGATGAGCGAATGCGGTCCTGATAAGAAATATATCGTGGAAATAGTAGTTAAAACCACGTAAACCGTTTATGATTTTTAGTTTGAGTGCATCTGTGCTCTAGAATGCCTGAATATATTGAAAGGCGGAGACCGAGTCGTGAGTGACAAGACATTAACAATGTGTGAGCGAATTAAATTTTCAATTTTTGTTTGCGTATTTTTTGCATCATTATTCCGTGTATTCTAATGGCATGGTTATAAATAATGACTTCAAGGACAGTTTTTTAATATTTTTTTATTATTTATAGAATAAAAAATCGCCAAGCCAAGTATGTAGTATCCGCAAAGACCATACATATCGCTTTTAATATCTAGTTAGAATATTTATTTTTTTAGATTATCTAAAAAGTATTTCGAAATTATTTTATATTTCGGGGATCGTTTACGAAATAAAAGCATTATACCATTTTAATTTATGATATCGACGGAAGGTGCTTGATGGAATATCAGTATTAAATTTGAATTATTACAACTTTTTACGATTCCACATGTTTTGTCACTAAAGTCCCGGGTTTCTTCTTTTGGCATCTTCATGCATTCAATCCACGGATGCAACAGAACTGACAGTCACTTAGGTCAGTTCTGCCTATGCCATTATTCATATTAAAGTAGGAATAATATTTTTCTTAAAACAAACAATGCCACTATCTAACACCTGATAAATCGATGTTTTTGATTTGAATATTCCAATCAATATTGTATAAACGCACATATATAGATTAATAAGTACGATTGCAATTTAAAAACTTGTTGAGAAATCGAAAATAGGCTAAATCACATTAGATGTACTGGCATACTTGGAAGTATGCGAAAACAGAATTTGATTGTTTATTTTATTATTATTTTTAGAGTAATAAGTAAAAATAAAGTAACTTTTAGTTTTATGTATAAAATTTTCAACTGAATTCTTTTATATTTCTTTTTAATGGAGTTCAGGAAGTAAATGCATGCCAACATAACTTCGAACAGCTGATTAAATAATCATCATAATAAGAGCCACTTCTACTTTCAATAGAATACATCTGTGGGGCAAACAATGACAAACAGGTTGAGAACTTGCACACACGGGAAGTTAATTGAAACAAACTGTTAATAATTAGCAATCAGTGAGCAGTAATAGTAAAGTTGTACTTGCTGTGGGGACCGTTGTTTTACCAGCTGACACTACAACAAAACGATGAATTGAAAACGGAACGGCTAGGGGAGGGGGAAGTTTGTTTGTAGCGGTATTCAATTTTTGCCGCGCAGATAAGTTAACAAACAAAAAATATGACTATACGATGTTAGTATTGATTAATTAACGGTGCCAATTACGACGGATGGTTTTTTAAGGCACTATTTTTAATATGATTTATAAAATATTTATCATATATTGATCGCGTTTTAAGGTAGTGCCGCTGTTGCGCAACAAGCTGGTATGCCGTGAGGCCAAGACGTTGCTTCTTTTATTCACTTATATAATTCATTTATAACGTTTTTTTTTTTTTTTAATCGAAATCATATCATTTTAAAAACTGTACCTAGCGAAATATATTTGAACCCTATTTTTATATCCCTACACACCTCATCAATTTAATAAAATTTAAGCAACACATTTTTAGTGTTTATTACACTTATATCCCTACACACGGTGAAAAAATAGCAATTTATTTTAGTTCTAATAAAATTATACGAAAAATACATTGATATTATTTCACCGTGCTATAATGGAGTTCTACCAAGTAAATGCCAATTCAATTAACTAATTCTACAATTTGTCATCAGTTGATAATACTCGCGATGAGCGAAATTGGTCTTGATTATCAAATATTGTGTAAATAGTACTAAAAATGTCTTATTATTTATTTAATGTATACCGCCTTTCCACCAAGAAGTTACAGTAAACAAACCTTAAAAGAATATTTTGAATAACTTAAATGTGTTTTTCCTGATCAGTTGATAATGCTCGAGATGAGAAAAATCGGTCATGATCTTAATATTATATCACGTTATAATGGCGTGTTATAATGGAGTTCTACCAAGTAAATGCCAATTCAATCAATTAATATTATAAAATTATGGAAATAGTTCACACTTAGCATTGTTTCATTATTTAACTTTATTGCGAATCCAAATTCTCTACACAAGGTCGGAAATAGTTTAAGGTTTCATATTTTCTTTCTTTTCGTGTAATGTGTTAAAACTTGTTCTAAGTATTAATAATAAATGTATGAAACTAGCAAACTTACTATTTGGTAAATCGACAGACATGATAAAGAAAAAAACAATGTTATTGAATCCTACTTGGAATTTCTGTACATCGACAAAGCGAAGTCGAAATGAAAGGTTGTTGTGCTTAATGATAAAATGCTCATATAATACATTCGACAAGTGAAACTTTAATAATAACATCTTCTCTACAGAATTTTTCTATGCCCGCATTACAGGCGCAAAATTTTCTACCGAGATTTGCCGTCGGTTATTATCCGTTGTTACACTTCGGTAAACAATTCAGACGCAGCTCATGACGAGCGGCGTGACACGCAAAATAAAATAAATACGTATTGTGATAGTAAATTTATTCTAGTTCCGAAGAATTGGTGGAGCCACCTATCGTCGACGGCATTATTATTCACATCCCAAAATAACGCTCCGTATGAACGCTTTCATAAAGATACTAGAGATATAGGTACGCCGTTATTTTAATTTATTTTAGAACATTATATACGTGGATCTTCAAAGCACTCATCACACAGTGTTAAAAAATTGCAAAAATAAATATTTTTCGTTGATTAAAAAAGTAATAGTGATACAAACGCAACAATATAAATGAAGGAAAAGGGAACTGAAGTAAAATTACGTTTCTATTTGTATAGAAACTTAATTTTTTAATTTACGATGTCGATTGAAGGAATTTCAATATCAAATTTGATTTTTTTTGTCACTTATTACCCAGGTTTCGCCTTTCGGCATCGTCAGGCATTCATCATTTTTTTATTTAATAATCGATGCTAGTGGATACAAATTTAATCTACTATTTAATAACTGAATTAAATGAGGTATGCTAAATGATAATAATAATAAAAATAATATTTGAAAAAATGTGTAAATAGTGCTTAACATTATTTTTTATATTATCTAAATATTATGCGTAATCCACCGAGAAGTGACAGTTGACACATTAAAATAGATAACAACACACTTTAAAAATATCACTTATATTTTTCTTGATTGAATTGGTATTTATTTGGTAGAACTCCAATACAACAAGATGAAAAAATAGCAATGTATTTTAATTCTACAAAATTTATAAGATATACATTTTTCACCGTGATATATTTTTTATATTTAATGATAATTTTAAAAACAAAAAAAATGTTAATATGCCATATACAAGAAGCTATGGTAACGTAACCTAAAAAATAACAAAAAAATCAATCTAAATGCGCCACCTATGTGGAGGTATGGTATGCTTTAAGAAATTGAAAATTTTCGATTAGGGATAGAAAGCATAGGGCAACATAAAAGTGGTTAGCTAATCGCTCTCGCTATGCCAAGTTTTTCAGAATCAGAGTGAAATTTTAGCGTCACAAACGGTCATGTTTTTAATTAGGAATCTACAATATAAGTGTATAGAAAAACTATTCGTACTGGAGTCGATCCAGCGACGCACCAACGACGTTCATAATTGTACAACGTACTTATCGAACAAATATCGGTTTCAATTTTTCATCAAAGCTTCATTTAAATGACTCATTTAAATCAGCCTGTCATAATTTATTAACGAAACACGTTTAAAAGTTCAGGTTGAATTTTGTTAAAAATAAAATAGAACCACAATTCGTTGCTTTATAAATAAATGAACATGAAATATTTTTTCGAGATCGTCATTAGATTAAACTAAGAATTTCCTGTTCTTGACACTGAAATACTCTTAACCCCTAACTAAAGTATTATAAAACTTTATGAACTAAAATAAATGCTTACATATATCTTTGAAATACATCGAAGACACAATATAAAAAGATGTTTTCTCGACTACGGAAGCCCGTGTTCAAAATGCAGAGAAAAAATATAAAACTCGAGCAAGTTCCGCCGACAAAAATTCCCAATCTCGGAGTTTTATTTTTTTCATTTGGGGTGATGTTTATTATAATATGGAAATAGAGCGGTGGTGTACGTTATGTATTTATTCATGAGGTGTTGCTCGGAAATGTCGCTCAGCGATGGAAATTAATGGAACAAGCAAGGGAAGAGATGGACGCATAGATAATGACATTAATATGGACGGAGTCGAGTTCACAAATAGCAATGGAATTTGAAATACTCGAATTACGTTTGAAATTAATATTATGAAATATACATATTTAACCGAGTGGTGTCTGAAACATTTTCTTAATGAATTTAATTCTGAATAAATGAATTTCAAAAAAAATAAATATTGTATGGTTGCATGCCTGTCTGATTTTTTTTTTTTTTATATAACCGCATTTAAAAATGTCACGTGTTTTTACTTTTTGAGAATGATCCGTTGTGGATCATGAAAAAAGGAATATTACGGTAGGATAGATTTTACCGGTTCGATTAATAAATGTTGATGATAAGGGGTGTGCCAATTATTAGTCATTGATAAGAATCAATATTCACAGGTTTATCGTTTATTCATAATTATTATAAGTAACACTTTTATCAATTTAAAATTTATCTTCAAATGATTCGCGATTAGTATGTTAGATATTCAATAAATTAATATTTCAGTTATGCAAATAGAGAATGTGACCAAGAATTTTAATAACATTCCTTCAGTATATTCAGATCCGTTTAATATTATGTGTACTCGATTTTCTATTATAAATTTATCAATATAACCTTTTCGTTCACATCATTTATTTTAAATCTAAAATTGTGTTATTTTACTTGGTGTATTATTAAATAACACATGTTTTTGGCAAGAATATGAATCGGAAGGTTATTTATTCTAATGAAAAAAATGATTTTAATACATATTATAAAAAAATGAACAACGTACACTTATGCTAACAGTTAGTCTGCAGATGATTCTCAAAGAGACATAACATGTATTACATCTTAAAACTCATACCAAGAACTATAACATAACGAAGTTATCGATTTAATATTAAAAGTTAAATGATAATATATTACCGCCGAATAAATTGAAAACCGTATTATCTCTCTCAATTATTATGATAAAATCATAACATAAATAATAGATCTTTATGTGTTCTCAAATGAGACGAATTAAACTTCCTATAGACTGTACTTTTATATATATTTAAAAGTAGTAATAATATTTTTGGCGCAGTGTAAAAATTTTACGTTACATATAGTAACCATAAAATAGATCAAATTATTTTTAGCACATTCAAAAATATGCGTGTTCCACACTGTCGAATATTTTCTAGAGCGGATAATTTATTTGTGTTTGACTAATCATGGCAATGAAAAAACATCACGATTACAACAAAAATATTGTGTATTTACGTTATCACTAGAGCAACGGGGACACATTGATAAGAGAGACGCCCACCAGTGATAATGAATTATTTGTCATATGCTCACAGAGCATGATATTTCTAGCATTGACATCGATTAGCACGATAAGCTAGTATGGACATTTTCAGATATAAATGGATTTATTGTGCAGCCCCAGTTCAACGTACCCGAAACTAAAGTTTATTCACTATTTGAGCACATTTTTTTAACTCGTTTCAACAAAGTACTTTTACTTCCCGCAAATCGCATGAAAAATATTAATTAAATTTAAATAGTCCTTTACCCCACTGAGTGCCAACGTCTCAAATATTGAGACGACTGATTTCAGTCCATTGAAATTTGACACCCAGAAACATACGTGTAAGAGTTAATTTTATAATTATTTAAATATAGCTTGATTTTTTACTAAAAATCTTCAACAGTTTTACCAACACTACTGAATTATTTTTTTAAGTAGCTCAGCAGGATACGGATTAAAATAATATTGATATCCAACGATTTTCAATTCATCAAATCGAAAAAAATATCTTCATCAATTTTTGAGAATTTTGACACAAAATTTTCTATATATATATATATCGTTGTTTTAATTTTTATTGTATCAGTTAACCATGCTCGCGATGACTGAAACCGGCTCTAATATTGATAAATAAAAATATCAACTTAATGTGCTTGATGGAACTTCAATATCAAATTTGAATTGTTACAACTTTGTACGATTCCAAATGTTTTGTCACTAACGACCCGGGTTTTGGTCCGGTCAGCTCTGTTGCATCAGTGTGATAGAATGCTCAGGCATGCCAAATGCCGAAAGGCGAAACCCGGGTCGTTATCACTAACATAACATGTGGAATCGTACAAAGTTGTAACAGTTCAAATTTACTAATATATGTTTAATCCTACTGTAGATAAATTTTATTTGCAATGTCTGTTCTATTCCTGAATTTAGTTTTCAAAGAAAATTTCTAAGAAGTAATTTCATTAAACATGAGACTATCTAAGAGTGAATGATCGAACCAATCATTAGCACAGAATCTCACAAAACAACATACACTATTTACTGCAACCCGTGAAAGTTGTCTGAGCAACTAGAAATCATTATATTCATAAGTGGCAAATTTGTACGCTGAAGTTTTATCGTGTATGAAGAAGATGAAAGTTTCCGTATACACGTTAGCCGATAGAAACCGCCAGTGTTTTATGCGGTTTACTATTGACCTCCTTGTGGCGCTAGTGTCCCAGTAACACTTGATAGCACTGATTGGTTACAAACCTGTTTGGCAGTTCTTTAATACTCCTTATTATTCATCGTTTCTTTATTTACATTTTTTATGCGAGCACTACAGCAATAGTTTGGTAGTGTTTTAAAATTAAAGATAGCCAAACAAATAATTAAACTTCCTTTTATCGTACATCAATTTATCTTTAATGATATGCAAATGACGACATTAGTCAAGTTTTAATAATTAAAGATATCGACTGAGGATACTTATTTGGTTTAAATGAACAATTTGTAAAGTATTAAAATTCAATGCGAACATTGAATGGAAAACTTGTATAACTAAGTATTATATTATTCTACAGTTACTGTTGACAATTGTTTAAATTTTTTATTGAATTTTGAAAAGTATTACGGGAACTCGTCAAGAAATAAATTTGTTTAATTAAGAAAGCATTTATTTTAAAAAATGTACGAAAAAGAAATAAAGGGACACTAATAAAAAATCCAATTATTTTTAAGTGTCAAGGACAGCACTTCCGTTTTTTGTAACAAAGAATCATGAAATATTTCAAACTGATAAGAATAATTACGTTTTTGCGTTTCAATCTATGTTACACAATGCAGTGTCAAATCTGATATTTTTGTTTGGGGGTGAAAATGTATCTGACGTATCAAAAATAACGTAAATGTATTACTTTATGCCGAGGTAGTGTAGATCATAGTTTCTCAACCTTTTTACATCCGCAGACCACCAAAAAGTTCAAAAATGTTTTGCGGAAACGTAAATATTGTTGTAATTGATTTTATTTAAAAAAAAATAAAATTAAAAAATCCATAAAATATAACATGAAATTCGATTATTTCGGCTCACCCAAAAAAATTCGCGGACCACCGATTGAGAAACTATGGTGTAGATAGTATAATAGATGTACTTGTAATATCTAAGATTTAACGATTAATTCAAAACTATTGGAATATATCGTATTCTATGATTCAATTTTACAAAGTAAGTGGTTAGTAAAAATTTTAAGCCCATTTTAAAAAGGAATTTACATAACATATATTATGTATTAAGAAGCATAGTTTTTTGAAGAAATTATGAAGATTTTGGGATACTTCGAGACAAACACTTTATTCATATATTTATTTGTTCAAATACATCAAAATTTATCATAAAATTACAATATATTTTATACTCGATGCTTGAAGAGAATTTACAGTTTACAGATATAATATGCATTTGCAAAACGACGGCAAAATTTAGACATTATTGTATGAGTAAGGATGTAAGAAAGGTAACTAAATAAGCAAAGTCAAATATAACACTGCATATCTGAGAAAAAAATGGGAAAATGCATGACTCAAAGTGATGAACGGAGCGACAGATGTTGGTCGCATTTCTTTTTTGAAGATCAATGTGGCGAAAATGTCGAGAGAGGTACCTTACTAACGTCGGAAAAAAGCTGCGAAAAGTTTTACGAAAATAATCTCTAACGCGCCAATAGAAACTAGGTCAAACAAAAAGCTTTTTGTGAGAGAAAAAAACTGAAATTTCGACGATGAATAAGAATTCCTAAATTTTGACGTTAGTTATACACAAGTTTTTGATCGAAATATCTCACTCAAATACAAAATCTTGTTTTCAAGAGGAATATTTAATATAAAAGTTTGCGGGACTATTTTACAACGTTGACGCCGCTAGGCTTTATGCTTTTAAAAATTTCTCAGCATTATTTTATACGATAATCAAATATTACAATACTTTATTAAATGACATAGTACAGAGCGTTCAATGCTTTCATTTGTCAATCATAACGCATTCATAAATGCAAAATATTCGTCAATCTAAAAATCAAGAATATATATTATGATTTTTTTGGTTAATTCAGGAGTTTGGGAAGATAACAGAAATATACATATGTTTGAATATTCAAAAAAAAAATTTTGAATTGCTTTAGGACGTCATCATATAAAAACCATACATATGTACTTTAAATTTTGGTTTTTAAATTCTTACAATAATTCTTAAACGTAGTATTACAAAAATATTCTAAACAAATTATGAACAATATCTGGAAAAATCACTCAATTTAATGCCGAGGGATTAATATACTTATAACCGAGTTAGCAGTAAAATTTGCACTTAGCAGAAATTGGGGCGAGTATTTTTCATTCCAGTGATGCAGTCGGAAATTAAATAAATTCCTCCATCCAATCTTCCTCTATGCATTCTTCGGATTTCATCACAAATACTTCCGTGTACTTACTTTGGGATAAAACTAGGGAATACAAAGCTGGAAACATTCCAGTGATTAAATTACTGCATTTGTTTTGCTATTATCGACCTGCTCAAACATTATTTGAAATACTGACAAGATATAATTATAATTTTCAACGTGGCAGACCTTCCTTTAAATAGTATGTTTTAGTTACGCACATTCAAACTATGCCCTATTCAGATAATCGTACATCAGTTGTATAAAATCTGTCGTGTTTAAATATTAGACGTTTCGGTTTATTCTGGTTCACAAGAAAGTTAATCGCGTATTGATGTACAATCAGACGATTGTGTTCAGTTAAAATAGGCCTCAACCAACTTAAAAACTAAATTTACAAAACGTCAAGCCAATCTATTTAAACATTTCACAATTTCGACTAGGTAAGATATACAAGTTCTAAAACTCATGATTGTTAAAATGAAAAATTCTTTGTCAGAAATACTTAAGAAAATTTATTAAATAGCTAAAACTTTCCACTAACAGTCAAAGGTTATGCGCAAATGGAAAAAGTTAGTAAACGCTTTTTGAATTTCTACTCTAAGCAAAGTATTGTTTATTTAATTTCACAAGCTTAGTGTAAAAGGAAATTCAAATTTCAAGGTTAATATAAGATTTAATATATTGTAAGATCTTTTGGCTATATGATTGTTTTCTAAATATTCAAAAAGGATTGCAGCTTCTAATCTTCTCGGTTTACGAGCTTGAATAGCACAGTAGAAGTTGTGGTTAAAATATGGTTAAACTTGTTTCTTCTTTTTTCCATTATAAGAACTAAAAATACAGTTTAAAATATAGCATAAAATATTGTATAGTTTAGTATATTCATAGAAATTAATCGGCACGAAGATTTCGTGGTATTTTTTGCAGGCCTGACCAAAAATATCACATTGGGTATAAAAAATACAATTAGAATCGTCAACTATACAGCTGTTCACGTGAAGTAATCATAATGGCAATATTATTAGACGTTTTATTGCATAAAGCGGTCTAATTGAAGGCAAGAGGCAGAATTGAAGCAATTAGATTGTCATTTTCCAAAACGTTCCTGATTAATCGGTTTGTACATTAGAGGCCAGAAGTGCCTCATTCCCAATCAGAGATGTCAAAATCGTTCGGATTCTTGCAATATTCGAGCTGTTTTAATTTTTGCAAATCCAATAGCCGGGACTGCAAGACACTAATAACATAGCATTGGTTTTTTAATGAATGAATATTACATTAAAATATAATCTTCAAATTTATTAAATTAAAAAACAAAAATAACTATGAAATGGAATTAACTTAACGCAAATAGGAACATAAACTAATTATCAGGAATCGGCCATCATTACTTATCTTAAATGGGTTGGTAATGTGATCAGAAACTGTAATAAAGATTTGATAACTATTGGTCATTAGGGTGTAAGGCGGAAACTTCGCAATTAAAGCTCGATAGCGGAACGCTGATCTATACTTATCCCTTAATATGATTAATATCATGTTATATAGAGTAAAATTAAATCTAACCTTATGAATGTATACGACACAGCTATACAAGTACCGTAAGTAAGTTACGTACCAGAAAACTTTTCATTACCCCCCTTTATTTGTCACATACCATTCAAAGATTCCACTATCTTTGTGGTATAATTTTTTTTTGTTGATTTCAAATTTAGTCTTATTCTACCATCACTTTCATTTAGACTTAACTTTGCTACGTACAATAAAGAAATGGTTTAAAAAAAGCGTAGATGGTTTCTACTAAGAATTGAAGAGATTAAAGGATGAAAGGGCAATACAAATATAAATTTCGAAAAAGATTGAGTATAAATTTATTTTTTCTGTAATAGCCATCAACATGAAAAAAATTTTTTTTTTGAGTAACATGACACGTTCATCCTCCATTCCCTTCAATCAATGCTGAAAAAATAGTACCAGAGTATTAGCTATTTAAATCACGAATACTTGGGTAGATGGTAGCATGGCATTCCTATATATAATTCAGTCCAACAGTCGTTACTTGGCAACTGTGTACACCTGTAGTAATTGCTTGACCAGAGGCAAACAATAATAACGTCAATCAACGCTCAAATAAGGTTAAAAGTAATAGGGGAGCATAAAACCACGCCCCAGTAAATACTGATTCCGACAATCACTGCCGATTTTCTATTAACTTTTTTATCAAATATAAAATTTTCCTCAAAGTAGTATCTTTCTATGAAAAACAGTTGTATTGGAATGCAGATATTTTTCGCGTATGGCGTTTCCACTAAGCTCGTGACGATACAAGAAACATTTTGTACAAACTAACCCGATTTTATGAAATGCAGTGACAAAGCTGTGATTTAACTTTAAATCCGTTTTATCAGCAGTTTCTTAGAACACAAGAAGAATATCTTACCAACAGGGGAGGAAAATAACACAGGTTTATGAGTCATTGGAGGGAATCGCTCATGCCTGAATATATTCTTGGTTGACGAAGGTTTTTTTGTAAATGCTTTTAAAAAGTATTGTCTTGGCGTGAAGCGACTAAAGGAATGATTTTGGCACCTTTCACAACATAGGTGTGTCAAAAAAAATATTTAAACAGTGGTCATTGTCGACACTCGAGTGCATTAACTTATGATCACAGCAAACACGTATCGGCCAATTTCTTGTGAAATTATTTGTGAAATAATACATTCTCTTTTTGCTGTACAAAATACCGAAATCGATATCGTATAACCAATTGGAGAACTATATCTCCGTTTAATTAATATATCAGATTATTGAATATCAAATTCAACCAGCTCCAACGCAAAATGTGATCATATATATTCACCATACCATACAATTATTTAACAGTTATTTCTTAAGAATTTATAACACTGCGGTATCAAATAAACCTTACAGAATTAGGCTATACTTCATTGGCGGGTTTTCATAGAAATCGTTTATTTTTGATCTACTGTATTGCTATTAAAATTATTGATTGTTTTATTCAAAATAAAATAATTTACGTTACAGATTGTACGGACTAAATGTTTCACGTGCAACACAAAAAAAAACGGTAGCACGTTAAATTTACTGCTATGAACAATCACTGCGGTGTTTGCCGTAAATCATTCACTGGAAAGATAAAAATTAAACTCGAATTTTGAACCGCTTGACTATATTTTACCGTTATAAAGCTTTCAACACTAGATAAACACCGTGTAACTATCGCTTTCTCTGAGATGTAATAATTGAAGAACTTTATGTTCACATTCGGATAGAGTTCGATAGGTTAATTTTTTCATAACATTTTCTCTGCCCGTTTGAAAGACATCTCATTTTATATATTATCGAGCAAATTGTTCAAAATTTCTTTAATTTTATTGCTTTTATTAAATGATGCGCGTTTGATTAGGGTCTTTTTATGATATATACATTACTGCGACCTTTGAAGGTGAAAGCGTTCGCTACATCTGCCGAAGTTGAAGTGAGCGAATTTTATAATTATTTTTGCATAATTGAAAACAGAGTTTTCTGTTTACTACTTGTGGTTTTACACCTGCATAAAGAAAACTTTTCCATACAAGATGAATTTTGATTTCGAAACACCTGATAGTGAACCGGGTTCAACGAATAGATTATACGATTTAATTTTTAACTAGGTGAGAGAGATTGCCATGTTCGTTTCATGTTATGTTTCGAGCAATAATATTATTAAATAGGTTAATTAAGATAATTAGCTGAATTTTTTATCATTTTACGCTGACCACACAAAGATTGCTCGTAATAAATCCATTATGTCAGTGGTGAGGGATCTTTTATTGAAATAAAAAGATTTTTGCTCGCTGTAAAAGAAAACATTCACAGCCGAATATAAAGACACGACCGCAGAGAATGTATATTAAATAGCAGCTGGATAATTTTCTTTGAGCTATAAAAATATTTGTTTAAGTTACATGCTTAAAAACGATGAAAATATTGAGCATAAGTAACATAAAACGTTTACAGGTTTAAAGCCTCAATTGGAGAGTAATCATCGACACAAAAGATGATACGACGAATAAATTCGACTTTTTTTAGAAGCTGTAGTAATTATATGGATATATCCCAAGCAAGCGATCATGATTATTTTTTTTAATAAATGTTATTCGTTTATGTACATAACGATGATCGAACATTGACAATTTGTATCGTATTTTTAAAAAGTAACTTACGTCTAATATGTAAAGAGATAGCTATAAACCAGTGGCACTCACTAAAAAATTTACTGTGGCCGTATTGTAAACATCAGCGGCTTATGGAAATGTCTCGTGGCCGCAGCAAATTTCTATATTGAGATGTAATAAAATTTGTAGTTGCACTTTTAAAAAAATGTATCCTCAACAAGTTAAATGTATTTAATCAATTTGATCATTCAAATATTTTTATACATTAATTTGTAGTAACATATTTTATACAAAATGTAAGTATTTACTATTAAGCAATTGGTTGCTGCAGCAAAATACTCTGGTTGCATCATAAACACACATGAAAAAAAATGTTATTCTAATTTAGTAAAAAAAAAAACAATTCTTTTGCTTACATTATAAAATATCTTTTAACGTTCCTTGTAAGAAATAAGTTAAATGCCCGTTACGAAGTGTAAATGTTCATCCATCGAATATAAATGAGTTTTTTTTGATTTAATTACATGTTTAATTTCATTTCTAATCATACTAAATCGAAACTCTACCGGTAATTAATACAACACGATTTCTGTTTACTTCCAAGTTACTGGCAAAAAACAAAGATAAGTTTCTCAAATCAAACTGTTTCAAATTTCTGCCTTACACGGCTGATTCTCCTAGTTTACAGTTAGTGATTACGTCATCACACAATATTATACAAATTGAACGGACGCAGATGACCAAGAAAATATCCGACGTCGTTTCGTTGTTGTTTTGATGGAATATATTAAAAGTTCACGTTTCGCTCTGGGCTATACCAGCAGATACGACTCCATTTGAAGGAAATATATACAAAGCGCACATAGCACAAATCACAATACGTTAGAATTCCATGCATTTTATTTTTAATTAAATTTTGATATCAACTAGGCGTCACCCTGTCGAGAATCGTAGTGTGTGATAAAGGAAATGAGAACATATGACAGTAGTATTATTGAATACAATATGCATTTTATTACCTATGAAAATTTTTCACTCGTTGTTTTGATAAGTTTTTCATTTTTATTTCAGAACTCTTAATAGAGTTTTCCATTTGAATTTACTTTGATTGCAAAATTATAACTAAAAGGTCCTTAACATTTCATTTGTAAAGTATTTTATTTCATTTAAATATTTCAACTTTTTAAGCGTTTGGTTTATTAATTATTAACTCAAAAAATTGTATTAATAGCTTTGTTTATAACTTGTAATATATCAGTAGATAATGCTCGCAATGAGCTAAACCGGTCCTGATCATACAATATATATTGTGGAAATAGTAATAAAAATGTAAAATATAATACACTGTTTGAATTGGCATTTACTTGGTAGAACTCCATTGTAACACGGTAAAAAAATATCAATGTATTTTAGTTCAACAAAATTTCAAAGATATAGTTGATAGCTATGTCGGCCTACCATCGTCAGAAATATAGTTCTGATTAGAAAAAATAATAATAAATAGAAGAAATATAAGAAAAGAATAAATAGAAGAAATAGCCATCGTTAGAACTACTTCTGACGATGGCGTGAGCCGAAATAGCTATCAACTATATACTGAAAATTTTGTAGAACTAAGATACATTGCTATTTTTTCACCGAGTTCAAATATAATACTTTTCAGCAAGAAATGACCGTTAACACTTCAAAAGTGAACAATACACTGAAAGTCGAGTATTTTTTTAAATCTGCAATATAAGATCAACTGTATACAATAGATTCTACTATGATTTGGCGATATAATTTTTGACAAGAAAATGGTACAACGTTGAACAATGGATGGGATAGAAATATCTGTAAAAAAATACTTTAGGGTCGATGGAATTAGAAGAAATCATGATGTATTCTAAGATTTTCAAGAAACAAAAAAAATGATAACTACAAAAATTTATTTGGAGATTAGTGGTAATCAACGTTTATATTGCTTTCGATTGAAAAATTAAATCATTGCTCAATATTTTTTATGATATCGGCAATTCACAGCTATATTACTTTGAGTAGAAAAGATAAGTTTATTAGCATCATATATTTATTTAATATACTTTATTTAGATTGATTATCATTCTAATAAAAGACATCCGTCGTAATCCGTTTTTAAATCATCTATTTCTAAATAATCCATGACAATTAAGATTTGAAGTAATGATTGAGTCATCGATAGATTCCGTTTGCAATACATGCCGATGTTTAGATAAAAAGTTAGAAATCAGTTTATGGATAAAGCAAGACACACGCTATTAAATAATTAATCAAAGTTATTTTAAGTCTCTCAACGGAATAATATTGACATAATTTCATATTCTACAATAGCTTCCAAAGCACTCGACGATTCTAAATAATCTAAATCACCGAACCTGGTGAAAGTCTCCGTCGCAGATCTTTACTGGATAATAAATTGAAAGTTTTTAGTACTATCTTCACAATTTTATAAATTTATGATCAGGACTGCTTTCGCTAATGCTCGCGATGAAAAATGTGTTTTTATTATTTAAAATATAATGTCTTTTCACACCTTTCAAAAAGGTCACAAATGTTGTTAAGTCATAACCGTTTCTCCTTCCACTTTTTATACAGTCAACAAAAAAATCACTCTTAATTTCTATTGTGTTAAATAATTAATATGAAACCATAGGAATCACCACCAAAGGTCAAAAGTACTTTTCAAAAAGTGATACACGTGCAACTTACACTTAATTAATTAATCAATATACTTTGAATAATTAAGACCATAAGTTTTGTAAGTTCGTAAACAAATCGTTGTTACATTGAAAATTGAATAGCAAGGTAAAATATTAAGCTTATAACGTTGGTAGTAAGAGAAACGACAATATAATGTGATATTTTCGGTCCTGAATCATTATTATAAAAAAAAGCTTCGAAATATTTCTCATTTGTCGCTCGAACGTGATCACCTTCGAAATAAATATGTATGAATGTCCACATACTATTATATATAATATTATATTGAATGCGAAAACAAACTTTAAAGTTAATTTTTTAATTAAGGGGCTTTATTTAAATCAATTTAGTAGCGTACTAAAAAAAATATGTGATAAACTTTAAATTAAAGTTTAATCATCATAATTTACTGATATCAAATTTGAATTATTGAAACGATTCCGCCATTCGTTTTCAATGCATCAAATTTAACAATGAAATTCCATATTAGATTATAAATTACTACTATTTTCAGCAAAAGTAACCGAATTGAAAATAACTATGTTAATAACGGCCTTGAAATTTGATCGAAAATTGAAAGAAGATATCGCTAGTGTACCAGATCATATTTGGGCATTTTTTTAACGGAAACCCATGAAGGAATTTGTAAAAATAGGGGAGTTTTATTTTAACCATTTTTAGGGCGTTACTGAAAGTGGGTAAATTTATTATTTAATATAATGGGTCACTTTTTGCAATTTTCAAAAGACAAGCACATTGATTTTTTGCGACAGTTTATCCTTGTCCATCTAGAATAAAATTAAAATAAAAAATCTTGTTTTTATAACACTGGCGTTAAGTAATTGTATTATGGTAAAGTAGGTGCGGTTTCAATAATTTTAAGAAATTCGTCGCCAAGTCGTCACGTGATATTCCAAAGATTTGGTGACATGGCGACGCAATGTATACAACAAAAGAAAATAACAGTATACATAGCTGGGTCATACAGTTGGAGAAAACAAGGAAAGTTTCAACACAGCAGGTTTAATCGTGATGATAAATATGGCCAGATACGAACACAAAACCTGTTGATATTTCTGTATGAACAGACACACTAATAGCTAACAATATTTCACGGAACCAAAAGGTCAGAACAAACATTAAATATACCATACAAATAATTTATTACATCATGATATCGATAACTTTAAAATCTAATGGGTCCGATAGTAACACTTTTATGCCGTTTAAAAAACCATAATACGCCAATCAGTTTCAAAAATCTTTTTACCTCATTTTGTTTTATGGTAACATGTCTATTTCAAAATTTTAATTAATTTATACTAAAATTTTGTTCAAAAATCGTGTCATCAAGTTAGTTAACCAATTCTGGTTTCAATGTCATTCAGGAACAGGGAATTCATATGTTAATTGCTTGCATAATCAATGTATTTCAGAGTCAATAATGACTGCCCTGTCCATAGTGTTAGTCCATTTAAATCAGTGGTCTCCAAACTCAATATGGATGCGAGCTACTTTCAGAATTTGACATTGTCTGATGAGCTACCTATACATATTCCTTCTTTATAAGTGGTGATACAAATGAGCGAGAGAGAGAGAGACAAAGTGTATGGTGCAGTTCGCATCAATCGTAATACATCTCTGACCGCTTCTCTATTTTACTTCGTTGTACGAACTGTTATGCCAAAAAATAATATTACAACGGCAAACTTTCAAGCATTTTCTTGAAATTTAGCTCGATTATTCTTTTTATTTTCGGAGTTCAATAATAAAATTTTATAGACAAATTTATATTGCGTAGATCTTGAACCATTTAAATCGTTTTGGATTATTTTTTAAATCTAGAATCAAGATCAGCGATACTCAACCTTTTTTACTCGGCCACACGAATGTTACTTTGGCCACAACCAATAGCAGATTATGCATTTGGGTGATTTTTAGATAAATATAAAATGATCCATTCGAAATCTCTTTTATCAATCAGAAATTTCTCATTAAAAATGTCTAATGGGGACCGATAGAATAATGATTTGAAGAATGACATTCAATATATTTATACAATAATGTTATTTTTTGTTATTTCGTAGGGATTTAATGTTAAATATATATATATATTTTTTAAATAATAAAAACACATTTTTTAGTTTTTTTTTACTATTTTTTCCATTAAGTAGTAAGTGTGGGTTATTTTCGTCATTAAAATTTCCCACTCATTACTTCCTTATTGATTGTTCAGAGCTCCTAATGGATTATTGATTTACCATAATTGTAATTGTAATTCTTAATAAGTGATTGTGAACATTTAATTTTTATACTAATTTACTTTATTTGTATCAATATTGTATGATTCTATGTAAATCGTTTCCTAGTTCTTGAACCCATGGTTTTGTACACCTGCTACTTTAACTCAAATTAATTTTTTGTTTTGTATAAATAGACTTGTTTGTAAATTGTATTCTATCAGTTGATAATGCTCGCGATGAGCGAAACCGGTCCTGATCAAAAAATATATTGTGGAAATAAGTACTAGAAAAATGTGTTTTTATTATTTAAAATATTCTAGATATATCTGGTTGACAATTACTACATACAGCAAATGATGGTTGCCCACAAGATCTTTGCGCTTATCGATATCTAGTAAAGCACATTGCTGGCCTAATAAAAGCGATTAAGTTGGACGATGCGTTGTGATTGTAATTAGGTGGAAATCCACGAAGAACCGTCTGGGTTGTATAGATTTGTTTGTACGAATAATCGAAGGTTTACAGTACATATAATATAAGAATGACTTTGCAAATAGCTTCAAACATAATAAACCTTAATGTATTATTTTCATAGAATTTTTTTTTTTTTGTGTTATTTTACGAGACACGGCCCGATTAATATGAATTGTATTGTTTAATAAACATTGTAACGATCATAATTGGTACGACTCAATCAAACTGCTTAAATTGAAAACCTTAAAAATTATTCTACATATCTGTAAAAAAGGCACGTGATTTAATGTTAATTAACTAAAAAACTGTTATATATACCGCCATTCACTTTTTGAATAATTTCAAAGTATTTAATTATCAGATCACTATAAGTGGAATTTCCTTTCTCAGTCGGTAGACTAAATAAAGGATATCAGTTACATAACATATCTGACGATAAGTGAATGGATTAACACAATTTGATCTACTTTTACACCGAAATAACGCGTTCATTTATTATAATAGTAGATCGTGTATTTTTTAATAACAAAACACGGTCACCGCAGCAGGACCGGTAATATTGTGTGAGCACACCCATCTTTGGTGTATCTATGACATTAGAAGGAGATAGTAGGACAGGAAGAGTGAGGCAGGAAACATGCTGAGTACTTATCTACGTGAATGTCCAAAACAGCAGCTGTGTGAAACATTTTTTTTGAAGATTGTCGCACGACATTATGCCTGGGTACAAATAATTCACCGCAATTATAATTCATCACATTAAAAGAATTATTACTATGTATTTAAATTGCAGTGCGTTTTTTGCAGTTTTTTTTAATATCAGTAAATTTTAAAGTCATCGTCATTGCAATATGTAATTTCAATAATTGGCGAACTTCTTTATACGTCCTAAAGAACATTGCTAAGGAAAGGAAAAACCAAATAAAAGTTGAATTCTTCAATATTTTTTTCAGCGATTACAATTTTATTGTTTTTTTTTTTTTTACTATTGCTTCCAAAGGTGTTTATGTAACGTTAGGTTTGATTTATCTAATAGATAAATTTCAACTATTTTTTAAAGCGCCTGTGATGTATGATTTAAGTCTCACTGAAGCTGTCTTATGTTTGGAATGATTTTTTTGTACTTTACTCATAAGTCCACACATCATAGATATTATAAATACATATATATATATATATATTAAGTATTTTACCAAACTACTTAATGAAATTAATATAGACGACAATAAAAATAATAGAAATTAATTTACAAACTTTTTATAAAAACAACATTGTATATAATTCAATTTATAGACAGGGGATGTAGCCTTACTTGGCAAATAAAAATCTCATTCAAAGCACAACCGCGTAGCTAATAGCCTGTTAATTTAAAACGGTTCCTGTGTTTGTTCAAAATGGAATATATGCATGCTAATTTATTTTATTGTTGTATTAGGTAACGCACAATAACCAACTACCAAAATAACAATATATTATATTACAAGAGTTCGTTCCTTATTAAAAATATTTTACTCTCTAACAATTTGCTGTCTCGACTGTAAGCAAGTACGAAAGATAATTTTATCAGTCAGCAATAATATAATATTTCACCCAAATTATGTGCTGATAATCTTCAGCGAGTAATAACATAATTTATAATACTACTAATTTATAAAACAATCATAAAACTTTGATGAAGCTTACAGTTTACAATACAAATATTGACGATTACTGACTCAGCCATAAAATCATACTTTCCTTTGAAAGAACTAAACGGCCTTGGAGGGCAGGAAAGAGATAAAAACACGCAGAGTGAGAGATGATAAGTATTTTTTAGAAGATCCTTTGATTAATCTCTTTGGAAGTCTTGTCATGTTTGAACTATAAAATCTTTTTATGATCCTCACTACTTGACCTTTTGTGGTACTCTTGTATATAGCGTAGGTGGATCATTACATATTAACAATAACGAGAAAGGTTATATGTACATCTTACGTTGTAATTTAAAAGCGGTAAAATATTATAACAATAATTCTAGTAAAAATGCATATTTTTGAAAAGTAGCCGACATGCGTTGAATATGCTTATTACAAAATATTTTTTACAGTTACTTTTATATATATTTTAAAATTGAAATTTGACATAAAGCGTTGATTAAATTATATTATTCATCGTCATTCTAACTACTCATACTATCATAACAAAGGTTTTTCTATTATTTTATTGTATAATTCCACTATTACCGCGCAAAACGGGGGTCTGACGTACACCAAACTCTTTTTTTTACACGGTAGATATGTTACACCAAAAACCGTCAAAAACCATGATGATGGTTTAAAATATGTCATGGACTTTATTGATTGAATTGGCATTTACTTGGTAGAATTCCATTATAACACGGTGAAAAAAAAAGCAATGTATTTATAAAATTTTGTAGAACTAAAATACATTGCTATTTTTTCACCGTGTTGCAATATAATTCTTTGTGGGAATTGTGTTTTAGTGTCGAATTGTGTGCCTTTTTTCGGCCGTGTAATTTCAAAGCATTGTAAAAAGTTAAGAGTATTATTATAAATAATTTTTCAAACAAATGAAACATAACCGAGCTTTATAGGGAAAGAAAACTGTAGTTTTTATTTTGTTATAAAGTTTGATTTAAATCCGAGAAAGAATTGAATGATACAACTATTTTAAACTATGGGTCTGGTTTTGAAAGGAATACTGAAATATAGTGACACCGATAAGTGACGTTACAATATTTTGAGTATAAATCGAGAAATATTAGCATACATTTTAGATAGTCTATGGACGGGGGTGGATAGCCTGTTAATGTTTTATTGTCGAAGCCTCCACGAATGAATAATGAATAATCGATGAAAGTTAAATATGGCAATCGAGCATAAATAATCGACTAACGATTTATTGTTCGCGAGAGAACCGATTCAATGTAAATTGAAAAAAAATATTATGTGATGTTTTACGGCCTGGGTTTGCATACGCAATGAGTATCAAAGGAGATTGGATTGTGGGTGCAAAAATAACACGGGTGCAGGTGTTAATAGTATTGGTTGATTTCAAAGATTCAATTTTTTTAAACTCTAGAACATTAACAAATTGAGAAATATTTAAATATATTTTTCTAACAGCCTTAATTTTGTTTTTAAGTTAGCGCGAGTAGTCAAGGAATAATAATGAATAATTATAAATTTTTCAGACAAAATTTCACAATTTATTTATTCTGAAGATGTTTCACAAAAGATACGGAGTAGAATAAAACAAATATCGATGCTAATAATAATTATTCATGTGTCAAAAAAATAAGAATTGAAATATAATGAGGCCAGGAGCGCTAATAGAAAAAAAACTCATTTACTTGGTATTTAAATAGTTGCTTAAATAATACTATATTGTTTCTTTTGCTTTGAGATATTTAATTATTGTTTTGATTCGAGCCTTGTGCATCAGACATTGTATTCAAATGCTTCGCCAATGATCAATGCAAATAAAAGACCGAGTTTGTCTGAAAGCTGAAGTAGTTCCAATTAACCTTCGCGCAATTGCACTTGAATAATAATCAATTTACAGCATTGTTTCGATAAGATATAAACACCTACGCCACAATTGAGTATGATAAATTATTACGTACTTGAAAACAAAGAAATGCCATATGTCATCTATGATGGATTTGAACTTTACATTCGCCGGCATTATTGGTATGAGCTTCCGTGTTGCGATGATTGGTATTGGAGTGTTATTTTAATTATTTATATATTTTTAATTGGAAAGGAAGACTGGCGAAGTCTTCACACAACAGTTGATTGAAGCAAACTTATAATATTTTAAATAATAAAAACACATTTTTTTCACAATATATTTTATGATCAGGACTGTTTTTGCTCATCGCGAGAATTATCAAGTGATCAATTATTTTATTTAATATAGCATGCCTTTCCATAAAGAAATAACAACTAAACACCTTAAATGAAAATATATATTGAAGAAAAAGAAACAAATAATTATTTAAAAGTTGATTATACATCGGCGTTACGCATAAACGCAACATGCGAGTGCGTGTAATGGCAAGTATTAGATACAAACCGCAGCGATTTTTACTTTGTGAATTAAAATATTTGGACGAAACATGTTTTTAAATTTATTTCTAGAGCAGAAAATATCAGTGGTTCTTCTGTTCCGCCACCAACAGATTCATACCGGTGCGGTCACGAGACATTTCTATTCGGCAGTTGATAAATACAATGCGGCAACAGTATAATTTTACGTGAGAAACACTGATCAGAGCACATTAAGATGTTTCCCTTCTTTCGGAATTAAGAAACAAATTATACCTGCGCAATTACTGAGAAATATTTAATTTAAGTTAATGTTCATTAAAAAGAGGAAATGTCATATTTGCGCTTAAATACGCTTTAATAAACATTAAACAGGCTAGGGAATATATTCTTCCCACGTGAAAGTTGTTTGATTTTATCTAGTTTTGTTTTCTATATCAAATTTTGCAATTTTTTTTAAGTGCAAATAATTGCTTGCTATGTATAACTAATTATTTGTCACTATACGTGGCCTTGTTAAGTAATGGTTGAAGAATACTTACACGTTTCACCAAAAACATGCCAAGTATGTAAGACAGTTTTACGGCAGTGTCTAATTCAAAAATTCTTGACCAACATTACACGTAATTAATATTTACTGCATCCTAAACTCCAATTTTGAAAACAGCAGAACATTGTTGGTTTCTGTTTATAAATTATTTCAGCCGCATATGAGAAAATAAATTGCAACTAAAATAAGCCACACTGCAGTTGGCTGACTTCGAAAGAAACACGAAACGTGTTAATAATCGGTATTGTGTTCCGACATGAGTAAAAAGTAAACAGAAACATTCCGCAAAGATGTTTTTAGAATTGCGCGTGGAATCGGATATAAATAACCAGAGACCAGTAATGTGTGGAAAAGTTAAGTACAATAGTATGCTTCCAGTGTAATGTAAAATTAATTTTAAACTACACAACGCTCAGTGTCTGCAATAACGAAAGTCGGCAGTTTGTCAAGTAAGAAAAGCCAAATTGTCATAAAAACAAGATAATAAAGGTAACAGAGAGCGGTACATACGTAATGTTGTATATGTATAAGGATATATATTTTTAGGGGAAAAAAAGTTTAAGATGTTTTATTTAAAAATTGAATAAGAACACTCCATCCATTGCTTTTGATAGCTTTACTACATCTGGCAAATAATTACTTATTTTTAATTAAATACAATAAATGCAACTTATATTGACAAACGCGAGAGTATGCCGTGCGAGTCGAAGTTTGTTCAGTAGCTCTATTTCATAAACCCAAGGATGCTTGAGATGACGTGAAATTGGAGTTTACGTCTGAAGAGCTGCAAACGTCTTTGCAAAGAGCTGCTCCTGTCGAACCCTGGCCTAGTGGAATATATGAAACCACAGATAAGTCATAATGCATTTTACGTCATATTGAAGGGATATAAAGAACGACATACTTCGCAATAATAATATTGCATTTATGGTTAATGTTGATGCGGGATATAATCTACAACATTGATTACTTTTAAGCGTCACTTCTTGGTGTAAAGACATCGAATAATAAAGCAGAATGTTACATGCGATAAGCTACACCGTTCCTGATTTTAACATGATATTTTAACACGGTGAAAAAAATAGCAATGTATTTTAGTTCTACAAAATTATTTTTAACAAATATAGTTGATAGCTATTTCGGCTCGCGCCATCGTCAGAACTATTTGTAGTTCAGAATTTCAGAACTACTAGTTGTATGACAAATTGATCAAAATGATTTTATTGATTGATTTTAACACGGTGAAAAAAATAGCAATGTATTTTAGTTCAACCAAATTATTTTTTTAAGATATAGTTGATAGCTATTTCGGCTTATTAACTATTCTAAGGAATAAAAGGAAATATTCTCTAAATTCTGAAGATGGTGTGAGCCGAAATAGCTATCCACTATATTTGTTAAAAATAATTTTGTAGAACTAAAATGCATTGCTATTTTTTTCACCGTGATATAATGGAGTTCTACCAAGTGAATGCCAATTCAATCAATGATATTTTAAAATTGTGTGTTTATTATTAAAATAAATTCATTGATATGAATATAAATTATTTATGAATGTCAAATATTTCATTGGCCATATAAGTTATTTTAAAGTAAAATTATATTGGTTTTAATAACAGCATATTTATGTTGTTGCTTTAAAAATGGTATTTAACAACGAATATTAAAAAAAATATATACATTATCTAGTGCTATCTTTTAAACATCTTATGGAGATAATCAAAAATTGAGGTGTTATTTTAGTCCAAAAAAATGGTTGATACACAAAAAATTCGGCACAATTAAGTCTCTTATATTTGCAAGTAATCAACACTCTGCAAATAGTCGTCGTAAAAGTTGAGAATATAGAAGTTAAAAGTTTGAGGAAGAGTCCGATTTTTATTTTACTTAAAAAAAACTTACAAAGTAATATGGGATATTTCGACAGCTGTAGCAACATATAAAACCACTCATACGTAAAATTTACGATACAAGTAAATGTCTTTCTTCTCGAGTTAATATAAAGTTCCTCTAATTATGTCTCAATTGAAATAATTGTCCTATTAAATCCGGCGGTTTATAAAAAGTATATAGTTTGTAGGAATTTTTTTCTTTTAATAAAACCAAACGCACTAAAGTTTAGTCAAAATGAATCCCTTTTTGAATTACAGTTGCAGGCCGATTGATCAACCCTTCATTTTGCAAAAAGAATGGGGTTGAATTTTATAACTAGTTCTTAGCAATTATCTACATTTCCCCTTTAAAATAAGCTGAAGGAAAGGGGGGTAGAAACGTAACGTAAATTATTCCATATCGGATCATAGAATAAAGAAAAAAAAATAACCAATTTTGCTGCAAAACTTGTTTATAGTAAATTATGATTTGGAAGGTTAGAGTGATAAAATGCATTTGACTAATTTTTGCATTGCTACTAAATTGCATTGGTATAGGATATGTATGTTATATATATTATATGTAGAAAAACCGCCTCCCTATCTACAAATATAATACTTCACACTAAGAAGTCAGAACGTCACTTTGCAATTCGAGTGAAAATTAATAAGTTTAGATTATGAGTGACACAGTAATAATGGATGAGCGATGTGACGTATCCCCTCTGCTTTATTAGTCTCTGGTCTCTGGTGGATATACGTTCTACAGTAGCCGAAAGGTACGCTGGGTTAGGTTTGCTTTTTGAGGTAGGACGAATACATCTTTCGATTGCTCTCGAGAAATACTTTCTGGGAAGATAAACACAGACTGAAACAATACGGCTGTTCAACTAGAAGGAGGGACTAAGTATTTCAAATATATCGAAACTGTTTGGGGAAAAACACATACGAGGACAAGGGAATACGGGATAACTACAAGATGCTGTTATAATAAAGGAATTTGTATCGTTGAAACTTCGCACGATTCCACATTTTTGTCACTAACAACAATGGTTCCACCTTTTGCCATCTTCAGGCATTTTATCACACGAATGCAACAGAACTGATGGAATCGTACGAAGTTTTAACAATTCAAATTTGATATTAAAATTCTATCAAGTACCATCAGTCGATATTATAAATAATATAAAGAATTTATTTATGTTATCGACTGAAGGTGCTTGATGGAATTTCAATATCAAATTTGAATTGTTGCAATTTTGTACGATTCCACATGTTTTGTCACTAACGACCCGGGTTTCGCCTTTCGGCATCTTCAGGCATTCTATCACACGGATGCATGGACAAAACATGTGGAATCGTAGAAAATTGTAACAATTCAAATTTAATATAAAGAAGTTTTTTTTTAAATACAATAATGTTGGTATTATAAGACCCCCTAAATGATAATCTCTGACAAAATTTATGCGGGACGAACACTTTCATTGTCAGTTGTCAGTTGATAATTTTCGCGATGAGCGAAACCGGTCCTGATCAAAAAAAATATTGTGGAAATAAGTACTAAAAAATGTGTTTTTATTATTGAAAATATCATGCCTTTTCATCAAGAAGTGACATTTAACACCTTAAAAGTCTTAAATTAAGGGTTAAAATACCGAGTAAATATTTTGTTAGGGCAGTGCAAGACATTGCCATTTCGAGATAAACTGTAATTACATACAGCATTGAAAAAATATTATTGATAATAATTGACAATATACATAAATGATTTGTAGGTCCGATACAGTAGATTTTTAAGCATTGACTCTTAGTTTTTAATAAGACACAGTTCTCCGAAAATGCTTCTATTAAAATATTTTGGTACACGAAAGAATACTGATGTTTAATTTTGCGAATAGAGGCACGATGTTTTTTCTGAATGTAAGTTTTCCTTTTAACTTTTCAATGCTATGGGCATAGTATTTATTTCACGCCGCAGAGAAATGTAAACAATGAATTCCAAGTAAATCGAGGCACAGGATCTTAGGAAACAATTTAAAACAATAGAACAAGGCGACGTAAATCACACGTTTCGCTTTTCATACGCGCGTTAGCAAACGCTTTGGTAAAACCAATAAATAACAAATAGTAGTTTTAAATTTTTACAAAAATTTATGCAAATCAAACGACGGGTGTGAAAATACTTGGAGCGTTTTGCAAGCTAAATGAAATCATTCTTTTCAACAATGGATAATGATTTCTTACGATGACGATTAACATCTGTTTATCGGGAATTGTAATTATTGAGCAGTAAATTTTTAGCCAAACCATACAAATATCTTAAATATGACAGTATAAAAATACTTCGCATAGTATTATATTTATTATTCCACGCATAAATAGATAGGGTTAGAGGCATAATACGTTAATTTATTTTTTTGACTGATGGTGCTTGGTAGAATCTCAACATGAAACTTGAATGGCTAAAACTTTGTTGTTGTTGTTTTTGTAAAACCTAAAAAAAAACCTTACAAAACATGAGGAATCGTGCAAAATTAAACAAAAAAAACACGTCAAAAATTAATTGAAGATAGCCTTTTTTTCTTTATACAATATTTCTATAGGTTTTGTTTCGCAAATGTTTTTTTGCCTATCATAATGAGAAAAATAGTCAAACTACATTCATAATTTTAAACAACCAACTTGTCAGAAATGTTTTGCTTTTGGGGTGAAAATATTAAATGATAGATTAAAATAAATATATATTGATAAAATAACTGTATTATAAGCTGGAAGATACGGATGATCATGTCACTTTTCTTTCATATTACCAAAAAATAAACAAAGAAGGATCATAAAACAAGATTAATTCTGTAAAATAAGACAAAAGCTCTAATAAGTAAACCGGCTAGAATGACAAAATTCCCAAACCAAAATATGAACGTAGGGCTCAAGATTAATGCTATCACAGCAAGGAGTTCATTCTGCGAAAGTGAGCTTGCCACAGGCAGATATTTTTTAACATAATTAAATACAGAATATTACGTATACGATGACAATAACAAATCACATAAAATATTCGCATTAATTTATGACATTCTATCTACCCAATTTTAAATATGATAAAAATATGTTTGTAGCGCGGGAATCCACCCCGTCACTTTATAAATAGCTATCATCCACATTTTGGTTTCGTTAGTAAATCTATTTTTTAGGAAAATTACTTTGTTAGATATAAGCAGTATCATGAGATGTACTAATACATTTTTGTAGTGTTTTAAATTTGTAATACGGTGAAAATATAGCAATGTATTTTAGTTCTACAAAATTATTTTTTAATATATTATAGTTGATAGCTATTTCGGCTCAAGCCATCGTCAGAACTATGCTTAAACGCACATTTGCTTATCTATATATAGCTGCATAGAAAAGGTACGCAATACATTTTCTCTTCTGTTTAAACGACCTAGCTTGTTTCTTGCTCGCGATAAAACTAAAAATTGTAAATGAAACTAAAAAGGCGGCTATAACAAGTTTACATATGGCACGGAAATGTTCCATTTCGGAGATAAAACGGCACCCCGTAGCGGGTTAAGCAATGGTGATCGACATATATTAGTTTGTTCGTTAAGAATCCTTTGTGATAGTTGATATCTATTGATTTCCAGCTGTTCTAAGGCCGCCATCTTGCGACCTTTATTAGAAAGATGCAAACATTTGCGATGCGCTGAGTTTGAATTTATATTATGTGATTATTTTATAACGTGATTAGCGAATTGTGAATCTGTTTTTTTATTACTGTTTAATGATCTTACATGTAAGATTACACTTATATATAGATAAGCAAATGTTCGTTTAAGCATAGTTCTGCGATGGCGTAAGCCGAAATAGCTATCAACTATATCTTAAAAAATAATAATTTTGTAGATACATTGCTATTTTTCATCATGTTATAATGGAGTTCTACCAAGTGAATGCCAATTCAATCAATAAATTTTAAATTTGTATCAAAACTTAAGAGGAAGTGTTAAGCGATAACACCTAACGATCAAGTAGTCTAGGTTTAAATCTCCGAAAGTTTGACATCAAATTTGGAAAGTCTCAGCTTGAGATCTGGAACATAAATCTTGGTGGTGCTACTCAATAAAAAAAATAGTAGAATCGATTTCATGCGATTTGAAGTTTCCATATATATCTGCCCAAGATTATAAATGTGGATTTAAGACTATACGAATATAACTCGATACATTTAAATGTTATTCTATAAGCAGTGTAAACAATACGGTAATCGTGTTTGCTTTAGTTAACACGATGGAATAATTTAAAATATTTGTTAGTAGGCAAAAAAGCGGCACTTAAAAAGTATACATAAAAACCAGATTCGTTTCGTGAGTATTTTTTTTGGCAAATAAAACAGGTATGGCTTTATGTGTGACAGCAAAAAGCTGCGTTATGTTTAGGCATAGATATGTATATACGCGGGAATCGAGGCCAAATCGTTTTCCAATATCAATTACGTGTTCAATTCAATGCGATTATATGTCGGGCAATAGAAATACAAATACATTTGCGTATTCTATGCAATTGATGGCAAGACGAATGGTAAATTCGTTCACGGTAGCCATAGCGGTTAATTGGTTAATGTTATATTTGTTTGTATTCACATCAAATGAAAATCCCGCCCAAAACTTTGTGGTATATTAAAAAAAAAAATTGATAATTTTGTTATACCAATTGTGTGTTACTTAGAGGTGTGTTACACGTGTTTCGCATCCTTGAAAAATTTCTTCAGATTAAAGTTATTTTATTATTTATTAATAACGTAAACAGTGAATCACATTTATAATTTAATGAAATATGTGGTAGATATTTTAAGATTAAACATAGACAACATGAATGTCTCGACAATAGTAAGTTTTCATAATTTGCAAATAAAACAATTAATATTCATTATTTTTAATTAATAGTAGTTATGATAATTACTACTATTAACTTATAGTTCCACCCACTCGTTTTACATTTAGAACTAGATTCGCTGATTACGTTCGTTTATTTGATACATACACGATACAAAAAATCAAAAATTAGGACATATGATAGCAATAAAGTAAAATATACTAGCTCGTAAAAAATCTACTTTAATACATTAAAAATTACTATTCACATGAACTCACTCTCTTACACATGTAATATGTCGACATCCAATATCAGAATTATCATATAGTTAGTGTGAAGAAGTTTCTAAGAGATGCGAAACACGTCTTTCATCTAGTAAAACATCAAGCGGAATAACAAATTAATCGATTTTATTTAAAAAAAAACGTATCGGATGACAATATTTTTTTGTTTACATCTGGTATTATCCCGGCTATGGAAACAATGCGGAAAGTCCAAATAAGGAATAACCTTTTACGTGTAACGTTATGACGTGTTTTACAATTGTGGTGAGTACTTGGGTGTTGAAATGAACTGAAAGAAAAAAAAGTTTGGTTCAGATATCATACTTTAATTACATCAAATCGATCAGGCAAAAAATGTAAACCATATCTCCTAATTACTCAGCACAAACTTTCTTCCGCCGAGTTAGCGTATGCGTGACTAAATTTTTGACGCAAGAGCCAATTTTTTTGCAGGCTACCCAAATATTTAATCAGCCTTGTCAATAACTGCAATGATAAGATTTGCCAATTAATTTTATTTGCACGGAACTCATACTTCCGTTCGTTCATTTATGATTACTGTAAAGTAGCAGAAAAAAATTATTTACGAAAAAATGCTTTTTGTAATAAATGAATAACTATAATAGAGCATATACAATATATTGTATGAAAAATTGATCAAAATGTTTTTATTGATTGATTTTAACACGGTGAAAAAAATAGCAATGTATTTTAGTTCAACCAAATTATTTTTTTAAGATATAGTTGACAGCTATTTCGGCTTATTAACAATTCTAAGGAATAAAAGGAAATATTCCCTAAATTCTGAAGATGCGTGAGCCGAAATAGTTATCAACTATATCTTAAAAAAAAAATGGATAACTAAAATACATTGCTATTTTTTTCACCGTGCTATAATGGAGTTCTACCAAGTGAATGCCAATTCAATCAATAAAATGATTTTAAAACTATAATACATGTCACGAAATATGTGACATGTTTTAATGAAAGTGTATGTCTGAATTGGAAAAATATATCAAAGTTAAATCCAAAAATGTGTGAAAAACACCGTCTATCACTAAAATCGCAAAGTGGACATAACGGGTTTTGCTTTTGAGCATTTCAAATATGGAATCTTTCAATTCGCAAAATAATATGAAGTATAAATACATACACCCAGTCCTTTTTTACGCGATAATTGGGTCCAGAAAACGGCGCGTAAAAAAATCACAGGTTTCATATAATTTGACAATTTGGTTCCAAAAATTGAATTATCGCGTGAAAAAGTCTGAGAAAACGTATGAAAAACTGCCGTCCAAAAAAATCGCGTAAAAAAAGGACTGGGTGTATAATCAGAGAACTATCGATACCAAAATACCGATATCCGTATTTTGATGTCACATCCTTATCGACATCTAATCTGTATGCAGGAATCATCAATAACGGAAAGGATCACCGCAAAAATGTTAGCAACCTCACTCCAGCACACCTGCCCTTCGCGAGTTACGAGACAAGAGCGGTGTGCCCCCTAATCGAGTATCGTCCCTATCGAAAGTTTCGCCCTCGCTACCGCTTCACACGCAGGCAATTCGGGGGCTTAATTTGTATTGCCGCTATTAGGGCGCGACGGTAAATAACAAGGGATGGAAATAAAACAGTGTTGCCTAAATTTATGCCCGTGTAATTTCGTCATACTTTTTATACCTCGCAAACTGGAAATGTTCATGCGGCATTAAATTTAATCAAGCAGACGAATTAAGTACTCGGTGTTGTTTACTGAAAAAATAAAGTAATATTATTTTGTGGCACAAAAATATAATCACATCTATTTCGTCAGATGATCAAATTTTTACACGGCAACACTTTATACGATGATATTATTTACTTACTATGTATTACAACTAAAATCGGAAAATTGAATTGTAAATACTCAAATTCCCACGATTAATCGCTAGTCATCTGAAATTGCAATGTTTCTGAAAATTTTGATACTAGATACGCATCGTTCAAAATTACGAATCAAATCGTTGTAGTGGTGAAGAGACAGACATCCTCTACGTGTAAATACGGAAATCAGAACAAATTACTTGCTCCTCCGCTTTAAAATTGCTCAATAACAAGGAAATTCAAAAAAAGAATGACTCGCGTGGAATATATAATACTTTTCGCGGAACATTTGTTTTTATCTAGCGGTGATATGCTTCGAAGGAACGAATCAAGAAATCGCATAATGGTAGTCGTAATCAGTAAACCGGTGTTTTCCATATAAAATAGGTACCAAAGAATCGTAAAAGGTGTCCTTGAAACAAGATTGTATCACATGTAGCATATTTTTTTACATATTAAACTAAAAATATTTAAGGAGCTCAATAATTTGGGTATATTTAACAAAACAAAGACGTGTTCCACATGTGTATTAATTTTTTTAATGCTGTGAAAGGTTGTTGTTATTGTAGGTAGATTTAGAAAAAGCTTTTAACTTTATTTAATAATACAAACAAATGTTTGGTATTATCTTATATACTCAAGATATGGACCGGTTTCGCTCATCGTGTGCATAATCAACTTATCCAATAAAAATGTAAACAGTGCCATCTATACAAGTTTGAGTTAATACAAAATAATACGAGGCATACAAAAAAAAAAAACCAAAATGTTGTAAACATAGCGCTGTTAAAATTTATATTGTATCAGTTGATAATGATCGTGATGACCGAACCCGGTTATGATCATGATAATTTCATGTTGTGAAAATAGTTAAAACATACAAGTTTTAAAAATTATATTTTATTATTTAAATATGACATCTCTCCATAACGACCTGACATTTAACATATTAAATGTTTTAGCTTCATATGTATTAATGAATAAAGAAATACCTTTGAAAAGTTTGAGGAGAAATTCTCTTCGTAAGCTATATTAAGTGCAATAAATTCAAGGGTGATTCCGGCCACCCCTGCTCGTTTACATATGAAATAGTTTTAGTTGTTTGTTTAGAAGTTCAAAAAGTGCTTGACCAGTACGGCCTACATTTTATATGGTGAAAATTTAGGCGACACACTCGAGCATGCATGTTTATACGAAAACCTTGATCAAATAAGCCTGACCCAATTGCACAGTTTAACGCTACGGCTGGGCAAGAATTAAGCATTGTTTTCCCGGAATAAACGCAATTATTTCGCTGTATTTTGTTTTATTAGAGGATTCAATGGGTGAAATAAAGCCCTTTACACTATTACACCTCTTATTTTATGGAAGTCTTCTTAATGAGAGTAGAAAATACGACTCTTTTGATGCGAAAGGAAAGGTTTTAAATGTACATTAAATGAAGAGAATTTATCGTCTTCGTGGCAAGAAAATTTCCGATTGATCAAACGAAATGCGTTTTTACAACATTAACTAGTATATTGAATCATAATTATATTTTATGAATAATATTATATTGATTAATTTACTTCATTTGAATGTATATTACATGACTTCATTTTAAATAATGAAAACACATTTGTAAGTATTAAGCATTTTTTGATTAAGACCGGTTTTGCTCATCGCGAACATTATCGACTGATAGAATACAATTTACAAACAAGTCTATTAATAAAAAAATATTTGAGTTAAAGCTAGCAGGTATACAAAACCATGGGTTCAAGAACTAAGAAACAATTTACAGGAAATCATACAATATTAACACAAACAGTGTAAATTAGTTTAAAATGAAACCGGCCCTGATCAAGAAATTTATTCTGGAAATAAGCATTAAAAAATATTTTTATTATTTAAAATATCATGCCTTTCCATCAAGAAGTGACAGTTAGCACCTTAAGTGACTTTTTATTATAATGAAAGTTTATGATATCGACTGAAGGTGCTTGATGAAACTGACACAACTGACTGACTAAACCCGTATCGATTTGTAAGCCACGTAGGAAAAAGATAATACTGTGAAAAAAATGCAATGTATTTTAATATACTGTATGATTTCCTGTAAATTGCTTTAATAAATCTGTTTTTATTATTTAAAATATCATACCTTTTCATCAAGAAGTGACAGCTAACTCCTTAAAAATGATTATATGACTCTTTTTGAATTCTTTTCTTTGTGCTTGAACCTTTGGTTTTGTTTTCCCTGCTAAATATTGAATCAAAATTTTATATAAATAGGCTTGTTTGTAATTTGTGTACCATCAGTTGACAATATGCTCGCGATCAGCGAAACTGGCCCTGGTCATAAAATATACTGTGAAAATAGTGCTAAAATTATTTAAAATAACTACAACATTTAATCCATAATTTTGCATCGAATGATTTGGGGTAAACCAGTGAGTGCTCTGGAGCATGTGACCCAATTGTCTTATTGAAACGGTATGGCGAACGTAGGCTGTAGACTAGCCAACAAATGTATGCAATACGGCGCCAAGGATGAAAATAATAATCATCGAATAATAAAAAAAGCACATCCAAGTTCAAAAAGAGTGGGCTTGCTCATTCACTTCAGCGTCGCCAATCTCGCTGTTAATTACGAGAAATCTTGATACGGATTATTTGTATCGGCAGTATGCAAATTCTGTGCAGGAAATTTACGAGTCATAAAATCACGGCATTTATGTAATGCGTGCGAGACTTATTTCAGAGTTGCCAGTAAAGATTTTACGACTTTTGGCGGGACTGTTAAAAGTACAATATTTATATGTATGTATATTTTTAAATTAGAGAATTAGATATGGCACTGAAGTTGCATTTAAAAATGAGATGAAGTCAAAAGAATATATTGCAAGAGCAAAGAAAGTAACTGATTTAATCAAATCTTCTCTGTTGTCTTTGATGTCTCTGTTGAGTGTTACATAAAAAAAATTAAGTTACAAAATTTTTTTTTCCTTTTTGAATATTGTTAGTAAACTCAATCCCGATTAACGCGGTAAAATTTTGGGCGGTTTCATTATAACGCGGCCAAGAAAAATGGATATCTTTAAACGTAATCAAAATAAATCACGGCCAATACTGAAATTTTAATAATATAATTTTTGAATAAAATATTTTTAATGTAACGAACTGTGGATCTTTTTTTACGCGATCTTTTCGGAATGACTCATTAATTTGTATATGAAATCAATGTGTTTATTAACGCAATTTTTTATATAATGGAATCTATTTTTGGTTTTGTATAAGTTCCTTGCTATTTTACGCGATATCAAGTTATTCGGGTCTTTAAAATACGTAACTACCGCGCAAATCGGGGGATGAATGTATATATAATAACATAGCACATAAAAAACTCAGTATATTAATTTCATTCATAAGAAAGCTTCCGATTAGTATCAATATTCGGATAACGTAATCATGATGGTCATTAACAGTATAGTGGAAACTCGATATATTATTGATTTTGTATCAGTTTCATAAGGATCATAAGAAATATTCATCGTTACCCGATCTATCGTTTTCTCAGTTTATCTGTTAAAAATACAAATGTATAACAATGCCAAAATATTCAACAATTTATCGTAAATATTTATCGCAAGTTCACACGTGTTAGTATTCACATAAGTAAACACGATTTTCTTCGTCTGTTATTAATTGCTACCTCTTCACATTTTTCCCTCTGTATATTATTTTCAGTGGGTATTCACCTACCGAGCACTCATATGTAGACTGTTCATAAGTCTCACCGAGTTGGTCAGGGTTCATATTTGACTATTATTTCGATTCGTGATTTGACACTGAAAATAATTGTTCAAGACTTTCCTTTTCTCACTGATACCTCACATTTATCAGTTTTATCCAAAGTCCTTTCGGGAGATCGTGTTACAAGTGTATCAGCATTTTCTTTACATATCGACAATCCCGTAGCCGACTGGTTTATTCACTATTGTGTTTTTGAAATCCAAAATTGAGAAAATATTTCAAAAGAGATATTCAATACCATAAGATCAGACGTAAAATTAACGAGACTGAAAAAAATACAACTAAATATAAATAGGAGTTGAGAAAGTTTCCCAAAATGATCCAGCATTTCATTGACACAATTAAAATCCCGGATCACATGAATGACTGAACTCACAGCAGCTATCGCTTTGATTGTCTCTCAACCAGAAAAGGAAGACGATAGCGCTGCAAGGGAAATTTTTAACAGTATTAGTCACAACACAGTACTGAGTTCTGCTAACATTTTAATAGAGTACATCGACCCATGATGATTTCAAATAAAGCACGTAATACTGTTAAGACTGAACATATACCGGAATTGTAATTTTTTTTTTTTTTTTTGACAACAACGGTTAAAACGAGCAAATATATACAATAATTAAGAATAATTGATACTGTAATACTCGAAGAATTAATCAATATAACAAAGATAGGTTTGTATTAATACAATATATCAATAGCAAGGGTGTAATCTATTGAATAAAATATTTTTTTCTATGAATTTAGATATGGCATTAAAAATACTTTTCAATAAATGCTGGTATCAGACAATCCCCATGCAAATAAACCTAGTTTAAGTCAGTATTGATAAAAAATTTAATTAAAGGTATTGACTCATTGTAGTATAATAATATATATATAAGAAAAAAACGTAGGATTAAAATCTTATTAGATCTTTCTTTATAACGATAGAATGTGTAAATATAGCAGTAAGGATTACAATAATGAGTTTACGGTATTCTTAAAAATCATAAATTTTCATTCAAGTAATGGCTGGCACTCTGCTCAATAAAACTGTATGACAACTGTTTTAGACTAAGCCGTGGGTTGCTTACGTTCTCAGCATATTAAGACTAGTAATAAATTGAAAGTCTAAAAATACATATGCACAGCTAGCGACATACTAGCGGAAAACGTTATTACAGCAATAAATCGCGTAAAAAAATTAGTATCTTTTCGTTAAAAATTTCTAGCTTTAACTCTGGAAATTGACTTTGTTGACGAGAACATTGAACGGCAGTCGTACAAAAACTTGTAGTTTCTCGTGATTACGCGAACCCGTCCACACGGAACGATAAAATTCAACCTAGAACAAAGCGAAACTGCGAATTTTAGCGCACTCGATCATTCTGAAATAATTCATTCATAAAAAGAAGCAAGTTTTGAAGTCGGTGATGTAGCGCTGATAGCATCAGCTGCTGATCGCTATATCTACAGGTGTATGTGTGTTTCCGATTCATCAAGGTAGTGCTGTATAAATGTACCCAGAGAACTGTGGGAAGTGATTTTTTTTATTATTATTATCTGATCGAAAATTTGTTCATCAGTGACACACTAAGTAATTCGAAATAATAACAGTCTTTCGATCAGAGTTCGGTATCAAGCCTCGGCCGCGTCGAATTTCACATTTACCCTGTGGTTTTTGCTAATCTAGCGAGAATTTCGAAGTCCGCCATATCTGAAGTCGTCATCAAAAAAGTATCTATTACATTTTTAACAGTCGGTAGATTTTTTTGCATGTTTCATATTATAAAATACATTTACTTGTTGACTGTTTTAGCCAGAATAGCAGTTTATAATGCAGCGATCACCAGAATTAAATAAAAATATGAATATAATACTAAATATTCTGAGTAATTCCTGCGTACTGAAAGTACGCAGGAAAAAAAGATTTATAAAGATTTATATTTCGTGGCATGAAAAATTTGGGAAACACTGCCTTAAATTATTTATGTTTTCTCAACTAGACTACAAAAGTTTTTATAATAATTTTTGAATTAAAAATGGATTCCTAGTTTTGTATTATTTTTTATGACAAATTCCTAGATAAAAAATTTTAAGACACCTTTAAAATTTTATTTATCAACTATTTAACTTAATTTAGATATATTTTGTTTCTATGTTATATTATATTTGTTTGCATTATTTCACGTTCTTACAACTAAGTACCGACAGAATCTTGTGGTAATTTATAAACAATTAATAAAAACAAATAGGCGTCCTTAGGAATTTGAATCAGCCTAAGCCAGTGGTCGGCAAAGTGCGGCTCCGGAGCCGCATGTGGCTCTTTGGCTCCTTAAGTGCGGCTCTGGCACAAATATCCAAGGAATAGTTTTATTTAGTGTACTACATATTTAGTGTAATAAAAGTTTACTAAACAAGCAGATTTGGCTCCCATTTTTTTTAAATTGTTGTAATGTTCATATTTGGCTCTTTGGCTAATAAGTTTGCCGACCCCTTACGGCGTTGACGTTAGGCCCTAAGCGGTAGACAAAAGTGTCCAGTTGGACCCTTCAGCATACGCGACCGGCAAGAGAAAATTTTGAGTCAATATTAAAGATTGTTCGGACGTTTGAGTGTAGACCGCAATTGAAACCGCTGCTTTTAGCAGTCATTTTTTGATATTTTAAAGCCACCGTGGAAAACAATTCCTTTTTTTGGCTTGATTGTTTTTTTAATCGGCGAGTGCGGTCGGAAGTTATGGGTGAACCGCAGAAAGCCGTTGATTTTGACACATCGCTCTAATAGCATGGCGGATGTAAAGGGTAAAGAATATACTGATTGAAGCACCAAAGCAGCGGTCGCCAACCAGTGTCACAAATATTCGGTAGCCAATATCATAGCAATTATTTTTTTATAATAAAATAAGCATCATTTTTATATAAAAGGGAAAATTTTATTATTATAGATTATAAATTTTTGTAACCTTTAAAGTATAATATTTAGTGGTCCTTATGTAAGGTAAGAAAATTTAACGAACACCTCAAATTAAGGATAATCTACATCAGTCAATAATATGGTGAAAAAATAACAATGTATTTTAGTTCTAATATGTTTTTAAGATATAGTTGATAGCTATTTCGTCTCACGCCATCGTCCAGTTCTGACGAACTCTTAAAAAAATTGTAGAAATAAAATACATTGCTATTTTTTCACCATGTTATAATGGAGTTCAATCAAATAAATGCCAATTCAATCAATCAGTCAATAATGCTCGTAATGAATTGAACAGGTCCTGATACGAATGTGAAAATAGTTAAATAGATTAAAATACCTTCCCATTAAGAATTGAAAATCATTATTAATTTATGAATATATATTTAAATTATGGATATTTAAAAAGATTTGTTTTTATTTTTATCAAAATAGACGACGAAAACAATTGAGATAAAATCTAGTAACCGGCAATATTTCATGATTAATACTGTAAAAAAATGGTTAATACGTGTACGTAATCAATTTGCTTATATTATAGATAGTGATACACAAGCGAGTCTGTGACTAAGAAGGCTCAGTATTATATTATAGAATCAATTCTAAGAAGTGATCGAATAGTTCTGAAAAAAACAGATTAGAGATAATAAAAAAATACTTGATAAAAAAATTGTGAATCATAAAAAAATCAATACCATATCGCTATTTATCAGTTCAATATTTTCGTATTTTAAATATGTTTACAGCTAATTTCGCTACCGGTCCTGCTCATACGCCGTGTAATAAGTAATACAAACTATAGTTTTTTTTCCTGAAAATATAGCTATCAATGTTCCATCCAAATACACTATAGTTTGATGAAATATTTGTGTAACCAGAGTAGCTCACGTTTTTGAAAGAGTCGCATATAAAAGAGATTCGCATATTTAATTTCGATAATAATGTCAAAAAAAAAAAGAAATCAGGTTGTTGGGGGGCATGACGTTTTTTGAGGATGGTCAAAAATTTCAATATTTAATGGCCGGATGACTTGGGTCGGAATTCCGTTACATAGAAATTTTGAATGGCATGTTGAATAAAAATGTAAGCAATCCGGTGTGTTTTGCTGACAAATATTTAATGGCGAGAGTTTCCTGTACATATTATTATGATGTGTGAATTTGTATAAATAAAACATAGCGACATACGAGAACAAGGTTGTTACACGGAGACAACTATTAGACGCAAGTGAAAACAAAATAGCAGGAGATTTCAATTATTGGAGATGGAAACGAAAGAACGTTAAATTCGATTTAAAAGGTTATTTATAGAAAAGATTATACGGCCGTTATTAATCAACTCATTAAAAGTATTGCTTTACGCTTCACACATCATTTTTTTTTATACACACTATGTAAGATCTGTTTTTGACTTTCTGTTTGAATGTCTGACGTGTGACTTTTTCATATGCATTCTGATATATTTTGCAATAGCAAAATTGACATTACAGACGAATATTTAAATATGGTATATAAACAATATAATACAAAAATATTGAATCATTTCTTGCAAAACAATATAAACTCAATTAATACCGATTTAAATTAACGGCCGTGTACAGCGATAACGGCGTACGTAAATGAATTTGCTTTTAACTGATTCCGTTCAAATAAATCCATCTTAAATATTTTTAATAAAATGAATTGAAATAGAGTAATCACAATACAATATTATTTCAACGATCCAATATTTTTAAAAATATGATATACAGTTATTTTTGTCTAGTAAATTCCGAAGGTTTGAATAATAATGTATTCAAGACATTGATTCTATATTTATATTAGTACAAATATAATGCACTATAGGCAAATTAACATTCAGTGTAACACCCTCATACTTTCAGAAAGCAGTTTTACATAAAAAAAAAACGAGCTGTATAAAAACTACCAAGTGGTCATTCTCAACATTTTTTTACTTGAGCCATACATACGTGTTTGCTACGTTACACGTCTTACAATGTAGTGTTCATTTTTAAATACGTGTTATAATTGATGTTGATGCAAACTAATTAAATAATAATAAAAACAAATAAATATAATTAAATGATAAATTTATGCGTGCAGAAAATAAGGCGGAGGTTGTATATGGCTGTGTAAATCAACTGTACTGATTTGATGCTTTAGATTCTTTGGAACAGATTTTTTCGACGCGATAGGATACATGTTTCTGAGGTGTTTACGAAGGTAATGTCAGTGTTATCTTCAGAATTTGTTCAGTTTGTGTGGTCTTAATAAGCGAATAGATATTATATTGAATGATATTTGGTATATTTATAGCGGTACCATATTTATTGTTATGTCCATGATACAGTATTCAACGTTGGTTTCCGATATGTGTCTCATGGGGAGTTTTTGATGTCTGAAAATTATCCGATCTTAAAAAACAGAAGTTATTAACTTTCTACTAATCGTATCTTAGCCACATCCGAAACATTCCTACTCTCTTCGAAAAAAGGGAGGGTAAAAAACTGAGTAACACGCAGTACTTGTTTCACAAAAACTTCTATTTAGATATCTTAATTAGGAAGCCATATAGTCCACATTTTGGTCGAACACGGGTTGAAAAAAAAGTATGTCTATCACATAAAAATTCTAAATCTTAAAACAATCGGAACAAATAAAAGTGGGTACATATGACGTCTGTGGCATCTTAAATGCGCTCGGCGGGCATCCAAAAAGTACGTGTCATACACAACGATGATTAAATAGTAACAGTATTGTGCATTCAATTATTTTTAAGGCATAAATAATTTCCCTTAAGAAATTCCTTGTAAAAAACTGAAACATGCATCAAGTTATTACGCTACAGAATATATCCTGTAAGAAGTGTGTAAAGCTGTATCACGTGGCATTTGCTATAATGTTTAATAATATAGGGACTACAAAATCATAAAAAAATGGCTTAGTAGTTATTGCGCATCCATGAACCATATAAATATGCTGTTTTTGTTAATTTTATTAACAAGTACCTAATTTTCCGTAATAATTAAACGATAGAAATTTTAACGATATTGAGCTGGGCATGTAATGTTATGCGTACGGGTGAATGAAAAAAAATAATTCATACAAGTGATTCATTCATAACACCTTAATAGTCTCTGTCAAAGAAAGGGTGGTCAATAAGAGCTATAAAAATAAGCAATTGATGTTTTAAAAGGAATACGAGAGGTGAAAATCTGCAGGTATACTGCTTGAAAGACAACCTATTATTGGAAACTAGTCAGACTTTGAAAAGTTTCAAAATAAATAGAAGAAAAAAACGCAGCGAAATTTCCGCAGGGACGATTGAAGGGAAGTGTTTGCAATTTGAAAAGAATAATCGTGAAAGGATTCGATAGATCTAAGCAAACAGATATATAAAAATAAAGTGGTCTATTCAAATTTTTGTGATAAGTGCATTAAACGTTACCAAACCAGATCATTTAAATAGTATAATCAATAGAATACAGTCTATTTTTAATACGTGTGATGTAAAAAACTGAATATATATCATTGATAATAAGGTAATAACATACGTGATAGAGTAACATATTTTTAAGACAAACATGGTTAAATTAACAAGCATTAGCAAATTCAGACAATTAAAAATATGATTTCATAAATTTACTTTTGTGTGGTATCGAAAAAAGGTGTACAAATTATAACAGAAATAGTATATATTATTAGCAAATATAAATTTAAACATTATTCCGACGACGGGTCAAGTCGAAACAGGTATCAACGACCAAATAAAATTCTTGTAGAAATTAACAATCTTTTTCATACTATTTAACGATTAAAATTTCAATTAAATATTAATACATAGTAATATATAGAAAATACAGTGTCACTATATTTTGGTCGAGGAGGAAGTTGAGTTTTTAATAGACTTTTCTAAATAGTTCATTTAGTACAAATTTTGAGTGCAAATGGTTTTAAATATGTTAAAAGTCAGGGCTTATCAAATTACTACGATTCTGTGAATCATTATCATGGCATTCTTTGGCGTCGAGCAGTCTAGTGGTGAGTAAGCCGAGACGCCAGAAATTCATTTCTCGTCTCCCGAGTAGATATTTTTTTATTATTTTCCATCGTTTCGCAGATGAGTCATTCGCTGATTGGCCGGTCGGCTGGCTGGCAGCGACGACGTGTGACGAGTGAAAAGAGACAATTACAATATTTTCACCGGTATATATTTAATTGCCACGCTACGCCTTTGACATATATTCGCTTAGCACGTAACCCTTGAAGTCAACGACCATTTTTTCTGCAATTTTCTTTAATTACCCCTTATCAAAAGAAGCAGAAAAGTCATCGTTATTGCTTTTTAAGTAAAAGAACGATTTTAAAGAATTTTAAAGTTTATAATCCATTTGAGGATTTCTCTTCGAAGACGTGGATATTTTTTTATCTGAAATGTATGAAATTCCTTTCCACCAGCCACATCGTAAAGCCAATAGTCATTAGCAATTCACTAGATCTATCCTTACCATATTTATCGGCCATTACTCGAGTTTTAGTAATTGAATAACAAGTAGTTTAAGTGGGATAAGTTTTATTGAGAAAAGATGATTCCCGTACTGAGTGGAAAGTAGATATTAATTTTCATTTTCAACATGTTTATTGTTCAGTGGAGCCGTGAATTATTTTCTTCAGATTAAGGGGGCCGTGGCATGAAAACGTTTGGAAAGCACTTTTCTTCTGGAATGTTTTACCGGCAGTCTGAAAATACTTCTTACAACCCTTGTTACAATTATCCAAAGCTGGAAATCTGACTGTGTTTCTTTCATATTGCGGATTTCTTTGAATAAACGTAGAAAACTACTATAAGTATGAAATAAACGTGAGAACAATTCCGTACATTAAAGAAAGGACTTTTCCGATAATTCAAAAATTAAATAAAGGTCCAGACGAGCCTGGTTTAGGCAATGTGTACATATATTTTTAAAACGACTGGATAACGAAACAATGATATTATTTTCGTACAAGCTAATTATGGTGACACTTCTGTAGTGATTTTTTTCTATACTATATTTACTATATTTTTATATATAACGTAAGTATAAAGAAATAGTTTCCTCGTTGTACGTACTGGTTCCCAATTCTTACTGAATTTAACATTATAATTAGAATGCTATGCGCGATCATCTATGAACAATAATTATTTAAATAAAAAAAATAAACATAAGTATAGATGTTCTCTGGTCACGTAAATATGCCAAAATAGTCTTAATGTGTTTTCCTGGTATATATTTTGCAGTGAGAGTGAAATATAGATAATAATAAAACAATACGAGGAAGTGAATTCCAGCCAGCGGCCATGACGAGCGTTTAAATACATTTTAGAACAGAAAGCAGAAAATAAACATACTTTCATTATTCTGACTGAATCTATGAATATTTTGGGCATCGTACTCTTGACATAGAATACAATAAGTAATGGCTTTAAATTTTATTGTTCTTCTGTCGGTATTTTTTAATTTATAGTAGTAAATCTTAGAAGCAAATAGAACGCTTTAATTGTGTCGGAATTGAACACAAAATCGTTCACGTAAGAAATTCATAGACCAAATCAATATTTAATTTTATTAAAATCTCTTTTATTCAATACAAAGTTTTTCGGCGAGAATGGTTTATGCAACAACTGAAAAAACTTCGTATATTATTTCGCAGTTGAATTTCTAATGAAAACTGATCTTAATTCAATTGCTCGACATCCTCTTTCCAGAAGAGAGCAGGGATATAATGATATTCAGGACAGCACTATTAATTCTTCACTCTTTTAAAGTGTTCACTGCCACTTTTTGTAGAAAAGTATTTTGCTCAAATAATAAATACTCAATGTTTAGTTCTATAATGCTAACGAAGAACGATACCAATCCAACAAGTATAAAATCATGGAAAACATACTAAGGATTGTTTTTTTACTATTGAAATACTTGTTATTCTCATTACGCCTGGTGTGTAAGGTTGAGCGGGTGAAATGTAATTTTTAAACATTAACATATCTGACAAAAATCTATGTATCGATTGAAACGACGCTGGAATTCGAGCCACAGTTAACCACTGCACAGCAATATTATTATTCAATATTATATCTTCAAAGAAAAAAGCAAAATTAAACGTAAAAATATGTATGCGGAACATTATGATACATATTCTTTGATGATTGAATATATATAGTATACAGAATTATGAAAGACGAATTTAATTTTTATCTAATACCCACTAGGTTCTTTTATGAAAAAGTTTATCTAGCTTCCACCAATCACCATGTCACAACTACTAGACTATACGTTACGATATATATTACAATACTGGTACTAATACAGGGATATTCTGGATTCCTAGAGAGTGGTGATTAATTCGGGTCATTTTTAACGTATCGACAAACCAACACTTACAAGCTAGGTCATGTTATTAGAGCACAACGCTGTTAGCTTTTTAGCTACGGTCTATCTATCTTTTTTCTTACAATCTGTACAGTGTACAGAATATTTCGTACCAAAATGGAGTTACAATTCCTCTGCATATACAAATTTACAGGAAACAAGGCATAAACGACGATCTGACATTTCGACGATTTTAAGAGCTTATAGTATAATTTACATAATTATGAACTATTTGATTCAAATGAAATTGTTACAGTGCCCAAGGTCTTGCGGTTTGTGCATCGCTATAATGAATACATAGGTATTTATTTCGGGTGACGCATCCGTTAGTTATGAGACGTAGTGCATCCAACAAGAATATTACACAAGCCATTATTGAGATTATGTTTGAATTAGACGGAGTAACGCTTCTTGCAGCAACACAAGTGAATAAGAGTATCATGTAAGTTTCGTTCGTCACTACAAAAAAGTATTAAACATGAATTTGATGAAATTATTTAATTCCATTTCAACTCACCATTTTTTGTTTACCCAATAAATGAATAGTTTTACGATAATGTTACAAGGATGTTTCTTCGAGAGGCGAAACTCGTGTCACATTTAGTAACAAACTAAGTGAAATAAAAAGTCATATATTTATCTTAAAAATTTATAATACTTGGGCCAGCATGTACAATAATTTGGTTCATATCCAGTACTATAAGATTTAAACTAAGCACCTATCTTGCGTGGCTTTATAGTGAGGAGAAGAGTCTCATACGTTGAAGGCGCAGTATGGAGAAACTTTCCGGACGTAGTCGAGGCTTATATCACGATAGAATATAGTGCTGATGATTTTCATAACTCCATTGAAGATTTACGGAATTATATGTGGTAAAGTAGCGGTTTCCAACTTTGGAGGCGCGGACTACTGCCAAGGGAGGAGCCAAAACTTCTTAATAAAATAATAATTTCCATACCATAATGTCTACAAATAAATAATACTTGATATCGTAATGTAGCAGAACTTTGTTATTTTTATTTTAAATTTATTTTTCAGATTTTTTGTTACAAAGATATTATTATTTAAAACCTGTATATATATATATTAGTATATCTCTTAAAAAATATAATGTGGGAAAGTGGGGCAGCATAGTTTGGAAGCCTCTGTTTTAAGAAGAAGCGAAACCACGGTGGCTGTTACACAGAAGAATTCTTTATTTATTCTGGCACATGCAATACATTCAAAGAAGAAAGTAGATATTGAAATAAACCCAAAGTACTTAAATAATACGATCAGAAAGTCATAACATATTTTAAAAATTAAAAAAGTTATCATTTTAAACAGTTAACGAGTATTTTAAAACACAATAAATCTTTCAATACCTCGTTCATCCAAATAATATTTTTACAACATATGAATGCAATAATTTTTCAAATGCTTTTTTTCTACCGAGCGGAAGAAGATACTTTGGTTTCCAAGTGGGCGTGCTTTCTATTCGTCGAAGTGTAATCAGATTCGAGACTCAAGTGGTTAAAACGTCCACTTGAACTTTTTAACTAGTAAAGTGCGTTTTATTGTCTCAGTTTTGCAGTCATTGCAAACGTGACATTATGTCAGCAAGATGAATACACTATTCGATGAAGACAAAACTAAATTCATAAAGACACGTCCATGTTATACACGAGAATAAATTCAATTAAATATTTAAAGTTTAATGAGAGTTTTTATTAGATGTCGGGTCAGACAAGGTGATATATTATATGTTTTTTTTATTTCATAATCACACAGCATTTGACACAAGATTGATAATTTTGCAGTATTATATTGGAGTGCTATCAAGAAATATAAATTCATTAATTCGTAGAAGATTGTAAACATTAATAATTTCATTAAAAAAAAAAAAATTATAACACTAGCAACGTATCATTCAATGCAGATAATAAGTACCTATAGACCTTTTCTATAACTATTCGTTGACTGGATGAATTGCAACCATAAGATGCTAACAATTGCGTATCAGAAATAAGGAATACCATAGTTTATTTCAGATATATTAATATATATATCACCTTTTTATTGGGTTGCTTCCAATGTCCACAATTAAATAACTTTCGATACTTAAAGATGAGTATAATTCCTCAATACGAAAAATATTGGCATTTTAAGGTTCTAAATATCTGACAAGTCAATGAATCGTAAATTGTATCGAATCAGCAGACATCATAAAACGTGATGATAATAATTTCATTTGACATGACAAATCGAAAAATAAAGATCATGCACACAGATGGCAATATTGTCAACCATAAGTAAGAATTAGTTGTGATTTATTTGTCAGGAAGCTTATTAGAATAATCGTTAACAAGAATCACTAGAGAAACCTACGGCGAAAATAAATAAACGTGTTCTTTAATCTTGTGGTATTTTATAAACCACATTTTGAATAACGAAGATAAGAAACACAAATTTTTCGACCATATCTACCTATATGTATTACGATGATTAACTGTATAAAGTAAATCCTTGAAAATATTGGATAACATTTTGTTTCGTTAGTTATTTATTAATAAAATAGTAGCAGATATAATGTATATTTTATTGAAAGTTTCTTCTAACTAAAAAATGTTGAATTGAATCTTGCATGCATAAGAGTTTGATAAGAGAGAATCATGCTTTAGTGACTGATGGTAGGACACAAAAACTGCAAAAAAACATCTAGCGGTATTTAACACGTCATACTTTTTATTAATATTTTATCATTTTAACATAGCAGCAACGTATGTTGCAACAAAATATGTTATAAATTAAAAATAGTCTTATAAAATTTTATCATTTCCGTCTTCGAAGAAAGAGATTGAGCGAATGGATAACAAACAGTTGTTGTAGAAGTTCTAAGAAGTACAAATATCTAATTCTCATTGAAGGTGGATTTATCCAAAAAATGTATTTCTTAAACTTAGGCCATCTCTACTTCAATACTTTATTGATAATAACAGTATAAAAAAATGCAGGTCTTCATTAAAAATACATATTTCGTTTAATTCTTTTTGGTTTTTGAATGTATACATTTAATCTTCTCTTTCGGCAAATCCCTGAACTTAATAGCTTTTTGTTTCGTGAATTACGAGAAGGCATTTGACAGCCCGTATCGACCTTTGTACTGGGGGATACTGTTACCCTTGGTGAAAATAGTGTATGCTGTACTAGAATCGATGACACAGCCACCGAATGTCTTGGGGTCACAAGCAGAGTGAGACAGGGTTTTTGCTCACATGTTCTTTTTTACTATTATCTTCGACTTCATACTTTGTACGTCAGTTCTACCTGATCAAGATAAAGCTTCCGGTGTAAAACGGTATGACCTTGAACGTATCGATACTGAAGATTTAAGGGTTTGCATGAGACTTTTGACGGGTTAGGAACTAATTAAGGATTGAAAATAAATGACTTGGATACTTCAATTCCATAAAATGATAGCATAAAAGGTTCAATATTGCTTCACGCAGCTGATCACTGTTAAAACCAAACTATGATTGTTCAACGCTAGATTTATTACAATGCTGATGTATGGTAACGAATCGTGACACCTGACAAGATTAACTGGTTTCGAGCGGAGCTTGGAGATTAAGGAATGAATCGAAGTCACGTCCTGAGCATATCTCTGGATAGCTTCAATTCTGCCTGCCTCTTATCTGGCCATTGAAATGTCGGTGTCAAGTTTTCTCTATGGAACTGAATGATTTTAGCATCTTGTAAAGAAGCGGATCATTTGAAGTGTGTTATACTTTGGGTGGCCATATTTAGGAATTACGAATGATGGGCATTTTCGGTGGGAAGATATTATCAAATTTTATATGAAATGCTCCACATAGAGGGTTAAATATGGCCAAGGAAAACATTTTCCATTTAAGTCCAATTATACAATACTGTTTTTTAATATAAAATATCTAGAATATTGTGTGCTAATTTACATAGCTAACATAGATTTTAATTAATTCAATTCAATGTATTTTTTTAGTTATTGATTATATGATAAATTTTATTTCAAATATTAATCAAAATATTCAGAGAGTAGAATGTAAATTTAAAATGTAGTAAAGGTAAATCAAGATATTTAAAGCGGACATGAGTAATTCTATACGATAAGTGTGTTCTACATTCTAATTTGATAATGAAACACATTTTAGTTGCATATCAAATGTAGTTTATTTAAACATAATAAAATCATATTTTACAAACGCACTGGTATCAAGGAAACAAAATTTTGTCGAGAAAATTACGCCTTTATTCTTTATACATTTTTTTTTTACAAAAAGTGAACATACATATTGTACAGGAATTTCCGGCATAGAATGTAAAATAAATAATACTATTGTCTACATTCTACATATATATTACATAGGAATTTGATCAATGTGATTGTGTACCTAATTGTAATGCAAATCTGACACAACCGCTCAGGTTGGGTCACCTTTGTTTCGCCAATCGCACAATAGTATGTATTTGTTTACACAAAGTTTGAAAGTTAATAATAATAAAAAATACACATACCTCTTCCAATGAATTTATAGTCTGACGACATTGCGGCATATGAGACACAAACGTAGAAGTTGTGGGAGAATTGTAATCCTCCCTTGTCTCTTCGATAAATTTGCTTACATCTATAAGGCCCGGCATGTTGTGAATAGAAACACTGACACTTCACTGAGGAATAAAAGGTGACACTTCTACATTAGGATTAAGAAAGGTTTCGTGAAATATTAGTATAAACTTATTGAGATAACTTTGCACTAAACACGATAAACGATTAATTTCACCACTTCTTTTTTATTTTTAGCATCGTGCACTGTATTTTTTGGCTCAATTGACCGAAGCAGACACAACGCACAGCACCGACACAGTTATCGAACGATCTCAAACTGCTTTTGGCGTGATAGCTTGGAAGAATCGTGAAACATATATTGAGAGGGAGCAGAAACTTATTCCGAAAATTTTTATTGCACTGCCATCTATTGCCACAATAGTCCCAGAATAGTTTATTGAAAAAAGCGCCATCTATAAATTATATGATTACCTTCTACAAAATATTAAAAGTAAGAAAGCTTATATATTTATTTAAAACACACCCCGGTGACATATTTCAAAGAATTTAAAAATATAAATATAATTAATTTATGTTCGTTGATACTTTTAATACACGAAATATTCAGAATTTATAAATTTCCCGCATTATCATCATAGCATGAATAGTCAAATAAAAGACTCTTCCAGAAAATTGTGTCAATCATGTGACATGCGCACTAGTTCGTAAAATGTCAGGTATCATAAAAGGTATGTAGCAAATGTCAGTTGGTAGTGTATTTTTATTCCGTTCAATTCTGCACAATTAATTAACTGACTTTTGTTAATGCAATATTCATTTGCAGATTGTAGTCAAATATGGATGAGATTGTTTGATCATAGACCTTTCCTAAGTGGTGAAATAAAATTTATGTTGAGAGAGTTTGAGGTGAGTGCAGCTTTTCAGGAACCTTTGATTCCCAAATTATAATATCTTAATTTTTAGTAAATTGTTGTGTAATTGTGTATATAAATCTCTTCTCATAGTCACAAAAGATCATTAATGTGTTTGATTTTTTTAATTGATAATTTTGATTTTTAGGAGAAAAGGTCTGACAGAGAAGTTACTAATTTATTTTCTGCATTAGAGAATGCCACAGAAATAAAAGACAATCAAGTTGAACGCATGAAAGAAAATGCTGCATTTCATTTACCAGAATTAGCAACACATGTCCAGGAAGCGCTGAGCGCTTACAAACTTATTGAAAGTCTCAAGGAAGAACTGTCAGAGGTGATACACCCAATATTTTATGACTTCATATAGAATAGTAATGGTAGATATTTTCAAGAAGTCTCTAAGAAGTTGTTTCTTACAAAATAGTGAGTTATAGTGTATTTTTGTTACTACAATACACTGAAATTTAAAACTTTTTTTTGTTATGGTTAATGTGAAATGTAGCCCCGCCACACATAAAGGGAAACTAAAGGCACAGCTCACATGTTGAAATCGTAAACACTAATGAAGTGATTTATTTTGCTTCTGGTAGTAAATAGTAATGAAATGCTATTTTTTTGACTACTCAATTCAAAGTCTATTGTTTATTTCTAACTATACTATAAACTGTAAGTAGATTATTATGAATTATAACAGAATGAATTTGTGAAAACAATTAACCGCGTTATTTCATTATTTATTTAGATTATAGTTTACTATAATAATTATTCTCTTTGACACTCAATTCATTTATTAGAACACTGGCTGAGAAACTTTTTTGTCGAATAAAATAAATTCCTAATTAATTTAAAACATGGAACATAATCATTTAATTGAAAGCAAGTGCAAGATTTTCTTTGCTCTCATTGGATTTCAATGTTATTTATAATAGTTGATTTTTTACAGGATAAAACATTGGAAAGGAAAAGGGATATTCGTAAAAAAGAATGGACTAGGTTTTCTGAGGAAATGTCCGATACGTATACAAGAATAGACAACGCATTTGAACAAAAAGAAGAAGAATTGAAAGACTTCTATGCTGATTTGGAGCATAAATTAAATATCACCACAAAATAATTGATCCATACTCTCTTGATTACTATTTTATAATTTAATTTTGTAGAAATGGATATTAAGGGTTTTATTTCAGATGCAGCTGTAAAAGTTGTACCGTCACAAAAATTGAAAGATTATTTGAGTGAACTAAAATATGAAAAAGGTATGCCCAAAGCTATCGCAAAGTATAATGAAGAAAATGAGAATATAAAAGATTTTTCTCATGTCAATTCAGATATGAAAAAAGTTGACTCTGGATTATTGTTGCAACCGAAAGATTTAAAATTAATAAAAAAACTTACTGGAAATTTGATAAAAGAGACCGTTACTGATGAAAAGGGGTGTAATGTAGATGAAGTTATAAAAAGATTGACACAAAATAAAGACAAGCCTGAAACAGAGGAGACTGAATTGCCGGAAGATTCAGTAAATGAAGAAAATCACGTTTTGAATGAAGATTTTTTATGTATTGCTGACCTAGAATGGCTTTCTTCACATTTAGAAAAAACAAGGAAGGATGGAGAGTGTCTTTACCTTCACGAACTCCTAGAGGGGTCCAATATTATTCTACCAGAAAATGAAACTATCAAACGTAATCCAGTGCTAGAAGCTAGATGTGTAAAATTACGCCGTGACCAAATGAACAGAGATTACAGAGCTATGACGAGAGGTGTGGATAACGTCCGTGTAAGACAACCTGAAGAGACTATCGCATATCAAAGTAAAAAGATATTTTACATCTGTTCTTTTATGAGTTTACATGTTTAACCTGATTCAATCAGTAAATCCATACTGTTAATTTTTGCTACACAATTATTTATAACCCAATCGATGACTTTGTGAACACAGTAAACATCCAATAAGTATGATCAGATATATTTTGAAATAAAGGCGCCAGTGGAAAGTAATTCATGCTTTTAGAAGACAAAGTCCTTTCAACTTCAAACTAAATAAATATATTTTGACTGCTTGACTGCCCTACAAATAAGAGTTTCGACTTTTTTCTATAGAACCTATGCCATAAAGACATCATATTTATAAAAATAAAACAACCACAGTTTTACAGTATTATTTCTTATTCAATGTTTTTACTTTTTTATTGCAGTTAAAAACCTGAATAAGCAACTGATAGCAGTGGGTCAGTTTATCCTTTCAATTGCTGCCGGATTCCTATTTGGTTTTATTGGTGTGGAGCTGATGATAGGAAGACTCGACTTTGGTTTCCGCCTACTTCTCGGAATAATGTGTGCCCTGATCATTGCTCTGGCTGAAATATATTTCTTAGCTAAAAAGTTGAATGAAGAAATGAATATCCCAGAAACAGTGCAGATAGGAGGGCCACCCGTTTTTGCCAATGCTGGCAAAGAGAAACCTCATAATGATTAATAATCAAAAAATATTCTTTATTTCAATGTTGTTTTATTTTAATATGATTTAAGATTAAACAGTTTATAATACATAAATGTTTTATTATTTTTAATTTTGTTTATTTATGACATACTGAACAAAGTTTAAAGGCTTGAAAATAAAAATTTAGAAAAAAAATATAAAGAGGCTTTACACAGCTGTGTACAATGGGATATTTAGTAGTGAAATTGTCCTAACTAAGATCAATCAACCCATAACGTTTTGATACATAGAACATAACAACAAGATCTTAACTATATCAAGAAACATGATGTGAAGTGACAGTTTATATGTATATTATGATCAGTGATGTTGTATTTGAAATATGTCAATTTTACATTTTATAGATTGAATTGGCATTTACTTGGTAGAACTACATATGTATATTTTAAATAATAAAAACACATTTTTTTAGTACTTGTTTCCACAATATATATATATTGTGGAAACAAGTACTAAAAAAATGTGTTTTTATTATTTAAAATATCATGCATTTCCATCAAGAAGTGACATATGTACATGGTGAAAAAATAGCAGTGCATTTTATTTTTAAATTTTTGTATAGCTAAAATACATTGCTATTTTTTTACAGTGCCAAATTTTATAATTAAATTTAGCATAGAGAACAATATTCATTCAGTGTTGCTACTTGATAGTAAACGTGCCCGTTTACTTCTATTTTTCGCTGGTGAAAAATCAATCTCATTTTTTTAGTTTTATAAAAATGAATTAAAGCAAAGAATTTGTTAAAAAAAATAATAAGTAATTTTTGTTAATCATGCTATTTTGAAACCGTTCAGACAATCCGGTGTATTTGCTTTCTTGTGGGATCAAAATGTTTGCGTCATTTGCCTTGTGTTGTAGTAGGACTTCCTTGTTACTGGAGAGATGATTTATCATTTTTACTATTTATATACATTACCGACTTCCAAGATTGTAAGTTCTTGAGATGTTCCTTCTATAGCTTTGACTTTGATAGCAGTCAAGTCAATCAAAAAATGATGTTAATATAGTTGAATTGTTCAAAACGTATATATTTCTCCAACAATTCAGTTTAAATTGTTTGTATTGGAATGTGGGCCAACTCGAGATCAGTATGCAGAGATCTAAAACCATAGCTTAGAGGGAACAATGAAGCTGACTTCTAAGCTGTAGGCCAAGCGTAAATTCTCTAGAAAATTTAGCCACACAGAAAGTATCTGTTTTGGGAATGAAGAGTTGAGTAAAAAAAATAAACTGCATGAGGTAAAATTTTCTTTAATATAATTATAACATAAATTCATAGGTATTTTTAAGATTGTATAATGGTTGAATATGCATTGACAATTGATAAAAACAATGTTCAATAACTTGAGGATAAGTTGAAAAAGTGAAATGGTATAATCAATGAATTGATAAGCTCAACAGATAACTTTGTCGAGCAGCAAATTATCAGCATTTAATATTATGTATGTATATCACATTTTATGTAAATAGCTTCATTTATACTACAAACTACACATATTAAAGGATTTGAATAATTTTTACATGAGTAAATACAGCTTTCATTCTTCAAGTTCAAAATCGTAAAAATAGAATATTTTCTGTTTGTATATCCTTATATTTTAATAAAATATCGCATATGAAGTTAAATAGGTAGTACAGATTCCAAAATATTTATGTATTGACAAAATTTTATGCAGTTAAATTTCAAATATTCCACAATCTTCACATAAAAGTTGACATGTGTATCTTAGCAAAAATATTTCAAATACCTTAAAGGCAATGTAAATGCATTAAAGAGCAACTTACACTTTTGCGCATAAGACATATCAACAGTTTACAATCAGGGTATGTTCTATCTCATTAGCAAAAGCCAATGGCAATCTACCCCTGAATTAAGGCTCACCCAATCAATTATAGGACTTTTGGGCATAATACATACTATCAATGAGGTATTACAACACACAAATGCTTAAAACATCATATTAATCGAATCAGTTTAATTGAAAATAGCTTTCACAATGCCACATCACAGTATTCACCCAACGATAAGCAACCATCTCTATAAATCCACTAGACAATTGAAAAGCTTGAGTATATTTGGCATATCAATAACAATGGATCCAAAGAGGACATGAAAGAAAGTCAATGCATGAGTGCAATTGCATATATAAATGCATATTTAATTATTAACCCACTTAACATTTTTATTTTGTTAGCAGTGGCCATTTACTTTTAATAATCAAAAAATATGAATTGTATATTTCTTACCTCTCCAAAATCTGAAATATCATTTTTTCTCATCTTGCAGAGCGCATCTTTTTGTTTCAAGATATTATTGTAGCTTTTTGGCAAGACATATTGTGATTTGTCAATTCAGTTATTCATAAGCACCACAATATCTACACTGAAATGTCTATTCTATAACAGATGGATGTTTATAATTACATACTAGAACACTAAACAGTCTGCTAAATGGTGCTGATCTGAAAATGACGAAAATGCCGAAAACATGGTATGGGCATCAAAATAATATGTTATTCAATAACATTTCAGATTAATCTTTTGATCTTTTCAGTACATAGTATAAAAAATCTATTTTATTCAAAGTACTAAAATTATTTAAAATTTAGCATAGCAGGAAATTATGGGCCACAAATTTCGAGTAAGCGGTTTAAGATAGAATAGAGAACTTGAATGAAGCAACCTGTGAACAGGACTTCAAGATAGCTATACTTAGTAATAAAATTTATATTCTTGTTGACTTTAGAAGTTAAAATTATTTATACGACTTACTTCCCCATTGGATTTTAAATAAGAATTTATGGAATATACTAGAAAATTAAATTTTACTTCTTCTTTGGCCGTACTGCGCATATAAAAATTTTACTGATATTCATGAATTTTCCTTGGATAGATTTCAGATATTTATATAATTAACCATATGCTTGCTGCCGTCATTTCAATGATAACAGCAAAGCACATAAGGGCAATCGTATGGTTTATGTTATACATCAACACTTCTAAAACTTTAAATATCATAAGGCTTTTTTTTCATGCCTTTAGTTAATAAAGATTACAATAAATATTTATCCTTAGGGAAATCTTATTCCGTTTCAACCAAACTCATACTTACTAGTGTCAAATAATAATTTATTTGGACAACAATTTTGAATATTTGAGATAGAACCTAAAGTCCTGCTTATCCGCTATATCGTAATAATCCAAAGAATATAGAATAAATGTTGTAGTTTGTAACATTTTCAGTTTAATTGAGATTTTTTTTCACATCTCATTAAACGGTTGAACATTAATCCATTATATGTATTATAACACGGAATAAATTAACAATTTATTTTCAACAGTATAAATTTCTGCAACATGAATATATTTTTAAATATTAATAACGATTATATATCAAAATATATTTGAAACATAATTGTAATGTAAAATGAAATTAAAGCTTGGCTTCATGTTCTTAATATAGGAAATTGGTGAGTGAAAAGGTTCAGATTTCAATGCGGTGGCATCTTTAATGAAGAAAATTATATTTGAAATGAAATAAATGCATTAAATAGATTCAAGTTTGTCATAGTTGCATTCAATAAAAATAATTACTTAGAAACTTTAACTACTGAGATGCGACTCAAAAAGCGTTGTTAAAATAGTACAATTTAAAAATGACATCGGTTGCTTTCCACAGCTGATGAAAAAAAGCATGATCAATATTTGTATGTAAATCGAAAATCACTCAAAGTATATTCTCAACAAACACAATTATATCATGAATAAAAATTATTTTATAAATATGTACAACAAAAAATTACGCTTTGCACAAAAAGTGTGCGGCGTCTGTGTGCGCATTAAAAAAAAATGTACAAACAACTCAATGGACTAATCGGATTACAGGTTTACTTCCGTGTAACAGAAGGAATAAAATAAAAAATTAGCTGACAATATAAAATCTATGTCAGTATAACATTTTAATAAAAAGCCAATGTGAGGATAAAAATTAACAGAAAATAAAAATTGCTGAATTTTTGTGACACTAATAAAAAAACTTACATACTACCAACATAAAAAAAAGAAAAAAAATTATAATTCAAATTTGTGTTTATGAATACTAAACATAACTTAGGAATTAAGGTTTCCATATTGGGTTTTTTGTGATGGTGATCTGAAAACTTTATATATTACTCCAGCACGCAAATTGTGATTTACATGGCAGAATTAAATCATACCGATGCGGTCACTTTCAACGTTGTTTGTTTTCTCGAAGAACATTGCATCCTGAAAGAGATAAAGAATTCTTTAACAATGTATGTCTCGAGGCATTTAAATTATTTTTAATTCAATGACTGTTGTGGGCCACTAAAAAATCATCATATTTGATATACGAATGAAGGAATAGTAAATATACATAACATAAAGACAATAAAGAAATGTCATAATGTTTAACATAAAAAGAGCAATGAGAAATAAAGATATAACCAGGACTGAGGAGTCATTAAAAAATATGTGACTCCGACTGCAGCATTAAATAAGTTCATAATTATAAACTATATTTTAAAACTGCATCATATTACCATCCAGTAATAGTTAAATTTTTGGGTGAAATGGACAACCTGCAGCAAGGTGACTATTTACATAGTACGCAAATTAATATAATGTGAAAAAATCACCTATATATAATATATGGCATTATTTTTTTTTAATTTGATGCAGATGTATGCATAAATTGAAATTGTAATCAAGTTTATTAACACCCTAGGGCTGAGATTTTTGTCACACGATTTTTTACTATTTATCTTTTAGCAGTATTTGATTAAATTTTTAAGTGACATTGTTGTATAATATATATATTAAAATATGTATAAATAAAACTTACAATCAAGAAACAAGCTCCAAGAAGAACTGCCTTCATTCTGACGTCTAAATCCATCGGGAAAGTAATGCCGAAATAGTCTGCATCAGTGAACATCTCTCTCAGTAGCCCTGACCATTGTTTTGAAATTTTTCCAACAACTGTTTCCCCGTCCTTAGACAAGATCTAAAACAAAAATATTTTCAATTATTTCCCTTGAAACTAGGACTGAATATTGAACTTGAATTGGTTTATTTTTTGTTTGACAATCTCATTGGAAAATTTATAAACATATATTTTTATCAGCATTTTAACAAAAACATTGGCAATATTCAGCTGAATAAGCTTTTAAAGATTTGAATCATTAACTCGATCGATTTGGCTGTTTTTCATACAAATTAAATCTGTCCGCATTGCTATTTTTCGAAATGTTTTCTTCCCATGTAGAGCTACAAATAGAATAATAAAAAATAATTGGGTTGGCTTTTACGGAAGACAGATGCATCAGGAATGTTTCACAGCATTAAAAAATACAAAAAAATGTCCTATGTTGTCACAATCACTTTAACAAATAACTCACTCGTAATCGCCATTACCATGTTGAATCGAAGCCACCAAATCTCAAAAAACTCAAATGTACAAGCATCATTTCTGTCATGTGTTATGGAGTGTCATATTGCGAAGCCGCAAAGATTGGTGCGAAGTTTGGCGCAAAGTTCAAAGCTGATTTGTGACTGTGGCAGAGATCGCGATAAATTTAAAGGGTTCGAAAAATCAATGTTTTTAGCATTTAAAACTAATTCTTTTGACTAGTGTATGGAGGTGGCAGTACCAGGACAATTAAGGCGATATTTTGAAACCAAAATCAGTCCTATATGCAAAAAATTTCCTGCATTACTGACGATTGAAATTTGCATCGCAAGGTCTGCGACGCTTACGCACTAGCCCCGTACCTTGCCGTCGTAGACCCTGCGATGTTAGAGTAGAAAAAGTTAAATGTCACATTTTCAACCCCAACACTAAATTCAATAATTAAATCATTTGCCAGAGGGTTCCCTCCCTTCATCAAGATGGCCAGGAAAGTTTTAATTAATTCCCAACCACCAACATTACAGACGTTGCGGACAACTACATCCAGGTTTGTGTGCTTTAAAACGACAAAAGGTGTGCTTTACATTATTGTTTTAAGCAAATTGTCATTTTAAGGCATGCAGACTATCCAATCATGCACGAGAATCCAGAGTTGAAAGCCAGCTGATAAAATTACTGTAAACTCTCTTCAGGCAATCATTTTTTTACATACCACCGGTTGGCAACCGTTAATCTCTATAATAACATAAATATGGTTGTGCTAATTAGAAAATTTGCACATAGAACACTTCAGTATGGGAAATATTCTTAGCTGCAATTTTTAAATTATAGACTCATTAAAGTAATATTAGTAGCTGGATATAGACACGGCTAATGTATGCTCCTGCACTTGTGTAGTATAGAACAAATTCAATAAAATGGACAAGAATCACCGTGTTTATAATGGAATTCTACCAAATAAATGCCAATTCAATCAATAAAAAAAATCACCATGATTACCTGGTTACGGATGTTCAATTCGAATATTGGTTACCTGAAATTCAATGTCTCCACAAAATCTAAATCTGCAAATTGGCCCTTTGATTGTAAGCATGACTTCTCCATTGCCATTTTTGACCAAAAATGTCGGATTTAAGAGGGACCATTCCTGCTCTACAAAACCGATAATGGTACCGGGCGGTGAGCTGATCTCCATGGACTGTAGACAGCATGGGAAGCAACAGGAATCACACGCCAGTGGTCGGTGCATGTTGATGACCTGGAGAAAATTACCAGAATGGTTTCTCTGACTATTACATTGAAAAAAATGCATTTATTCAACTAGCAAATTATGATAAGGAAGAGTTTTCATTATAAAGACTGGGTAATCTACCATGGGACCATTAGGTTGCGCATGAATACTTTTATACCAATAAAAAATTTACTAACACTTACTTTAAACATAAAGTTGGAAACATTATTGTTCCACTTGCCGTGTTCTTAGGTTGACACATGTTTTATCATCAACACTTAAATTTTATATTGAAAATGAATTTAAAAATTACCACTAATTTCAATTGTGGAAAAAAATTTACACAGTTTCATCAACATTAACATAAAAAGATTATAAGAAGATAATGGTAACAAATCTACTGAATGACTTGTTAGATAAAACATAAAAAAGGATTTATCTGTATTTAATTAATCATTAGTCATTTCAGGACTGAGATGTTTTACACTCCTATGCGAAGAGTAAATGAATCATATAATGTTTATTTATATTGACTTTAAAACTCTAAAAATGAATTGATGATTTTAAAAGTAGTGAAAATTGTGACATTAGTGCAACTGGTGCTTAACAAAGAGAATATCAAAGAATAGAAACATTTAACTAATATATTAAATAATCCATTGAAAAGAACACAAGATTTTATAAATTCATAAATTCCAAATATCAACTAAATTCTCAAATTATATTCAATTCTTTACCAGTGCTAAAAAAACTAACATGAAATAATGTATGATAATAACATCAGAGGTCCTGCATGGTGGTTATGTGATGCATATAGTGAGTGAATATGGTGTAAGAAGAATTACATACTGTACAATATATTATTTTTTTTGTTTAATCCACACCCTTGAAAAATTTTAATTTATATGGTGGTTATAAATTATATCGTTAAACAGTATATCTAAAATAATGTGTTTCAAACAAAGTATAGATACACATTTTCTTAATAGTATTGTATACTATCAATTTTCCTAGTGAGTAATTAAATTTCTAGGCTCTTTAACAAAACCATATAAATAAATGAAGATAAAATAAAATCAGCTAGTGACCAAAACAATGTTTTTTAAAACATACTTGGTTCCGATAATTGTCGAGAATTTTCATTTCAAACGGTCTCAGGGACCCGCAGCAATTTCGAGTGAAGCAATCATTATCCTCCACGGCATAATAAACCTTCTGACCGATGCTGTTCTTCACGGTGAATTTGTTGTTGGTCTCAAAGCCGGTCAGCGCCTCCAGGATCTCCACTTTCTGATGCACGAGTAGCTGATCAATCATAGAAAGGTATTCCAAGCCTGGCGGACAGTTGGTTAGTCCTTGCGGTATATTCATCCATCCACCTGAAAAGGACAGTTGGAGAAATCAATAAAATGGGTTATCCATCGAGTAAAAACATTAGTATTCTTTATGTCAATTATTTCGACACCAATTTCTACTCCACTAGAAAGAATTCTAACATTCTCTAATGGACTCACTTCTCATATTAACATAAGAAATCTTTATTATCCAAGTTTTCTTCCTACCAGTGACTTCCTTATTTGTTGTGTTCAATGGATTCAGTGACAACTTTCTGGAAATTTATTTCCACGGTTGTGAAGATGTGAAAAAAAAGACATTGACCAAAAACACGACTAAAAAATTTTTATCTTATTTTTGTCAGGTTTATTCGTACCTTTCCTATTTATGTGTATTAAATTAACAATTAACAAATCAATCCAGTAAATTGTTCATTGAGAAACTTTTCAAAATTGCCTAATAGAAAAAGTAGTTGAGGTCGCTTGTTTTTCACAATACCGACTCTGAATCCGGCCAAAACACCATGACTCCACGCCCTGTTTATTTCTAATATTAAGATTTTATTCCCAAATCAATAACAAACAGTGGAATAATAATGATATTAATTATTATGTCATAAATTCGGTAGCAAAATTGTATCTTTTAATTTGATGGTATACAAGAGATCGTAAAATTGTATGTACAAAAAATCAGTGCAACGAGTGAATTGCTACAAAAGATATTTCTGTAATGCAACTTTATTTTTTTATCATAAATTTTCAACGTTTCAAATTTGATATTCTTTTATCAAGGACAGTCAGTTAGTTTGTAATATAATTCTTGCATAACATAAATCTTTTGATTTCACTATCTGAAAATCGAGAATTTTACATAAATTATATCAGAACTAATAAAAAAAACAATGTTAACCCTTTTACGCCGAAGCAGCGCGATCGCGCTGCTCGGTACTTGTGCGAAATCGACGGGCAAGCGCTATCGCGCTGCGAAAACCATGTTCCACTCAAGCGTAACTCGAAGTGTTTTAACACATGTTTTATTAAAATTTATGAATGATGTGGATCATGTAAGTTCTTAGGATTGAAATCGAATCCACAAATTTATTGACCCAAAAATATTTTTTTTAATGATAAAACAAAATTGTGAACATATGTTAGTGATGCGATCATATTTCACCGAATATTTATTGAATAAAAGATATGTTGTGCAATCTTACAATACATAATACATATAATACATATATTTCATATCGAATCGGGCATAGAAATAGAATATACTTCTTAGAAAAAAATGTCTTTTTTTTGTTATCATGTATTCAAGAAATATGAAGGGCACTTGCGAACAATAGGAAATGGCACAAATATCTACCCTTTTTAAAATTCCATTCATCACTTTTTTAACAGAAAGATCATAAAATTCGTTACACTTGTATACAAAATCTTATTATTATTTGCTCAACACAAGTAAGCGTCAATAGAAAAAAAACTCTTGCATACAGTGGCAGCCCGTCCATTGAAATTCTTGATTTACTTCACTCCCTGAATGAAAAAAACTTTTATATTTATAAAAAAATATTTTTATCAATAATTTCTTCATCATAAATAAATCACCTGTGTTTTATGCGAAATTGTTATTTTGTTTTTCTAAAGATACTGCAAGTTTGAAGATGTTATGGATAACCCGCCACTGGACATATGTATTTACTGGAATTTCTTTTAATTTATGGCTTTTCAAGTTGAAGGAGAAATTCTTTTCAGTTATGTATACATGATATTTATTCTTCACTTTACTTCGGGCGGTTGTTGGAATTTAATTGTCACAGAAACCAATCAATATGCCAATGCATTTTTTCGTTGTAACAACATTGCTAAAAATCGGAAGTTACCTGAATAAAAGTTATCATGTAGTTGCAGACAATTTATTTACAAGCATCCCTTTGCTCAATTATTTGATATCAAATGATACATATTACACCGGTACGGTTAGACGCAACGGAAAAGAAATGCCACCAGATTTACTAAAAACAAAATTTTAAATTGATGAAGCAAAATATTATACAAAAAAAGGTGCAATTATCTGCGGATACCGTGAAAAAAAGTTACAAAAACAACCGGTGATACTTGCATCTTCCTACGCATCGACTAAAAGAATGACTTCAATAAATAGAAGTAATCGGGAGACAAATAAACCAGATGTAATAAATATATGGGAGGAGTTGATACTTCAGATCAAATGTTATATATTGTACATACCTGGATGAAAGACGTACATTGAAATATTGGAAAAAGGTGACTTAATATTTTTGGAAGAATGATGGTAAACGCATTCATTATTTACACAAGACATACGCCTGGTAAAAAGATGACAAGATTAGAATTTACATCATCCATAATTGAGGCAATAGAAGATGAATGGAGACCTAAAAAAAACCCAGTCCAAAGAACATCTAGTACGAGATTGGAGAATCTGGAGGTTTTAAAAAACTTACCAGTACGAAATCTCAAAGAATGGGTCGTATGCAGCCAAAAAGAAGGAGGGCCTATTAGAAGATCAAATCTAATTTGTACAAAGTGTGAAAAGGGTCTTCACCCATTATGTATCGGAAAACACAAGTGTTGACTTTTTATTATTTTTGGTTTATTAGACTAGAAAAATACGTATCGAATAATTAAGCATTTTAGTGTTTTTACTGATAGACGATAGTTCGAAAAAATATTCTGCATCAAAGGCATGTGAAATATTTTACCAAAAACACCTCTTTGAAAAACACAAAAAAACTTCAAAAACTCCTTAGTGCTTTTAGCAAGTCCCCAAAAAAAAGGCTAGGCGTAAAAGGCTTAAGAAAATGATTTTGATGCATTTTAACTATTAGGAAACAAACAATGAAATATATAAATAAGTAAATTAATTTTAAATATAAATAAGTCAATTAACTAATTACTTATTAATATCTCTAGATATTATTTTATTCCAAACAGGTTTTGGTTACTGGTATACCAAATCAATTAGTGTGACCAAATTTAATTATTACGTGAGTTTCAACTCTTGTAAGAATCGAGCATACAATGTTGCCACTTTTACAAATTTGTATGCACAGCATGTAGAAACAATTTGACAGTGACATTATTCCACAGGTGTGAGCGCTATTTCCTGTTAAACGAATTCAATTGTTCTCAATAAAAAAGAATTACATCAGACCAGGGCCAATATAAAAATTTCCTCAATCAAAAATTTTAATGGTAAAGTTAATTTTTGGACGGAATTCAAGAATAGAATGGAAATTACAAAAACTTTTATTATGACAGAATGATGACAAAATCATCCTATGCCACTAATAATTCTTTCAAATTATATAGAATAAACTAGCAGTGCTAAATTTAATTAAGATTTTCAAAGCTCAAACAAATTAATAGTTAACTTTGATGAATTAAATTGACTAGGAATTGAATACAAACAAGAGTTCCTAACATGACGTTCCATACACACATATTGTGTTACCCTAATGCCCTTTTATAACTTTTATATAACATATAAGCTTGCCAGATCCGTCATACAGTTATAAATGTCGTTGGCTTAGGTTAAAGAAGTAATGAATTCAAGCCCGACAACAGATTGTTCCATAAATTGATTCTTTAGTGAATCTATGGATTTCTCTTAGAAGGCATGGATTATTGTGATGCTTAAAATTCCTCCATACTGACCACTAGTTCTGTCCTGGAGTCTTAACCTTTTATACCTACTCTATTAAAACAGAGCTTGAGCAACTGAGTAACAAACTGTTGTAAAAAAATATTTACTGTATAGTTAGCTACCTTGACAAATGTGTTATTAGTTTTTATGACAAATGAAATGTGTGTTTATCTGACTATGAGTTTTTGTAATATCGTAGTACATAAAATAGTTCTGTGCTATTGCTACCAGGTATAAGTGTCCGGTCAAAACGATTTGAACGTAATATTATTTCAATGTAGAATTGAACATTAATTACGAATAACCTGCCTCTATGTTTAAGAAATTATATCAGACCGACTGACTTACAATAAGCTTTTATGCAATGTACTAATGAAGCCACAAACCCCGTTTCAAGAGTGGTCGAAATCTGAAATTTTTATCATTGTGAACAAAATCTTATCAGTGTTAAGCAAATATGATAAAAAGCAAACCGTTTTTCTTCATCGGTTATAAGTTTGCTGTAGCCGTTGCTCCTTCCAGATAACTTGAAACTGAGAGACTTTCGAATATTCCGTCTGATACTCGGCACGGAAAGTCTCTCAACATATTCACCATTAATTTTAGAATTGTTCACTCTGTTTCGAAAGAACTCTTTAAGTGTTTTGACTCCGAACGTTTTACTCAGTGGAATTGTTACATTGTTATTCACTTTTGACTTTTTTTTATTATTATCGAGTTTATTGTCCATCATAACTTCAAAAAATGTTTGAGAGGTCATCGCCGCAAGTGACACTTCCACGGATAGAACAAGACTCCTGCAATATGAACAGTCGTCCGTATAATAATCTCAGAATGTATATATTTAAGGCAGTCAATTGAATAAGTGATGTTTCAATCATATATAATGCAGCACAACTTGATGAACCGAATGTAATTTTACACTGTTAACTCAACTACATAATTGAACATTTTGAAGTGAAATTTAATGAGTTCAGTAATTACAGTTCCAGGGGAGATTAGGTCAAAGAGCATTGTCAATAGACAAATATTATTATCAAAACACATAGAACAATGTTCAAGCACATGCTATCACTGTGAAACTTTTCTCTCAGGAAAACTAACGCTGAAATGTTTATCAGACTTGAATAAATAATAGAATCTATTTGTTTTATTACTCCTGAGCAAATCAAAGTGAAATAGAGCTACATTTTTGAGAGATGACATACTCAATAAAAATAAAAGATTTATATTATTCAAAGTTTTTTTTGGCAACAAAGCAAAGTATAATTACACGGTGAAGAAATAGCAATGTATTTTAGTTCTACAAAATTTATGTTATATATAGTTGATAGCTATTTCGGCTTCCTTCTTCAGAAAAACTATATACTTTACAAAGTATAACCATTGGATAAAAATTTAAGTCTGAGAAATGAGAACCCAAATATTTTCAAAAACTATTAAAATTTTGTGTACAGTTTTAAGTGGAGATGTGCTATCTAAGGTAATAATAAAAAAACTTGTTGGCTGGACTTTATACTGATGTAATTAATCTAGGACTAGCAGCTGTCTAGTATTAAAGCTTTTTTTGTAATGCTGTGAAAATAAATACAATGGCCTAACAATATGTCCAATGCTTTAAAAAGAGTTCATGGCACTGCTCAGATGGATAAGCTAAGAGTTTGGCAGTTCTGTAAAATTAATAGTCTTGGAAAGTATTGATGAAATAATAATGCTGCATATGGCGCAACGACAGATATAGTGGTAGCATAACAATCCTCAAACAACAAAAGCACCTTCGTTGAACAGCCAACTCACTCATAACAGATGAATAATAGTGCATCAAGCTGAGGTTTTTTACTTTGTGTTTGTATACAAAATAAAAAAGTTGAAAAGCAATTTTAGAAAGGTTACCAACAGTCATAATATTCAAAAAAACAAAATTTAATTGGTCTCCAATTCTTATGTATGGAGACAACTTTTAATGTGTGATTTCGTTTACACTAATTCCACACCCACACATATGGAAGTGACCTGCATGTTTTGTTTATTTTCATTGGAATCTTCTTAAAATGATGTTTCACATAGTCAAAAGTGAAAAAGAAAATACTTTTTAGGAAGACAGAAAAACAAATGATTTAGGGAAATCATAATCAGAAAAACACCGATTTCCAACAATATTTCAAGCCGATGTGACTGCACAAATGGCTTAATACTTACAAGACACAAAGAACTAAAAGGTACAAAGTTCTTGTTATGTTTTAATTAATGATATTCAAACATAAGAGTGCGTCTTGAAATCAATGGCATCTTACACAGTCAGGGAAATATGGTAATAGTATTGTGGTTTTGCAATATCATACAAATGGAATGCTTGTAAAGATTTTTTCTGTTTCTCAACAGTCATAGACTACACAATACAAGCACGGGTGTTTAACTTCATTGTAAACCACACTGATAAGTCTACATAGAAGAAAAACGGCACCATACTTATACATTTAGGTGTCTGAGACTTAATCACTTAGTGATTCAAAAGCACAATTCGGTGAATAAATATTATTCAAAATGCAGCTATCATGAAACTCATATTATCTTTATGTGTTTTATTTGATTTATTGAAGTATCATTAACATGTATTACAGTAATGATAGTGTAATATTTACACAGAGAAATGAAGAGACAGCACGATTAATAAACAACATTTTGGTTTTTTTTATTCAAAGGAGTCATAACTTATCTGTTATGAGCTGGACTATATTTTTCACAGAAATGATTTGTTACTCAAGGCTGCTTTTATCAAAATTAAAAGGTGCGTTTTATGGCATAACCAATGAAATTTAATTATTTTTCGAATTTCATTTTTCTTCAATTTCACCAAGCGGCGGCCATTGTAAATGTGCATTTATGGAATTTGTTGAACAATTATATGGAACAAATAAATGAAATGAAGTCCATAATATTGTTAAAAACTTTTTTTAATTTATAGGCTAGCATAAGGACAAAAAAAACTGTTCGGTGAAGCCTGCATTATCATTTAGTATAATTTTAATTTTTCTGATGAAACAAAACAATGTCTTTAAAATATTTAATTACTCAAAATATATAACATTCTCTTACTTCTCAACCATTCTTTTTAATACTTAGATGAATTTGGTTTTGCTTGTAAATCATTCTGTGTTGTTTTTTATATATGTTTCTTTACGAGTTATGCTAATATGTGATTTGATAACTGCGCGATAGTTGTGAAATTCACACAAGTCATTGCATATCCCAATGACAAAATGAAGTTTTTTTTTTTGGTACTGGTAGCCAAGCCTACATTTTTCATTCCATTCGTGTTAATCGCATAATTTGATTATTGTGATATTTATAAAATAAATCTGCAATTCAAGTAAAAAGACCAACCTACATTAGCCCATCTAAATTGTGGTTTTAATAAATTGATAAATAATTTTGCCATTTTCTTGTCGGGGAGTCTCACTTCGTATTTCATAAATCAAAATTTCAGAAATATTTCAGTTTAAAACAAAAACTTGTCTGTATGACCAATCTTGGCTGCTTCCAAAAGAAACATTTTTACATAAATACTACAAATCATTTTGAAACATATATCCACTGGTAAAGGGTAACATAAAGAAAAAAATGAGTTGACATGAGGCAAGTAATATTTTATTGCAATACTTTTGCACTGAGGCAAAGGAGTGGGACAATTGAATTACAGCATGAAGATACTTCATACTGATAACCGCTGTTATCAATTTATGTGAGTCATGTAAGAGGTGTTCAAATAGAAGCAATATTACTAACAAGTGAAATTTTTTTAAAATATTTTATGGTAAATATTAAAATAATGATTACAGGTTAAAGTCAATGAGTGTCAATTGTCGTTAACCGAGGAACAAGCAATGAAAAATAGCAAGAGAAAGTAAATTTTGATCCCGATTTTATATTTAATTGTCATTTGTCAAAGAATACAAATTGGATGGTGAAGTCTGAATTTGAATAATTATTTTAAGGTAAAAATAATAAAGAATTTACTTATACATTTTTTTTTGCAAAATATTTGTTATTGATGGCAATTTCGGCTTACGCATCACCAGGGATATGGGATATGATTAAACTAAAATTATGCTCGGCACCATATACAGTATAAGAGAAAAATAATATATGATAACATTCTAGCATCATAGCTTGTATGTATAGTTTAAAAAAATGTAATTCAATCAAGAAATGAAGATATATAAACAAACTTTGTACTATATTACTATTTGGTTTCGTAAAGCTAATTAAACTGCTAAATAAATTGTCATTTTTATCATATTATGATGGAGTTCTACCGGGTAAATGCCAGTTCAACTTATAAATATTATAATTTAACATTCAATCAATTCAATTCAGCACTTCAATGTCTTCAAATTTTCAACAGACAAAATGCTTCCAGCTAAAATGGTGCTAGTTATCAATAAAATCATATTAATATGATTGTCATTTTCACAAAATAAATTTTAATTAATTATTTATTACCTGGAGGACCTTGCTGAGGCTGCATTCCATGTGATCCGGGTTGCTGCATTATCGGTTGCGGACTCCCAAAACCTGGTGGAACATAACCAGGTGGAACATAGCCTCCTTGCGGCGGTCCATAGTTATATCCGGGAGCAGGAGGTGGCCCTTGAGGACCGGGAGGTTGAGGTGGAAAGTTCCCTTGTGGATATGACGGTGGAGTATAATTTTGCTGCGATGCCGGCGGATACCCTTGCGGGGGAGCGGCCGGATACGCCTGTTGCTGCGGAACTGGCGGATAACCTCCCGGCTGAGAGGGAAAGTTGGGAGTGTACCCTCCAGGTGGATATGGTGGATATGGTGGATTCTGTGGAGTAGATCCTGAAAATCACAAATGTTTTTAAAACCTAAATCTATTCTTTTTATTTCATTACCAACAAGTTTACGTATAATATTTTTTTTCTAAATTTATCATGAATATTTTTAAGACTACAATATAAATATGTGAATAATAATTTAAATAAAAAAAATTGGCAAATGTAACTTTTTCAATATCATGATTAATTCAAAAGTTCTAATAAAATAATAGTTTTTATTTTATTTTTGTTGACATATTAAAAAAAAATATTGATTTATAAAAACATCATTAGCATCACACTGCACAATGCAATCGGTTTATTTTTAGGAATTATAAAATTATCTTGAATACAAACTCATATTGACAGTTGAAAAAATTAAAGATATACAGTGAAATATTGTAGAAAGCAATTTCTAATGGTAGTGTTGAATTCAAATGCAATATAAAATTTCAACTCAGTCTATGTAATGGATAATAGTTTCACCCTCCGAGTAGCAAGTTATTTTTGATTAAATTGAGTTTTTTGTATACTTTGATTACAATCCATATTATATGACAACAGATTTGTTTCCAAATATAATGTTTATTTGAAAAAAATATACTGTCAAGAAGAACAAGATTGAAGAGACATTTATATACATTGAAAATGTAAGAAATTTACAAAAGGTTTTATTTTCTAATATAATTTGTCCTCATACATAGTTTTGTAACACACTAACTACATCAGTAACAACTGTCTCTCAGTATGTGAGTCATACTGAGAGAAAAATTATGAGCAGAACATGATAGCACTTGCAGACTCAGTTTTTTTTCATAATAATTGGCGAATGGGGTCGCATGTATTTATGAGCAGCATGACAAATGAAATCAGGATAAAACTAGTGATAAGATAATCATAGCAGCAGATAAATCAAAGAAAGTGGTAGATCTAGATTGATTAATATTGTTCTGATTGACGTTTTTGCTGTGACTATATAAAAAATTAAAGGTATACGCAAGAGCATAATGGTTGCAAAAGGAATAGATCGCGGTTTCGATTGTCTGGAAATAATTTCTGTAAAATCCTGTGTATTTGTAGCTTTATCAGAGGTGAAAACAGTTAATTTAACAGATTAATTATCAGGTTTTTAGGAGATTATTACGAGAATTATAAGGAGAAACAATTTTTAACAAATATAGAAAAATATAAGTATTATCATTCAACATATAGAATGAAACACTCTCTTTTATTTGATATTTTTAATTCTCCTGACTGCCATTTGAAATGTCTTGAAAAAGGGCATTGATACAAAGCCTATATGAATGTTTGTAGAGAATGGAAGAAGACCAAAATATATAAGACACCTATTGTTTCATTTAGAATTTTGAAAATTTAGTGTCATTGTGTTAAAGTAACAAGCTAAGCCGTTGGAACAGGAGAGAGGATGTGTTGTGTGCGTTTTCTGCACAGCTATATATAGATAAACAAATGTTAGTTTAAGCATAGTTCTGACGATGGCGTGAGCCGAAATAGCTATCAACTATATTTGTTAAAAATAATTTTGTAGAACTAAAATACGTTGCTATTTTTTCACCGTGTCAAAATATACAAACCTGACACTGAAACATAAAAGGTTATGGATTTTAAAGCCAATTGGTTTTTATAATGTATTAATACTTATTTAAAGTCATTGTATGCCCTTGATGCACAAAGTGTACCCAGCCTCATAACCATGTGATTAATGATTTCATTTTTATATTTAATTGCAGGGTCAGGTTTGTTCCTAAAATAAACACGTTAATTTGTTAATATTTCAATACATTCAAACTAACTTCTTGTGTGACCCACCCTTAAAAAATGTATCAATAAGCTAACCATTAGTTCACTACTAAACTTATCCTTGATTGATTCTGCCATCCTTACCGTTTCCCAAGTAGATAGAGCTGTTACGCATCTGACATACAATCTGTTTTGGCAAAATTGTTTTTTTTTAATTATTGATATTTAAATTAAAGTTAGTGTATTATTTTTCAGCTTTATATTTACCATTGTATGGAGGATATCCCCCTTGTTGAGCCATCCTGGAAAAAAAAACAATTGATATAAACCACTGCAACAAACCATACAATAATTTTAAAAAACCAGCCATAATGTAAACAAAGGATATTTTTTCCGATTGCACAATTGTAGTCATATTTAGTAAAGTACAAGCATTAGGTGGGTTAACTTTAATACTATCAATACTTTGAACAACATACATGTCAATAATTGTCATTTCAATTTTGAATTGCTAAAACTATGCACAATAATGTTCAATGAAACAGATTGAAAGTCGAATTGCATTATATTGTGTAATGCCCAAAGACACTGAAAGGCGAAAATCGGGTTGAGAATGATAAAACTTATGGGATTATACATATTTTTAACAATTCAAATTTGATATTAAATTCCAGTAAGCACCCTCAGTTAATATCGTAAATTATATTATTTCAATGTTGATTTTGTTTCATAAACATATAATAGGTTGATTTGATTTCCAATTTTATCAGAATGCTATTTTTTCTTTTTACATACATTATCCTACTATGTGTGTGTTTATCGTCTAGTCGGTAGTCGAATGATCGACAGTGAATTTAAATGGTTGAGTTTTTACTAGTATGAATCTCAGCATGGACTGTTTCACAGGATTATTTTTCAATCAATGTATGAACTTCTGTTTGATGTATTAATTCATTACAACTTAATTTGACCGTAATTTAACTTTTATTATTCGATGTAAAATATGCTTTACAACACGTTACTCTATTTCAATCTGAAGATTTCGATCAGTAACAGTGCAGTTCGCTATATAAAAAAAACAACTACAAACAGAGAAATACTAAAACTTCATACATGGAAATCAAAGTAACCTATAACCTATTCGAAATGCTAATATATCTTACGACTTAGGCTTGAAATTGAAATGTCATTTCACTGAACAGAAATATTTAGTACCATTCGATCTAAAATAATATAAATTTCAATAGACACTATGCGAAAAGGATACGATAATCAATGTCATAAGTTTTAAGATACGTGCAATCGCTGGAGGTGAAGATTATTTTTACTCGAGCTTAAAAATATCGGCCGCTGAGAGAAAGTTTCGGTTATTTAAAATAATACGAAGAATCCGTGATTTATACTAGAAAATAAGTGTCCATACGACTGCAAAATGATCTTACTTCTTTCCTTGGATTTATATATATTAATATAGATCTCCAAATCTAATAAACCGCGCCCATTAAAAAAATAAAAATTTTAGTTTATTTTTAGAACTTAACACACACTTCGTTATGACTTCACTTCAATTCGCTTGAATTGAATGTTCAAGCGAAAAGTAGCTGTCACCAGAAAGTGTACTTTTAATAACAGAGATGGCGTAAATGTCAAAATAATAACGTTTCGATAGAAGCTTTATACCTTCAAAAACATTTCATTTTTATGATATTAAGCGGTTGATGGTTAATATTAGAAATTGGACAAAACAAAATTCGGATATTTTTTGTTGAAATGCATTCAGATGTAAAAATATAATTGTTAATATTGCTTTATCACTAAATAGATTAGTTTAATTTTTCAATAATTAAGTGTTTACACGTGGACACGATCATTGTATTCATTGTTTGATTTAAGTCAATGGTATCATTGAAAACTGGGATTCCCAAGCCTTTTTGTACTCTAGGGCGCATTCTAAAATATCGTTAGGGTGGCGGGCTGTTTTTTCAAAAGATATTTATAATTGAACATGAGAAATAAATAAAAAAAAGAAGATCGTTTTTATTGTCACTATACAATAAACCTAGGTACTCAAAAAAAATTAAAGCTCTAACAAATAAATTAAAATAATTTACATTTTCAATTAGATTTTATGAAAAATCTATCACGGTCGAATAGTGGCGGGCACACACAATTCGTTCCACGGGCGCCATGGTGCCCGCGGGCACGGGGTTAGGAATCCTTGATTTAAAATATAACAATTATACAATAGCCTTCAATTCAAGTAAAATCGTGATATCAAGTGTTCACTTTTATTAATGTTTATTTCAATGCCGAACAACAATATATTGTAACAAAGAGATAAACGCACCAGTGTCACCAGGGTTGGCGGAAGTAACAATTCACCCCACTAAGATATTGGAAACGCATCCTCAAAAGATAGAAAATCCTTTGGTCTTAAAAAAGTCCCAAAACGGTATTTACTGCCTTACTAAGAAATTCATATAAAGAAGGTGAAACATGTAATCAAGAATTTTAATTTTATAATAGACAACTTTACTATTTTTTAATTAACTTTTTATTTGTAGCCTAAGAAAAAATGGAATTTCCTAAATTGATACTTGTTACTTAAATATTAAACTTTTTTTCTATTCGATGTAAATGATGATATAAAATGATGGTACTGTGATTTTAACGTTTTAATACTCATAAAAGCAATCGAAAAATTTTATGCTTGTTTGACTTAAGCTTTATAAAAATAAATAAAATAAACTTTTTTTACCATTGAAGTAATGTGAAATTTTAAAGGCTAGCATTAAGAATTCTATCAGCAAGATTTTTCCACAAATAAATCAAAAAAATAGTTGAACAAAATACTTTTACAATTTTAAAATACGTCAAAACGCTTTTCTATTATTATTTTTTTTTGCAAAGTATTTACTTGTGTATAATATATATTTATACTTTCATTTTCTAATGCTAACATATTTACAAAAAATAGCATAACCACTAAGTTTATTTTTTGTCTTTGAACACCAATAATCTTTACGTAAATTATGTCATATGTTGATTTAAAGTATAAAATCTTCAATATATCACTTGAATTTCAGCTTCAGACACATGCTCAAATTAATCAATCAATGTAAAATAGCTTCAACATATTTTTTAGGATATAAAATACGTTCCTATATTTTATAATAATATTGAAATGTTTCTATAATATAATACATTTTTTAAAAACATATAACTTATGGATGGATCATTTTTAGTAACATTTATAATACATTTATTTTTCGATTTTTACTGAATGGAAGAAAATGAGAAATTAGAATAATTTTTGATTTGCACAGTAATATAAAAGGCGTTTGATGAGCTTATAGCTTATTAAAGTCATTCACATTATAGTTAAATTCTTTTCAGAATAGTATCTAGTCATTTTTAAAAACTTTAAACGTCTATCTGATGAAAATGTTTGTTGATTTTTTGTAATCTTTTGAAAACCTTTAAAATATAAATAATGTCCAGCATTACAGTTTAACTTAATTATCGTTGAAATTCGAAAAATCCTTGAGAGATTATTTCTCTAACGTTAAAATTTTTTAATATACCTTCCCTGGGTTGTTTATAGATATAATGATTTTACAAATTATTTGTTGCTTTTTGAAAACTAGCTTCGTATTTTGGAGTACTTTTTTATTTTTATTGCACAATTCAAAGCTTGGTTCGGTACAAGCAGTTTGATCATACAACCAACTATAACCTGACAGTAAGATTGTTTCTTGCAGCATTAAAATTTTTTTAAGCTTAATATATTTACTATTCACAAAAATCATAAACATATTGAAAATTATTGGAAGGCGCTTACGAATAAAAGCTATTTTGACTCGCAGTAGCGTTTGTTTTGATCTTTAGTTATAAATCTGAACGGTAGAGTTTTTTTTGTTTCCGTCTTATAGTTAGTACTAAATTTTGCCTGCAGAGTGACGCTGTCTGTCAGATGGAGTGTTGTTGAGTATCATCGTTTGTTGAATTTCGAACCTCGCCAGTCGAGTAAAATGGCGATGCGAGTTAACAAGTAATGTTGCGATGGCCGAAATCAATCAAATCAGGCTTTGTTTTCTAGCCAGTGCGTCACTCGTATGTATCGCGGACTGTATAAATGTTTTCAGTAAATTATTGCATTCTAATTGATGACGGTAGACTTAACCTATCAGTGTTTTCAAAGTTATAAAAATGCGCGATTTTAAAGTAGTCGTGCTGGGGTCGGGTGGGGTTGGAAAAAGTGCACTAACTGTTCAATTTGTGTCTGGTTGTTTTATGGAGAAATATGACCCGACGATCGAGGACTTTTACCGAAAAGAGATCGAAGTCGATAACTCTCCCTGCGTTTTGGAAATCCTCGACACCGCTGGTACGGAACAGTTCGCCTCGATGCGAGATCTCTACATCAAGAACGGCCAAGGTTTCGTGGTCGTGTATTCGCTGACGAATCACCAGACGTTCCAAGACATCAAGCCGATGAAGGAGCTCATCACCAGAGTGAAGGGAAAGGAGAAAGTACCGATCCTCCTGGTCGGTAACAAAGCCGACTTGGAGCACCAGCGAGAGGTCCCTTCGCCCGAGGGGGCCGCTCAGGCTCTCATGTGGGGCTGCCCTTTCGTGGAGGCGTCGGCCAAGAGCCGCACCAATGTCAACGAGATGTTCGCCGAGATAGTGCGCGAAATGAACGTTAGCCCCGAAAAAGAAAAGAAGAGTTATTGTTGCTGTACGGTACTTTAATAGTCTGACGCGGAGGACGTTTTCCATCGAGAAGGCATAGGGTCGTTCTCGTTCTGCAGGAAGAGGCCAGGGCCGCATCTTCGGTCCGGTCCATCGACGCCGCTGTCCGATCGTGGTGCTCTATCAGATATTTTCATACGTTTAGTGGTAATTTTTACCTTTCTACGACGCTTTTTACCTACTTCTTACTGTCATAAGAATATCAGAGAATCAATTTGTGTGTTTCCATCACTGATTGTCCGAATTAAAATTTCGATGATCATATATTAGCTTTTATACTTTGTATTAACAAAATATTTAGTATCGCGTCCATCGCCCCGTCGTGGAAAGCGGGAACCCGACTGCATAATAAAATATAATAATATCGGTGTAACAAAATATGAATTTGTATTGGTGTACCCCTTCGGAGTTTTTGACTCTCGAGTTAGCGCGATTCAAAACATAACTAAAATAACTGAGTATGATTTCAATGTATAGTAATTATTTTTTAAGATTTGTATATAATAATATGTAATCTCGTCGATGATAGTGTTTTAAATGGTCTGTACGTGTTTTTTCGTTTTGTGGAACCGTCATTGTTGACGCGTGTGAATAATACAAAATCCTCAGGAGTGAATTTTATGACGACGTCAAGTCGATCAACGGTCGAATGAAAACGAACATGTGCTGAAAACTCTAAAGTTTTATATGTAATTTTGTTATAAATAAGCGTAACAAAAGCCATGTCGCAAGTTTGTATGTTGCGTGATTGTGTTAAAAAGTCTACCAGGATTTGTGATATATACGTATAATAAATATCTTTAATAAAAGTTTTAAGTGGGAGAGTAAATAAAAGTGACGTTTTATTCTATGATTTCATTACCCAGGTAATTTTATTCCTTTATTGTTTGTAGGTTGAACATACAACACCCTGAAACACAAAAACTGACATTCATATTAACACAACACACACAACTTACAAGAGTAAAACTCTAATAATAATTTCAATTCGTTTCACTACTCATTAATTATTGCACACAATCGACAGTTAATAATGAATTGATCTACATGATTAAAAAAAACAATTATGCAAAAACTTTCAACTTATTCATCGGTTGAAATACCTTTAATGGATGGAGATTTATCTTAAATGCTATTGTATCATTAAATATAAGGCATAAAATTAGTTTGTTTATTTTGAGAGAAATGTCATTCTTCGTTTATTACGTCCACAATTGTGTCCTTTGTTACGGCCTGATTTGAGTATTATTAATAATCGAATAAATATGTAATGTCGTAAAAGTACTTAACGCTTCCAATTCTTTCATAGAATAAGACTCGATTTCAAAAAAGAAAATATTTACTGATAAACAATATGCCTTTGTTGGACCGCCGTACCATTTACCTGTATCTAAATTAAACCGCTTGCCAAAGATTTCATTACCACGCCAAAATCGAAACCGTCGTGCCATTTAAAAATCTTAACATATTTTTTGTTTTATAGCCATGAATCGAATGCTAAAGAAATTATGTATATTTGATCAGTGATTTCATCAGAGGATGATAGACTTGAATGGATTTTATTGGTTAAATTACCTCGTACTCCACGGTGTTGATCTTTTTGGATACCAATAAAATTAGGTTTTTTTAACATTAATTTGCAGTAATGACAATTGAAAGATTGATCATGTTTGATAAAATATTCATAGGTTTTTGGCCAAATATTTGAAACATTGTTAAATTTTGTTAAAACCGTTCACAGAATTCTGTGAAATATTTGATCGAGATTGGTCAACTGGGAAAGAAATTCCTACTTAACGAATTTCATTGTGGAGTAAAAAATCTCAAAAGTATACCAAGAATAGAAAATAGCCGGCCAGCTTTCCTTAAATTAGTTACGAATTTTAAATTTTCAAGGGAGCCGCACTCATTTCAATGAAGAGCCGTATTTGCTCACCGTTGGTATAATATCTAGAATAAGTAGTCAATGAACTTGGACACCACAAAGAGTTCAAGGACACGCTTAAATGATTTGTTAATTTGACTTATTACAATACGTAATTATTTTACTCTGAAATTTGATTTTTTCGGTTTTGTCGCGTGCTCAATATGATTCATTAATGTTATATGGGACTGTAAAATCAAGTTTATCATCAAAACTAAAAAGTTTATGTGCGTGTGGACCCTTAGATATCCTGCCTAATTGCACTTTTTTTCAATAATTTTGTGTGCTATTTCATAAACAGAATTCGATGATTTTTAGAGGCGCTCGTCTGAAGAGTTATATGAAACTTATATTTGACTCACAAAATTTTTATTCTGCTTTTTATATGTATATTACAAAATATGTTTTCAGTGTAACCATTTTGACATTGATAATGAGATATTTGTAATTATTCCTATGAAAATTTTGTGGTGCTTTTTGCTATCCGAAATATATACATGTTAAGAGCGACAGGGATCTCTCGTGTGCATGATCAGCCACTGCTCATGTCATCCTGATTTTTCATTGATACTGAAGTAGGTATTCAATATTGGATGAGTCTGCAAATCAACTAAGCCGTTTTATGGGGCACGTTGATGTCAGGATTAAAAACAGTCTAATTGCCATCTGCAAAACAGATGAATGCCATATTTTAAATTAAGAACAGTCGGCCATTAAAATTCAATTCAAAATCAGAAGCTGTAACCGGCATCGGTTACGTTCCGTCGCTTGATTGATATGTCCGAGCATTATTGACTGTCTGTTTAAAATTATTATATTATTTTGATTCGTGGGCAACACATTATGCACTGAGGGATTTGCGCGGACGATGTGCTCGGACTCGACGGTAGATTTTACAAGATTACACAAGACGCTATCGCATAACGAGGCGAGGAAGTGATGGGACGGCCTGTTCGTAAAAGGAGCGCTGTGTGGGAAGCAGGGACACCGGTTCGTGTCCCCGCAAGTACCGACAGCCATTTTATCTCGCAATCAGCAAGGCGAACGTTGCGAATAATCCGCGAGAACAGATTACCCGAACACAAGAGTAAACTGTATTTCATGTTTGAAAAAAAAACACCCAAATTTGCGATGACAAAATCTATATATATATTATTAAGAGTATTGTTTAAAAATCTATCGAAAAAATTTATGTCATAAATTTAACAATGACACGGTGCGACAGTTACAAAATAATATTTCTTGCGTAGGTGGCTTATATTGCCAGCTCAGAAACAGCTGTTCTTACACTTTATTCTGAAGTGTTAATGAAGATTTTATATTTATTTTGCCAAAGCAAACTTGTTCTCTTAATTGCACAGTAATTAATACAAGCATACATGAAACACTGTCCAAGCTTTGCTTGTCTATGATTTGATACGTTCAGTGATTATTGTAATTAAATGTCAATTACCTACCGATAATAAGATTTATTAATGGATTAAACTTGTATGTAACATGTGATAATCACTATTATACGTACTTTTAATTTTAATACTGTATATGAAAATGTCTTATTATTTTTTAAATTTATATTTCGAGTTGAAGGACCTGTTAGCTCTTATGGTATATAAAATTTGATGTTATCTGACTAAGCTGATTGAATTTGTGTGTCGAAATATACACAGGCAATATATTTACGCACAATTAAATAGCAATAATTTAAAGGTCATTATTTCTTATAATTTAAATTTCACGTTAATCAATGTTTAACTAAAATCAAGGGCAACACCAACAGGAAAATATAACATGGACGTTCGTTGACGTGTGTTAATTTCGTTCGAATATTCAACATATGATAGTTACTTAGTTTTTGCGGTTTTTTGGTGTGGTATAGATAAGATTTAGTTTAGTGATATATTTTACTTCGACATAGGTACATTTAATCAGTATATAATAGTTTTGTCATATTTTGATGATGGCTATCGCAATCTCGAAATATAATTCCTGATTTCAACCTTAGTACTATGTTTTGTAAATAATGATGTATAGTGTATATCCCAGTGCAATCAGTACTTTTCAAATAATGATCAAATTATGGTTTTTAAATAATTATTCAGTCTACTGTCTTTCTTATTATGGCAGCAGTGTTGATACACAATGCTTTAATATAAAAAAAATACTCTTATGCTTGAAACATGGCAACATTGTTAACAATTATAAATTTTAATGTCAAGTACAAGCCTGCACGTGAAAGAAAAGCGAGATTGCTTAGATGGCTTTGATCACTTTTAGTAGAACCATGAAGATTAATAGAATTAATTATAGCGTGACTTAAAATAAACATCACTCATGCTATGTTATTAGTCACACAATTTTTAAAATTAATATCTGAGCATAAGAATACGTACGTATTTTATTCCCAAATGTTTTTTTTATAAAATGAATCCTTTTCTTACATGAAAAGAATTAAATTTCTAATTTCATTATTTTTGGTATCTGTTGTTCAAAATACAATAGATATGATCTAAACTGCAAAGATATTCTGAACGATTTATTAGACATTCATACTTGACATAAAACTCCTGTCTATTTTTTGTGTTTAACAATTTGCTGTAGTCTTTCATAGTTGTAAAACACGTTCTACGGTCCAAAATATTATCTTAAAGATTTTTTGCTGTAAATTTTACAGTTCGTCGGTTGATTGCATCTCATAACAGAACGATTACTGTTATTCCATTGTTTAATTAATATTATCTTTTGTATTGTACGTTGACACTGTAATCGACTATGAAATGCCACTTTAAGTATGCATTCCAAGAACTTTCGCAATATCTTAGTATCCGTGTCACCACATACAATACACATAAATACTCACGTAATAAATCAGTATCACATACATTTGCTTATTTAGTAAGTAGCCAATTGATACAAAGATAGAGTTCACTACATCGATAATAATTCATAATTTTCGAGTCAATTGTCACGGCCGAATCAATGTACTGTAGTTATGTACATACATATATTAATATTGGAATCATTTTTCCATGATAACCAATTATTAATTTAGCTTTGATTAGAGTTCCAGTAAACTATAACATTTTTTTTTGTATATTTTCAGTATACACTAAGTTATATTCAAATTCATTAAGCACACAGTTATGCTGATATAAAGTATAAACAAAAAAGCGTGCTTGTTGTACTATTTGAAGATTAACTTTTGATAATTTCACTGTGTATTCTTTTATTTTTTTTACGATTGGTATGCAATAAAAAAACGATTCTGCCTACGTTCTTTAAGAGGAAAAACATTTTTCCGACAAAATAAATTTGTTGTTTCAATGGATTTTGTATCTTCCGTTGGAATTTCTCGGAACAATAGCATCTATGTTGCAGTGGACCATTAGGCCTCGAAACTTGCGAGGCTGATTTAGTGGGAATTCCGATCATTTCATATAACTCTTTCCTAAATTCCTTGAGCGTTATTCGTTTCCAAGAATGTTTTATGAATTGACGGAAATATCTCTGACGATACATGTCAACATTATCTGATTTTTCCTATACTGCTGTATGTATTTTACTCACAAACATTTTCGGTATAATGCTCATTTGTGAAAATTGTCTATATAGAATGTATGTTATTTGTTTGATCCTTCTTCGCATGAATAATTGATGATTGTAACATTACAGGTGAAATGCTGTAATTTTTATTTCGTTCTTTATTATGTATAAAGGTCCAGCCAATCGTTTATAATTTTACAGGAATTTAATTATTTTTGAAGAAATTACTGTCGTTTACTTACTCAACTTGTTAAGCTACGCGGTGAATTTTGTAAATTAAATTTGCAAATCGCGGAAATAAGTTAATAAACCACAAAAATGCTTCAAATGCCAGTGTTGTTAACCTTTTTTACTTTTTCATGTAGTATGCAACAAGATATTAATTTGATAAACTCATAATATATCGTTATTGCTTAGATATGTCGATTTCGCACTTGAAGAAACCGAGAAATAATATTTTTATAAAAAATAGGTAGCTTTTTCAATATATAATATATGAATTGCTATACATCATCATGCGTGTCAAGAAGATAATTTATGAGAAAAGCGGCTATTCAATGTTATGTAATCTTTGTATGATTGTTAATTTCATCAAATTCGATCATATTACGTCATGAAAACATTACAATTTATATTCTCTTGATTTTATATTTGGTTCTTTTGGCTGTATACGTAATGAATGGTTTCCCCTGAAACGGATTTGCACACTTAGATTATTTAAAGTTATAAAAAATGAAATAAAATACTTGGCTTTGCAAAGAAAACACTTGAGTTTTTAGATAAATGAGATGCCTCAATTTCTCTCCTTATTTATTATTTTGTCTAAATGAAAAACTTTCGGCGATTCGTAATGCGTGTCAGCTCAAGTGTAGCTTTCTCACTCATTCTTTGCAAAACGCCGATTTCCGTTGAAACAAAAATCAACGGCTTTTCTCTCATCGCAGCACATGTGACCATTGTGATTAGCTGTGCTAAAAAAATATGCAAATCCCACTAGCGAGATGCTCGGCCGTGGACATTAACATATTTTATACCACACAGTGACGTATGCGGAAAAATACTCGCATGTCCATGACTAATATTCTGCACGGGCTGTTTATTTTTCGGATTGAATTATAACTTGTAATATAAAATATGAAACGAATTAACAAACATTTTATTTATTATTCGTTTGAAAAAATATTGTGGCTTTTTCGAGGATAGCATTAAATATTGCGGTTACGTTTTTATAAGCAGTTAAAAAGAATACTTTAGTAATTTAATTTTTTTTTTTATATAATATTACAAATAATTACAGGATAAATAATTTTTCGCTTGCTCACTGTTACTAGGAGGAAAGATTTAATTACTGGTTGAATATTTGATATAGGTATTACAAGTGTAAGTCTAAAATTTGTGGTAATAATCATGACTATAAGTTATAGATAGATGAAGGTCATATCGTCAGTCAAACAGCCAAACCCTTCACTGTAAAAAAATGTTTTTTGGATCCTCGTATCATGTTCTTTTTATGCACAGAACTATGCTAAGAGATTTCCGCTACTTTAAAAATTGATGCTTACTTTTCTACTCATGTTGCTAAAACTTAAGATTTTATGGAGTCTGCCCTTTTGTACATTGTAGAGGTCGGCAATATTTTTACTCGAGGGCACATAAAATGTATAGGTCACTTCACAAATTTTCCTAGGTTTTATGCATAAATGAAATTTAAGTAGTTTTAATATATGTAAAAAAAAATATAATATTCGGTATATATTATATTTATAAAAAATAAATAAGTTTTTTTTTACAACTTCCGACATTAATTTGTACAACCGTAGTATATTTATGTTTACAAATGTTAATGTTTTAAAAATATTAATCTGTCATTTAGAATTTCGGATTATTAGCTGATTTGTCATCAGTACCAGGTACACAATCTGAATTCCGTGTTATAGGGGTTAAGTTTGATGTATAAATGCAAAATGCTCTTTGAACGGAAAAAAAACTTAAAATTTTCCACGATATTAATAACTTAAGCCAAACGACTTTACCAAATTTTATACTAGCTCATTATCTTATTATTACCGTTCATATTGTTTAGACACTGATTAATAACGAAACGCATAATTAGTGTTGTATTGTAGGTCCGGCAATTATAAAGTTTGCTAAAAATTCAAACATATTTTCAAAACCCTTGCATTCATTGTTTTTCTCACGCATTGTATTCCTTTCTCCACTATTACAATGCGCATGTTCCAAGTACAGAAGGTTCAGAAGTAATTACTGATCCACGCGAATACAATAAGCAAGTTAAAATATATATTTTAAATGTAATGCCTCGTTTTATGTGTCTAATATTGATTGTCAATTGGTATCCATGACATTCGTAACTTGTATAGACAACAGTATTTCGTATATTACACGAATGTCCATTTCTGTACTATAATAAAAAAATAACAGTTATTAATTTTTAGGTATATGATATATTTACACTTCGACGGGGTATTAGATTTTTTAGTAGAATTGTTTTCAAAGTTTTGGCATGGAAGGACAGTGATATTTAAAAAAATGTTTTCGATGTATTCGGCGGATACTTTGTGGTAGTTTATTTTAATTGTTCTTTATTTAAATTATTTCTCATTTTTGTAACGTTATGAAATAAAAAAACGCTGATTGTGGTATTTATATCTTATCTACTCAATTGTGGTCCGATAAACGAAATAATCTTACGCTATTATCAGTAATAATTAATTACTCTCAAAAATTAAATTTTAAATATTGTGTGTTGAATTGCTTTGCATTAATTACAATCCTTGAGAAATATTTTATAGTGTTTTGAAATATCGCTGGATTTATTATGAAGAATGATATATTCACGGATCAGTTTAACTTGTACTAAAAATGGTCGCGGTTGTTATATTTAAATATAAAATATACCCATTCGTAGTCAAGTATAGATTAAAAATATTTACTGTTTTAAAAATATTTTGGCCTTGAAATCAAGTAAATATCTTTGATATTTCAGAAACTTTACAATTTTACTTAATACTTTTTAAAATGCTGATAATGTTTGCTGTGCGAAGGTGAAGTTATTTGAAAATCAATTGAAAGACACTGCAAACAAATAGAAATCATTACCGAACCCTAAAACTCTAAAACTTCGAAATCTATGATTTGGGACTAAATACTACTACTTTTCGATTTTTCTTTTCTTTTATAAACATATTATGAACACGATATATTTTCGACTATAATAAAATCGGTATCACGCAAACAAGCGCATTTGCATAACGGGTCTCAACAGAACGAGTGCGGTAAAAAAGTTTATAAATGAATTCAATAACCACAGTAAAATCATTTTGACATGAATATCGTGTGTATGGACTATCCCAACCGCGAAGCAAAGAAAACTATTCGACGCGTGTTGAAAATACTCCCCGAAAAATTCTTAATTTAACTTACATAACTTCGTGTTAACCACAGTTATCGTATAACTCTTTTAGATACAAGTTTGAAATGCAATTTTGTTACAATTTATCTGAAGATGTCATAAATTTGAAATAGCGGTCAACTTTAATCCAATTACGTAATTATTGAAGGTATTTAATTTTATCGGTCATACGGTCTTTCAATATTGATTTTGGGAATCTAGAATTATTTCTTTCAATATGAAAAAAAAATCTTCGAAAAAATAATATTAATATTTTTTATCATTCGTATTACAAAATTATACAGCATTTTTGGTTCGATGTTATAGATTCAATAAGTTTTCCTAATATATCCGTTTAATATTTTACTGATAAGTAAATCATACAACGATTTTGTAGCCTTATGACTCTCCCTTAGATATATACTGAGACCAACGCTACAAAGTCTATTTAAAATCTTCGATTTATTTTGTGTAAATATATTGAGTCTATTTAATAGCACCTGTTCAATTGATGTGTCACGAATGTGTATTGACTTCCAATGAACTGTTAGCTGTACAAATCTTTTAGTCATACGTGTAAATATATTATCTACATGTTGTATTAATGACGTCAAAATATAAAATTTCTTCCATAAAGAAATTTATTCTCTTATTTTGTTTATTGCAAGTGAAACATTAACCAGTGACCAAATATCATTTGCTTACATTATATTGGTTAGACTAGTAAACTCACATTGTTTTCAGTGATACCACAGTCTTATTCAGGCCCTCATCTGACCAACTTTTTTCTCAGTTTTCTCGTTCATGTGATCTGTCACATGTATATTATGAACAAGTATCGTCCAATAAAACCGTGTTTCGTTGGTTTTTTTTAATTTATCATCGATACCAAATTATAAGTTGACAATGTTATAAAATTCAATCAAATTCGAAACAATGCATATAAAATTCCAGTGGCACTGTTTTCTCGTTGCTTACTTATATTAAAACGATTTTCAAAATTTCTGTGTAGCTTCCAAAATCATTTACAAAGTCGGTTATTTGTCACCTGTATGATTCAAATATTAATATTTAAAAATACATTTTTGCACACGAGACGTCTATTTGTCGATAATTTTCCATGCCATTAATCGAATATACTTTACTCGCCTTCCGTTTAATCTCTCTAAAAATAACTTTCGCTTTAATCGCCTATGATTTTATACCCTATGATATGCACTCAATATAGATAAGTTGTGTAAAGCATATGAAATAATTACCACTTATTCTTGGCTTGTCAATTACGTATATATCATCCAGAGTTAATCAATAGTTTATAACATGGAGCAAAAGTCAACGAAAATCACCGCTTCAAAAGTTCAATCGTAGACAGGCTAACTTATTTTAAACTGTCATTATTCCCTTAATTTTATGATTACTATTTTTTCGTGTAAATTTTATGTACAATATACAATGTGAATCTGATTGTTTGTGTTCTACATTATTTTATCGAAAAAATAAATCATATCACGTCGAATAATGCCTTGAAATTCTTGGCACGCTATCTTCGGATGTTATATTTGGGTACAATGATCCGATAATATTTCTTATACACTTATATTTGTTTTAAATAGTAATGTGTAGCACTGTGAAAAAATAGTATTGTATTTTAGTTCTACATTTTTTTTTATAGGATAAAGTTGGTAGCTATTTCGCCTCAAACCTTCGTCAGAACTACTAATAACCGTAACTGTATAACTAGTGATGTGTAACGTATTCACAGTTGTTCCAACTTGCACGTTTTTTTATTTAAATGTTGCGTTAATTTTTATTCTGACTAAAGTTTTATTGTCATTTTCTCCGTGACATTGGAAATCCTAACTGACTACCGATAGAGATATAATGAAGTATATAATTTGAGGCTTAATGCAAAAAGAAAGCAAATAAATGAACAGGATAGCCAATTTATTTTTAGTTCTCTTATGACTTGGTAGTTAACGGTGAATTTTACTGACGATTTAAAAAGAAACAAATATTGTTGATACATAATTCGGCATCATGTAGCCGACAACGTAAAATAGCCTTATTACAAAAAGTGCCTTTTTTTAGATAACGTTATTTGATTTTAAGCCTCTCAATTTTAAATCCTCCATGTCACTGGTTATGACTTGTCTGATTTTGATTATCTCTTATTTTTCCTCGAGTTCATTTTATATCCAATGACTAATAGTACTCTACTGAAGTAAGCAATTAAATTTCTTATGCGATAGAGTTATGATAAAATAGATTACACTAGTCGGGTTCAGAGGTTCCAGTAATTGTGATTAATTCTACTCTAAATAAATATTTTAGAATGCGGCTTACTCTGACGTCACTGACTAGGACAAAATAATTAGACACCAAGCTAATTAAAATTTATCTACGTTAATTTGACGTTTAAAAACATATTTTCTCGAGTACTATTTTATAAATGAATATATCCGCCAGTGACGATGACGTTAGTTTAATCAATCAATAGTATGAATAACCACAAATATAATCAATGACAATATTTTCCTTACGAGTCTCAGTTTTATTATTATATGAAATAATTAGCTTTACACAATAAGATAACACATTTAATTTTGTTAAACGAGGGCTAGTTTCGCTTAAACGGTACCATTAACAATTGATATTTTTGAATGAGTTGGTGTTTTTAACCAATTGAAACTTATGAAACATTTATTCTAACATAATTTAATATTTTCATGCCGTATAATTAATAATATTGAATCGTAAAATTTGTTACGTTTTCATATTAACTTACGGAGTTAAACTTGACCATCGTTTGTTTTATAACCTGATTAAAATAATATATCTTAAGATGAAACTTGATTTTTTGACAACTCATATGCGTGTTTAATTTCATTAAAATTATTTATTCAACAAAACAAATAGGGTTATGGAACCGTTTTCAAAATAAAACAAAAACATTAAATGTATTTATTCCTGTTTATCAAATTTCATATTTATCAGTTTATTAAATGTGTGAGAATAATTCTACAAAATATAACTATTCATATTCATAATTCAGTAAATATTATTGTACAGAATATTATCATTGAAATTCCCGTTATTGCTTATCACAAACTTAGTTATCTGTTTGTTTTATTTATACATACTTAACATTTTCCTCTGAAATATCTCAGATAATAGCCGAATTCCAGCGAAATTTTTATCAGTGAATTATCACAAACTAGAAGGAAAGCTTTAACATTTATCTGGAATCTAGACAAATAGTCACATTTCTAGTTATTGTCTACTTAAAGGGAAATTGATTATTTTTGATAGCTGTAAAAATATAATTATTGCAGCCCCACTAATGTTTAAATGATAACCTAACTTATGTGACTAAATAACTCTCAATTTTAACCACAGAGTATAATAATATAGCCTATGATTTATTCTTAGAATGTCAGAACAAAATGTCTTAACGAAATTTAATAACGAAAATACTAACTGAGCCTGCATATCTTCGATATTTTAATCGAGTCTTTAAAAATTAAGAACGAATTTACACGGTATTTCAACTAGTGTATATAAATACAATTAGGCAATAGCAATAAAATTGTGACGTATTTTTTTCTTTGCGTATAAACCATACGTGGCCACCGCGTCTAATTGTTTTCTTTGTCTTATTTTTTGCGTTGTTTTTAACATGAAAATATTTTAATAAGTAAGCAAAATTTTATAACAATATTATAGCATTTTTTTCATACCCAAGATTCAAAGAATAAGTAAAAATCGGTGCGATATTTGTAAGACCGGTAGTGGTTTGTTTTGCTTTATACTTACCTCTTATTTGGCTATTTTATGAATAGTAAATTTTATAAGGGAGAAGAGATGTATCCTTGTATTAAATTGATGACATGATATTATATAAATGTAAGACCAAACCTCTTTAATTCACCTCATGATATCACGTTGTTTAATTTTATAAACGATAATGTGAATTAATACGAATATAATTTTCGTTATGTAATAATTTATCGTTGACCTTTGTTGGTAATTTTTGCGAGTGAGTTCCGTCATTTTGACACATAAATCGGTCTGTGTCAACGTGCTTGTCTCGTACCGCGCTTTTGACATATTTTCCGTAATATTTTATTTTTAATAACGTGAATTCCGCCATATTTGCGGACACTTTTACTGCCTTAGATTTATGCTCCGGCCTTGGGCTTTTTATAACACGGTATAAAGCCATAAAATCAGTTTTTAATCCTCCGCGCCAGCTATATTCAAACCAGTCGATATGAATATTCAATGCAAATTATATTTTCAGTATTGTTATTACTTAAAATGGTTTTCAAATCAAGAGATTATTTATTCCTTAATTTACCCATGTAAAAAAATAACGACACCCGAACGTAATAAATCTTGGTTTTGCTGTTTTACATAATTGTATCTAGGTATAAATTTCCTAAAGAAATTCACAATGTTAATTGATTCTCTAACTGGTTCCCAACTAAAGAGCCTTGACCATGAAAATGAAAACTACGGTGAAAAATAAGTATTCTCCTTTTTCTTTTCGACGAATATTTTTCAAAAATAGAAAGTTATTGCAATGAAAGAGAAGCATAATTCAATTCATCAAGTTTACCATTTATTTTGGTATCAGTGTAAATGCAATGATTTTACTTCTGGTTTTTAATTATTAGATAAATAATTGATAATTAAAGAGACGCCAGTTATTATTTATTTTAATGATGTTGCATACACGTTTAATGTGCCCAATTATTTCAAGAACTTCTTCATATCGATTTAAAATAGAAGACTTAATGATAATTACAAATTACTCTTTGACAGTGGTTCTTAACCTGTTGCGAGAGAACATTCTAAATCTGTTTAAATTTATTTTGACGTATTTCGTATAATGAAAATATTACAGAAATATTGTGATGTTTGAAAGTTTTTTGAAATTTATTTTGGTAAATATAAACGAATTTTTTAATAGGGTGGAAGTGCATTCACTGTTGTACAGCCGCTTATTAAAATGTGCTTCATCCTATTATAAACTAATCTAGTCGTTTTTATGCCGGTTTATATATTTTTAATAAGGACAGAAAACACTATTTATTTATATTGAAGTTATCATGCACAGAAAACAAAGATTACAGTGAATTTCAAAACACAAGCTTTCGTGCGATCTATTTATGATACGAAAGGTCTCAAAGCATAACAGTTAGAATAATATATACAAAAAATCAAATCGCCGAACAACTATACTAAAATTCTAGGATGTACAATTCATAGTTCAGAATTAAATCACATTAGTTAGCTAAATAATATAACATTTTTTAATTATATAATTCTTAGGCCAAATTTGATTTCACAATATATATTTAAAAAAAATGATATTCTTATATTACAACTGAAACAACATTAATAATTCGCTATATTTACACATTCTAAACATATATAATCAACTGATGTTTATACATTAACACTTATGCCAATACACATATCTAAATCTACAGGGATTATCAATTCGTCTGTTGTATAAGTACTTTGTAAAAATTGAATTATACATTGTATGAAACTAACTTTTGACAAACTAGTGGGGCAACAAAAATGATACCTCTCACTATCTTGTTTCTTTTTTAATAATACGCCGTCTGCACCATACATGTGATGGCGTGGTGGTGAAAAAGCGTTCGATAAATTGATAATCGTTTTGGAATCAAATACATTGACATTTTTTACTATCATGAAACTCTACCAATACAATATATTCATCAATCAATTTACACATACAACGACTGAACGAGCTTCTCAACGAAAAATATGCAGTGGTGACAAAGATGATGACAACAATAAGAAAAAGGATGAATACAATAAGTGTGTAAGTATTAAAAAAAAAAAGAACAACCAAATGGCTCTAACTATCGTTGAAGGAAATATATAGATTTCCGGTAAAGAGCAGTTATTTTCCGCAATATATTATAATAAAAAAAGGAAATAGTAATATTCCAATATGGGTTCCATCTACAGTTTAGTTCAAGTCCCAACTGCTCATTAAAAGTGTTGCAATTCACTACAAAGCAGTTATATTTTCCTTCTGCATTAGATTACCTTCAAGTATCACCTTACTCACTGGACAGTAAAGGAATATAATATTTAATAAAAAAATAAATAAGCGCAAATATACATGGATTCATTCCGATGACCTGTTATTTTTTATAAATAAATTTAATATTTAAAGTTTTCAGCCCTTGTATATATTATACAATATATATAAAAGTTTAATTATTTCGTAAACGCATGAAAGCGTTCCATAAAACCACTTTTCATTATAAATACTTGTTGTGGTGGTGTGTCTGGCGAAAACTTTATTTCTGAATGCTATTAATTTATGATTACATTTTATTTAAACTTTCCATAATTCTCTAACACAAATTAAATAAATCGATTTTTTGCAATATGGCCGTGGATTATAAAGAAATGTGGGGTTAGAATCGTTCCAATACTTCAAGAAATATCACAGATCTGGTTATATTATTATACCTATATTTATTAAATTATACAGTTCTAACATCGACCGGGTTGGATGTACACAAGACTAGAGTGTCTGTCAATTTCAAATATCTAGATCGGCGGAGCATTTCTATCTTCTGAAGCGTAATATTAGCTGCATTCTTTACATTCTATTTTAATATTATTTATGGTGAAAAATTTCATTTTGGTTTTCGAAGTGGATTCCTTGTATTACGGGCCTCACATTATGAACAGCTGATTTATGTCAATAGCGTAAGTCGTTAAATAAATTTATAAATTTATATAATGATTCTTGATCACCAAGCACAAAGGAAATTATCGAATAATAACTATATTGTGCTGTTAGCCACAATCAAGTTATTTGGTAAATTATGTTGCTTTTGTTTTTGACAGTATTGGAGGGTGGTTTTTATCATCCGAATAAAAACAATACTCAAAAAAGAAATATATCACTTGAATGGAATAATCGTTCAAAGAAAATGAAAAGAAATCGTAATCTGTGGGGATAAAATTATTTATGTCATTCAATAATTATTTTGAATGATGTAAATTTAAATTTAGAATTTTCCATCCGCCTGTGTTGTCAATATTCAATCACGCGACCAACATGGTGATTGGCTCATCCGTTTTGTTTATGCACCGCTGGGCCGCGTTACTGGGCCTGTTCAAAAATGATCCGCGGACCGCTTTCTGTTCCGCTCTCCGCGTTTTTAAGCCATACACCTTCGGAGATATGTTTTTTTTAATTTTTAACTTGAGTAGTTATGAATAAGTCAATAATTTATCATACTTATGATATCACAGTTGTCTTGGAATGCATTAGAAATACTGATTGATAATTTCTTTGCTACATAAACGCCGCTAGTTCATCCTATCTCTCCTGGTAAAAAATAAAATTTGGCGCTTCGTCATAATGATACATCATCGCCATGACTGGAAATAGTAAGGCAGCTAGTAGAGTTTTATTCCTATAGTAAATTCTCGTTGTATGGCTTAATATTTTACATGGAGAGCAACCTTTATCGGATTACCCTACCGGTTTTGTTCATAGTAATAATACCGTACCTTGTTCAATGAATTATTTTAAAATTTGGAACGCTTTTTGAATTTTCGCGTTCGATCCGCGGAACATTGTTTCATTTTGAATTCGCTCGAAATGTTTTCCCAATGGGATTGCGCTATGCTCGCTGAATATTGAAACTATTGTATCGTTGTTCCATTTTCAAATTGTCGCATTTTCGAACGAAACAAAAAGTTACTCTTTTGTGAAATTCGTTTCATTTTTCTGCCGAAATTTTAGATGCGTTAGAAAAAAATGATTACAGGAGTTCATTGTTTGGTTTTCAACCGTTAGAGGTCGAAGTGACATTGAGAATTCTTATTGTTGCTGTTAGTAATTGAAATAGACCGACTAATCAAAAACTTTGAATCTTGACACAATTAGTATAAAAAAAGATATGAAAAACTTGTATATATTAAAACGACCAACTAGAATTAACTGTACATATAATATATTATGGAATGCTTTTCTATCAGTGTCTTTTATATGGTCCATGGAAATCAGAAGTTCCAAAAGATATAATGTAACAAAGAAGAATATTCAAAAAATTGTGTTCACTATACCGGTACTTCCTGAACAAAAAAACAAGTTGAAAATTAAAAAAAATGCTGGACTTCAGTTTGAGAAGCACGGCTCTCTAGCATATCTATGATAATGCTCTTAATGTAGAAAAAGTTTGCTACTGCTTACTTCAATGGTTTGCAAACTATGTGTAACCATGATATTTATTTAAAAAAAAATCTTGGTTCTTCTCTTGTTTCATAAATAATTCATACACATAATTAATCGTTACAATTTGTTAAGAAATTTATAATAGAAGAAAGGAAAGAAGAAATGACAGGCTGTAATATCACTGGCCGCTTAGCCTTGAAATCGCTAACTCAATATTATTTGTTAGACGAAATGTTGAAAATACCAAAATAACGGTGTTTACTAAAACCCAACCAAAATAATTCGTCACTACAACATGGGGGTGTTTTTGTGGATCTCCCAACCAGCAGATGCATTCGTTCTGGATACCGATACACTGAGAATGATCATTTCGGACCTTCATCTCGCCGTTCAATGGACATTAGTTGATTCTCGAGTAAGTATGAGTATTTAATAAAATAACATACCGCTATCAAAAGAAAGATTCTTCCTGGAACATATTCTAGTAATCACAATAGTTTCAAAAAGAAGAAGAGAATATTTAGTTCCTTAACAACAGCGGTAGGTACGTCATGATGCACGCACTATGTGAACAAGAATATAAGGTTGTGTATTTGTTTGCATTTTTTTTTCAATTGACAGAAACACATTAGGCCGGTATTTATTGGAATTGTACGTCTACTATATTATAACTTGATAAAGTTCATTATAAAACATTGCTTCTGCACTGTGCTCAGTGAAAACCTATTTTTTGTCTTAAGACCTTTTCTAGGCTTTACCAGCGGCTGTTAACGTGTATGTGATGTTACCATCTACACTTTGTCAACGACCCATAACCGGCTAGCAACCTCTAAACTATAATATAATTTCGTCGCTGTAAAATTGTTTCAAATATAAATGCGACCTGTAAGATAAAAACTGATTCTTAAAGTTGGCTTTTTATCAGCTATGTCGATGCTCAAGTCCCCGGGAGCAAGTCAACATTATTGTATAGCTTAGTAGCTCTTGACTGTTTATGAAGCTCTCTTGAACCAAAAAGATTGACGACCCCATGAATTATGATGCATACATTGTGTTAAACTGTTGAAGAATATTTTGTCGAATCGTAAATTCACAAATTAATGAAAAATAGAAAATGTTGTCGCATTATTTTAATGAGTATTTTTTTTAAATCTATGCCAAATTTTGAGATCAACAAGTGACAAACAACTTAAAACAACTGTCTACATACCAATCATGAATATTGATATTATTGAATTTTTTCAATCACATATTTGGACGAATTCCGTAATATTTACATTAAAATTCGTACTAAAATTGAATTATTATAGGTGTAGAAATATTAAAAAGCAATATATTTAAAATATCATGCCTTTCCATCAAGAAGTGACAGTTAACACCTTAAAAGTGAATATATTTTTACATGTAGCTGTATTCTTAGCTGTCATTTTTTAATTGTCGATATATTAATCCCTGAGGTTATCAAAAATCATTTTCAACTAATAAAATCACTAACCCGATCCTGCTAAAATAAAGGATATTTCAACACCGATTATCTTAAATAATACAATAATTCAGTAATGTTGGCTTTATCCAAATTTATGGTGATTATCAAGAATTACTAAGTTATTTTATATACAAAAATGAGGTCTTTCGCGAAAATTTTAATACTATTCACTAACATATATTATATATTTAAGTGTATACTATACTATCAATACACTAAAATTATCCGTCTCTATCGGCTAAGACGTTAGCAGCCAGACCGTAAAAACCTTTTGTTACCCATATGAGCTAGCTAACAATATAGCTTATTAACATATGTACAGTAAAAATAATCTAAATTAATCTATTGTTATTGATTTTTATTTGTAGGTATATCGTTCAAGGTGATTTGTAGTCAATTATCATAATCTCGTGATCTCAATTACTTGTAACGCAAAATAACGTCGTACACGTACCAAGTTTCAAATATAATATTATATGGGAGGATTTAAATGTATGGTCGAATACATCATGTTAGTCATAATTTATGATTTAATTAAATTCAAATGAGATTTCCTTGAAAAAGTCATTGGTTTACTACCGACTTCCTCTTTTTTTCATTGAACGTAATTATATTATCATAAACTGGTTAAATGTCGGATGTCCGTTGAATATGTAGGCTGCTACTGTTTTATTGATTCGGTCGTTGATTTACTATGATTGTCATTTACGACTTGGAATCAGACTTTCAGCTTCTGAAGACATTGAATAACATATTATATATAATCATTAATTATTATAGATATATATATATATATTAATAAATAATATATAAATGTAGTTTGTACATCACTTTTAAAGTTAACTGTCACTTTTTTTAGTATTTGTTTTCAGAATATATTTTATGATTAGGACCATACTGGCGATCACAATAATCCTTGAAGAGCTCAGAACAATCATAAAAGACTCATTAGAAAAAACTAAAACACATAATTTATTAATATATGGCATTTTAATGTTATCCAAATAGTATAAGAATAAATGATCAGTATTTATTTACCTCAATGTCGTTTGAAAATTATCAATATGTGATTGCTAACATTTAATTTTTAAATTAATTTATATTTTCTATAAATTTTTTTCTTAGTTCTTGAACCCATGGTTTTGTATACCTGCTACTTTTAACTCAATTTTTTTATAAATAGACTTGCTTGTAATTTTTATTCTATCAGTTGATAATGTTCGCGATGAGCGAAACCGGTCCCGATCATAAAAATGTTGAAATAAATATTAAAAAATGTGTTTTTATTGCTTAAAACACTTGTTACAGTAATCTTCAAAGAGTGCCAAAAATCGAGGTTTTCCGATGACCAGTCCTTGCGATATGGAAGTTTAAGCCTGCTTAGCTTACATTGTCGGTAGATTTGTGTGCTGTCAAACGAGAAAGGTTATTATTTTAAATAGAGTTGTCATTTTAAGGCATACAAACTATCTTATCGCGTACGAGAGTCAAAAACCCAAACGCTCAGCATTCTTCGTCAGCGCTATTGCTTCAATAATTAAAAGCGAAAGAAACATAAGTTTTATTGAAAGTATTTTATACTTGAAGATCGAAAGCATAAAACAGCGCGTTAATAAAACTGTATCAATTGCCTTAGATTTTCCCTCAGTCTACGCCCTCAGAATGTGATGATTTTATCATAAAAGCCAGCAAATATCATTTATTCCCAATCAAAGGCACGTTCTTCCGATTTCCATTCAATATCTTAAATAAACGGGAAATAATGGTAAATCTTTATCTAGTTTTCACTTTCTTCTGTTGGACCGCACCCAAGCCAAGAGAAGTTGCGTAGCGGGCGTCGTAACTCGCAACTGTCAGAACAAGGTTTATCCTTCATTCCCGAGCGCGGAATGAAAATAATATAATGTAATACAACATTGAAAGCGTTACCGACGCCAGTTTGTCGACCAAATGATATAACCAGTTATTCTTATTGATTTTTATTGATGCGTGGGCGAAGAATCATGAATGCTTCGATCTGCAGTCGTCAACCATTCACACTTTGCTTCCGCGTACTGTGGGCCGTGACGTGTCACTGAGATGACAGATTTCAAATGAATTTACCGTTACGCCTAGCCAATTAACACCTCCTTGAGAAAAACTAGTAGAAACGCAGTATTAAAATATAATATTTTAACTGCAAAGAATGAATCAAAATTCACTGAGCTGTACCAAACCTGTAATGCGTTTAAATGGTAACATGTAAATTAAACGATGTACTTAGAAAATGGGCTGTCTATCCATGTTCATAAAATACACAATTAAATACTTAAATCGTTTTCGTTTAATTTGTAAGTTAAAAATTCATCACAAAAAGAGATCGACCAAACTGATTGTCTTGTGGAGTGTAAGTTGTTCAAAATATTCTTTATAAGCCTAACATTTAAAACATAGCTGCTGTCCAAGAAATTCGATTATCAACGTTAAACCATTTTGTATTCATTTATGACAAAGTTATACAAAAATGTAGTAGTAAAACGTCCCGGTGAATAGTCTGTATAAAATAAGAAATAATATCTATAATGGCACACTATTAAACAATGATGGCGGTGGAGTCAGTAAAGCCCGGAAGTCTTTAAGCAGTTAAAATAAATGTTCTTCGACTAATGATACCATTATTATTTAGGAAACCATCCTGCGCTCATACGTCGTATTATCACCATTGTTATTCTCGTAATCGATGTTGTCGAAATCGTAAACATCACATGTTGCGATTATCTTTTTGTTTTGGCTTTCACATTGTTAGAAAGTGTTCAAAGATGTTAAACATCGGCCACTTTGTCTTTTTGCTTGTCTTTTGGAGATATTATGCTGGCTTCCAGCACAAAGTTCATCTTTGATTTATGATACAAAAGTAATTCTGCTTGAGGCGGTATTTGATTGACAAGAAATTTTGTAAAGATAATCTCCGATAGTGATAGTATTACCACTTACACTTGAAGATATAATATAACAAGAGAAAATGTTTTGTTATATTTGTAAGTTCTGATATCACTTATAAGCTGCTGTTATATCAGTCATACTGTCAGATCGTTTGACAACATAAAAATGGACAACAATTGTAAATGAATGTTTGATCTATAATATGTTGCCAAGTGTGCGGTTTTCGACAGAAAGGCTTCAAAGTTCTTGCTGTAGGCTTGTATTTCAGGCTATTTTTTCGATCTTATTAGCGTGTAAAGAAGATTTGATAAGCTTTTTTTATGAACTTACGGACTCGTTTGTTTGTGCATATGGACAACCTTGCACATATTTAATTGATTGAATTGGCATTTTCTTGGTACAACTCCATTGTAACGCGGTGAAAAAATAGCAGTGTATATTAGTTCTACATAATTTCTAACGGATGAGCCGAAATAGCGATCAGCTATATCTTATAAAAAATTATAGAACTAAAATACATTGCTATTTTTGCACATAATTGTTAGTTTTTATATACTCAAGAAAGTCAACAACTATGCTTACACAGGTAAGAAAATAGTCCTTTATTGGATCTTCTTGTCATCAAACAATTTTTTCAATGTTTCCGTTCGACATCGGAAAAGGTAGCCAACCATATTAGAAAAACATAGTTCTGTAAGTATCAAGATTAAAATGATTTGATATCAGCGAATAAATGTAATGAAATTATATTACAACTCGCATTTTTTCTAGGATTAAAATATACCATATTGAACATATAAAATGCACTTGTATCCAATAGTGCTTTATCCCTGAAGTTTTAAAACGGGCTCACTTGCATACAGTCTGTCAGTTGATCGGTGCGTGGGTCTATCCCGCTTGCGTTACCCGTCCGAAACGAGCGAAGCCCACAGATTTCGTCAAGCAGACAAGTGAGCGAACAATATTTCGGTTGACCCATGCCTCTGCATCAGTAATGAGGGAAAAGAAACCTTGGGAATCGTGATTGCATCCATCGATTTCATCATCACGTATCCGTCATATTCGACAATAATTATATATTTATTTTTACTAATAATTATATATTAAACATGTCACCGAATTAGCATACCTACTTTATTATTTAAAGTTTTTATATAATATTACTAATACATACAAATTTCGTAGATTAATTGAAGTAAATTCCATTATTATTTCAATCAAATCAAAAAAAAATCAAAAAAGATTTTTTTACATAATGTAACATCAAAATTGAAAGATCACACATAAATAATATTGTCTAATATGTGATCTAATTTTCATTTCACTTCAAATGCGCTTTTCTGAAACAATATATTCTCCACTAGTGCCCTTTTGCTTTTAAGCCGACGATATGTAATAATTTTTTTTTTTTTTTTTTAAATAATAAAAACACATTTTTTTAGTACTTATTTCCACAATATATTTTTTTTTGATCAGGACCGGTTTCGCTCATCGCGAGCATTATCAACTGAGCATGATCAAAATGCTCGCGATGAGCGAAACTGGTCCTGATCAAAAAAAATATATTGTGGAAATAAGTACTAAAAAATGTGTTTTTATTATTTAAAATATAATGCCTTTCCATCAAGAAGTGACAGTTAACACCTTAAAAGGGATATGTAATAAAATGACATAATAAAGTATTGGGAATAATTCGTCTTGAAATATACGTATAGATAATTTTATCAGAGCAAATGTCAAAATGATTTACAATAATGTATAGTAATAAATATTGTGAGAAGTGGGAATACAGAGAAAAAATAACCGAAACAATATATTTTAAAAAACTTCCATGCGTTTGATATAAGTTATCTCACATGTATATTATATTGCGTCTTAGAGTTTATTTTATATATTTTGTGGTATTTAAAACAAGTTTATAGACTTTTGATCTTATCATTTGTTTTATTCCAGCTTACTGTATACACAACTAATTAATCCAAAAATGATATGAAAAATACTCGAGACTTATATCACAGACTGAATAACGCTTGACGTAGAACTCAGTCGTCTTGACCGTCAAACTCTTCAAAGACAATACAATAACTAGGTTGTTATGTTAAAATGCTACAATGCTAAAAAGCGTACAATTTGAATGTATACCGATCGGAAATAATGAAAACATATTTCAATATTTTAAATTGGCACCCAAATTATTTTATAACATTTCGGGGGTGTTAAATGCACGATACTCTTCATTTCAACATACTGAATAGAAAAGAATAATTAAAAAGTTAATAGGCGAGCTTTAATGTTATATTGAAATAGAGAGCTGTTTTTTTTACATAAAATGATTGATACATTATAAGGTAACGCTGATGGTATTGTATTCAAGTACAGGTATGTACTTTGTTATACCTTTGGGGCATTTTGTACAATGCGTGGTGCGCTATTTGCTTGGGTGCGCTAAATAAAACTCTCCATAATATATTATATGCATCACTAGATATTTGTCGGCAAGTTTCTTTATAGCTTAATCGGCATTCTATTAATATCAGTTGCCCACGTTAAATATTTTACAAGTCTTGCAAACAGTCAGGTGTGATTTCGTGTTCTTAAATGTTTCTTGTTGACAATTGGTTAAGCGCAACAATTTTACAATATGGAGATTTTCATAAATGTATGCATTCGTTAGTGGAATAGTTTGAAGGCGTAAAATAAGATGCTGGTAATTAAAGTTACCAGAGTTGGCACGCATTAATCGAGTACTGTGAAATGGTATAACCAAACTTAAGGCGGTGATATAAATTGCGTAAAAAAATAAATTCCTATCTAAATCTGCGGTCAGTAAATTTGAATATTTCAGTGAAATTTATTTGACTCCAATGAATATAGGTTCAAATTGTAAATTTATTACTATTATATGTATACTATGCAATACTATATTTGTATAAAATAACTATCAGTCATATATATTCTACATTAAAACTTTTTTGTGTAAAATATTGTAAAATATTTAATGCCTTAATGTTAAAACATAAGTTATGTAGAACTTTATAAAATACCTTCTTAGAAAGATAATGTATACTGTAACTCATTAAATATGTTTTATTTTTATAGCATAACGACAACGCTAATCGAACTAATCAATGACCAAAACAATCGCGGATTTCAGCGCATATTTACGAGTTATACAAAAGTTATTGACATTTGAAATGATAGTGAATAACTGTTGAAATGCAGGATTGGTCTTAGTCACAACTTTACACCTTTGGCCAGGTTCGCACTGAGATTTAAGCGTTTTGAGTTCTGCTTTTTTAACTGTCTCGAATTGAAAAAAAGATTTATATTCTGTTTCACGAAAGTGTGTTCAAATCTTTTTTACATAGCTAATTGCAGCATTACACATTTATATTCGGATCTAATGTAAAATCTAGATTAAGTAGGATTGTTGTAAATAACAATTGTAAAAAAAACATTCATCACACAAGTGCACTCTTAAGTGCGGATAAGATAAATAATTCTTTATCAATGAGCCAAAACCTCAGAAAGCATTGTCATCAATATATTTTTTAATCTTTTTATACGGAAGTTACTTAATTGATTGACGTTATATAACACTGTAATTCACAACTAAGACTCGAGCAATTCGTAACTTTCAATGAAAACATCAACTTTGTTCACAATAGAAATTAGCTCTCAATAAAATAAGTGTGGACATGTGAATTTTATCTACCAAATATTTTTTTTTCACCGACAGTAATTAAAATCACACTAAATCAGTTAGAATAGCAAATTTCGGTTTTCTCACCAATCATTTTGTTTAAGTTAATATTACACATTGCTTGAACAATTTAATCATATACGGTTAGCATTTGTTGCTTGTAATAAGAAGGCTATACTTTTCCAAGTAACATTAAACGATGCTTTTGTCTAATATTTTTATACAAAAACTACACAAGTTGAATTTCACAATATTTAACTGGCGAAAAGGTGTGAAGGACTGTGTACAGTTTACACTGCACTCTTTGTAGTAACAGTTAAAATTGACAGAGACAGGACTGCCGCGAATTGATAAGGAATGTTCGAACAGGTATCGGTTAACAATAAAGAGTTATTTGTAAGTTTGTAATATATTAGTGATTAGCGATACTGCCTAACAAAATATACCTCATTCTCTTTTATTTTCTATGAATATATATAGAAGAGCGATTTGTTGTAAAATGTGTATTATATATAATTATTAAATTACTTATATAGTAACAGTAAAGATTTTATAAACTTTTGAAATAATCAAAATTCATTAATTTGATGCTGCCAGAAACAGGTTTTACATTGTTTTATAATTCATATTGTACATATTAATTTGTTTATGTACAATGGATTATCATAAAATGAACACTGATTTCAATGGAAAATGATTCTTTTAATGCGTGTTATTTTATTTGATTTTTAAGCCACTATTTATGAAAAACATCCGACGAATTTAAAAACGTTTTGTTTGAAATTGTGTTTAAACAATCAAATACTTCAAATGATCTTTTAAAATACGTTTTTAACCGTCGGTAATTGTAGATTTTGATTGATTCCCCTGTTATTATTTGCTAGGGAATCTTGTGAATTATGTGCTGTAAAGTTTCGTACATGTTTTGTTGAAATTTGGCGGTCACGTTTTTGCGATTCAATGTCGTCATGCGTCATAAATATCTGATTCACTCTGTATAAAGTAAAAAAAAATGAACAGTGCTTGGTACGAAGATAATCATCTGAAAAACCATATTCACGTTTTGGTTATTATTATAACTCTATTTTTAACAGTATTTTTTTCTTAGTGAACCTAAACCCAAGGAACAAAATTATCAATGGCTAATTTACATTCTTGCATTACATATATTTTTTATTAACTAGGAGCACGATTTTCTGTATTATCAAATATTTATACTACCTAAATTACCAGAGGTGTGATGTACAACATAAAACTTTATTTTTTAATACGAAATAAAATTATAATTTACTAAGAGTGCGATGATTTTTACCGGGCTTTTATTTTATATTCTATTGGATGCAGTAAAGTAAAATAATGACAATTTTACATTGACATCACCATTAGCAGAATGGTAATATATATTTGGAAAAAAAAAACAATTCTTTTCAACGATCTGTCAGATTTTCATATGTTGCATGAAGTTTTACGCCCATGGATTAATTCTCAGTGTTGCCTTATACAATGGCGTAACTACTGTGTAATTAAAAAGGATTAGCGGTACACGTGCAGTTTTCAAGTCGAGTGACCTGTGGAAGATTAGTTTCGCAAATGACTTCATATAAACCTCAATAATTATGTGACCATTTATATTATAAGAATTATAGAGTGTCAAAATTAAATAATCCCATTGTAACAGCAACCCTCAACATTTTCTAACACGAGCCAAGTAATAAATATCAAATTCCTTTTTTAAATCAAATAAACATTTTGTGTGTTCTATATTCAAACGTGCCTGTAGATCGCTAAGTATTTAAAATAGAGCCCTACGGCTATACAAGATGATTCCGTTTACGGCGTTATTATTTATTAACGATAGCTTTGTTTTTTTATACAATAATACAATACACACACCATAAAAAACAAAGATAAATTTATATTAGATAATAAGTCGATGATTGTTTGGCTGCCGAAACTGTTGGCTTATTTTCTAATCTCATACTGTTACGCCACTCAGTGTTTATTTTTGCTGTGTATTTATAAAATTGGGCATATAACCTTGCATATAATGAGAACTGCCATTGAAAAAAATTCTGTATTTACGATGGCAATAATAACATATTAGCGTTAGATTTTTTAAAAAAATGCATCGAAGATTGAATTAAATATTGAGCATTTCAAATCGTCTTTGTGTTCTAGTGGTGTTCTAACAGCTTTTCACCAGTAACAGACGAAACGGCATTATCAAGCGTTTTATTCGCTTATCAATTTTCATGTTAGACGTAACTGCATGAGTTTAGTAATATTAAGAAACCTCGCAATGACCGAAATCGGCAGTGATTTTAAAAATAAAAATGTCTAAATATTGTGTTTTTACAATTTAAATATCAAGAATTTCCGCCAATAAGCGACATTTAACATTTTAAAAATAAAAAAATGATAAACTTTTAAAACCTCTCATTGAGTTTATCTCATATAATTTCCCAATTTCAAACATTTGGCGCTTTAGTATACGTTTAAATACCAAATAAAGAAAAAAAAACTATCACTGTTTTGAAAAATTCGTTTTTCACCCTCATGCGTGAAAATGAATTCTATTTCCTGATATCATAAAAGAAAACCCTTTAAAAATACATATTTCATAACATGAATATGTTTATAAACAATTTCGCAGCATTTTACCATATTTATAAATACAAAGTGAAATATTTTAAAAGATATGTATGATTTAATAATATTTATTAAATACACGATTGTTACGCTAATATTACAGATATAATAACAACTGATTCAAGATTAACTCAACTTAATAAAAAATATTTTTTTATTTCATATATAAATTATGCTTTGTAAAACACTTTTTTGTAGTTCCGATTTTTTTAATATTATAGCTTGTTTTGTATATTTTCAATTGCGTGTAACATGTCTGACAACAATATTTTGGAAATTTCGAGAATAAATTTCATATAACAGACGTGGACGGAAGAAAATGACACCGCTTTGTGCTTACTAATTCATTCCAGCAAATGTTAATAAGAAAAAAATACATGACTGAAAATGAATCAATGATATTTTGTTTGACGAATAAAAACAATTTGATTCGTTTTATTGAGTGTCATTATTAAGAAAGAGATTTGAATTGTTTTAAAAATAGTCAGATTGAAAAAATCAAATAAAAGTTTATTACACGTTATCTTAATAATCTCTTTAGATAAAATTAGTAATTCGTGTAATTGTTAAATTATATTATTTAGTTTATTTAAACCTCATACTTTTTTGGGTGTAAGTTTTTTTAGTTGAATGATATTGTTTGATAATTTCCTCAAAAGAACTGTAATATATGCAACTTTTATTTGTAGAACATCGCAAAAATGTTCAACTTTTACTTCTCGTTGATATTGTGACAGATCCAATTTTGGAGCGTTTCAATCATCATACAACGAAGAAAGATGATATTCCATATATTGTTAATTCGTGGGCTTTGGTTAGTTCGAAAACCATCAGTGGCACCAAGGCTACATTAATGATCCGAACCGCCTCTTTCCGTGTGAACTGATGTAACATAAATGTGAGCATGCAATTTTGAATTATAACCACATTACGTTTGACATTCACTCTCCGCGGCACAATTACGCCGTCGAAAATTAACAATCAGTAATGAAAATAAAAATTGAATGCCGCTTCAAAACGAGAAGTGTTTATAAAATTTTATAATTTTATATTAATAAAAAGTGTACAGTGTGTTTGGAGAAAGTTGGCTTCGTGTTTGGCAACTGAATGGGAAAATGACGAAAGACCTGGGAAACGACCTCTCCTAACTACAATGGAGTATCATGTATTGCGATTTAAGTGCTCTGAGCTCTTCATTTGTTTAAAACAAGTACTCTTCAAATATTTACAAACAAGTTGTTTTTTTTTTTTGTAAAAAAATCAAGTTTTTAATTTCACTTAAAATCCTGATTTTATTGTCATAAAAATTAATATTTGATTAGACTCATCAGTTTGTGTATCATGGAGGTGTATATAATTTTCCTAAAACAAATATTTAAGCCAAAATTTTCAAACAATATAAAACCATGTTATCAAATTTATTTATCAATTGACTACCGAAAAAATCAGAAACTGGGAATGGAATAAGGCGTGCAGGTTGGACATCAGTTGAATGAAATTCATGGAAAGCAACCAGTGTGACCCTAGACGTTCTCAGAAGACTGAAGCAACTGTCTGCTGTGTTTACTAGAAATCAAGATCGTCACTTTAAAGAAGGATTTGCAAGCATAGACAATTTTGATATAATATTTTTTTATTATCATTATAATTTGACATTCTATAAAATAATGAAAAATATAAGCACTGTATTAAGATTTCACATTCTCTCACTTGATATAAAATAAAATATTCTTCATAAAAAATAGCCGAGTATTAATTTTACCCATACAATAATCATGTAATATATTGTAGTTGATGGCTATTTCGGCATCCCAAAAGAAATCAATGATCAAACTATTTTATTCGATGCGTAACTGAAAGTTTAAGATGCATTGGTTTATATCTTTATTGTTTCCCATTTATGTTAATTATGTAAAAAAAAGGCACACGCAAATGGGCGCACGAACAATGGCTTAATATTATTTTCTTTGACCAACATTCAAGCAGAGGTCGTAATAGAAAAATGGCGGATTTAAATTCAACGCCCCAAGTTTGTTAATCATAAAATTGCTTTCTCGCGGTTGCAAGACGAACGTGCTCTTTACGCAAGAAGATTTTTGATAACAAGCAATGAATCGCACAAGAATGGAAGCGTACTTCCATTGTTGAGACGTAATCTAGTTTGTAATAATGTAATTGTATATTCTGACAGTTTGATGCCTTTATTCAAGTCGTCATTGAACATCTGCTTATCCAAAGTAATGAAATAAATAGAAATACATTTTAATCGCTGCCGTCTAATGTTCTCACTTTTGATGAAATTGGTTGTTATTTTTGATTGGGATATAGAATTGACAATACTTTTAAAAACAATTACGTTAAAAAGTATTGTTAATTAAGAGAAAAGTTGTAGCCTATTTGCTACTAAAATATCCTTTATATCCCTAATATTGAAGTTGGATAGTTCTCTACACGAGAGGATAAAAATATTAAGTTTCTTATACCGTATTCGTCGTTTTCTCCCATACAGCAGTGTTGTTCCATATCTCCTTAAAAACGAAAAATCGGAGGTCTATTTTATAATTTTACTTTGATTACTTGGTAAATAAAAAAGGAAGGTGTAACAAATCGTTCTCGGTATTCATCAAACTAAGATTTAATTATAGGAGATTCTTTAAAATCACATAACCATTGACAATTCACATTACATGTAGACAAAAAATAAAATAACACCGACTATCTTTTTAGGTGTTAACCGTTACTTAATGGTGGAAAGACGTGTTATATTAAATATTAAAAACATATTTTTGGAACAATTAGTTGAAAATGCTTGCGATGAACGAAACCGATCCTGATCATAAATGCATTGTAGAAATAGTGGAAACAAAAATCGACTATCTTATTTCGAGCTTAAGTTTCCTCACAATACATTTTTAATATGTCACGTGACATGGTACTTATCACACCGTTTTGGACTCTGATGCAACGTGTCGAATCAATAATATTTTGGCCTGTGTCCAGATAATATCAGCGAAGGTTTTTGGAAGGTACTTTAAATGTCTGCGCTTTATTTCTGATTTTTCCAGTTCACAAAAATCTAAAATGAAGATCATCTGTTTTTTTTTGTAAAATGTTGTGTTAAGCATTGCAAACATTAATACTTTTCACTCAACCGTCTCGAGCATTAATAATTGATATTATTGTCTGAATTAATACGGAAAACGCCAAGATATTATTTAATTCTTATTGTCAAGATAAAAATCGTGAGATTTAGTTTGACAAGAACATAAAATAATCTCAAAATGCAATATTTTAACGACAGGTTTACGCACACTAGCAAAATTGTATTGAATTCTGCATGAACGTTATATTAAGAACGAACGTGTATGTGCACACACTTACCTATAATGGATAATTGCAATTGTCTGTTTCACGCCATATTACCATTAATAATTTTGCAAGCATTAGTTTTGCTTGACAATAAAAAATATCTTATAATAACGTGTGTCTGATTGGGTACATGCATAATTGTCTGTTCGCTATTTTAAATAGTGATATTCAATATATACGTATCCACTCTAAAACAATTTTTGGAGAGAAAATAGTCTATGCCACGTTGTCAATAATTGTCTTTGCTGAAAACGATAAACGTGTCAATTATAATGATGGCCGCAATGATAGCCTACCCCAATCATCTCCAATTGAACGCGATTCATCCGATTGTTTTATTAGCTTTCATACGTACGTTTGATTTGTCGACATTGGACTGGTCTGAAATGAGAAATGCGGTTTCATCGTTAAAATATTAACGTGGTTGAATTCCAAAATGGCGAGCTGTCAAACTTGTTTGCCGCCTTTTTAATAGTAATTGATTTATTTATCAGCTGGCATTGCAATTCCACATTTCGATCGACTGAGAGATTGCAAATATTCTGTGCGGAATTCTATCGATTGTTTAGATTTTGTTTTCTGGGTCAAATAGATTTTATCTGCCTGCCAGCCACAAAATGTCAAGAAATATGTGTATGGTATTGTATTTATTGATTTTAAAATTACATAGATGCGATATAATATTGAATTTTACTTGAAAGTCATATTTATTGAATGTTGTATTTTATTACTTAGTTGATATCAGTAATGAGAGAGTGTTAGATATGTGATCGGTTTACTATGAAAGCTTCTAAAACTGCACGACTAATAAAAACATTTTTGCTGTGAACTCATTATTGTGGGTATTTGATGACTGAATTCCATAAAGATGAGAATTTTTCCTTGTTTAGCATTTCATCTGATATCTCTCTTCTGTTGTATGAGTCAATTAACGTTGGTCAGAAGGTGGTAAATAATACATGACGACATACAGCCCAGCGGTCAATCATTTATTTGTTGGCCGTTATACACCAATATCTAAGATGTTTGATGTAATAAATAACTATTCAAAAAATAAATATCAATTATCAAGGTTCATAACGGTTGTATTGACCAGTCAAATGTTCATATATTGATTATAACGGAAAGCGAAAGCAGACAGATTGTTCGGCAATCAACTATCAGGCTGTACGTGATTTTATGCTCTATTGGTTCGTATGGACATTGATGCTATAATTCTTGCGGATGGCGTAACAATCAATCAACTCACTGCCAATATTACTGAACGCGATAAGAAAATTCGTTTTTTACCATTTCCTTGAACCCAAAAATAATATTATATATTTTTTTAAACCTAAATATTTTTATTATAACTGATGAAATTTGTTTATTAAATAAGAAAAATAATGAACGATTGTATTGATATGTACTTATTGGCATAATTAATAAAAAGATAAAGATTATATTGTGATCTCTTTTACGCATGTTTTGTCGACAGATATTGCTATGTCGTAGAGAGCATTCTTAATACTACGGGCGCATGTTTATCAACGTCAATTCAAATTTAATTTTCAAATTAAAAACTGTACTCAACCTTTAAAATTCCTATTTGTTACATGTTATTTTAAGGCCTGTGGAAGTATAAAACTACTTCCACAGGCCTTAAAATAAAAAAATAAAAAATGAGCGTGTCGTGAAATGTCGTGAAAAATGAGCGACTTCGTCTACTTTTTCAATTAGAAGATTTTGAAGAAAATCTCAATAAACAATTAGCCGGATTGGTTGATTGATCTTTAATTTGATCAACATAAATACGTACGATTGGAAAAAACAGCCCTGCTTGATTAAAACATATTTTTGTTGCGAGAACCTCGTTTTTATAACTTTAAAATTAAAAAATTTCCTATACAGATGAATGACAAAATGATGTTCATGCAAAAACTTCATTTTGTCATTCAGTTTCAGTTTGGATAATAATCATGATAGTGCCCCGAGATAAACGTCGCCGGGAATTATACACACCGTTATGGAACTATGTATACACTATTCAACGGATGTGCACATCAACAAATCCATCCTTGGCAGCCCGAGGACATTACGGAGGAAGAGGAAATTCGTGGCAGGAAGGATAAAGTAAGTCTTCGACAAAAGCGGCGATCGAGACTCGTCGTAGAACCATAATATTGTATATTTTTCGTATAATATACAGAAACCATATTGGGGATTTTTTGTTGACTCATGGACGCCTTCATCCAACTATAATGGCGGAATAAATTTACTTATTATCAATAGAATTATAAATTAAAATTCGACATATATAGGTAGATACGCTAAAAACAAAAACAATATATATAAAAACAATGAAATAGCGTCGTATTTTTAGATTTATAAAAAATACATAATATATATGTGAAATAAATTTAAATGAAATATAAGAAATTCTTTTTGAGATAACGTTTATTTAGATGTTAATGTTCATTTATTTAAATAATACACCACAATGTTTTCAATCTTTTGAGATTTCCTCGATTTTTTTATCAGTAAGATCTGAAACGGTTTTGTTCATCATTAGCATTATCAAACAAAACCAGCTTATTTTTACAAGATTTTGATCACTTTTAAGGTGTTTACTATCATTTCTTGATGAAAAGGCAAAATGTTTTAAATAATATAAGCACATCTTTAGTACTTATTTTCACAATACATTTTTATGATCAGAACGGTTTCGCTCATCGCGAGCATTATCAACTGATAGAATAAAATTTACAAGCTACAAGTACTAAAATACAAGATTTTGAGTTTATAATTATAATATATACAAAACCTTAGAATCAAGAACTAAGAAATAATGTACAATCTTACAATTTATGTCTACATGAAGTTAGCTATATAAAGGATTTCTAAGTACCAATTCTAAGATCTGGATTATTCCGCTTAAATGAATTTACCTATGCAGGCATTTTTTAAATCACACGCTACAGGTAATTCGTCAGCGACTGTTTGGCAAACACTGATCTAGATTCTAGAACATTTGATAAATGAATTCCCAGCCCACGTTACAACATAAAAAATATATATATTACGATTTTATTATCGAAATTGCGAAATTAGATTACGTCTTCAAGAAGTGATGTGTTTTATCTAACTGGCAGTAACATGTTTTAGAATCCATGAAAGGAAAGTAAATAATATTATTCATATTGTGACTAATAGAATGACTGTTTAGATTTGCCGCCAAAAATACAGGAAAAGTCTATCAGTTATTGTTGTTAAAACCTTGCGGTTTATTTCTTTATATTTTATTATTCATACAGCGTTTTCTGTTGCAATTAAACTAACATAATATGCACCCACATAAATTGTTAAAGCATTATTAATAAAAATATTGGGAAGTGGTCAATCAAAATAATTTCGGATGACATTCACCGACATGCAGGTAGTAAATGGTGGAATTTGTTATATATTTTAATAAAGCCTTCATTGAAATAGGATTGGGGAAATGTAATAGAGCAATGCTAACGTATATTTCATTATAAATATTACCAGATGTGGAGAGCCTGTGGCTTGTGGCTTGCAGGTAAACGTTTTTTAGTATCAGGACTGGTTTCGTTCATTGCGAGCATAATCATCAGTTTATAATGTTCGCGATGAGCGAAATCATTCGTTATTTAAAAATAAATATAAATTCGCATCGGGATAATAACATAATAAACAAAAATATGGTCAAATACATTATTTTATATATAATATTTATATACATGAGAGGAATATTGTTAAAAATATAATTATTTTAATCGTCTGTGAGACCGAAAAGTTTGACGACCGCTGATCGAAACATCTTTGGTATAATAGTGTACTGTTTTGTTCTGCACCTCTACGGTTATCTCTGGATCCATCGACTTGACTAGTGTATCGAAACACATTAAGAACAATGTGCATGAAATTATAGTATCAGTTTCAACAACAAAAATAATATATTGATATCTGCATAAAAGATCGAGATATGTATGCTAGTTAATACGCCAATACTTCTCGTTTAAGTGCATTCGCCGAGCGGTTAAATGGCAATATCGCAAATCGCATATATTGCGAAATGAATGGGTTTGGACGGTTGACTAACTTTTAGTAACAAACTGCAAGCTATATCCGGTATTGAATAACGCCTATGGAACTCAATTAAATGTTATTATCGATCACTAGATGCTTCATAAAAGCACAGTTAGTTGCATGAAGAAACTCAATCCATTTATGTTTCAATGCGGATATATTAAATACTATTTTGTCAATAGAACCCCCGTTTAGTCTGTTACTTCTTTAAATACCTGTCTATTTGCTATGGTTACTGATAAATTTATGATTTTATTTTTACGATTGAAGATATATATATATCTCAGTAAAAAAAGGTTTTTTACAACTCCGAATTTTAGTAAATACGAGCTACAAAATGATATAACTTTTTTTTTGGTTTTTTTATTCAAAAACATACGCCAGTAATTTTAGCTTTTATTCTAATAAATATTTTTATATAGTGATAGAATTCTTCTGATATTTTATGATATCGACTGAAAGTGATTGATGGAATTTCAATATCAAATTTGAATTTTTACAACTTTTTCTAAATTGAATGCCTGAAGATGCCGAAAGGCGAAAACCGGGTCGTTAGTGACAAAACATATGGAATCGTATAAACTTATTGAGAACTATTCTTCAGTCAGAAATTGTAACTTATTATTGTACGTTCCAATTTATTTAGATGAAAATTTACTTGAGAAAATTAACATTCATTATTGCACAATATAAACTGTCAATAACAAATCACCAAAATTTCTATTCATCATACGTAACTGTCGCCTGAAGAAAATTCGAAGAATGATTGCTCATTATTTAAAGAAAACACTTACGTGTTGCATAATATCACATCACAACCGCATGAAATTCTTTCACGAAATTGTTGGTTAAATGCCAATAGATGTCTAATTTATGTATGCTTTCATGCAAATACAAGGTAACCGAAATATATTGAGCAAGTACTTCTAGTGAAGTCTGCGCGATTTTTTAAGAATTGATAATCATTTTATTGAATTTTTTGAGTCATTTCGTTATGCGAGGTGACAAGTTCTGATAAACTCACAAGTGACAAAGAATTCTTTATAATTTTTTGATGCCGTTAAACTGATAAGAAGAATAACACGTTAACCTACCTGTCAAGAAATCTAGAATTATTTTTAGAATGCTTGGATAATATATTTAATATTTGGTGACTGTCATGTTTTGGTGGAAAGGCGTTATGAAATAATACAAATCACAATGCTTAGTATTATTTCACGCTCGCTCACTGCGAGTATTATGCTGATAATTCTAACGACGAGCGAAACCATTCCTGATATAACATAATGTTATATATATATATTAAAAATGGAGAGTAATCCTAAGCACTGTGTTTTTATTATATAATTTACGATATCGGCTGAGCAAACTTGTTAAATTATTTGAGAATCGGATGCTTGCTAGAGCTTGTTACTACAATACAAGCGAATGACTTCATAAAAAATTTAGTATTTGGCTTATATGTATTGGACCTCCAAAACTACGGTCATGTCAATGTCATTCAGGTTTTCGCTCACAAAAATATATATTTTTTGAAATTTCGTTCTGTATTGACATTAGTGAATTACAAAAGTGAACGCAATCGATGCCAATGATGTTCCGAAAATAATTTGTAATTGGTGGCAAAATGAAAATGACCTTTGGCGTCTTGGCAATTAATTTCAGACATTTTCTTCGAAAATATCTTTAAGAAATTTCAATGTTTTGAAATGTAGTAGTCCAAGAAGTACTAGGAGTGCCAAAATTTGCTCAATTTTGACTGATCATCTGATGTGGACTTAGTAGGTTGAAAAATCGTAAGGTTTTTAATTTGATCTACGAATGTTATAACACGGTGAAAAAATAGCAATGTATTTTAGTTCTACAAAATTTTGTAGAACTAAAATACATTGCTATTTTTTCACCGTGTTATAATGAAGTTCTACCAAGTGAATGCCAATTCAATCAATAAATACGAATGTTATCTTTGGACGTTCAAGATTGTTTATTTAGGGTTACATATTATATTTGGTAATATTATGGTAGGACCCGCAATTTTTTATGACGATTCATTCGAGCACTATTTGTAATTTTTGTTTAAGATTAATTATTTTTTAATATTTAGATGTGGTAGAATCTACATCTTCTCTCTCGAGTTATTTATTTGTTATGTTTGGAAATCGACTAATCTGGGGTGGTGATTATGGGTTTGTGGACAGAGTAAAATATTGTGCAGTGATACAAAACCTTTGATTCCGATATAAGACTTTTGGCCATCTGATATGTATCATGTTAAATCTCTGACGGTTCCATCGATTTTGATGACTTGTGACTAATGCGCAAACCATATAATACCCCCATAAAACATAGAGATTGGGACTACATTATAGTAATACTACGTTATAGGAGATTAGGCATTTATACAAATTTTGAGGATAGGTTCTTTCAATTGTATTCTGTGAATTGCCCGAAATCAGCAAATCATTTTTTATTTATCAAATGAATATGCGTATAGTCAAGGGACAAACAGATACTGATAAAAAAAATCAATATAAAATAAGTATTTATTTAAAAAAATTACCTTAAAATTTTTGCGTTTTGGGAAAAAATGTGTGCTTTAGGGGGAACGCTATTTGGAGGTTTAATGTAGTATGGAGGCGTACCTACTAGTTTTACGTGTCTTGGCCTTTTTACTTGTGTAGAGAATGATACACGTTGCTTTTATATCTTTTTTTCGCGTAAGTAATGTTAAATTAAAAGTTATATTATAAAGATTCTAACTAACGGCTTTGAATGGGTAAAACTATCGAGAAATCACTTCTTACAACAAACTTTTAATTCTTATATTTATATTTTCCTGCTTTTTCACCATCAGATAATACAATATGAAGAATTGGCGGAATCAACAAGGTAACATATGTTATATTATGGTGATATTGTGACGTATCTGATTGAATGATAGCGTTTTGTTTGTATGACAGAATTATTGATTACACTATCACCAGAGATAACAGTGTCAGATCAATATGGCAGAGTAAATATGTTGGGATACACTGCATTTTGCGATAGGCAGACTATGCATTCAATTAGATTAGGGTTATGATAGATTTACAAACATTCGATAAGAAACTTAAAAATAAATTACGATTAATGTGTGTAAATCAAAATATCGATGGATGATGCTGCAATTATTTTGAATTCACTAACATACCCATTTTCTCTATTAAATATATTTTGTGATTTATAAATGTTTTGCTTACATTTGCTCTTATACAAGTCTATACGATAATTAAAAAAAAAATTTGTTAAAAAATTACCATATTATCGCAAAAAATATATTAAAAATATTTCTTAATTAACATATTTACTTCGATCCATTTTTTGTGATCATTAATCGAGGTTGTAATTATTTTACGTTATGTGCTGTTGTCAGGGTTATCAGATTTCCGATAAATGACGTTTCTGAAGAAAATATCTTTGATAATATAATATGACTGATGAGTCGTAAATACATTACACAATAGATAAAAATTATAAATAGACTTTCAGGAATTATCACTCTCAAAACATATTTGTTAACGAGTTATCCAAGATATTTTTAAGCCGCTTTATTACCCGTGTGGAGTTTTTAGAGTCCTTATAGAGTGTCTAAACCAATACTCCTTAACATTTTTGCAACTGCAGACCGGCAAAAACAAATAAACATATAACAATTATAATTGAACAAAAATAATCGATTTTTTAACAGACTAATGCGAAACCTGCTATTATATTAGATATTCTTGGCTGCAGTGCTGTTTTTGACAGTTATTATTAAGGTCCTTGGTGTCGCATCATCCTACCAATTATTATCATCAAACAATAACTAAAAATACAATTGAAAGTGCAGGTGATAAATTCTTTGATCAGGACCGGTTTCGCTCATCGCGAGCATTATCAACTGATGCTCGCGATGAGCGAAACCGGTCCTGATTAAAAAATATATCGTGGAAATAAGTACTAAAAAAATGTGTTTTTATTATTTAAAATATCATGCCTTTCCATCAAGAAGTGACAGTTAACACCTTAAAAGTGATAAATTCTTTATTTAATATTTTACATTGAAAATTTATTGAAATTTTTTATACTTTTTACGACCCGGTACCGGTTCGTGGACCACCGGTTTTACTGTATCTGCATTATTAACATCAGTAGCAGTGAAAATGTCCCATGGCCGGAACAAATGTTTGTTTTAAGGAGTAATAAAAATATAGAAAATTCATTTACAGAAGATAAATCATGTGTATTCAATCAGTTTATAAAACCAATAATTTATAAAATATATAAAACATACAATTTTAAATATTAATTATGAACTGTTGGTTGCAGTATATGAAAACCACTGTTTTAGTGAGCACTGATTGTTACAATATTTCAGTGAATGGGTCTATTTACCGTTTATTTAAGTAATTTACTGATTTTACGATTGGATACGTGGAAGGCAGAAGTTTTTATCAGAAAACATTTGGCCACGATTCTATAAATCGATTTGAAAATATATTTATGAATTACCAAATCAATTGACGCCAAAAAGTTTTAACTGGAATAATCAATGAAATGAGGTAAATTCAGTTTCTTATTCACTACATATTAATATAATGTATGTATATATGTTTGATTATTTTCGTTTGACAGTATCCAATTAGGGATTGCATTACCGGTTTACCGGTTAGCCGGTAAACGGCCCAAAATGCACCAGCGGTAATTACCGGTCAATGAAAAAATTACCGGTTTTTACCGGAAATGTTTTTATCGCGAATTAATGCCAGATACAGGCATATTATAACGAATTTTTATTATGATATATGCATGAGGGAGTGAGAAGTTTTTTTCAACTCCAGCAATATTGATAAAAAGTTTTTTACTCATCACACTGGTGTCATTTGTCATCGCAATCGCGTTCACCGTGATGCCCACTGCAGGCTGCAGGCTGCAGCTGATTGTAGTTTATATGGGATAGATGGCGAAGAAAATTCGTATTTAGGTAAATATTCAACTATGTTTCCATTATACCAAAGCAAATAACCATCTATTAGTAAACTGTATAATCCATTACATTGTTTTTTTTTAAATTTTAATTATGAATTTATATTTATAGATACAAATTATGCCTTCATGTATAAAATATAAATACTACATCAATAAGTTATGTGGCAAGTTAATATGGATAAACTAATAGTTTAGCGTATGATCTTCTTACAGGCAGGTAAACCAAATATTTCATAGTCGTAATTTAAATTAATCAATATTTGTGTGGCAAATAATAAATTATCCGATTTACTTAAAAAAGTACATTTAAAACATACATATATTCACCTGAAACATATTTAAAGTACATTACTATTCACCTGAAATGTATTTTAAATTATTTATGTTTCAGTCCAGGATACCATTTTTAGTAAAAGTAGCCACGTACAGTTATATTTTAATGATATAAATCACGTCTTTTTATTTTTTTCATTTACCGGTAAATTACCGGTAAACGTGAAGGTAAGAGGTGAAATTATTTACCGTTTACCGGTTATTGAAATTTGACGGTAAATTGCAATCCCAATATCCAATGCAGTCATAATTACAATTTTATTTTCGAATGTTACCGGTGAAACAAGAATGATTGACAACCCTGGCAGTAAAGTCAGTGAGGATTCTTAAGAACACTGATGGCTGGTAGCTAATAGGATATGGTATGGCTAATGGTTAATGGCAATAGCTCACAGGCCACCGACTTGTGTTATAATAAATTGCACTTCGTCTTCAAGGCTGCCGTAGCATATGTAAGTACTTCATCTTCACTTACATAAATAATCTTCATGCATGTTGCAGAATATATTAGACGTGCAGAAATTTACGTACAGATAGCGAAATTTATCAACATGCAATATACAATTAATAACTTCTAGGCTGAATAAATAATGACACGAAAATGTCGAGTTTCCCATCATGTACTACAAAATTTATCGCCCACCAATTTCGGTTGATACAATTGAGTATTCATACTCTTTTTTTGAAACGATTAACATTTTCAACCGAATGCTTTGGATGGGATAAACTAGTCTTACGATAAGAAAATATTGTGCAAATAAAATGTCTTCTATGTTTATAAAGATATTTTTATGCACTTCTACCAGGTTTGACAGGTGGCATTATATATAACTTTTAACGGTAATTTGACTAATATCGTTTGGGACGAACTTCATATATTTAAACTAATTTAAGGGTAAGTATATTGCTTAAAATGTAATGATATTCTTTCGGCAAAAATTTTATATCTGTAAATCAATTAGGTCAAAGATTTATCATAACTTCAGTAAAAATGTTCACAAAATGATACTCCATATTTGTTGATAATTGTTTGTGAATGAACAATAACACATCGAATGGTATGTAATGTTATTCATATTGGTGAACAATAAACAAAGTAAAGATCGAATATAACGTAGTTCATTATTGACACGGTAGTACAAATCAAAATAACCTAATATTTATAATAGCAGACCTGTGAATAATAAATAGAACTAATGGTGGTTTTATTTATTATTAAGTAATTTGAATATATATAGAGAACATTATTACAAGCTTACCGAAAGCTTCAGTATTGCAAGAAAATTTCAGACTTATTACATCACTTGTAATATTCACTGTAAGTCTTTTACTGTTTCTTCTTCACGAAACTAACAAACCTCATGCAAAATTAACATGGTCTACAACAGTGCTACTCAAACCCCAATTTGTAGACCAGCCAGCTCGCGATCAACCAAATAAATATTCAATACAGGTGAAAACAACAAATTATTAATAAAATATGATGGTTCCAGGTGTTACACAGAAAGTATATTCTGATTTGCAAAACAAAAATGTTTGTGTGACATTAATACAGATCTCGACAATTTATGCTTGCCTTCTACATAAGTGATAGCCATGACTATGTATTGCAATTTAGAATATTTCAAGCAGCCAAGATATAGTGATGATCGACTGTGAAAAAAATATAATATTTATTGATTATTACTTGGAATTTCGTAATGACTGAAAAAATGAATTTCTTGAATGCAAACGAATCATGTGATCTATTTGTTGGATGCATTTATGTGCGGAAATATATTCTACATGACAGCATGTCGATCGTGTTCATCTAACGACGTCACAACCGCCTTTATTCAATATTGGCCATTGCAATTCAACCTTCGTAACACAAATAAATGCAATTCATTCCATTCTATCAATGGGGAATGGATATTCTTTGTGAGTCCACGTGATTGCAAAATAAATGCCGATGATTGATGGATGAATCATTGTATAATAAAAACGGTATAGATGGCCTACAGATAATCGTGTATTCTATAAATCTATGATAATTTTCATACTGCGAAATATTTACTCAAATTGATACCTATTTCTTCTTGTACAACTTTAGTGACTGTGGTAGGGGATGGCACAACGAAACTAGTCAGGCATGTCAAATAGGCGGCCCGCCGACCATTTGTGACATCTCGAAAAATAGCTCGACTTCCTATGAACCTAAATTTCTGGGTTGGAATTTAATCTTTGTAATTTGGCTCTGTCTTTTGATGTCAATTATTGAGGAGAATTTACTATGAAAGTTATTGAAACCTTAACTGAATGCTTATATGTAATGAAAAACAACGTTTTTTTTTTAAATCAATATCAATCGATCAGTATTTATCGTAAATTTTAAAGATTATGTCAATTTAAATATTAAACCCAATTTTAACGATTCAGGAATAACAGTGCTAAGTATTTTAAATAATAAAAACACATTTTTTAGTACTTATTTCGACAATATATTTTTTTGATCACCTCTGATTTTGATTTCGCTTATTGCGAGCATGATCAACTGATATGCATTATCAACTGAATGCCCGCGATGAGCGAAACCGGTCCTGATCAAAAAAATGTATTGTGGAAATAAGTACTAAAATATGTGTTTTTATTATTCAAAATATCAAGCCTTTCCACCAAGAAGTGACGGTTGACACCTTGAAAGTGAGTGCTAAGTATATTTAAAATAATAAAGATATATTTTAAGTGCTACTAACACAGTGTATTTATGATCAGGACCGATTTCGCTCAATCCTGAGCATTGTCAAATGTGAATATTTTCCACAAGTGACAGTCAACACTTTGAAATGTGTTAACTAAGTTTTGCTGTATTCTAATTCATGTATTGGTATTTTTTACTTGTTGTCCCAAATATTGTTTACTGACCATTTTTACTTATTGAATACATGCGGCACTCCACCGGACGTAAAAATGCTTATGCGGCCCGAGACGCAAATTGAGATTGACATGGTGTACATACATTATGGCTGATACTTGTTATATTAACTACATTTTCAGTCTGATATGGAATGTTAAGAAGTTAGTTAAATGAAAGTCAATCCATACCAAACACACTTCTATCAATCTCATATACACACTCTATGAACATACCAAGAAAAGTAAATTTAGATATCAATAGTTCAAGATTTAAATGCTTGAGATTTTATAGGGAATGCTTTCAATTTATAATAAGTTCGATCGCAGTAATATTTAGTAAGTTTCTATGAAGTTTGTTTAGATTACTGTCATGAAAAAAACAATATGTTTATCCATTGATATATTGCATGACTTCCTGATGTGAATTAAAAATATTACCGTACAAATCATTTCGTTATGGGGAAAAATTACTTTCAACGAGAAAGTAATCTGATAATATCTGCAATTCTATTGAATAAATTTTGCAGTGGAATTAATTATTCCAAAGTGGAAACTTTCCATTTTTAGGATACACAAATTAATAAGTGAAAACATGGTCTCTTGTGTGCAATATTATTCAATTTTTAAAAAGGTGAAAGGAATAATTTTCGAGCAGTTATTTTATTTAATAATTATCTTATGAAAGTGAAGATCGAAACAAAATTGCATTTTGTTACCGCTCTAAATATGTTTTACAATGAAATCTATAGTTTATGATGTTCATTTCATAAGAACATTGCTGAATGCAGCTGTATCTATACTAATGGCTAATATTTTTTATCTTTTAAAGTTGAACGACATTGTCTCATCAATATATCACAGTAACTTCTTTGGAGCTTTTTAAATGCAACGAGAATCATCGGATTCAAATTTTCGTAACCCTCGTTGGCAAAATTGTCATTTCTGTGCGATATCATTTCTTTCTCTTACAACAGTGAGAATATTTGATATTTTTAAATTTGTTTCAAACATTTTTCACTCAGGATACGTAAAACAATTAAACAATGACACTTAACAGCACTTAACGTATCATTGATAATTTAAATCATAATAATTGATTTATATATTTTTAACAACCCTCAAGAAAAAACAATCCTAATAACTATGTTTTATTTTGCGGATGAAACATATGTATAATTCTATCTTTTTTCTCGTCAAATATTACAGATCAATGTTTTTATATATTTTTAATATATTATTTTCAAATCAAAGTTCAAAATATTTCATAATTTACTTTTGTAATTCAATCTTGAAGTTAGTTTTAATATACTTATAAAGATTTACTATTTTATTGCTTAAATTTGACTGACAAGCGTACAAATTCTATTATATCACTTATAAACGATAATACGGCAATTCTATGTTACAAAGAAACTGTTTGAGATGGAGCGTAAATTGTTTTTGTAAAATACAAGATATTTCATATTATTTACAACACAAATGAAATGTGCACATCTTAATTACAAAAGATTCACAGCATTTTAACTTGTGTTTAAGCGCTTGCAATGAACAGATAAGTAATAAACACGTTTGTTAAGAAAGTCAATAATAATTATCATCAAATGTACTGGAAGAGTGTTCGTAAATATACAATTATATTTTTAATAGCTATTAATTTTGATGTCTAGACTGTTTTGTTTTACTTGGTGTAATGCAATATTCTCTCGGTAGTTTTAGTTCTATATGTAGTTTTCTTAAAAAAGAAAAGCGATAATATTATGTTAAATAAAGACAAGATGATTATGCATTTGGAGTGATTTTTTATCATGCATCCACCGCGTTGCAAGTGCATTCGACTTACTTGCGCCTTAAGCGACACTTGTAGTGTGATCACGCGAAGATTTCAGATGTATTCAATCGACATTACAACATTCATTAAAACAAAAATTTCAAATCATATCCTTAGCCCTTAGACTGTTACCTCAGAAAATTTATAAGAAAAATAACGTTTAGATTGATACAGCAGGTTATAGAAAAGAGGTGAGTAATGCAGTTTTTTAGTTTCAAAGCTGATTTGAAGCAAAAATCAAAAAAATATTTCTTGGTATATGATATAAGAAAAATTGTGTTTTGTCATTGATACCATTGTGGAAAACAAACGAAGTTAACGAATTACTTTAGTGAAGAGTTATATATTTGAAGTTTTCTATAGATTTGGATAACTTGATAATAACCGTGGAAAATACTTCTACAAAAAAATATTTCATATCAGTTAGAATCACATAAAATAAATCATTTCAGAAACGTTGACACTTCTTAGTTCTGAATGAAAGATTTGAAATCTTCTATATGTATATATCATCGATAGAACAATATAACTACCAACTTTAGCTTTTACATATTGAAAGTTATGATATTAGAATAAGTGTGACGATTTATTGTCTATCTCTTCTTAACCGGTTAACTGCCGGCAGGTACATGTATGGTGGTACCCAGCATGCCGCGAATTTTACGACAAAAATAAAACCTTCGAAGCATATTCGTTATTGAAAGTGTAATAAAGTTTATTTATAAAACTTACCAAATAAATGAAGAGCGCGCCAGTCGTGCAGTCATTTATCCATAATCATAAAATTAATTGTTCATGGAGCAGGGTTGTCAAAAAACAAGGTCAAGTTTGTTAAAACGGCGCGTCTTAAGACGTAATTTTTGTATGAGCGGCGCTCCGTTCACAGAAAATTATGCATCTTAAGACGCTTTTGGCAGTTAGCCGGTTAAGAAGTATAGTAGCGTTAAATTAAGCATAATTTAAGTTGATTCAGCTTTCTGTCGATGGCGGAAGCCGAAATGGCTATCAGAAACAGTATATATAAAAAATGGTGTGCTAAATAGGAAATTCGTTTGAAAATATAAATAAATAAGTACTGAAAAATGGATAAAAAAATCTAACAGAATTCACTTAAAATTGTCGACCGCCACAAATTAAGCTTTTGTTCTGTATTTTTTAATTGTGTTAACATGCCTGTGTTATTACTCCCGTCCAGTTGATATTGCATTTCATTACCTAACCTGTCACCTGTCAATTAGTAAATATAACACAGTGGGTCTGCTTTTAATTTCATTTTTATCATTATGATTGATTGACAGTCCCTGCATTTATCTCAAGTGGAATAAGAACAGCAAACAGCTACTGGCGCTGCGGCACAATTTCTCGTCTTCTCTCATCCATTTCATACATGTGCGAGAATTTTATAAACTATTTATAAATTATTAAACCAATTATGTTACGTCTGCCACTGCAATACCATGTATCAAGCGACACAAACCACACGATATATATAAAAAAACAAAACCATACTTATTTGGAACACTAAAAATACAGAAAAAATATTCCTTGAGACATTGTTAGAGAATAAGTGGGGCGTCTTTTTGCAGCTTTGGACTAACTTTGCTAATATTTTTTTGGTTTTAGGTTAAGGCTAGAAATAAAAGAATAACACCGATAGTATAAAAAATCGAGTCTTAGATAAACAATGAATACAATCGTTCAATAGTGGACTTGAGTGCTTAGTATAAGTCGACATTGGTATATAACAAAACATACAAGGCAAAAATCAACGGGTTCATATTGATGAAATAATTCTGGTGAAGGAAAAATTGTGATACCTCATACGAAGCATTGTGTTAGCGAACGTCAACATATGAAATTCAAAAGAGTATGGAGGAATATAATATTATAAATTGATAGAATATAACCAGTACAAACATGCCTTATTGTGAGGTAAGAGTTAGTACATTGGCATAAGAAAACGTCTAAAGCGGTCTTAAACATTTGAATTAAAATATATATAATTTTATTACAATGCTCAAATTTTATATCCTGGATAATCCTCGTCTTTTATCAATGTAAATGTAATTTAAAATATTTTTTCTATCTCAAGTTACTTTGTTTTGCCAAAAGTCATTCTTTTACAATTTAAATGCATGGCAGGGCAGTTAATTTTGCTATGACATTGTTAATTCACAAACTTTCGAATCTAATTTCAATGTCTATAGAAACTATTAAACTTTCCATGCGAGAAAATATTATTTTGTATTTTAAAGTGCTACATTAATATTGACAAAAATAATTGATTCACTATAATTTTTTTATGTGTCATTTCAACGTGTGAAAGTTTTTTAATAAAGTCATCATTAAAAAATATCAAACAGTTTATCGTTAAAATAGCTTAGATATATTACATGTATATAAATTCGTATACAATAATCATTTAAATAAATAGCCAAAAAAAATAATTAATTCAACCTTTGTTTGTGTTAGTGATTTTTTGTATGTGCAAATTTTTCTTACTCAAATATGTGATGCATTAAATAAACTTGAAATAATAGTTCGGCAAAAAAGTATAACTTTTGGGTTACAGAAGAATGACAATGTATTCAATAGATGATTAACATTTTTTTAATATACATGAAACACATTATACCTATAGTAAATATAATTACATAAATGTACTTGAGTGAAATAAGTTACAATGGCTTAAGTTTTATATATATATACATAAATTAGTTAGAACTTACGTTGATTACAATAACCGTCTTTAGACGAGATTTGCACGCGATTAGATCGTATGTATGCTTCAAAACAAAAAATTCTTAATAGATAGAAAGCTTTTTTGTTGTGAAGCAGTACGACTCCCTGATGGCGCGTGGAAGCGCCAATCTTGAAAGCCAGCTAATGTGTAACGTAAAGCCACAAGTTGCTGATTCCCGCTCGCGTTATTATTTACAAAAGACAGACATCACAAGACAAGATGGGAGTGGTTGGATAATGTGCGCCAACTATTTTTCTTTGTGCATCATTTATTTGATATCTTCAGTTGCAGTTAATTATATCAGCAATAAGATTTGCGTGTAATGTTTCATGTTGATACTATTTTCCATATACTGCTATAGTGTACGTATTAATAAATCAAAGACTCTCAATCAAATTAAGGAACGGGAACGTAATGTATTGTGCATGAGTATCAGAATGCAATAAAAGAAATATTTTTACTATCAACATTTTTTTACTTTCTGCTCCAAATAATTTCACACATTCGCGGAAAACTTTAGCGAGAATCTGATCGAAAGATCTATTTCAATGTTCATGTTTCTTGGCCGGATCCAAATGCCTTAACTTTATAACATTTTTTATCCTTTTCTGCTCCCGTTTACTTCCGAAAACAGAACTATACTATTCAGGAATTTAGCATGAGATTTAAAATATATATATCAATTATTAAAATAAATATGTTTTGATACCATAAAAAGTCGAATTGTTATTTTACAATTCATTGCCTTATGAGATTCCCATACAATAATTGATATAATGTTTCGGTAGGTATCTCGCGCTTACCAAAAATATAATAAAGCAAATCAGGCAGTGATAAATTAACTTTACCGTAAAAAATTGATTATAATTATTTTCATCAAATTGTATGTACATGGTTAAAAGATCTGTTTCCTGCAGCGATGAATCGGATTAAGAACGTGAGGAGTATATTCATTTGTTTTTCTGATCGATTCGACAGACTACGCCCGTGAATCAATAGAAATACAAGAATTCATTACAGTTTCATCACAAAACATTGATTTTCACTTTGACTTGACAATTCCAAATACCTACAGCGTGCATTTTTAATAGATACGTTAATGTCGAAATAATTACGTCCCATGTCCATAGACCATTCATTTTTTCTCCAATTTAAACATTTTCATATTAATTAATGTCGACTTGTTAAAGTGGGTCAGAATCTAAACGATACGCCAAATATATCATATAATGTATACTCCATAGCATTGGTCAAGTTGACAAATTTTTGTCGAAAATTTGGACACCAACCCACACGATATACGTACGATATGTTTCACAACTATTCGTTCTCAGATTACGTATTAAAATACGTATAGAGTTTTTAACATTATTTTCAATTTATGAAATGTAATTTTACGGTGATTGATCAATGTCATTTAATGGTTTTTATTATTGGATTTTCGACTAAGCTATTGGCAACAACTATTTAAAAAAAAATGTTCTGTATTTGAAAATCTTAATAAAAATATAGTGGCGGTAGAAGATAGATTACCAACAATTAAAAACCTATAAGTTTTAATTTTCTATTTTTATAATTTGATAGTATTTGATTAGATCGTATAGTTCATATTATATGTAAATAAGTATACCTAGACCGTCTTTGGAGGCATCTAGATACATAATTTATTAGACTTAGTACATTACAACTTGTTTACTTGGGTATATTAGGGATATTAAAAAAAGAGGAAATTTTTATATAAATTAGTGGTGCTTCTGTTCATGGTCAACTTTATATCCGACCATAGCCAGTGATTCTCATGTGCATTCATTTGTACCGTTGCTGTTACGTGATATTTCTATAGAACCGCTGATATTTATAATGCGGCCACAGTGAAAGTGTTGCTTCTATCAAAATATCAACTATAATTAAATAATAAAACACATTGTTAATGCAAATTAATATTACCTAGATTTGGACCGGTTTCGATCAACGCGACATTATTAGCGACGAGGGTTTTATTACTTAAATATAACAAGTGATAGTTTACAACATAAAAAGTTTTTTTTTTGGATTTGATTGTTCGCAGACCTTTGTGATATGTCAAGTATTTTAAAAAAGATAATATTTAGTCAAATTTAAATGTTGTTCTAGTATTACATAAAATTCTAACAAAATTTACGATGAAAATTTTAAGAAAATTTCGTTAAAATGTCATTGTTTTCAGAAATAATACAGATATCTGCTTTTTCTGCTATCGTCAAAGTATCACAAAACTCATATACTGGAGCTAAGTAAAGTGTTGTAAGGTGTAATCGCTTTGAGTGTTATGCTTTATGACTTATGGCGTCATGATGCAACCTAAAAGTATGCCAATTCTTCTATAAGGATGTCAAACGAACGACTCGTGTGTTGCAACAATGCAGTAAAATGCGAACACATTTCTTTTTTAGCATGTTGCGTTTGGCGCGCATTCGCAGTGTTGCCATAATAGTTTACTTTAACGCACCATAAACAATATGGAGATGCTTACGTTGTCTACTGTCCAACGACCAATCCTGTTTATGCTCACTAAAATGTGGATAGGTAGGGAATCCAGTCTGCTCAACAGATATCTTCAAGCGGTGGACAGTTACGAGGATTTTAATTAACAAACAATAGAGGTAATTTATAATATATCAATTGTGTACAAATTAATTACCGCATTGACCAGTTTGATTTTTACGTAAACTTAATTGAAATGTGGTACAGTACAACTGGTTCTTTTCCAGTCACGGCCGGATTTAGATGCAGCGAGACTTAAATGTTAGAAATAGAGTAAAACTAATTAAAACTACACCCAGTCCTTTTTTTACGCGATACATTAGTTCCAGAAAAAGGCGCGTAAAAAAAATCGCGTAAAAAAATGATTTCACGCAATTGCATTATATTTCTTTACACACCCTAAAACATAAATTCACATAATATCCGATACACTTGTTAACATTTGGCGATTGTATGTATATTTAAAAAAATGGAATACTTAACAAAATTAAGTTTTAAAAATACAAATATTTTTTTATTTAAAAAATAATGAAACGCACATGCCTAGCATCATATATAAATGTCTTCTTTAAAACAATTTTGGGGAAAAATTACGTAAAAACGAGTGAAGCGCGTAAAAAAATGTAGCGGTGCCGTCCACAAAAATCGCGTAAAAAAAGGACTGGGTGTATATACTATATATTTTTTTAAATATTATCCACGCGTATTACTAAACATTATTTTTCAAATGATGTCAGGTAGGCAATAATAACCATTTATTTATTTTTATACTATTTATTTTTATAAATATTTATTATTTATTTTAACTAAAATATTTTTTATCTTTCAAATTTAAAAATATTGTTGACCCCTGCTCTGCATTCTTATTTAAAAACAGAGTTTGTCAGAAGAAATGTTGCAATCACTTTCATTCGCCATAATATTTACTACTACTTCGAGTACTAACATCGCAAATACGTTTCCTTTATCCCACCTGTAATATTGCTGATAAGTCAGAGATAATGGAGAAAAAGATAACTGTATGATAATAACTACATTAATGTATCGCTAGAAGAGCATAATATCATGTATAGATCATTCAGCCATCTGTAATTACATGTTGCTCCTCAATTATTACTTCAGTTATCACAAGCGAAACATGTTCGTTCTTGAATATTTTTCATGACGCTACGTTGGGAAATGCTATAAAATTTGAAATGAACATTTTTGATATAATAAGACTTCTTGTTAACATTCCGTGGTTTAATCTTCATTAGGAATCTTAATTCTTGAATTGCCCAACTCTTTCTTGTGTACGTGGTAAATTTTGTCTATAATTTACATTGCACGGAGAAGAAATTTTATACAACATTCTCATCAAAAAAATTCTTTGAATTCCAAAATTTTATAGTATTTTGAATTTAAAAAACTGGAGAATATTTTATCATTTGATTCATACAATATATCAAACAATAACTTAAGTCAGTGCTCCGCAACTGGTGTGCCGCCATTTAGATGCTTGGTGTGCCGCATCGCATTTTTCTAACAGAACAAAAATCATATCATATATTTCGTTTACACTATAAAATATAATCACATGGAAGCAGACATGACTATTTTTTCGTCGGAATTATGCGTCATAAGTACACAAATGTAATATTATACATAAGATCTTCAATATAAAACATAAATTTATAAGAAATAAAATTGTTGGTTAACAATAAAAACAATGCAGAAAAAACGAGTCTTAACAAATGCGTTGATGTTACATATTCTGTTTTTTATAAATATTGACATGTGGTGTGCTGCGAAATTTTGGAAAAAAGCGTTTGTGTGCCATGGAAGTCAAAAGGTTCCGGGCACTGCGTTAAGTGATCGCTTAGTATGATTATTCGTTAACACAAAATCATTTCAAGAAATGTGTTGAAGACAAATTCGATTGATAATTAATATAAAATCAAAGGAAAAAGATATTATAATATATTCACAAAAATAATTTTAAGTTTGTATCACTATTGTGGAAATGCATTATCTATCTATATATATAAAAATGAATGTCTGTCTGTCTGTCTGTCCTTTATAAACTCCTACACCATTAATCCAATTGCGATAAAACTTTGTCGAATTATTGCTTAGACTACCGGGCAAAAGATAGGATACTCAGAATTTGATTTGATTACAAAAATTAATTGAATATTTACGAAAAACATGTTTTCATACAAGACTATTGTAATACAGAATGGCCATTTATGACACATTGTATCCATAGCAACGCCGAAAACAAGAACGACGCAAATCTGTCACATTCACTCACCTGTAGGTACTTACGTTAGGTACTGAATATTTCGAAACAAAGTTCGATTTTCGAAAAAAGTATTTTAATGTTCTATTTTTTACCGACTTTTTTGTTTTGGTTTTATGTCGCATGACAGAACGAATTGAAATAAATATTACGTATAAATCGTGTGTGACATAGAAAGAATTTATTCAATATATCAAAAGTGAATTTCAAAACGTAACATTCACTGTGAAATCAATTATGCCACCCAAACGAAAAGGAATAGGTCTAAGTACAACTCAAGCACGAAAGAAAAGGGTGAAACAATGAGGTGATAGTTGATAATCGTTGGATTGTACCGTATTCACAGCTTCTCTCGAAAACGTACAAAGCACACATCAACGTCGATTATTGTAATTCAGTGAAATCCATCAAATATATTTGTAAATATGTCAACAAAGGAAGCGATATGGCAGTTTTTGGAGTGGGAGATTCAACTGCATCTATCGATGAAATCAACCAATATCAACTGGGACGCTACATTAGTAGCAATGGAGCAATATGGCGCATTTTATCATTTCCAATTCATAAACGGCATCCACCAGTTACTCATTTGGCAGTTCACCTTGAAAATGGACAGCGAGTGTACTTCACAACAGAAAATGCACGTGTAAGAGCATTGTCACCACAGCCAACAACGTTAACTGCATTTTTCTTATTGTGTAGGGATGATATGTTTGCAAAGACGCTACTCACTCTGAAGTGCCAACATTCTACAGATGGAATGCATCAGAAAAAAATTCAACGTCGCAAACAAGGTAAAGCAGTTGAAGGACATTACAATGTATATTCAACAAACGCATTAGGCCGTGTGTACACTGTTCAACCAAATAATGCAGAATGCGTTTACTTGCGATTACTGTACTAATCAACATACGTGGACCGACATCTTTCCAAGAATTGAGAACAGTAAACGGTCGAATATGTTTCATTCGTGAAGCTTGTCTCGAATTAAATCTTCTAGAAAACGATGCACATTGGGACACCTCACTCGCTGATTCATCGAATACTGCTGACCCACAACAAATACATGCGTTATTTTGAGTAATATTAACAATTTTCTTTCCATCCAATCCAAAAGATCTTTGAAAAAAATACAAAGGCTACATGAGTGAAGATATTGTACATAGTTTGCGTGAAAAAATTCAAAATCCACACGTTCAATTCACACCAAACGTGTATAATGAGGCATTGCTATTGATTGAGGACAAATTTTTAGTAATCGCTAACAAATCATTGGTACAATTGGGAATGTCTGCGCTGAATCGATATGAAAATGATTGACTTGATCGTGATTTCCAACGAGAAACACGCTATGATGTGGATGAATTGGGTAAATTTGTTAAAACGAATCTTCCGAAATTGGTTCCAGATCAACGTATAGTGTATGACACAATTATGGATGCAATTACAAGTCAAAGAGGTAGATTTTATTTCATAGATGCAACCGGAGGCACAGGTAAAACCTTCCTCATTTCACTCATTTTGGCAGCCACGCGATCACGAAAAAACAATGCACTAGCAATCGCATCATCTGGAATTGCAGCAACTCTTTTGGTTGGTGGCCGAACAGCGCCTCGCCTCAAGTCTGACTTGTCCAATCGGAATGCGAGAGGCTCCCGACGAGGCGATTCCATAAAGTCGCGGTTTCTTTTTTTGAGTGGCATTGCAACGCATGCAGGGTACACGCTAGTATTGAATAAATAAAATACAGTGTTAAGTACTATTCCCACAATTTTATAAATTAAAGATTAGAACTAGTTCGCTCACCACGACCATTATCGATTTTCTTATCGAGTTTATTTATTTAAATATAAGTAAATATTCAATCATAATGTAATGCGATCGCTGTCGGTTTTGAATAGGAAGTGATTATTTCCAAATAATATTATTAAAATATTGACGTAAAAATTCTTTTAACTTTGTATTATGCTTAATGAAATCTCGAATCAAACTTATTACAGACAATACAACAGGCCAGATATAGCTCTATAGAAGCTCTTGGAAAACGTTTTCCAAGCACTTCCTCTGACCAATCGACATGATTATTGAATTCTCAATTATCACTGATGACTTCACGAAGTATTAATTTGGCGGATTAACATAATAATTTTTACAACTTGATTGCAACCATTTCAGAAAAATTGCGATTGGCATAGTCTTGGAGGTGCTGTATGGTTATTCATGTGCTACTATCACTTATCTTTCTACAGAGCGATTGTGTCCAACGGTATAAGTAAATTATTTTTAAATTATTAAAAACTTATCCGGAATATTTTGAAATAAAAAAGGACATCGATAGCTTTACCCACACAAGGATTTTTATCTTTGGATATTCATTTCTTAAATAGGAAAAAAAAAAGATTAGTAAAGCATTCACAATTATCATAATAATAGAGCCAGTTTCGCTCCTAAGTTGTTTTTTTCATTCATTCATTATATCCCATTATTGCAATATGAAACTAGAAATGACGCGTCCTGTTATAGCATATTTTCGAAGTTTTCCAAACTGACAGTTTTTTTGCATGTGTCAGCTCTGTTGCATCCGTATGATAGAATGCCTGAAGATGCAGAAAAACGAAACCCGGGTGGTTACTGACATGTGGAATCGTAAAAAAATTCAACAATTTAAATTTGATATTGAAATTCCATCAAGCACCTTCAGTCGATATCATAAATTAATACAATTTATTTTTCTACCTGATAGTGTATATTATAATATTTCATTTGCATTTTACCTCTTGAGATTATTTATATCGTTGATATTTTTAGTTAAGGCAATTTCATTAAGTACTTACACAGTGTTCAAGTAAAAATTATCCAAAATTGATGACGACAGTAAATTATAATCTTATCTGTCAAGATCAATTCTATCCCATTTATATTCCACTTGCCGTGGAACAATTCTGTCAAAATTTAAGTGTTTTCAATGCCAACCATGTAATTATTGTGAAGTTCCTCTTTTGACGCGAAATTAAATCTATGTGGACGGTCTTTTCTTCAGTGACGCAATCTCTCTAATGGCGTTATCTTGTCTCAGTTGTTTTTTATCCATAGGTATTAAAAAACCCTGCCGTGGCTAATAAATGGCATTAAAACGACACTTCTTCATAATGGTCTCTTCAAACTGGCGCCTGGAAATAAAGCGAGTCGGCCTTGTGAATTTATAATTCCGAAACATGTGTTTATGAAGACAGTCAAGATGGCTATTTTCTTAATATTCAAATTACACGACCAACAATTACGGCATTGTTCGCATGAAATTTTGATGACACTGCTAGAAAATTTGCATACGAAATTCATATATTCTTTTGTCTGCTAATAACAACCGGACTTCATTTCAAATTCTGAATATACGTTTTTGTTCAAGGTGATTATTTATAAAGATTGATTTGGCTTTTCGACTTTTAAAAATTGTTTAAATGATATCCATTAACCTATACTAGAATTATATTAATATGAAGATGTGAAATCGATTTTGCGAAACTGAATATCTGATGCATGAAGAGTTCGTAACAAGCAAATAGGAACATCAAGTGTTAATTAAAAATATTAATATTTCATTGGTATTAAGTACCTATCTTATTATAAAGCGAGTTTTAAAACATTAAAAAATATTTGTTATATCTTATTAATGGCAAAAATTGTAAGTGTTATTTTTCCTTTTTTTCTGAAAGCTAGTGTCGCTGAAAATGAGCTAGGCAAACAATTTAATATTCTATCAATACCACATTGTAAACCGATAAAAAGTAAGACGCCGACACATTCAGAAACATGATGTTTTTTTTCGGCTTGCATTTTTGATGCATTTATTTTGAAACATAAATATAATATAATACAATAGTTTTCAACTCATCGAACCAGAAAATACTTCAGCGACAATAGGATGTGGAAGATTTCGAAAAGGTTTTTTATCGTATTTATTTAGAATTTCGTTTCGGTAAACAATTCGTGTGGTGAATATTTTTATTTTTCCATATCGTTTTGTTTCGAAAATATTTAGCTCTGTAAAGAAAACATCGCATACGAAATATTAAATTCGAAAAAGACGGTCAAACGCGAGTGGTCTGCTCAATTTAATTTAATACGATCTATTATATTTGAACCGAAATATTTATCTGCAAACCTCTAATGTTTTGCAGTCATCAGAATTATAGATAGAATTACAAAGTTGTTTAAAAAAATGTATTTATTAAAAGAATTGTGTCGTTAGTTTCTGTGAGTAGCGTGTACACACGTACATAAATGTTTTAGTATCATTATATGCCTTGTTACATTCAATAATATTTTATTTATATTTATTGGCTAATAAAATAATTACAGTTATCTTCTTTGGCATTCAGGCCGAGAGAAGACAATAACGAAAATGAATGATATGATATAATTATTTGGAATCCTTGAAAACTTCGTGATGCACATAAAAACGGCGGGCATACAGTGCTGCAATGGCGATACGGTGAGATAAGAGAGGGCCGACCGGAAGTGACGCTCACCGCTGCGCGTTCACACTCGCGCGCACCGGAAACGTCAACACCAAATTTGAATTCCGAACGTTTTCCCGCTCGTGACATACATAGCTATATATTTTTTAATTAATTTTATTGACACGGGTACTTCTTTATCGTAATATTTAGACATTGATAAGAGTGCTTTATTATAAAATAAAGAATCATCAATTGTAGCAATATTTGAAATGTTTAGGAAAATGAAAGAGGATATGTTTATACGTATCATCTATGCTCTAAATGTGCGGTATACGTGTTCTTGGTGGATTATATCAACGGTTTCTTTTACTATAGCTGGATTTTAATTAATCGACACACCGTTTTTACGACGTTTACCAATTAAACTTCAGCCGTATAGTATGTCCTGATCACTTATAGTTGATTCATATAAAAGTTGCGGAGTAAACGAGAGCATTATTGACGATATGTTGACAATGTTTATCTTGCTGTTTATCTAAATATAATATTTGTCTATTGTAGAGAAGAATGCATTGAAAAAGCCTTCATGTGACGATCACACACCAACATTTGTGGTAACATTCAATTATTACGATAAAAATGGATATTTTTTGAAACACGCAGAAAACAAAACAGTTTTAACCTACATAAATATAAATAGCGATAAAACGTCATTCTTTGATATACAAATTCATTCGCCAACTAAATGGGGTTGTAAAGAAAAAATAATAGGTAAGTGTATCCTTTTCCCACTTTATTGTTTTTGCTTAGTTCGAAATGTAATTTAACGAATGAAAAAAAGGTTATACCTACTAGCGAGAATGATCCTTTGGTTTTTTTTGCTATATTCAATAGTTTATTAAAATTCCAGTTGCACGCAGTATGAAGCTAGTTTCCGGTCAGTCCATACTTGGATTCAGTTTATAGATTCTATTGATATACACCAGTGATAACTAAACTTTTTTGCAGATTTCATTATCGTCGCATTTTATTATTTATCTATTGAAATAGTGATGTCTCTGAGTTAGGTTCTGAAATAGAATTAACTTTTTCCAGAATGTTTTTAACATATGTTAAACGAAGTCAACTGAAAATTAGTCATATATTATACAATACTACTCTCAAATCTAGCAATCTTTATCAAGTGGTGAAATATGTGTCATAAAATTATATATTTATTAGCTGTTTGTTTGTTGGTGTAAATGAAGATAAGTATGAACGCATTTGAGATAACTTGTACGAGATAAGTAAATCCGCGTTATCTTCGCGAGTTTGGCTTCCCATGTTATCGGCGCTATCGATTCAGTTTTTTTTTTAAATATGTTGTGGTTAGATACGACGTAGTCAATATTTCATGTGCCCGTTTGGTCAACACTTAAGACTTCCAAGGTAAAATTTTTTCTTCCCAAAAATTTTGAGGAGACCCAGTAGAACTAATAAATATCATAGATCATACAAATCGACTTTATGCGCTAATTGACATTTCAGCTTACATGGTCAATATCAAAAATTGATTTCTACTTTTTGTATTATATATTCGTGGTATTTTTCTATGTCGAGTTAATGTAATTTGCACTGTCTTATTTGTTTCCACTGTAAAAAAAGCTAGATAATAAAGTATATAGCCTTTTTGACAAAAATTGATAGTTATAATCGTTATCTTGTGGAAACTACTTTGGGACACATTAACGAGAACAATAATGATTTCTAGCGAATTCCATTGACTGAAAAAAGCATCAAATGTATTTATAATTACTCAATTCATTATACGAAGTATCAAGATTACCCGGTCAAAACTATGTATAGAGCGTTTGGAACAAACAAAAAGTTTACAGATAAATAATGGTATATGCTTGTAAAAAGTGTGAGATAGTTACATGGACGAAAACATTTCAATGATAAGTCACGGCGAGGCTATGAAGTGTGTTGGCAGATAACGGGAACCCTGCTAAGTCTTATCATTACCCGTCAACAATTTCGCCGGCCCATCCTATCTACTCACTTCTGAGTAGCAAAATACACTTTCACTTCGCCTGCGTAAAAGCTACCACACACAAAATGAAGTATACTTCGTAAGCTATTTCGTATATTAGCAATATCAATATATACATATGGTGTGCTTCGTAGATAAAAATTTATGATGCAATAAAATTGGAGGGCGAACGAAATGTTAGGTTTATTCGATAAATTAGTATGTTACAAAAAATTTTGAATGCACGATCTTATACGAAGACGAAAAAAAAATCCGCATTTTTTCTGTGTACTTAGTAAGAAATCTTTTCCAAATTGAATATACTAATCAAAAATTAAGCTAATTAAGTGGAGCCTACTACTTGCAGTGTGTTGATTGATGATTCTCAAAAATATAACAGTGTCGAAACTATCGTCTACAAGATAATTTTTGTGTTAAAATATAGCATGATTTATTATGTAATCTACATAAGTTTCGGTGTTGGAATATCCTTTACATGATACAGTAGGAAATGGGTTAATGACTCCCAAACTTTTCGGTTTCCGGCGCCCTTAAAATATCAGAGTTTTTTTGCAGCGCCCCAAAACATTGCTTTTCTCATGGCAAACTTTATGTGACTGTGTAATAGTTTTTCTTCATTTCCTATTCAGAAACTCGTTTATATATCTATACATCTAATGTTGTCTACAATTTTATTAAATAAATAATCAAAACTCATGATTTTCTCGTGAAATTTAAAAACTTACCTTTTGAAAGGGTAATTAAAGGACTATTTCTTGCCGCTCTAAAAGATCAGCTGTGGCGCTTTGGGGCGCCGCAGCGCACAGTTTGGGTAACTCTACGTTAAGAAATCACTGAAACATAAAGAAAACCTTGCGTACTTCAAAACATTGTTGTGAAGTTATATGTCTTTAAATATTGATAAAGGAAAACAGCTTATTTATAATGAATTTATAAATTTTATGATTTTAAAAAACTTCAATAATTTATTACATTATTTATTTAAAAGGGAATATTTTTCCTTTAATGTAAGAAACTGACAGTTTTAAATCTATAAACGTTTTCTACTTCATGCTGCTAACTTCACAGCACACTTCGTCGCAGTATAAAACACATAAACGTTCGCAATTTCACACGAAAAAGTGATTCTGTAGATAAGATTATCATGGTTCCTTTGTTCGGTGGAAATCTTTTAGTTGTGGTGAACCTGAAGCTGACAATCAAGTGACACTTCCGGAGTGATTCATTGTATTTTTGGACTAACAAAAAACCACAATAACACTTATTTTCATTCGCTACGTTTTTTAAACACCATTACGATTTTTGAAAAATGGATTATTTTTTTAATTCATCACGACTAGAATAATGATCATGCGGTATCTTTTAAGTGTATATCTAGCTTTAGAATTAATATATTTTCGCTGTCTTTTCCCTAAATTTTCATTTAGTATTTTCATCTTCTATCAGAGTAGGTCAGTGCTAGAAAAAAATAGTTTAATTAAGAACCAAAGAGAGGCCGTTTTGCGTCACAAAGAAATTTGTTTACGTTTTCGAATAGCGTATGCGGCAGTCCCCTCTGAAGCATAGTTTTTTTACAACATTTTCAAGGTAAAATTAGAGTCTCATAAATATATAATACTATAAATACATATTTTATGTTCGTAGATTGAAAAAATATTTGTAAATATTAGTCATTTCAGTGCGATGACTGATAGCACTTCTACGTGGGGAAAACCACGCGTACTCTAGATATTAGATTATGAGGACACTTGTTTTTATATTAAGCAAAGATTCAACACTATTTGCCAACCATTTACTATTGGAAAACCACATATTTAAGGTAGATAAAGATTTTCGATTATTGCATCAAAAATGGGATATTAGGGTGTATATTTCTCATCTGTAATTCTTCTTGTACATAACCGATGCAAACTATTCATTTTGTATCAGTTCTTTTGCACTAGTGTGATAGAATGCTTGAAGATGCCGAAAGACGAAACCCAAGCCATGAGTGACAAAACATGTGGAAATGTACAAAGTTTCTGCAATTTAAATTTGATTCCATAAATAATCAAGAAAAAAATGAAAACCCTGAATTTGATGTCTGTGTTGTTTTGCTTACTTACTACATTGTCATACTTGTTAGTTAAAACGGATGTTTGAATAATAAATGAAGTTACTAATATCTTGTTATCCTAACCTACTATCTTCATTAACGGCGCTGTTAAATTATGTATACCAGATGCTTAATGTCTACTAAAATTACATTATTAATGAATTTTATTGCAAGATCTCAACCATTTTTTTGGGAATATATTAATTATTGTAGAATAATTCACAATTCGCACTTTTTCAAAATGCGGTAAAGATGCCGCCACGTTACGGCACCGGAAATTAACGCGCAAAAAATAATTTATCTAGCGTTACAATAAACAAGATGTTCAAAGAAATTGTGTAAAATTTTGATATATTCCTTGATAAAAATTAAAAAATACCGAATTATTTAGATAATTTTTATGGCTTATATTTTATTCACCTTACAGCTGGTTCGATTATCTAAAGATATAATGCTGTTTTTCTCCCGATGAAGCATTAATCTCAGTAAATAGCTAAGATATTAACGTAATATCCTTGTTTTTGCTCAGAACCGCGGCCTAATTCGTTTTTGCAGACCGCAATTTCTCAACACTTATATACTGTTTGCCCGATAAGGGGAAACGGCTGGCTTTTTGAAGTATGTACACTGATTGATAATGTGGGATCTCTTATCTCAGGGTTGATAAACTCAAAACGTATGATTATTATATATTGTGAAATAAAAACAAAGAATACATGTACATAATCGAAACGCGAACAAAAGCGAAACGGCCATTGTGACATTTTTGCAGCTTGACGTTATGAATGCAATTTTGTAAATATTTTTATTGTTTGTAAAGGACAATCGAAAAAATATTTACAAAGTAAAATAAAATACTAATTCTATAACGAATCAACGGGATTACACTTTTCATGCTTTAGGCATTTTATTTCTGATCGCATGCAATAAACAATTTCATTTCGGATTTGGGGTAGCATTAAAACGAAAACAATGCAAATGCACAGTCAAAAAAATAGCAGTGTATTTTAGTTCTAAAAAATAGTAAAATCTAGTTTCACCAAGTAAATACCAATCCAAAAAATAATTGAAACGGTGTTCATATATGATAAGTTGTAAATAATCCCTATACAATCCTGCTGTAAAATGTATCAAGTATGACTGATTGTTTATCAATGACCCTAGGTATGTGTTTAGTAACTTATCTATCGGCCAAGTTAGACAGTTTATTTTAGCCGATGTTAGTTTCATTAAATCAAGCAATCTAATGATTGTCTTAAATTAAGCGATATCGTTCTAATTTATTTCATTCACGTATGGTGTAACTTTACATAAACATTTGATATCAAATAATTCATGCTGTATACATGGATAATATTTCTACGAATATAATAACTGATAACGCTTTGGCGGTTAGTTTTTTGTTGTAAATATTATATGATAAATATGAATATTTTTATCATTTACACAAATATTATCGACTCTTAAAGTGAAAGAAATTACATAAGATATAATGTCATTATCAATAACTTCAATTGTAATCGTTTGTAAAGACATTAATTGTTAATTAAGTCATTTTGACATTGATCATAAAATTTAATGTTCCTCAAATTGAAATAATGACAATAAGAGTGATATTTATGCAAAAGGTTTACAACAATTTTGACTATTTTTATAATTTGGAGTAATAGTGAAGCGGTTACATAAAGACATATAATATCGACTGAATTGTTTATGCATATATTCGACAATCCCCAATCAATATATAATTATTACAAAATGATGAAGGATAGGAATTTCTTGTCATATATATGATATAGTGTACTGATGCCCATTTTTTTTTCTTCATATGTTGTATTACGGGTTTAAATTCTCGAATCCTAAATTATAAAACCGATTCATCCATAACCACGATCTGTGTTGAACAATGAACTATAAAATTTATAATTTATCGAAAGCACTTGAAAAATTATATTCGACTCCCCTATAACGTAGAGATTGGCACAACGCTATACAAATACTATCTTATGGGAGACTGGGAACCAAAAACAGAATTTAGGCTAGGTTCTCTCGATGGTATATTGTGATTATCCTGAAATTAGAAAATTCAATTTTACTTAATTTTATTTGGTACATGCATGTTACAAAAATTACAAATTGCATGTTTATAGCTTTCTCAACGTCAAAGATATGTTGGAAATTAAAGATATAAATAAAAAAAGAAAAAAAAACAAGGGTAGCAAAGAATTCAACCAAACATGCTTATGTAAAATCTACTTTTAATACATTAAAAAATAGCATCCGTCTGAACTCACACTCGTCCACAAGGAATATGTCGACATCTGAAGCAAAACTGTTGAATATTATTAGTGGTAAGACCATTGGCATCCCCATTGGCAGACTGTTTCTGTACTTTAGAAGAACAAAAAATTTCCTAAAACTGAAACACTTTTCCCATATCTAACAGGTTGGCAACTAAGTAATTGTGGATTTTTTTTAAAAAATCAAAGACAATTTTTTCATGGAACTAAATAACTTTATTCTGTAATATATTACCCATTTTGATCAATAACCTTTCGCCATCTTTCAGGAAGCATCATAATCCCATGTTCATAAAACTTCTGGTTTTTATTAACAAAAATACTGAATCAAGTACGATTTGACAACATCATCATTATTCAACTTTTTACCATTCAATGAGTTTTGTAAAGATCGAAACAAAAAGTAATCAGATGGTGCAAAGTCAGGACTATATGGTGGATGTGGCAAAACATCCCAACCAAGCTCCAATAACTTTTGCTGAGTGGCCAAAGATGTGTGTGGCCTTGCATTGTCATGATGGAATACAACACCTTTTCGATTTGTCAATTCGGGCCGCTTTAGTTCAACTGCATTGTTTAATTTCGTTAGTTGTTCAATGTAGACATCAGAATTGATCGTTCGGTTGGGTGGTAAGAGTTCAAAGTAGACAATTCCTTTATAATCCCACCAAACTGATAACAAAACCTTCTTTTGATGAATATCAGCTTTTGATGTTGTTTGAGCTGGTTCACCTGGCCTGCTCCCCGATCTTTTCCGCACAATATTGTTGTAAACAACCCATTTTCGTCACCATAAACGGCACATAACTCTTTGTGAGCTTGCGATGCGTTTTTCCCTTTGCGAAAATAAAAAAGCAAAATATGATGGAAATGTTCCTTTTGATTTTCCATTTTTCAACGAACGCCAAACGAAAACTGCGCAACCGATCAAAAAACTTTTATTACTGATTGATAGCTGAACTGTCAACTATCCAATAACAAAATCTATAGAAATCCGCAATTTCTTAGTTGCCAACCCAATATATATCAATTGGCATTGTATCTGTTCTTGAACTTAAATATGAAACTAGCAAAGTCAAAGGACAAACAGCTTCTGACAAAAAAAATTTCACTGCACGTATATGTTATCATATATTTGTGAAAAATAGCATTTTGTAAAAATCTACGCTATAGGGGCTGCTTTATACGCTATAGAAAACTTATATATACTTAAAAAATGTTATAAGAGCTCTATGCACTGCGCTTTTGTCTGAAGATTAAGATAAATATATCTATCTTAATGACGTCACTATAATACAACGTCAGTTAAAGTGATATATTTTATGGAAGAGAAGCATAATACTACATATTAATTGTTGTATATAAAGAAAATTTATCATACAGCAAATATGATATAACATGATTTAAAAACAACTACTTGAAGAAAAAGAAAACGAAATCTTGGCAACACTGGATACACTAATGTACGAGATACCTGCTCCGATGTACTCGCTTTTTTGTTCGAAAACGATCCGCTGGTAGGTAACTGTGAAATCGTAGGTACAGTTCTTTGATTGGGTTGCCGCTGAACCGGTCCGCGACGTGGCGTGGCTTCACACTCTCACACCGCGGGCGCATCACGTCAATTCAATACCAACAACAATCGTAATGATACAATCAAAAAGCCGTTTCTTAACCCACAGAGAAATGTGCAATGGACATAAACCTACCATTTAGCAAGTGTGGATCTTTGTGGAAGTTATTAACCTAGCTTCTATTTTATCGTGTGCATTTGAAATACGAGTATTCATTTTTAATAATGAACGTTGGATTTTTTTAGATCCATATAATATATATGAATCTACTGACTTACTCAAAAACTATTAGATATAAGAACATACAAGTAAAGCAGATAATAATATTCAAATTTACACAAGTCGATAAAACCTTCAAAATAGATAGGTCGACTTGGTTAAATTACATATGAATATTTATTAATTTGCGGTGTGTTTTACAAAGGGCGAGTAAATTTAAATTCAAAGAAGAATTTTGGTCAAAATTTTAATTATTATTATATCATATCTTATGCATAACAACTATCTACTGAATAACTGTACCTAATAAATATTTGCTGGTTTCGCTCATCGCGAGCATTATCAACTCGTTCAGTTATAATGCTCGCGATGAGCGAAACCGGTCCTGATCAAAAAGTATATTGTGGAAATAAGTACTTAAAAATGTTTTTTATTATTTAACATATCATGCCGTTCCATCAAGAAGTGACAGTTAACACCTTAAAAGTAAAATGTTATTTTTAAAAAATACGAAAAAAAGCATTTCATAGTAGATAATAAGCAATTACGTCATTACTGTGAGACGAATGGATCTGTTTCATGCTTTTTAACATCTATATAATTTCGGTTGTTTATTTTGTAATTGACATTATAAAACGGTTTGCAAATATTTATAGTTTGTGCTAATCGAGAAGAGTTTTTATTGAAATTCACAACGAGCAGCATTGATTAATTGGTTTGGTCCAGTTCGCTCACAATTTCAAATCACTTCTTAATTAAGTAAAGGAAAAAAAACAATACGCTAGTCGTTACATACTTTTTACGTGTTAGATATTAAAAAAAAAGAAAAGAAATATTTCCAAGAGCAGAAAAGAATACAATTTTTCAAAAATATTCTTCTGGTTCGCGAACCATACAGATATATTATTATATGTAGTTTATTTAGGGCTTTTGTAGATGATAAAGTTAAAAGCTCTTAAAGAGTATGAAGACACCATACGTCAATAATATAACATCAAACTTATCGAAATAAAAACATTTTATTTGAACACGTTTACATATTGCAGTTGATTGACGAACAAAATGGCCAGAAAAATGTTTTCTTTAACTATCATGAAATAGATTGGCAACAAGTAATAACATATTGGAATATCTAGAAGCTAAGAACCAATCGGGTCACCATCATTAGACTACAGGTCCAGGCTAGCTAGATCAAGGTCTCTTCGACACGTTGCCAGACCTACTTGGCAAGGTTTCCAGACAATGAATACTAAATTAAACCATTGAATTTGGTCCATGTAGTTTTTTTTTTAAATTTTAATTTAAAAAAAAAAATTTGATATATTTTGCCCCCATTTTTCTCCCATCTATATTCTCGTCCAATATGGAGAATATGGACTCTTTTTTTTAACGAAACATTTTTAATAGAAAAAAGTATTTAAAAATACAATAACTCAGAAACCAGATTTTTTCAAAAGTATTATACGTGTATCTTATAAAATAATTACGTTTGTTCAATAAAGAAAACATTTTCCTTTGTACTATATTTTTTGACCGCTTAAGTTTTTTATAACGATGCTTTTAAAGGATTCTGGTTATCAACTATTAATCACAGAAAAATATGTAATTCCGACTTATTAATATTCTCTTAAGTCGTTAATTACCCTTTTTATCAATTATTTAATTGGTTCTGATTGTATTATAAATTTTTCTAAATTGTTTTCAATTGTTCTCAATCTGTTAATAATATTATATTTATTTATTTATTTCTATGTCTAAAATAGCGTTATTACAAATTTTATTTAAAACACTTGCGTATTGCGAAACCGGTCGTGATCATCCCATAAAATATTGTAAAGATGCCCTAAAAATACTTTCCCCTAATTGTGGTTAGCACGTCAAAAGTGATTAGTTTTATAATTAATGGTCACTATATTTTGGAGAGCACAGAAATCAGTCTACACATTTTACATCCGTGGGACTCGTTCTCTTCACTTTCGAATGTAATGAGATATATTTTATCCGAATATAATACTGATACTTGTTATATTTTATATAAATAATTACATTCCTCAGTATGCTGTGCATTCAGTCAACGAAAATCTAGCTGTCAAAAATGTTTAAATCTGATACACAATGAATTATCTAGATACATAATTTAGTACCAGGGTTTGACCGCATTTATAGTTTGGTATATCCTTAAAATAAATTATAACATTTAGATGCAATATAATAAGTCGCTGTACTCATTTTCAGAGTTGCTATTGTGCCGACGATGCTTGCAATCTAGTCTAAATTATATATCCATGAAATTTAAGATCCGCTTTCCTCTTTTTTTCAGTCTCACTAACGAATGGACTTAACTGGGGAAGATGGTGTAAGTTAAGGCACATCATTTTATTTGAAATCAAAAGGTTCCATTTAGTCACTTTTAAGATGTAAGCTGTCACTTCTTATTGTAAGAGCAATATATTTTAAAATAAATATAACACATTTTATAAAATCATTTTTTAGTACTTTATCCACAATATATTTTATAATTAAGGGTGGTTTCATTATCAACTGATAGAATATGTACAAATTATTTACAAGGCTATTTATAGAAAAAAAAAATGAGTAAATAACTCCATCTACCATTAAGTTTAATATATAGAAAGCCTTGAGGTATGGGAGATAAATATTAATATATTATCAAATAATGTTTTTATACCAAATTTATTCAATGAATGATCACGTTCCTCTCACTTTGCCGATAAAAAAATATTTTTAAGGATTAAATATACAACTTTCCTAAGACCGGTTCATTGTATTCCCTTTACAGGTTTGCAGGTCCCCTATTTAAGCTACCTCATTATTCTCGTCGAGGATATGACGTGCCCGTTGTGAGAACGTTGTGACTTCTTCTTTGGCATTCATCGTGAACATTTCACATTTACATGAAATTATTATCTTCTTAGTGTTTTTTATTTGTCATAAATATTCTTAAGCATTTTTTTGTAGCAATCTATTTACAATTATAAGTGACGAGTTAATTTTTGTAAAGTAATGTGTTCTTTTAAAAATGTATAACCAGCCTGCCAATGCGGATACCACTGTTAAAATCATTAATTTATTTCAACAGTATTGATTCGGATGTTGACGTTGATTATCGAAGTAGAGGAAAATGATTTCAGATGATTATAATTTTTTAATGCATTAACGTAGATTTTACCTGAGTCAACCTGGATGACTTCCTTGTTATCATTGTAATTTTAATTGTTTTTGTCGTCTTAAATAAAAATATGAATTTTTACATACATTCATAAAATGGTGTGCAAAAATATTTTTTTTTGAGCGTAGATTTTTTATTACAACTATTAGGCAGTAAACGTGACAACTAACCCCTCTTTCCCCGTGAAATTTAATACCTATGTAGCAGTGTATTATTTTAAGTCTCACTTTTTAACGTGTCCGCTACGTTGTTATTTGTATTGTATATTCTTTGTAATGAGTAGGTATCTAATTATGGTATACAAATCGATTTATAGCCTTGACCAAAAAAATCATGATCATCATTTGCACGATTGCCCCGGGCTATCATGAAGCAGTGGACTATCCATGCTACTTAACTTCACGTGGAAATTTCGCCTACTAGGTTGGTAACGTGTGTTTTTAAGAGACGTGTATTAAATCTTATCTCTGTACATATTATATACGTAACGTATCTTGAGAGATTGTAAAGTACCTTGGCATTTTTTAAATCCATATCCAGCCCTCATTTTCACACGGAGGAGAGAAGTTATTTAGTAGATATTTAAACGAGAAAAGGCTGTTATACAAGTTATCGATCTCCTTTTTTTGAGCAAGTTATAATGATAAGGGTCATGTTTGATTAGATCAACCAAGCTCAAAATATTTTTTACTTTTGCCGCATGCTTGTGATTGCTACATTATATGAGCTACAGCTTAGTTCACTTTACCTAAATACATAAAATATTTTGAAAAAATACCCAAAACATGAGTATGTAAAAGAGCTTAAAAACATACATTTCAAAATAAACTTTTTAGACATACCTATATGGCCTGTGCACCACAGGTTGAGTATAGCTGGTTTGGATTAGGTACTAGAAAATTTTGGATAGTCTCTTTCATATACCATTCGATGTCATAAACGAATTTAAAATGTCAACGGTCACTTATTGGTAAAAAGGCTTTAATATTTTAACAAAATTCGCAATATTTATAACTATTATATTTCCACCATTTTTAATAAGAGAGTTGAGGTTGATAATGCTCACAATGAGTGAAACTGGTACCAATCTTATTAATGTATAATTCTGGAAATAGTACTAAAGATTGTGACTTATTATTAAAAAAATAATGAAATTTTACTTCATTGCAAATTCAAACAATCTCTTTTCGGGATAAGGAAACTTTTCTAAATATTTAATTGAGTTGCTTTTGCAATCGTTAATGCTTCATTTCGTTGAATGACAAAGGAAAGGAAAGTCGATGAATTAGAAACATTACATACACCCGTAATCCTGTATCCAAATTTGGTTCAATAGTTTGATTGTACACTACGAATTAAGTCACCAAAACAATATAATATTCTTATTGCGTTATCAAATGTATACACATTATGCGATTGCGTTCTGAAGTGGGTTACTGTGGCCCTCAAACCGTGACAGTAAAGTTAACAGCAGAAGCGGATCCTTTTAATTTGGGACAGTCGTTTTAGAAGCCCATTTACCTGTCAGCCAAAATAATGTATTTCAGAAGACATTTTGTCTGACACTGCGATAAAATCTTCATAGAGTCACGGCTTGTTCCAGTTTGTTTGCTTTCTAGCTCAAATCTATCAGTTCACAGTATGGAGGTATACAAATTTATCATTTTATTTCTATACTAGAAATGTCATCAACTCGCAAATTCGTAATATACTTTAAGTATTTTTCAAAGTTAAAGGGGCACTTACATTTTACAAATCAGGTCATATGAAATATAACCCGTTAAATCACGAGACCAAATGTTATTTATAATAAATTGTTATTTTTAATGCATATATGCGATATACTGCATGAAGACGTCGAAAGGAAAAATCCGGATAGTGAAAGACAAGACACGTGGAATTGTAGAAATTTTCACAACAGTTTAAGAATTCTCAGTTAATATTGTAAATTCGTGCATAATTTCAGTGGCGGTTCGTCCATACGCACTGTAGAACAGCACCAAAATTGAGAAAAATGTAATATGATAATATTCACAAATTTATGTATATAATATGAAATTATAAACATAATTTAAATGCGTTTTAAGATTACCCGCTATATCGAATAATTATCATACAGTATGGTATTCTAGTATCAAAAAAATTGACGCATCTTTATGATTTTGTGGAGTATTTTTAAAAATGGAATATACTTTGTTGCTCGATGGAACGATGTGGGAAGGGAGGCTTACAGCTAGAAGCTTAGTCTGGTACTTCCACTCCAACAATATCTTACACATTGTTTGATTTTAATAATTTTGGTATTTATAGTAAAATTAAAACCAAAAAATATATTTTTTTATCTCTGATCAACCGTAGCACACCCGGATATCTTATCCACGTGCCACCACTGCATAATTTGTAAAATATATGTATTTGTAACAAGGTATATTGAAGTATTGAAAAAAAAATAATCATTTATATGTCGATTCGATATGTGCATTTTTTTGGTCAAAAGAAATTATTTGCTATATTAAAATATTTGCCGTCATACAAAAAGCAAAATTATAATTCACCTTATTTATAAGATCTTTATTGAAAAAGTTTGTTGGAAAATTGAGAATGATGGAGCACGTTTTATTTGTATATGTATGTATGGTCTTTTATCAAGAAGTATGTTTTGGACAACCCGTCAATTTTTCATCTCGAACCATACGTTCTACGTATATTGACGTTCATTTGGACATGCAGTGGAGCTTAGATGATTTATAGCCTGAAATAATATGAAATACTTTATAGAAAAATGCAGTAGTATATCTATCAAATTCCTTCACTGTATTGGCTATTCTAGAAAAGAAGTTCGGGAAATATTTCGAGAGTTTTCTGAAAACTGTACGCGTAGTCACGTTTGATAAATCTACTGTAAGTCAGCTTCGGAAAATTTACACTCAGTGGCATAGAAATGATTTTATATTCAATTGATAATCTAAAAAAAAAATCGCAAAATCTTCTTTCTTACCAACGCTTTCTTAAGTCATTTCAACAGTTGATTGCTCTGAGACTTTTTTTTTGCATTTCTTTTTTTTTAATTAAATAGCTGGAAGAAGAGGTATAATATTAATAAAATACTTGATGAAATTTCGTTAACGAGATGATACATTGTATAAATATTCATAACTTCATGCTCATCCGAGTAAACCTGAGACTTATTTTGTCAAGATCGGATCGATGTCAAGTGAAGGAAAATCATTTGTAAAATATTCTTTTTATCGAGAGAGGGTTACAAATATTATATTATGACGATAACAAGTAAAACTTGATCTATAAGTAAAATAGTCTTATTTAACGAAGGCATGGTGTTGTTAAAAAATGGTGATTCTATTCGCTCAGGAGGTCAAACCTCTTGCATAAATATTTGATGGGCCGGATATCTTTAGATCTAAGCACTTTTGGCGCCCCAAATACTAAAAAAGTCTAAAATAAAACATGCTGAACAGTAAATGCACAATCCAGAGCGTTATATGATTTCATAAAAATCAAATCGTTCAAATCGTAGTTAGTTATCAAATCATATCGTGCGCTTTGTAGCACGTCATTTTGTCATTGTTTATGGGATTTATTGCGGAACCAGGCAAGTAAATGGTTAATCGGCTGTAATTGTAGTGTTTTTTTTTTTAAATTGCAACGTCTGTAGCTCGATAATATGGTTCATTGTGAATGCATGGATGAAAAAAGTTCTACTGTCATTTTTCTTTGCTAAGCTTAGCAAGTGTTTTTGTGCTTTAAAGCTAATCTAGTCCTGGGCATGTGGTAACCAAGGTAGAAAATTTCATAAATTTATAAAGTGGATGGCATGTTTGCGTTAAGTTTTATTCTGCAAGAATTGAAGAAAGTTTTTTTTTCTAATAGTTCTTGCTATGTTAAAATACGTGTTGTATATTTATATAAAATTGATAAAATATTATGTAGCCCATTGTACGTGCCGATGACGATGAAGAAACACCTGAGAATCTCCCGTCTAGCATAAGCTCTATGTGAAATACTTATACTGGACATGCTAGCTGCGGGGGAAAACTTTAATACAACAATCTTCGCCTTTCATTCACATATTCACAAAGAAAAATAAAAACCTCTCCCAAGTTTTGAAACGTGACTATATTCGGACTAAGATGAATCGTTTTACTATATTGTAATAGTTCTATTGGTGAGATAGCAGACGGTTCAGTGCACACCTGCAGTGGATTCATACTGCCTTCGTTATCGACAATCAGTATATCGAAACCATAGTATATTTCACGAGTAGCCAATCTATCGATCGCCATCGACAAGTCAATCTTAAAACAATTTTAAGCAATCCTAACGTGGTTTTTTTTAATAGCATTAACAATAATACCATATAATATTCATCACTTAACAAAGCTCTTCATCTGCGAATTGGATTATAATTAAAAAACTGAGTATCTCGTGAGTATATTGAGAAGCCAAATAATCAATGACAATGTCTTAACCGGTTAACTGCCAAAAGCGTCTTAAGACGCATTATTTTCTGTGAACGGAGCGCCGCTCATACAAAAATTACGTCTTAAGACGCGCCGTTTTAAATGGGCTTTTACTAAAGAAAATCAATTTTTTTAAATGTACAAATATATTGAATTGATTATGGACTGCATGACTGGCGCGCTCTTCATTTATTTGGTGAGCTTTATAAATAAACTTTATTACACTTTCAATAACGATATGTTTAGAAGGTTTTATTTTTGTCGTAAAATTCGCGGCGTGCTGGGTACCGCCATACATGTACCTGCCGGCAGTTAACCGGGTAAGTTAATGAAACAGCTTGAAACTAAATCAAAACTATTCAAATTTCTAAATCAACGTGATTTAATATAGATATAAAGAATTATTGTACATTTTGTATAAATTCTTTTCTGTTTAACCATCACGTATTAAAAATACTGGGTAAGGTAGTACAATTCATGGCAAAAGTTCTCCCAATAGAAGTTAGACATTAGCTTATCTACGAGAATTGCGTAATAGTTTTAGGCAACAGTTATTTTTTCAAAAAGAGAGGATAAGAAAGGGCAGTGAGTTAATTGTTCTCGCCTCGTTTTGATGATAGCGATTTTTTGGACATTACTAAAACCCTCCGGACAGTAATCCATACATCGGCTGAAAAAACCTGTTCGTGCAGGGAATCGAACACGTGACATCCGTGACGATAGCCAACGAAGTTGACCAATGAACTATTGCCGACAAATCAAAAGAAATATTTATCATACTTTAACCGAAGAATTGATGGAAATATTTACATGCTTGAAGAAATTTACGTGTTTCATTAAAATTCTTCATTCAAAATGACGCATTAAAGTATTTTTGGGTTATGAGATAAAGATATTTTGAGCCAAACAGCTTAAACTATGAGAACAAGTCGATTGCCAATAAAATGTAAGTTTCTCCCACGTTCTTCTGGGCTGTTAATTCCTTGTACAACGTATTCGAACAGCGATACACGACAAACGGCTTATTTAAAAAAATTATTACTTTGTGGATAATTTAATTCATTTATTTATATTGCATTTTAACTGAAATCAGTTATCGGTTTAAAAAAAAGCCTTACACATTAGTTCCTTTCAAAGGGCTTACTGTCGCTTATTGGTGCAACATTTTCAAATAAATGAAGCAACCCATTTTATAGCAAAAAGAACAAACAAGTCCGGCTTCACTCATCGCGGGCACTTAAATCTGATAAAATATAAATCTTTAATAATAATTACTAGTCAAAAACTACGACGAAAATTTACAAATAATCTCACAAAATACACCCAGTCCTTTTTTTACGCGATACATTGGTTCCAGAAAACGGCGCGTAAAAAAATCGCGAAAAATCGCAACTTTCATATAATTTGATAAATTGGTTCCAAAAATTTAAATATCGCGTGAAAAAGTACCAGAAACTTATGAAAAACCAAAATTTGCTCTTTAAAATTCGTGCAAAAAAAAAATATATATTTCATGTCTTTATTGCTTATAAAATATAATGTGACTCTAACAATATAATTTTTTCACTTATATATATTAAGTTTTAAAAATACACAAATTTTTTTATTAAAAAAAATAATGAAACGTAGATGCCTAGCATCATATATAAATTTCTTCTTTAAAACAAATTTGGGGAAAAAATCGCGTAAAAACAAGTGAAGCGCGTAAAAAAATGTAACGGTGCCGTCCGAAAAAAATCGCGTAAAAAAAGGACTGCGTGTAGTCATAAATAAAATTCAATAGTTTACAGTCAAAACGATAAGGAACTCTTAACAAATAAATGTCAATTATTCTGTAATCAACAATAAAAGGACACCAAAAGTCAATTATTAATAGAAATAAATGATGATGAGAGACGATTATTATTATATATTACTAGACTGTTGTTATTTTATAAAATTTATCTATATTTAAAATCATTATTCTTTCAATAAATAATGGAAAAGTGGTAATTATTGAATTCAGCTTTTACAAAAAGATCGCGGGATAGTTACGCATACATGGAAGTTGGTAAAATGACATAAAATAATTGTATCAATGAAGAATTTCATAACCAAATTTACCAAGAAGTCGTATGTAACATATTATGTAACGATGTTAATCTTGCAAACGGTTCAACAATATCTAGTTTTTGATATAGGTCTGTTGAATACTGGTGACCCATGAATTCTGTTGATTAAAAATATACCGTGTTCAGTAGTAGTTGGCACATTTTTCGTTTATTTTGGGATCAGCGCTTTATTTCGACTCTCTGGATGTCGTTACTCTTTCAGGTATTTATTTACGTGGGCAGCAAATAGTGTGAAGTGACTTCCTAGGAATTGAAGCTGGTCTAGACTCGAGATAGACTATCACTAGACAAATATAAGATGGATAACGTTGAATATATGATATTAACCCTGCCACTGTAGCTGCATGCGTCACTGTCAAAAGAAGCTATTTCGGAAATGCGTTGAATTTTTAGTTATTGTGGGTCATCAATGTTATTATTATTGGGAATTTGCACTGATTCATGTTTATAATATGTGAGAGATTTTTACCGTTATTTTCATAAGCGATATTTCATTGAGCATGCACAAGAAATGCCTTTCGTACATTAAAGCATTCTCAACTGAAGCGTTTTCCTTGTAAGGGTCAAGCATCCAGTGAACTTTTGTCTGAAAGATTTTGTTTTGAATCATCATTTGGACAATTAATTTAATTTTTTTCGCAATGTTTGCACCCTTTTCTATTCTATTAAATCACCGTTTAATATACCACCTTTTCTTCATATATAACATAAAACGTTTATTGGATAACTTTTGCAATAAGCGTCTCGCTAGACTGTGGTGAAGAATATATAATAGTATTTATTAAAACAATGGCCATACGCACATAATAATATTTTATTTATTAGAACACAAACCCTGCCCAGCAGTGTAATCTATAACAATTTACACGTTCGACCCAATGTAGGAATTTTTGCATAAAATATTGGAAAGCAGTGTTTCTTAACTTGGGGTGCGTATGATACTTTAGGTAAATATCTAAATTTAGATGAGTTATATAAAATTGAAATTGAAAATGACTGCACTATGAAAATGTTGTGATCTGAATTTAAATTCGATTCAATTCAGTGCGGTGCCGAACTTATGTTACAAAAAGTCAAGACACTTTTGTTCAGTTAAACGACCATAAAGATTCTGAGGCTAAAAGAGTATTGGCCAAAAGGCAAGGTCAATCAACAGGTATTCGACCAATATATTTATCGATGCATCAATAATGTAAAAATGTCGCATGTATTTGTTTATTCGTCAAGCCATTGCGTACTTTACGAGTGTCGTGACGTAGTTGATTAAGAACTAATATTATATGTTCATAAATGTGAAGTATTTCTACACAATTGTAATAATTTATGACCATAACAATAAAAGTAGATAGATTTCAAATTTGATACGCACAACGTAGTGCCCACAATAGCGGCGGGCGGTGGTTCGCGTGACCGCGTTCGCCCAGATTGCGCAGGTACCCGCCTCTCGTTAACAAGTGTATTGTTCCCGCTTGGGCGAGCGCGGCCTCAGGACTTGTCGCGACGGCTATCTTGATCGTCCACCTTGATCTAGCGGCGAGAATCGAGATGTTAGAAAAATAAATGATTCCAACCTACCACGACCGATTTTGCGAAAGTTTTTATTGGGCCAATTTACGCCACTTCTCATTGTATTAAAAATATCATTTTATATGGTTATAATATTGCCAAAGGCCAGTCCAGGATTTTATTTGACTTATTTTAAGACTACTGCCACAAAAAAATATTGGCATCAATCACATTTTGAAATCTGCCCCTATCCAAATGTTATCACAAAACACCGTAGACCAGCGGTCATTAAAATAATACTGTTTTGTTATATTGTATGAGACGAGAATTTTTAATTGATTGAATTGGCATTCACTTGGTAGAACTCCATTATAACACGGTGAAAAAATTGCAATGTATTTTAGTTCTACAAAACTCATTGCCATTTTTTTCACCGTGTTATAATGGAGTTTCACCAAGTGAATGCCAATTCAATCAATAATTTGAAAGTAGCCGATATAGCTAACCAGGCAATTCTTTTCAAACGAATAAAACTTAGACATATTTTTTTAACATTAAAGAAAAATGGTGCATTTTACGATAAAGTTTAAATCCCTTGATTGTAATCAAAATTTGACATCCGTAAAAGGTCGAATACAAAAGAAAACAAAACCAAGAAACCGCATTCATAAAAGATGATGTCTATATTTCTGCATCAAATAATTAATAATATAAAAATAATGTTCAACTAAGGATAGGCATTCTATTCAATAAATGCATAGAAAAATGTCGACTGACCCCCGATAGAAATAGAAAATAATATGTAAATTTGACAGCTGTCCAACATTAAAAAACAAATGTACATCTATTTTGTGATTCAAATAATTATGTTCCATTCGATCGATGCGTAATCCACACATAATTACATTGCAAAATTCCAGCTCGAAGTAAAAATTTGTAATGATTTAATGAGTTAAATTAATGATGACAGTAGTGTTAGAAATAACTGTCAGATACGTCTTTGCCACACTGTATATAACAATCTATACTCAGTAGAACCTCGATTATCCGCATTGATTGGGGGTGAATGTAACCCCAATAATATAGGAGAGAAGAGTAGATTTGGAATGAATATTTTTTTTATTGCAAATTATAGTATTTAATTCATATAGTTTCACATATTGCTTAAAACTGAAATTGTTTTTGTACCAAAAAATTGAATTAAGTAATAAATGGTGTCATTTGTGAAAATTTTCAGTGAAATTTTTCAATTCTGGAAGAAGTCATTTTAATATCACCTTTTAAGAATTTATTGAGTTTGTTAGGACAAATCAAGCAATGTATTAACTTAAAAACTATCGAGTACAAGAAGATTTTATCAATATTAATTTATATATAAATTCGGGTTTCAATTATCAACACAATAAAATCAGCCGTCTCACAATCAACAGTCGAGACGTTAGCAGTCAGAGGGTTAAAGAACTTGTGATTCTTTAATTCCCATATGAGAAAAAACGAGAGTCTAATTTCTGTTTGTTTTTTTAACCGTGGTGCAGTCAGTATTCTCGCGTTTAGATGCGAACTTTTTTTTGTGCAGTAGCAAATCAAGTCTGTCAGTATTATGAAATCTTCTTTTAACGAATCTATAAAATTGTTTTTTTCTGTTTTAAAATTTGTGTATATTAAAAAATATCGGATACTTGCGACTATACAGCATTATCTTGCAAATAGTTTTTGTCTACTGAAAATGGAAATGTTATGAAAAATAATTAGGCAAATGCCGTAGACATTAAAAAATATCTAGTTCATGATTTTTTTATACATAGTAAAAAATATAATTAATATCGTGAGAATAGTTTTAGGGATAGTTTAATGTAAATTTGGGAACGGTGCCATATTTTTGGCGTGTTAGTTTTAAAATATTCGTGACCGACCATATTATAATTTGATTATGAACGCGGGTGGGTGTTCTGACGCTTCAATGAGATATGGTGACCATACGATTTATTCCTAGTCATGCTTCAACGACATTACTAAGCGATTTCGTCATATTGTCTTTTAATAAAGCACGGACTTTTTGTTAATAGACATATTTTCTTGAAAATTAACAAATAAAATTCGTTGGGCGTCACTTGTGCTTTACTGTGGACAAATAATGATATTGTTTAATAAGTTTATATATATTATCATTTGAAAAAATGCATTTAAACGCTGTAAATTTTCTCAATATTAACATACAAAACTTATCAGGGACAGTTAAGCTTAAGTGTAAGAAAAATCATAAATTTATCTATATGCATGATGGTATAATATGAATATGATTAAGTTACTAAATCCATACGCGGTTTGCTTTCAATCAGGAGGATCAGTTAAAAATAGACATATTTTAATGTTACTTAATAGATATTTATTGAAAACCCCCTTTCAAGGATGACCCATTAGCAAGATCGTTAATGAAAATTATCACAATTTAGTTATTTATTATTAGATTGATATTGTTAAATTTGTTTTAGCTGTAATTTACTGCTTGCCTATGGAAAAGCGTTTTCCTGTAATTAATACTTTAATAACTTAAATATATATACAATGCTAACTGTATTTTACGTCAGTTTTGTTGCATCCGTGTGATAGAATGCCTGATGATGCCGAAGGGCGAAATCCGGGTCGTTAGTGACAAAACATGTGGAATCGTACAAAATTGTAACAATTAAAATTTAAAAGTATACCGTAAATAATAATTATGAAGATATATTTTTGGGCGATTCATTGAACGGCAGAATGATTTAAAAAATACCATATTTTTCATAGAAAACCTTAAACTGAATGATCTTTGAAAATAACGAGCAGAAATTTCGTTCAAATGTGGTTTGTTTTTATTATTTGGGCTTAAATTCAAATTTATACCCAGAATAATTGCATGATTGTATACATACCGATTATCTTACGTGTGCCGAGCTACGTCCAACTGTGTGCTGTGGACATTGTCGTAATTCAATATATTTACTATAAAAGGTTTATGTGCAAGACCTGGTTTGCTCATCGTGAGCATTATCAACTGGTAATATTATCCTGATCATAAAGTACCAAAGAATGTGTTTTAATAAAAAAATAATCTTATTATTTTATCGCTTAGCATTACAATGCGATAGATTAACTTATTTTAATTTCCGTGTTTTGAAGTGTTTGAAAGTAATGGTTACCTCACGATAAGGTCACTCCTAAATCTCAATGAACGGGCATGACTATTTTTAAAGTCCCACATTGGTCGCTTATTCAACACCAACTTTCGTTCGTACAGACACCGATTGACGCAAGAATATCACTTTAAATATAAATAATAATGGGAGGGCACCTGTCTTAAATATTTACATATCACCAGCGAAAGAATATAATAACACACGTGTCGAGTTACTTGGTGACAGGTATTCTTCGCGAAGTCACGTAATGGACATGGCACTTAGTACTTGGTACCTGACATTGCCTATTATCTCTTTCATTCCAGCTCAAGTTCATTCAGCGGTGGAATATAATATTATAAAGGTACTTTTAGTGACAAGATAAATCTTGCAGAATATAAAGCGATTCCTTCTGTAAACTTTAGATATTCCGAAAAAAATTCTGGAACAAAAATCACATGCTTATTAAAATCGGTTTTTTAGTAGCTTATGAAGGATTTTTTTAATTAAGAAAACCAATAATTTAAGAACGAAACAAAAAAATGTCGCTTCTATTCGCATTGCAAAATGGAATGATTTTGCTTTTTGGCAACAATAGTGTGAACTTTTTCAGTTAATACCGAAATGGAACTCCGATCTTATGTTCCCGCATAACTCGTTTATTTTATTTAAGCCCAATATTAAATAATGCTATAATTTTCGTTCTTCTATTTATTGATTCCCATCTTCTAAATGCTTTGATCCTGTCGAAAATATTATCGCTTTTGATCGTTATTTTTAGTATATTAAATGTCTCAGTAACTTTATTGATCAAATTGTCAATTACTTGGTAGAAATCGAAAGAAAAATTTATAAATTATTTTGTTGATAGCTGTTTCGTCTAACGCCCTCATCAGTTCGAATAATACTATTGTTTTATACGTAGTTCTGATGAGAGTTTAATGAAAATATCTGCTAAGAATTTTATCCTTATCATTTTTATGATAAAAACATACATTATACAAAAGCAATAAAAATTTATATAGAATTAATTAACATTTAATAGTTAATTCGACTACACGCCATCTTCAGAACGATGTTTAAGCTTAATTAAGCTTAGCTTTATATACTGCAGAAGATATGTCATACATTGTATGTGTTTTGTCTCCGGGAACGTAAAGAAATTATAAAATAATATTTCCAACACTTTTAATGAATTTTTATTATTTTGTATTACTGAACATTAGAATATTTGTCTGTTTGTGATAGGAGAAAGAAATGATGACAGCAATCGTATTTGTCGTCACGAATAGTAAGTTTATATGCTGATAATATTGTGCTGATGTATTTGTGGTAGAAAACATTTAATTGTATTGTCGAGTGGCTTGAATTTGCGTGGAGTATTACAATGTATCCAATGTTTTCAATAGCTGCTAACATTAAAACCAGACATGTTGCTAAATTTTCCTACCCATTTCAAAGAGCATTAAACGGAAAGCCGTTCCGGTAAACCACAGTGCTTCAATGATTAAATTAATTACAAGCGGTGTCATGGATCGAATTTAATATTATCACAGGAATTGTGTCCTGTATAAATTATACAACCAATATATAAATAAAATATGTTTTCATGTGATTTAAGTAGTATTTCAATTGTAATCAGGGCTGTGAAGTCGGAGTTGGAGTCGTGAAAAACGAGCGGCTCCGATTATTTTTTCGATTAGATATTTTGAATGATATTTCAATGAACAATTTGCCGGATTGGTTGGTTAATTTTTAATTGATGCACATAAACAGGAAAGGTAGGAAAACCCTAAAAAATATACAAGACTGAGTTGTTTTGTTGGTCAATGTTGGAGTTGTAATCGTGTTTTTTTTTAACGAATTAACAGCTTTGGTTGTAATAACAGTGTATCATCTGCAAATCAATATGTTTTTGCATTTAGTGTAGCATTTTTTGCTAAACCTTTTAAAAATTTCATAGTATTTAAAGCATTACTCCCAACCTGGGGTTCGAGAAGGGTTTTTTGGGGGGTCGCCAACTTATACGGTCAACTAAAATTTTTTTTTTTTTGTATGCTTTTGGATTGTATGGGGGGTCGCGGGTCACATGGACTTTATGAAAAGGGGTCGCCACCCGAAAAAGGTTGGGAGCCTATGATCTAAAGAGTTAAAATTGCTCGAAGATGAATTTTGGTAAATTATTTAGCATGAAGATGTGATAGGAAATAGCTCAGGTAGAAATACTCAAATTAAAAAACTTGCGACACAGTGATCAAGGACCTTTTTTGTGCTTTCTTTTAGTTATTATTTATATTGAATTAATGATAAATAATGCAACCTAGTTGAAGAGAGAAGGTAACAGCGGAGTGTTTACTTTGCTTGCATAATACTTCATTTATATAATCACTTTTAATAATGTCAAGATACAAATTCATATCTCTAAAGAATGACTCATTAATCTTTGTGACTAGCCTGCAACGTTGAAGCTGATTGTGAATCATCGAATAGTCATCATTGTTTATTACATTACATCTACCGGTTACAATCAGGGGTTTCCATCAGATGACTCCATTAGATATCTAAAAGGGATTATATACTTTCGACATTTTTTTGGGAAATTACCGTTAATCGAAAGTTTTGCCATTGAATAACATACATTGTTTCAACAATTAAATATAAATATATTTTGGCGAAAAATGCAAGCTTTATAATATGCCATAAGCCGGAATGAAATCTGATTTCATATTCTACAATGTAATATATTCAAATATGCAATGGCTTAGAAATTATTTGCAGACAAGCGTACAATTATAGCGTATAAATTAATGAAAATATAATTTCCGTTATATATTTATTTAAATTTATAGGCGTATATCCTACTTCAATAAATTGATTGATCCTAATTAAAATTCCAAGTTTTATTTTGAAAGTTACATCAATTATCAAAGAAAAGGATAAGATTGATGAAACTTCAAACTAACTGTTCTGAAACCGAGTTTACCCTTTCGGTATCTTTAGGCATTTTATTATGCAAGTGAATTCGAGTCAACTTTTGATAAAGCTACTATTTCCGAAATTGCTTTTAATCAAAACTTTTTTTAAATTAGAATTATTATTTGGTGATCGTGTTCGTATTGAAAATATAGTTTAAAACGAAAATGTTGATTTTAACAAATTTATTTTCCGCTGTAATGTAAATTAACAGCTTCGCATTGGAATACGTTTTGTATAGCTAGCTACTGATGATTTGGGGAGGGAAGGGCGCTGATAGTTGGAAATAGTAATTTAATACTTTTCTATGATGAATAATGAAGTCTTGAAAATTTCAGAAATCTCAGTTAGTGAGACCCCTAGTATTGTTTCATTTGATTGAATCTTCTTGAAATAATGACTATGATGAAAGAATAGCCAATTATCATTTTTTGTACACATGTAGTATACTACACAAATCTGGATAATTGTAAAATTGTCGTATGCTTATTATAAGGTTCAGCATATAAAATCGGAATCTAATTCTGATTGCTGGCAGGTTGTAAAGCTAGTTAAAAAAAAATCACTGAAACCACTGAGCACCACTGTCGAATGTGATACATTGAGAACATAGCGGTTATTTAAGGAAATCCGTTATCACGATAACGAATAAAACCGACCAACCGATATTACGAGATGATCACGTTGCTACAGATACGTCAAGTGTATTACACAAACATGTCCTTTTCGTTTGCTCCGTCATTTCAGAGTTTTTTTTAACCGCAGTGAAAGAGTCAGCAATACTATTTAACGAAATGGAATTATATTCATATTATTTTATTATTGCAAACGATTTAATTATTTTAAGAATCGCAATGAAAACAGTGGTGTACGCTTATTAATTTAAATTGCAATATGTTCTGATTTTTTATGTTTCGTAATAAATAATAGGTTAGAATAAATCATTTTTTACAATCGCTTATTTGTCGGCGGCATCCGTTTTGACAAAGGAAATGAGATGTAGATATTATATTATAGATGTTGGTGGAGATAGTTAATTTAGTTTTAAGTTTTAAAGATTACACAACCGTTAAAAGAATAAAATTTTGCTAATCTATGTTACGTTGAGATCTGGCATTAATTTAAATTTACGTTGCGAACTTTTATTATCTTAAAAACCAAAATACATTAATTATGTTAACTTTAGCGTTTCGAAACTAATACTACGATGATTTTAAAACATACTTAAAAATCATAAAAGAATCTTTTTAAAAAATTACAGCGATAACGAGTAAAATATTTGAGCGGATGATATCTAGTCAAAATTCAAAATCAACGATATGAAATCATTGATTTATTTGAAGAAATAAAATAATAAATAAGTATGTATATTTGAAAAAGAAAAACTTTAACAAATACAACACGCATTTGTTACCAATAAATTAAGTAAAATATCGGATTTAACATTCTATTTTAAATTGAAAAATTGAGATAATTCCTCGCTGTTATTCTCTTCGTGTTGTAAATACAAATTTGTTTATTCAACATTCTTTGAAAGAAAATGATTTATTTATTTTGATCTCTTGGGACTTTTCGTCTATTCATGTCATATTGATTGATATTAATCGTAAAAAATCATCAATACACGATTTGAGAGCATACTTAAAAAAAGGAAATTTTTGAAAATAAATATGTGAAGAAAATACAATACACCCAGTCCTTTTTTTTACGCGAATTCGATTATACGCGATTATTTTGGACGGCACCTTTACATTTTTTTACGCGCTTCACTCGTTTTTACGCGATTTTGTCCCCAAATTTGTTTTAAAGAAGAAATTTATATATGATGCTAGGTATGTATGTTTCATTATTTTTATAAATAAAAAAAATATGTGTATTTTTAAAAATTAATTCATATAAGTGAAAAAATTATATCGTTATAGTCTCATTATATTTTATAAGCAATAAAGACATGAAATATATTTTTTTTTTGTACGAATTTTAAAGAGCAAATTTTGGTTTTTCATACGTTTCTGGTACTTTTTCACGCGATATTTAAATTTTTGGAACCAATTTATCAAATTATATGAAAGTTGTTTTTTTTTTACGCGATCTTTTTTACGCGCCTTTTTCTAGAACCAATGTATCGCGTAAAAAAAGGACTCGGTGTAATTTATGGCTACAATTAAGAAACTTCTTCTGTAATATTGTAAGGCTTAAAAAGAATTAGAATTCAAGTAAAAAAAACTTAAATATTTTAGATGTTTTAATAAACATTTCTTTCAAAAAACCCGTTTGCTGGATTATTCTTATCTTGTATAAATTTATGCATCGGATCTTTAACGAGAAAAAATACCTTTTTACACTAAACCTAACGACTTAAGACGTGAGGAATAAAATAAGAAAATAAAGAATGATGAAGGTTTTAAATTCATATTTTATTTTTTTGGTTTTATTACCTCAATTTTATGATAACCATCTCAATAGCACCTATACAGTCAAACTCCCTATTACCACATTTTGAAAGAGTGTGCGGATGAACAATGTTATAATAAACATTAGGATTTTGTCATCAGGGCCGCCTGATGTCGCAATTCTTTAATGCATTAATATATTTGACACTATGGTACAAAAGAACTGTTCATGATTTAACTGTCACGTGTTTTTAAACTTTACCGACTATTAGGAAAATGCCAACCGCACATTTTGATTTTAATATTTTGTCCGTTAACATTAATGTTAACTGAAAAGTAAAAGTGGAATGATTTTATTATGCAAATTTATTTGATATATTGTTTATCCGTGAAATCTCAACAACTAAAAAACTATATCCAGAGACAATTACCCAGTTGCCGTCAAGACATTTCTATTTTGTGTAGTTTTTAATGAAACTGTTTTTGATTGAATATGTGTCGGTTGAAAGTTTTTTATGAAGCCAAGAAAAGTTTATTGATAACATCTTCAATAAGCAAACAAATGTATGTCAGTCACCGCTTCTCAGACCATTGCGAGGGGCTATTGCCTACCCGTAATAAACCATAACAACCATTTCGCCTGATATGGCCACCGGTTTAGTTTCATTTATATTTTCAAATTTTTTAGTTTTATTGCTAGCAGGAAATAAGCTAGGTCGTTAGAACAGGAGAGAAAGGTGTATTGTGTACATATTCTACACAGCTACATATAGATAAATGTACGTATAAACATAGTTCCGAAGACGGCGTGAGCCGAAATAGCTATCAACTATATCTTACAAACAATTTTGTAGAACTTTGTAGAAAAATACATTGCTATTTTTCACCGTGCCAAGAAAAGTTATTTGCTACAACGACGTTCCCATATATATATAAAAGATTTGATTTAAAATAGGCATATAATTTTGATTTAAAACATATGTGGTGATTAATTGTAATACCATAGGCAAAAAATACTTTTCCATATCAGCTAATATTTTATAATACTGTTGCGGCCCTGTACGGAATGTCTAGTTTGTTCATAAGACGTATTACCTCACAATGAGGAGTGTGGTATTGGATTGCATTATCATCACGCCCCTTTCACCCGCGGCTCTGAGACACAATACGATAATATCGCCTCTCGCTGTCACGTCGCGTACTCGGGTATTGTATAAATCATTATAGAATAAAATGAACGACTGAATGCGGAACTTTGATGTATTTGATACTGAACGAGACATCTTCTCATTATCATCAATCTCTTCAATAGATCAAAGTTCTAAGAATATCAAAAATGACAATTCTTGACAAATATTAGGTGACAATTTTACTGTTTTGATTCTCAAGTAGACGCATAACCAATATCCATTACACGTATAAAAACATAGTATGATTCTCTTGTTTTATTCGTGAAATAACTGTTTAAAAGAAGTCTTGAGTCGTATATACGTGCTTATGGATGTTATTAGTTTATAAATGTTTATTATTTTACATTGGAAAACCGTGATATGACCGCATTCAGTATACCACAAAGAAAAGCGTTATTTTGGCAGAAAGCGAAACTAATGTGTAAATAATGAAGGCGAAATAATTGCTGTGTACGGCACTGTATATGCCGTTTGTATATCAAATGTACACATTTAAAACTTGATCCAGTACCGTTGACGTATATAGCATACAAATGTACTCTTAATCACTTCCATTATATTAAAAAAACAGTACAAATTATAAATTAAAAAATATCGAGACTTTGTTAAATTAATGGAATATACCAATCATAAAAAATGGTTTAATATGACATGTTAGCTTTTTTTGGATATCAAATATATGGAACGTTAATATAAATGACGCGTTATCATCAAAGTTCTTCAAGTCTCCTTCATCTCTTATGTATTGATTTGTAGTATAATTTTTATATCGTTGCCGATAAATTTGAATCGCTGCAGAGCTGAGTAATCCACAGTGGACACGCATTAGTCGCATTATAATTATATTTGTATACATCCCCAGATCTACTGATTTTATATAAAGTATAAATAAAAGATCGATGATTTTAGGTGTTTCTTGTGAGTCCATTTTCAACGGACCTCGTCTAACAATATACAACATGTGTATATCATTTATGATATCGACTGAAGGTACTTGATGAAATTTCAATACACAAATTGAATTGTTGAAACTTTATACTATTCTATATGATTTGTCACTAACGACACTGAAATCTGTTGCACCCGTCTTATAGAATGCCTGATGATGTCAAAAAGTTTAATCCGGGTCGTTTATGATAAAGCATGAGGAATCGTACAAAGTTTCAACAATTCAAATATGATTTGTATAACAGCTTAAATAACGCATAACCCAGATTAGACTAGAGTCCATTATTTTTAAGAGAGATAATTTAGAAGATATCGTATATCCCTTAATACAATTAGAATGTTTTGACAAAATTTTGAAGAATCTATGGTTTTTGCATTTTTTAAAGAACAAAAGATTTTCTTCTCCATCTAAATATCCTTAAACTTGCATGATAAACTCAAATATTGTTTTTACATAAGTCGGGGCGACTAAGTTTAAGCCACGATCGGAAATTACACGATAACGAAAGGTTCCTGTCGTGAAACAAAAAGTGGTTAAAATTAATCTAAAATGCCACCCAAACTACGAAAACTATCAAACAATGTTTAATTACGAGAGGTTACTAAACAATATCCAAGGGTAATGTATATTTAATTAAAATATTTTCACGAATGTTGGAATAAGACTGGATAAAATATTTGCTTCATTACGTTAAATAAATAAAAACAGTTAGAATAATTTAATCGTCGCATTATTTTGGACTATTTAATTAAGTAATTACTGATAGCATTGTATGGGGCTCTTTTGGAAATAAGCCAAAAAAAGTTTATTTTTAGATACATTGTCATGTTCGTAAATTGAGCATCGTTGCTAAGCTTTCATTTTTGTATAAAATCACATTTTACGAATTTTGTTGTTGTAAATCAAAAAGTTTCATATTTCACTACCATTTATTTATTAAGTTCAAGCATACAATGCACTCAATTTTTTTTGCTCTTCATAATTGACGTTTTAAAAAATTAATATGTAAAAACAAAATGATGAAAAAAGATGGAAAAATCTAGATGAGCTGTCTTTCTTAAAACTACTAAATTACAATTTACACGATTTTAAAAATATATTTAAATACATCAAATATATATATATAACTAGAGAGTATCCGGTATGGATTGCAATGCAATTCTAACAAAGTAAACTAACTACTACTAAAACTGTATTATTCGCTGCAATCGATGGTTTGCAAAATGTCATTAGAAATTCATAATTTCAAAGTGTGGCAGTTTTGAGACTTCAAGACTAGTTTCCTATTTAAAATACTAATCTTTCTTGATTATATTTAACGTAATCGAATTGGGTAACTACTATTTAAAAAGAGGTTTTGTGACAATTGATAGTATGTAAAATATCATTCTCAAAGTGTGACATGGTTGACAGTTTCGCAAGATTTTTTAAAATAGTTTAAAAGCTTTTCAGATGTGTTGTCATTTGGTTGTTGTAATCCAGAAACTAGAAAGGATGGAAAGAACATTTTATGAAAGTTTCAACCTTTCAGAAATTTCCTATCTTTACAATATCGACATACAATATGAAGAACCTAGATACGAACAAAAATCCATTTATATATGTATAAAGGTTGTGTGTATTTTTAATGATTCATTAATTTGATGAATATTCATGTTATATTTAGGTTAAAAACATGGAAAGTTTGATGGTCGTATTACTAAATTCACTGACACGGTTTAATAGTCCAATTGAGCGGTGGTAAAATATTATACTTTGCAAGACATAAAGAGCGTGTCGTTTATTGCCCGATTCGAAACGTGTTTCCTAATATCGAATCACAAGAATAATTTTCAATGGTCGTTCTGTTTTAATTCACATCATATATTTTTTATAATGACGTCAGTTTGCTTTCTCCGCGATGTTCCAGCAGAATAGCACATTCTAAAATTGAGACGTCAAAACTATGCCCCAATACAAATACTATATACCCAAAAGATAATTAGTTGTTATATAACATTCTGTTTTCACCTTTTCCATGGGAACGCATATTAAAATACCTTCTCGTTTTTAATTTGAATACGGGCCGTAGATTCAATTATTTTTCTCATAATAATGAGGAAATAAAATGAAAATTCAAATTACTATAAATAATGCCCTTTGCTTCACAGCACTGTCATAATGCTGTAAAGTTGATTGATTATAATGCAGAGCCGTTAAATTTTATACTCTCGAGAAACACTAATGAATTCTCTATTAGCTAGTGATTGCAACCTAGAGATTCTAACAATGTCCCTGTTTTCTGCATTTAACCGTTATGTATCTCAACCATATAAAACTAAACTGAAACTCAAAAACTGTATTTATTTAAATTATAAAAAAGAGATGTGAACCTATGTATGTATTTTAATTTCAAATAACGAAATTTATTTTAATGTAATTAAGGCAGAGTAGCACTTATTTTTACCTTAACCCCCATTTAAAGCTATACTTAACAATAGTTTACAATCAGTGCTTTTATTTAATTATGAAGTATGTAAAAATGTAAGAAATATTTGACATTCTTCTATATTTATTCATTAAACAACTTTTGTTTGGAATATCATCAAATAGTTACATAGTAAATAATATCATTATAGGCTGCTAAAATAAATGCAAAAGTGATTCTATACAGACGTTTTCTTATGTGATGGAAAAATTTGGTCGACTTAATCGAAAGTCTTATTATCAAAACAAAATAATGTTTATGATTTACTACTTTTTTATAATTTGGTGTTAATATAAATGGTGGAGTTTTCTCCTCACAAACCTTTCAGCTGTCTTAGATAATTAAGTAACAATATCACCCAGGAAACTAAGAATCTGCAGTTTAGAGATAAGAAAGACAAGACATTTTTTTTTCTCACAAAGCTTAGGTGGTCAATATTATTTAAGCCGAGTCTTTGCTCTCTGACGTATGGATTGTCGTGTCACCAGGTGTTTAGGTGTACGCAGCTCGACGGGTAATACGTACTGTGAGCATTTACCTACATATGTAGGTGTGACGTCACGCTTCGTCGGCCCCCGGTAAAAATAACGTTTCATTTGGGTCATAGGCGTGCGTAACACTGAAATGATTACGATTAGCTCACATACTAGTCACAATGTTCACTTGAAACTAGTATGTTTTTGATCGCAGATAGTATAGACACTTCACTGTTACTTATGTGTAGCAAAACGATTATCAAATGCGAATGCCAAGTCCGTTTTATTCGATACCTACTATGATATTTTTTGTAAAATAACATAGAATAATTACTTAAGTAACTCGCAAATGTGACTTCATATCTGTTTTGAAGTGTGGGCAAGAAAAAAACTAAAATTCTATTAAATAAAAAATAATCTTAATATCGAATATTTTCTGGCAAATTTTATTTAAAAATAAGAAAGGAGACTTTCTTTGTATCAATTGGAATTTCTATTGAACCTTTTCTATTACGATTATCTAAATCAAGGGCTCTCAACCTTTTATATCCTGGGAGATACTAATTCATGGCGATCGACCTGTGATGATAATTTTTTTTGAGAATGTTTTTGTGATGCGAAGTAACGATACGAGTATACGAGTGAGGTTGAATCGAAAAATTTGTAGAGCATAGTTGTAAATTGGAAGTGTGCATTTTTAAATTTCTTAAGCTCACGCTTGTAATTGGGATCGATCAAAATTTGTTGTGAGGTCAAGCAGTCGGAAATAATTGAGAAAAGTGATTAGTGTCATTATTTTTATTTAGGATATCTTTAGTTATATATTGAGCGTGCCAAACACGTTTCCCATATGAGTAGAGAGAGTAAGGGTTCATAAGATTTTTCTTAAATATCTAAATATTAATATTTTACCAAAAATAGGGTGGATTTGAGAAGTAGTGTTGATGGAATTTCAATATCAAAATTGAATTTTTGAAACATTGTACGATTTCACATGTGAGTTCTGTTGTATCCTTTTGACGGAATGCCTGAAGATCCTGAAGGCGAAACCCGAGTCCTAAGTCAATAAACATGTGGAATCGTACAAAATTTTAAAAACTCAAATTTATAACTCTTACTTAAAATGTTGATACGGAACATGTGCTTAAAGCGGCAATCTATATGTAGCTAAAAAACGACCAGTGTTTGTTTGCGAATTGAAACTGCAATTTTCTGCTTTTTTTTTTTTTGGTTCATTCATTATAGTGAAAGGTGAAAGTAACTCAGTGTACTATTTGGACAATATCAATATTCTAAGGAATTATTATATTGTATGTACACGTATCAACAAATGTGAAAGAATAAAATTATTTTTCTGTAGATTCAAATTATTGATAATTATGATGCATTTACTAGCACAAAGCGCAAGAGAAGAGAAACGTTTCGCTTGGGTAAATAGAAAATAAACTACTATAAAATACGGCACAGTTTGTTACAACTTTCTTCTACATTGTGTTAATATATTATTATAAATAACCAAATGTGGAATAATGCGCTGGTGGCGATTTAAAGAAATTGTTTTGACATTGATTTCTAGGTAATGGATTGCTTTTACGTGATATCGATTTGTATAAACGCGTCGGAAAATACATTATCGTGTGCTGTTTCTAATTAAGTATATTTGAATGTTGGACACCATTATCTTTCATTGCTTATTAGCGTTTAGGTTGAAAGGATGAAATTGTCCATTCCTGAAGCATGTATGTACATAAAATTTCAATTAGGTTATTTTTTATATTTGAATTCACAATAATTGATTCAGCATAAATATAACTTATCAATTACTAGCTAGTTATAGTCTTTCGATACTTGATACTTCGATAGCCATATCACTAGCAAATTACTAGATCATTAAAAAATTATTTACTCACAATACAATTTAAATTCTATCTAATGAAATTCTATCAAGCACCTTCAGTCGATATCATTAATGGTATACACATGTTCTATATTGCTAGACGAGCTCATGAGGAATAGTAAAAATCATCTATGCTTTACTTACACTTTAATATTTAAATAAAGTAAAATCAACTGATCGCTAATGAGTTCTCGCGGTGAGCGAAACCAGTCGTGATCATAAAATATATTGTGGAAATAAGTATTAAAAATGTGTTTTTTTTAATTTCAAATATGTGCCCATCAAGCGATTAATATCCTTTTTTAAATAATCATTATTAACTAGTGATAAATAATGGTAATAGTAATAACAAAAAGTGACAGTTAAACCCTTAAAAGGGACATATATATGAATTTCAAAATACTCGAGCTAAGGAACATTTAAGATCATTCAACAGTAAAAAAACAGATTCGCAATTCACTAATCACGTTATTAAGGAATCACATACTATAAATTCAAACACAGCGTTTGCATCTTTGTAGTAAGGGTCGCAGAATGACGGCTTTAGAACAGCTGGAAATCAATAGACATCAATTATCACAAAGGATTCTTAACGAACAAACTAATATATTATCGTCCCCATTAGTTCAGCCTATCCCCGGGGGGTGGTCTGATTTGCTCCCGTAATGATCATTTCAGTGCAACATGGAAACTTATTGTCATAGCCGCCTTTTGTTTCATTTACAAATCTTGAAAATTTGGTGTTATTGTAAGAAAGCAATAAGCTAGGCCGTTAAAACAGGAGAGAAGATGTATTGTGTATCTTTTCTACACAGCTATATATAGATAAGCAAATGTTAGTTTAAGCATATTTCTGACGATGGCGTGAGCCGAAATAGTTTTAAAATATATTAAAAAAAAAAATGTAGAACTAAAATACATTGCTATTTTTTTCACCGTGTTATAATAGAGTTCTACCGAGTGAATGCCAATTCAATCAATAATTATTTATATTTTTAGTTTTATTTTTAAAATTATTATAATCATCAAGGTATTATATATTTTACAAAACACATGTCTGCGGCTCGAGTAATAAAAAGGTTGTGTATGACTTGTATCAATGTATGCAAATAATATTATATTACCATCTGTTTGTCATTGATACTTTTCAAAGAAATTGTATATTTTTTCTCCGTAACATAAAAAATAATAGTTTTATGAATTTCAGTAATGTTTGGTTACAAGACAATATTTAGTAGATTTTATGTTCACGGGGTAAAGGCACTTACCCAAATATTATTAATATTCAGGGTTTATGGGGATTGAGTAATATTAAGCAAAAGTGCAGATATTAATATTTAAAAAAATGTGTTGCAGTTGCAGCGCGGCGATGGGCGGCGGTGCGTGGGTGCCGTCGACTGCATTCGCCGATTTATCGCAACGGGTTCAAGATTCTCGTCCTGACTGTGCCTGCGAACAATACAAGGGGTGGCCTACACATTTTTGTTTATTTCGACAGTAAATTTATAATTAAAAAGGCAATTAATTAATTTAAAAAAATATGTATATACATAACATGGCAGCCTTCTTTGTTGTTATTCTCATGTGCTCATTGTTATGCATTGCACCTAAGTAATTGGTTTATTATATTAATTTATATGTCATGTAAGCATGTCCATACCATAGTGAAAAACAGAAGATCACTCAACTTATTAACGCGTTTCTTTTTTTATACGGTTTCACTTTAACGCAGTCAAAAATGTGGCCGTATTTAATGAACCACTGTTATATGTGCCATCTACAATTGTGAATAAATATTGTTAACGTATATTCAAATTGAATGTGAAATAAATGTGTTCATTTGTGCAGTTTTGTATATAATGGTACCTTGAGCCCTGTAGTTCCTTGCATTTTTGCGTGGTTTCTATTTAGACGGGTCTCTACCGTGTAAATCGGGGGAAAAGTGTAATGTCTTTCAAAAAAAAAAAATACGTTAAATTTATTACTTAAATAAATGTCAAAATGTATATTTAAAACTAGATTTTAAATATAACATCTGTGGGAAATATACTTTACCATTGTGTCTTTGTTCTTCAATAACCTGTGTTTCTTTCATTCGTGGTTAATTATCTTCTAGCATACTTCTTGGTTTTGAACGTGGATCTTGTAGCGCTTCCGCTGTCTGGAAATATCCTTACATCATCACACAATATTAAATAGTCAAAATTGTTGAAAATTTTTTAACTCCAATCATGACGATGATTTGATACCAATATAGTTCTAGATCACAATACTTGCTGATAAGATTAAAACAATTATGTTAACGTGTAGCAATAGTAATCGAATTCCCGGTCGTGTGGTCAACGTCGTTACTTTCGATTCCAATATTAACGAAATCAAATATCACTACTTCCAGTTCTACAAACTGTTTCATTCAAATTTCTGTGAACAGAAATCAATGACTATAAGTCCCTTCCACCTATTCTTCCCTAAAAAAGCGGAACTCAGCGAGTGTGACTAGTTATCCACTATTTGTTTCGTAGCGATATCATTGTATTATTTTTATGTACGAAAAAGAGAGGCTTAACAGAAGTGTCAAGAAGTTCTCGTACAAAAATCTTAATATTATATTTTACTCCAGATTGCGGGCGGACGTGGCCTGACAAAGAATTCAGAATAATTCTCACAAGAATAAATATATTGATTGAATTGGCATTTATTTGGTAGAACTCCATTATGACAATATGAAAAAATAGCTGCGTATTTAAGTTATGCAAAAATTATCAGATATATAGCGGGTTACGCCACTGTCAGAAGAAGAGAAAAGAGAGGGCGTAAGACGAAATAGCTATCAACTATATATCTTTTAATTTTTGTTGAACTAAAATACATTACTATTTTTTCATAGTACGTATGAAATATAATGTTTTTGAAATTGCGATTCTTTAGTTAAGGATAAAAAAAAATCTTAACAAATAAATAAGTTTAAATAATTATTTTATGTATTTTGAATCTTGTGGGACATCCTTGTTGTCTTGTTCCACGAATTGGATATGTGAATCAAGCTCACAATGTACAAGAGATATAAAAATATCCACTCATTATGAATGAGGCATACATTTTTAATAGGAAAGGAACCACATGTGAATGAGTAAAAGGTTCAAAAGTGCTTCTTAATGTGGCGTTTCCACTTGGAAAGTAGACTCAAAGGTCAATCCAGTCGTAAAGCCATTAGAACACGAGTAGAATGTTGTTTTTTTTAAATGATTGGTAGCATGTATAATAATTCACATTGTAAAGAACAACCTTTAAATAATATAATAAAATGTACATAAAAAAACTTTGTTCATAAACAAAAGCAGGTGAAATTATTTTATCATTGATCGTGTAATAAAGTGTTTTTTTGAAGCTTTTGAGCTAGATTTAACTCAATTGAGTTTTTATCGTTATCAGAAGAAGAGACTTTCTCAAGCATCCAAACACCCAAGATCAAAGATCTATAGCTTAAATTGAAAAAATCCAAATTAAACTTTGACCTGGCTTTGCCTGAACCGAAGAGATAGGGTAAAGCATTTACCACTTCACCTTAGAGGGTAGTTGTGAATTGCGAGGGTTCCGTGACTTTGGGACAGTGTAGAAAACCGAAGCCCACAAAATAAATTCAAAAAGTCTCAATTTGGTTTTACATATAGTTATTTTATAATATTGCTCATATATTATTGAGTGATATGATTTATATTGTTGTTTTCTGTTCTGTCTAAAATCTTTTATCTGTAGGTATTAACATATTTGTGTTATCATTAATGTGGACATAACACTGTAGCACAGTGGCCGTCAACCTACTACCCGTGGGTAATTGAAAACCCCACTACAACTTTTTGAGTTATCCGCCAAAGAAATATGATATTTTTTGTTATCAAATTCTTCATTTTGTTAACTTATTTATTTATTTATTGAAAATATCTGAAAATATAAAAAAAACGATTTTTATCCGTTTTAAGTGAGTAACTGAACTGACTGAGGTCAATTATTATTAACTTGTGTATTATATTAATATACATATAATTAAGTAACTATATATATGTTATATTATAATAGTGCAAAACTTTTAAGTCTAACAATTTACAAAATTGATTTTGATTTTTCCAGTCTCTTAAAAGGTTGCTGATCACTGCTGTAGCACATTTATATCCATTCACTTTTTGTGAAAATGGATATTTGACAAAAATAGTTTTAATTTTATCAAAATAGTACCAAAGGTTCTCATCCTTGAATAATGTAACAACGTTGGAATAGAGATGAATAAAATATATAATAATATTTATAGTCGCCCTGTTTCTGTCAAATAAAATATTTGGCCCTTTTCGTTACAATATTATGATGCAAGAGCTGTAGAGCATTGGTCAACAGATTCGTTTTGCCAAAGAACTTGTTCAATGAATCAAGAATCATAATACGATTTTGAACTTTTAAAAAGGTCACCCACCTCATTTCACTACAGAATCAATAAGTGAACATTTGTATGCATACAAAATATCGACAATAATAATTTGTTATTTCAATACGAGACAGGGGAATACTCACGTTTGAAGCGTTTGTTTGAGATAAGGCATCCTAATTATAATTTAAATATTACTTTATTACATTAAATTATAAATAAATAACATGCGACATGATTAATGCCGGAATCAATTAGTATTTCTATATTTATATGTTATTTATTGCAACGAGTACACACAAAACAACAATACTTATGTGGCATGTTCAACATAAATCAGTGATGTCTTTATTGAATGGGCTCAGACTTTTGTATCTTCATATAAAAAATTATTTAAAAAAATTAAGACACCTTAATTTAAATATTATGTACGTTGCGTTTTTAACAAAATTTCCCTGTGAGCACCCTGTATTAGGGGTGTGCAACTTTTAAACGTTGGCTGAATTCACATATGTAAACAAATAAAATCTCATTTGGAAATAAATGGATAATAATAAATACTAAATGCAAGCAAGCATTGAAGTATTATTCCTGACATTCTTGGGAAGAATTTGAAACACGCATCACGTTGTTACATTTCGGAATACACCTTGTAAGAAGAGTGTGAAACCATAACGGATGATAATGGTAATAACGTTAAGCACCACTTCGAGTTAAAAAAAAATGGATACAAAAAAATGAAAAAATATTCTTTCAATTGACCTAAAGAGTCCAAGTTGGACAACTTTAAACCACTAATGCATATACATATCACCATTTGTGCACTGTATTTTATAAGTAATCGAACATAATAAATACTTTATACAAGCAGTTATCGACTTGAATTGTTTTTTAAATGTTATTTTTTTCAAATCCAGTTACTTTTTCATATAGCTGTCAACGTAAAAACTTGTTCCAAAATATGCATAGAATCGTCTGAATAGATTCTATGGACATGTCGAATGTTCAGTTGAAAGAAAATAAAATACAATATCCGAAAACTATAGCTCGGGGGCACGCGAGAATCTTGGCGATATAAGCAAGACTTTTTGATTACCAAATAGGTTTTTTTTGTCCAGTTTTTTGATACAATAGGCTTAATAACTGTTCATCAATCACTCCTTGAACAGAAACAAGAGTTGTTATTTTATTGGCAACACTGTAATGATTTTATAATTCAAACAGCTATGTATTAATCCTTCTACAGGTTTTAATGATGTGTTGATGAGTTGAATGACGTTATTCCGATACAATAATACGCGTTGAATCAAACAATAAATTTAAAATTCACAGTTACCGTGAGCATAAAAAATGGTCCTTAATGGTTTAATATAAAACAATACGTCTTAAAACAGTTTGTCCAAAACTAATTATCTTATCTTCAATTATATTAATTTTACGTAGAAGTGGGAAAATTATTTTATTATTATATTGCGTAATGGAAGAGGTTGTGAAATAAGCAACTGTTTTTGAGACACTACTGAATTATTCTTAAATTTTAAAAAATGCTATATGGGTTAATTTAAGTATGATGAAAACGTATCTTGTACTGGAAACCATAAATAAACAATTTTTGTCTCGAAAAATTACTTTATTAATAAAATCAATACAATTTAAATAGGATAACTTTTATTTTCTTAAAGTTAACAAATATATTGAATCAATTCAAAATAAATCTAAAAATACAATGCTTTCACATGTACAGCCAGACATACTGGAAGATCAATCCCGTGCAGCTATGAACGCTGAGCATTGAGAGGTGTTAATACATATATTGCTCCCGATTAGTTTACGTGTTATGGAATAAGGTCGTTAACTTGGTACCTGATCATCATAATAGTGATATTCGGGAATGGGTTTATTAGTCTCCTGGATCTGGACATTACTATTGGCTTATAACCTTGGCTTGGTTAGATAACCGAACATATTTTATGCAGCAATGCATAAATGATTGCAGCGATGAATTTGATATCATTTTTACCAGATGAAATCTGTTGACGAATTGTTAAAGCTTCAAGTAAATTGTTGCCAGGTGTTGGCAGTAAAAGTTTACTGTCTTCAAAACGATGAACTCAAAATCAAGACATTACTCATTCAGTGAAAGCAAAATGATATCATCTACAACAGATGAATAACACCTATCTGATTTTTCGTTGAAGTTTATAGTCCAACTAAAATAATATTTATTGACAAGCTTTACCTATCACAATAAAGCACCTGCGTGTCACATATATGAAACAATTTCTTTTCAATTTCTTTCAAGCTATATTTTTGAGTATTTTTAATTTGTCCATATTAGTTAAAAGCATTATTATATTTTCAGTCTTAAAATATTGCAAGTGATAGATAGAAGGTATTTAAAGTTCATCACTGCTGACAAATGAGTGTTAGCAAAAGCGACAATTTTCATACAGTCCGCATATATACATTGAAAGTTTTGTTCCTATAGTTTTCTATTGATATGTAGACGTAACTTTACATATCAGGAACAAAGCGTGAGTGGTTTTAGACCCTCCCAGCGCCGCAGGCTAAAGATTCGATACTGATTAGAGCTTTTCGTAATTATGTATTGGACATTTGAAAAACGTATAAAAATAACACATTAGAACGTATGATGGGCTTAATGACTTTGTAAAATAAAAATGTTATAAAAAAATTATAGTACACATAGGCGAAGTATACTTGTTAAATTTGTTTATTGTTTCTACCGTTTCGTCTCTGTATCGTATGAAATCCATAGTTCGGCTGCATACTTTAAAGCAATTAATTTACACATTTTGTGTCTACATATCTCTTTTTCAAACCTCGAAAATGAATAGGAATATATTATTTAGATTGCAAGATTGAAAATTACATTTACTTTCATCGAACACTTTCGGAAGTAATGGATAACTATTAGGCAGCAAAGTGTTGTGACAGGAAATTTTGGAGATGATGCGATGACTATTTGATCTACATTGGTATCGGATAGGGCCGTAGATATATAAAAAAGCAATCGCTGTAGAAAAAAAATAGTAGCTACCGTTGATGTAATTTACCAATCCGGTAATGGGCCAATCAAACTAGTGAGTTGAATATCAAGATAATAAATTTGTAAGATTTCCGGTAGACCTCACTTTCTACGCTATTATCAGAACCATATTGATACGAACTCAAAAATAGAGTCGAACTATATATCAACTTTCTTGGAGAAGTTTCTTTAAATTTTCATTTATTCTATGTAGTTCTGGGGAAAAATGTAAAATTTATACTAGAAATTGATTGACATGTAAATTGTTTAAGGGGTACGTGATTCTTTGATAGCAATATAGCTGGATATATTTTTTTACGAACAAAACTATTCATAGTTTGGGTGTAGGTTATAGTCATTTTATTATCTAGCTATCGGCAGAACATTCTGGTGATGACACGAATCTGAGATTATTGTGGAACATTTATTGCTTTTTGTTTACATTGAAAAGTGTATCGCTTATCATGGTATAATCCAGCGATTCTTTTTTCATATTTATAATATATGTGTCGGTTCACAAACAGTGGCCGGTCAGATAAGCTCAATTCCATTAGAATTAACGTTATGATTTTGATTTTGATCGTAGCAATATTGTTATATGATCAACACAAAACTCATCATTATAATGGGTGTTTTTGTATTGTTTTCTTAAGTGTTAAATTGTGAAGTAGTTTCAACCGTATAAAATAAGTCACAAACATTATTTATTTCAGTTAATTTCATTCATTAAAATAACTTTTTTTTCCATTTGGTGTTTTACTAGATGTGACACGTGTTTTGCTTATTTGAAAATCATCATTTGGCTAATCACTCTTTTTGGTTATTATTTTTTTCCCTTATATGTAACAGAATTGAACGATTTGCGATACAATATAACACATTCAGTCAAAATCAGAAATTCCAAAATAATGTTACGCACTGGATTAAAGATTTAATTCCACGAGAGTAAATAAAATTCTAATAATTTTTTAAGGTTCTGAATGAGTTACTGATAAACCCCACGGCCTGTATAATATAATATGTGAAATTTATTCGATATGGTAAGTACAAAATTATAAGGTGACTTGACAATATTAATATTTATCTGGAAGTTTAAACTTAAATTATAACACCTTACTATACACACATAATACTTAGTGACTACGTCCGGTGAAATTTCACTTCGAATAATCATAAAAGCTTCAATTTACTGCCTCCGGTTCGACCACTTCATACTGTGTTAATGTAGCCATATTTTGGCTACGCCTTTCCTTTATTAAGACGTATTATATATATAGATAATATTATAAAAGTAGACACCGCTTCAAACAAATGGATAGTAGTAGTAGATGGCGTTGTTTCTATTATTAATTTTAATATACTTCATCTTAATGTGTATATTAATTTTCTATGTCAAATTTGAATTATTGAAAGTTCATACGATTCCAAATGTTTTGTCACTCGCGCACTTGCATTTTCAGGTATTCCATCATACTGATGCAACAGAACTGACACACAATAAACAGTTAGCATCAGTTATATATTAGAGAACTTAATTACAAAGGAAAAACACAAGTCTTGGATCGAAACAAAATAACACTGACTGTGATAAATTTTATTAACACGAAATACCGTTAACGAGTATTTGATGAAAGGATTCTACAACAAATGATATTCAAGTATCATTAAAAATGAAATTGTGTAATTTTTAAGTTAGATATACCTACTTATTCCAAATTTGTGGATAAAGATGGGAATTAAAGATCAGGTGACGTAATGTAGGAATAAAATTTATGAGATTGTCGGCTAATTGAACTTATTTCACGTAAGGGACTTAAAAAGGCTGAATTGGGAAGAATAATGTGGTCTTTGAGAATATAACTTTAATTTAATATTTGACCTTCGTTCATTTCCAAAATTTCTTGAAAAGATAAAAATCGATTCTATATAAATTATCTTTTTATCTATTGTCATATTTGATAGGAGTCAGTATTGTTTTTTTTTTTTTTATCTTTTTTCATATTTGATGAAAAGGAACTGTGTAGGTAACAATTTGATATCTAAAAACTCTTATCTATTTTTTTGTGACTCATCGTTATTGTGACTTGAATAAGTTTTTGTTAAAAGCGATCTGTCAAAATGTTTCATGAAGAGTAAATATATTACCAAATCGATTGAATAATCAATTTATTTTGGTATCCGTACTAGGTTTCGAGTTCATACACACCTTATCTGAATGTGTACTGTGTCCAGCAGTTAAGATTGGGTTAATTCTTCATTATAGTTATTCTTGCTTTATTAAAAGAAAATTTTGCTTAGGGAGCTATATAATATTTTCTCGAAAAGTTTTCACAAATTATTTTCGTATCTTTTTTCTTCGTTTATATTTGGAAATTAATTTATTTTTATAATCCAAAGCGTGACTTGTAGATAAGGCTTATTTTATTCTTTTTACTCTGAGCAGTATATCACTTTCAAATACGCAGGGATTATGAGGAGAAGCTTTATAAAAGGAAATATGTTGAAGAATTTTTTTTAAATTCGGGTAGCCCGCCGCGAAAGAATTAAGGATTTAATATGGATAATGGAAAGATAAAGTATTTTTGCTTTTCTCTTTATTAAAAATACATCAGGGGCTTGTTAGGGAGCAGGTGTTGTAAAAGAGGGATTATATAAATAGGTTTCATCTTAAAAATATATGGGTAGAGCAATCCATCATGCAACGGGTGGAGAGCAAATACCCGACCCCAAAAATCTAAAATTAAAAATAGACCAGCGAAGGTTTTTCATTTGTGATAAAAAATAGAAACAATGATATATTTCAAATGCATTTCAATACTGTAGTTTTTTCATTATTGTGAGGATATTTACAAATTACCCTATGTAGAGAATATCGACAACAGTGAACAGAGTTTATCTCAACCGATGTTCCCTGTTAGATGAAAGGTTTTCGACACAGAAAAAAAAAAGAGTTTTTTTTTTCAACGAGAATTTTTTGTTAGTCGATCTCTATTTTTTACGAGAAATAAAGAATAGACGTAACAAGCTTTTCTCTAACAAATTTTTCTTACGAGAAAGGCTATTTATTGGAAGGTTACAGGGTTCTCTATATATATTTATTTATATATATATATATAATGTTTCCATTGCTAATTGAAACGATGTTTTTATGATCATTTATTTTGCTATTTTAGAAAGTATGACACAAGAAAAAATAGCATTTAGATATATATAACCCACAACTCTATGTTTTCTGTTAATAGTTATTTTTATAACAGAAAACAAAATATGACAATAATGGAAGTAAACCATATTATTTTAAATTGGCGTACATTAGCAATCAAATTTGGTTATCAATTACTTCCTTGAATGCTATTGAAATGGTAAAGCCGCAATACAATGGACATTTTAATTGCATTTATAATTGATATCATTATTTATTTATTTATTACAACTATACGGTACAAAACTTACAAATTGTCAATTCAATGCTTTCGCACCGTAACATATTAACATATTTAAATATAAGAATATAAAAATTCAACAAATACACTATAAAACAATCAATAAGGATTGCAAAAAAAGAAAGTCAACCAAGTAAGCTTATGAAATGTCTACTTTAACTGAAAAAATAGCATTCGTCTGAGCTCACTTTCGTCCACATGAAATATGTCAACATCCGAAGCAAAACTGTTGAACATTGTTAATGCTCTTACCATTGGCATCCCAATTGGCAGACTGGTTCTACACTTTGGAAGAACAAACAAATTATGTACACGATTTCTTAAAAAACTATCCGGAACATACAAATTGACATTATTGAGGATGGCAGAATTCTCATTTTGGCCTCGAATTAGTCGAAAGAAATATGTGGCTAGATATATTTCTCTTCGATTTTTCGAACTAAAATATAACTATTATACTGATTCATTAAAGATAATTTTCAAATGATATTGATTAATAATTGATTTTATAATCAGAACTGTTAATTATAATTTGACATGTTAAATTATTACAAAACAATATTGTAAGTCCGAACGTTGCCAATTGAAAATGATCGCGATGTGCGGAACCTGTACTAATCAAATTGTAAAATTATAGAATAAGTGGTAATATTTGAAAATATACAATAATGTATCAATTTATAAAAGTAGAAATAAATTGGGTAATGAAGAGAAAATAACTTTACTTATAAAATGTATAAGTTATTTAAATTAAAGGTTTAGTTGACATGTTAGAACGTTGTCACTTGTTTCAATTCAGTTCTAAATCGCCCTAATCAAAAGTGTACACACCTTTATTCTTTTCATTTGAATATTGTTTTATTTTATCAGTTAAGAGATAAAGAACAGCTACTAAATTTAATCTTTGAAATTTATCAAATTATTATTGAAACATGTTCAACAGTTTTTAAAAATAAACATATTACATAACTTCACTTGGTTTTTATTAATTTTTGTACTTAATTACTTATCATTTTTTGTTCATCTTCAGTTTCTCAAAGAACTGAATTATTTATCAGATCTCATATTTAGTAACACAGACAGATGAATATAAAAGTTATGAATTGAAATTTTGTATCGAAAAAAATGTGTTCAGAAACATAATACATCTACGAGACATTAAAAAAAGTTAGCAGCGTACTTCAATGAAAATTTGATTGAATAGAAAGACTTAAAAAAAAAAGAATATTTTAAGAAATCGTCTTTTTTGTTAGTTGAGATAAATGCGCATCGGAAAAATTTTGATAAAAATGTGAGTTCGTGACATTAACAGAAAACTTATATCGTAAATTAATGATAATTGAAAACGAGATTGAAGAAAGAATAATACCAAAGACACGAGTTTAAATCTTAGCTCAGTCAACTGCGTCTTTGCAATGGTAATTTTTTTGTATGAAAAGTCACGTTGTTTCCTGCCGCCTACGTCACAAATAATCATTTTCATTTGGATAAATCACGAACTAACTCGTTTTGAAAGTTTTCCCATTAAAAGTTATTTGAATTGACGGAACTTCGATCTATTGATTTTGATCAATTGAAATTGGAAATCCGAAAAGCATTTTGTTTATAGTCACATTACCATATCGCTGTGGACGAGTGGGTATATATTTTTTCTTATCTCTTTGACTTCGACACCAATTTTATTTTGAATTATGGAAACTTTGTGCAAGTCCACATGTTTTGTAATTCACTTCCAGGGATTCGCATTTTGGCATTTTCAGACATTCTATCAGACGCATGCGACAGGATAACAATCATAGTCATTATGGCTTCCGTATCTGATGATGGTTAAGCCGAAGTAGCTATCAAAAAAATCGTATAATTTTTTTAAATCTATAATATACTACCAAGTAAATGCCAATTCAATCAATTAACAAAAATTCTTTAGCGTTTTTGGAATCTAAGTGGACGTGGTAGATTTTAATCGTTGATCTCTTTCTCTTCGTCAATTTCTCATCGCATCGTGCGCAGGCGTATTATTGAGTGGAATGATTTTTTTCCTTGTCTTTTGTTGGCATGTTTGATTTTCAAGCATATTTTACACCGCCAATTTAAAAGTACGAATTAATGAATAAATACAGATGTTATCAGTTAACAAAAATTGTTTAGGAGTGCTTAAGTTATACTTTCGATATAACTCATTATATAGAATTTGGTTTCTATCGCATTTAGTTTATGTGGTAAAATAACTAAGCAACTTAACTTTAATTTGCGTTTGCCATTTAGTGAGAAACCTCTATATGGTAAATATGATATTTCGAATTATGTCTGATTAATGGGAACTATATAACAATGCATTATCCATTATGGTCCATTTACCAAATTTAATAATCTAAGAAAGAAATCGTGATGACACAATATAAATAGCAATGACTTAGAAGCCACAAGAACTTAAGTCAAGTGAGTCAGTTATACGCCCACGGAATTGAAGAGGAAAAGGGCGATTCAAGTAAATATTATATGTTATTGTGGGATCCATGACTTATGCCTTTTGTACCATAAACTGGGCACAAAATAATTCGTAAATTGAAAATTGCTCACATACATTATACACCAACACGCACTAACTTTCACGTGGCAAATCACGATAATATATGTTATTATATCGATTTGTATTGTAATCCATCTGAGCCAAGAATACATAAACGTCGTTGAAAAATGCTACGATAAATTATCACACGAATTGAGATGTCATAAAAAATGTAATTGCGATTTCGTTATTTACTCAATCAGGCTGCAAGGTTGAATATTGCAAGCTGAATCTATTATAATCTATTTCAATGTTTTTAAAATATTTTATCATTTTACGCGCAATTGTATTTGTTTGTCGAAATATCTTTGTGTTTGTACTGAATCTGTATATATGTGACTAAGCACGCTAATGAACGCTGCGACATTAAAGCACAAATTTAATATAAAATATTTTCGGATTTAAATAAAATTTGTATGAATAATATTGTACCACTTTTAAAGTTACGAAATTTAAGTATGTGAAGTAGGGCGAAGAAAGTGTTAAATTTATACAACGCATTAATTAATAAGCATTGAATATGCACATAATTATATGACAGTTTCATTCAGATTTTTTATAATTCTATTTATTATTCAGTTCGTATGAATACTCCTCGATAGTTCTAATGTATTAATCTTGTCATATGTCATTGAGCACACCTGCATTTCTATGAGAATGCAAGGTGACGTTTCCTAGAAATGTGACGTATTTTATCGAGAACACGAACGTTTACTTGAATCATTTATTTTATTTTGTTTACGATAATGCTTCGTCGCCGAGTTTTATCTCGTCAACTAGTCATTCGCAATCAACTTAGGTGTATCATTTCACTCTGCTACGTAAATTGCACTAGAATTTAATTTCTTGACCGTAGAATCGAGATATGGCTTTAATATTTTTATTGTTTTTAATATTTACTAATATTTTAGTTAAGGGTTGAATAATGAAATAATTTTAGCTCTAAAAGAGTTTTATGATATACAGGTGACCCGTTGCTGAAAATATCGGACAGATTAATTTAAAAATCGATTTTACTCTTCAATTCAACCGATATTTATTTTATTGTCTGAAATATCGCGAAAAAAATTATCTAATATGCGGTCTATATCTTGCTGATAAAATGCTATCTGTTAATTTTTAAATTATGTATGTGACAGGAAAATTTAGTTGATAATCGCTGGTATTATTTATGTTATATAGTAACCAAATGCTACCTAAAATGTGTTCCGCGCTTAAAAAAATCAACGACAAAAAAATAATACCGAATAACAAAATTAAAGTCATACCTATATAAAATACCAAGGAAAAGAAGTGCTAATTTTTTTATCGTTGACATTAAATCCCGATATAAAAGACTCCTATTTAATGCATATCAGGTTTACTACACATACACATAAGTCTTTAAATTTGTATGTTAATACAACAAAGATTGAATCAGTGATATGTTATAAGTGTGATAACTACATGATTAAAGAGCTGAAACAGTTTCATAGCGAATCGGCCGATGATTGATCTCTGTCAGTTTTGTTAATAAAATTTGTTTGTTTCATCAAAATTCATAATCTTTCCATTACATAAAGTTTACAATAATCCATTGAATTTTAGGCATATATTTTCTTAAAAAATCATATTAATTTACACTTATATTATCTTCTAAATTCACTTTTAACCTTAGTGGACACCCTTTGCTCAAATTAATCGGTTATATCAATGTTAGCTATATTGAATCTTAAACAATTAAAATCGCATATTGCTTATATAAATTATTATATTAATCTCCGATGATAGTGAGTCGATATTATTTTATTATCAAATTGTCCTTGATTCATATCATTTTGCTCGCCTCTAAGGTTAGAGTTTTATTTTTGGGATAAAATGGGTCGGCGTCGAAGTGAAATATCATATCGATGGCAAAAAAATTATTGGCTTCACAGTTTTTTGGTTGCAATTATGTTCCATACATATTATATTCAAGTCGCTTAGATAAAGGTTTTATATGTAAAAGTTTTAAGAATCGCTGTGTCAAATGAATAAATATTGACATAGCATTCATTGCAGTTAGTGGAGACAATGTAATGACGCTTCTTATGGCTTGAAGCAAGGTCAAGAATATTAGCGCCTATTCTATTATATTATTTGAATACTCTGCAAACATAATGCGACCCATTCAATCGTTCACTTCCTGTACTGATGAGTCTCCGTTGCAAAGTAAACTGTGTAAAACAGAAGTAAGGCAACTGCCACAGAAAAATATATAACAACTTGAAGCATTGCTTACTTATGGGTATATTATAATAAAGAAGATCGTTAGTCCTAAAATTTGCCGTCACAAAGAAAAACAATTTTATTGATTGAATTGGCATTTACTTGATAGAACTCTATCATAACACGGTGAAAAATACCAATGTATTTTGGTTCTACAAAATTTTGTAAAAATTTGTATAGCTAAAATTTGTTGATTGGTTAATTCAATTGGCATTTACTTGGTAGAACTCCATTATAACATGGTGAAAAAAATAGCAATGTATTGTATTTTAGTTCTATAAAATTTTATTAGTTGATAACTATTTCGGCTCACGCCTTCGTCAGAACTATTTGTTGAACTAAAATTTTTTTGAACTAGAAATATTGATACTTTTTCACCGTGATAAATGCTGTATTGTTTAAAGAAATTTTCAAATTTGCTGGTACTGGCAGTCGCGTAATGGGTCTAAGCCAGTGGCTCTTAACCTTGCTGGAGAAACTGACCCCCGCCAGTTTCATATGCGCATTCACCGAACCCATTTTAATTCTTGTGTCATCACGAATCATATGAGTCGGGTGTATGTGTCTTGACTTCTGCAAAACCCCTGAGACTGAGTCACCGAACCCCTGGGCTCCATCAAACTCAGGTTAAGAATCACTGATATAAGCGTGACGTTTCTCTGTTTCAATCTTATAAAATTACTTATAATTTGAATTGTTACAAGTTTGTACGATTCCACATGTTTTGTCAATTCAAATTTGATCCTTCAATCGATAGCATAAATAGAAACTACTTGACTTTGTTGTGAGCGGGTTTTTTTTCGTGAACAGTAATATTTTTTAGCTCACCATTATGATAAAAAAAAACACTTAATAAATTATAGGAAGTAATGCTTAATTTTTCCTGTCTACAAATCAGATTCTTTCCAAATTTAAAACTCATTTTCATATAATTTAATACTTGGTTGGGTTTTTATGACAAGGAGAAAAGAGAGATGCAATAAAAATTTTACGCTCACAATTTCCCGGATATTGTCTTAAACATAAAATAATCCTTTTCTCAGGATGTTTGAGGAAGTTTTATGGCCAAAAATATAATTTACGGCCTCGCAAGCTTTCAAGAGATTCCCGCGATACATTTCCAAGGTGTAAGCAATATTAGAGTACGAAAAACAAAATATGGTAATATAATGTATTGCACCTAATAAAAGACGTTCAATACATCAAAGCCCAAACATTTACATACATACATACATCAGAGAATGAAACCGCTAAACAATTTCAGGGCATATGTATAAAAAACAGATGAAATAATCATTAATAGATACAGAGTGGCCATTTTGATCTAAGATTGTAAAGATCTTGATGAGGAACCGATAAATATTTCTATTGATATAAAACAATAGCTCTGGCAAAAGGTCAATCAGTACTGGCTTGTAACCAAAAAGAAATGAGGCCACAACAGGAATTAATATTCTTACATAAACCAAATGCGAATTGCAACGGTATACATATATTGTCTATTTGTAATATACCTACAACTTTTTAAAGACACTTGAATGCATATTGTTGAAGCCTACAAGAATTGTATACTACCATGTTTGGTTGCGACTACTTTGCTTAATAATATACATTTTTTATTCGGAAAGTCTCGCTTTTATTTCCACCTCCATTTCGCGTGTTTGCCAAGGAAAGAGTTTCGGTCGGCGCTTGTTTTCACAGCTTCGCAAATAATAACGCCCCTAAGGTTTCTTATCAGGGATGTCATTTAACGTAAAAATTTGCTTCATTAATAGATGAATTATTACTTTCTCGGATAGGTGTGTTCGGAGGGCATTGATTATTTTTTAATCTATATTAACTTAAATCTATTCACTGGCGTATTTTTTTTCCCTCAATTTACGGTTAGTAAACTTTGGACAAGCCTTACGAATGATTGTATGTGATTGAATCAATTAATCAAAAACAATGAAGGCTTCATTATTATGATATTTACACAAAAAGAATGAAATTATTTGAATATATAAGTCATCTGCAACTTTATAGAATATTCTAATTAATCAAAGCACATTTTTTAGTACTAAATTCCACAGTACATTTTATGATAAGGATGGGCTTCGACTGTAAAATATATTGTGGACGTACTAAAAAAAATTTTTACTATTTAAAATGTTGTCTTTTCACCAAGAAGTGGCTGTTAAAACCTTAAAAGTAATTTATAGGATCGAGAAAAAATGCAATAGTTTTGCGATAAAGAGTTGATTGAAAAACACTGAAACATTTCGTCATTATTTCATATGGTATTTTATAGTTTAATTAAAATGTTTTTTCTTAATTTTTTTAATTTTGCCATAATATAAACTATATTTTCAAGTTATAGAAATAAAAATACTTAAAACAGTGTATGAAGGTTTAGCAAAAAAATTATATTTATGGTAGACTTGAAAATTATATTTTATAAAGCTGATGTATGGAATTTATTATATATTAAATTCAAATATTGTACAAATAAATACTAAATTTATAATTAACTGCAACCCTAGTCATTTAACAACTTGTTCTCTAGAATTGCCAATATCTTTCTCAGGCGATAGGTAAAATTCACGTTGAAATTTCAACATAAAAGCTCGAGCTCTGTGAGCTTTCAGTAAACAATGCAGTTTGTTGGCTTTTTCAATTTCCTTTTAAGGTGTAAGCTATATTTGTAGAGCTTTTTCTCCTTTAATAAAATCGGCATTAAATGAAAGTATGATAATATATACCATTCCTTATTATGCCTACTAATATCTTATTTTCACTAATAAGAATTATGTAATATAGTATGAAATGTAATTGCATAAATTCTAAAAGCTTAAGATATTTTCTCTCATAAATTCTACATTTTACAATCGATAAATACACGTTAATTGTGATGCAACAGCGAAGCATATGCATAATAAAATATTTTTATCAATATGTGTGTATTTCAAATAAAAATGTATTTTTACTGCGTTTCGATGAAATTATATCTCAGCATATTCACGTATAACCTCATGATCATCAAATGAAAAATACTACGCATAAAAAATATTTGACATGTACTTTTTAGAGATATCATATTTGTTTCAGAACTTTCATTAAAAACATCATTATGATAATATCGTTGATAGGTTTAGTAAATTTTAGCTGCTTGTAGACTTAGACGTAGATTCTGATGTTACCTGTTATGTAAAAGTTCGTCACTACTCAGACTTCTAACTAAACGCATTTCATAAGTAACATCTTTTTCCACAAAAATTCTCTGCGTGAAAAAAGCATGTTTTTATACGCTGTTTTTTTTTTATGGGCCTTTGAATAAGGATAAATCGTAGTAACACTGTTTTAAATATTTTTTTTATAAACATGTGTCACATTTTTGTATTTTAAATTCTAAGCTGGCTCCCAATCAGTGGGTCTCTTTTCGTTCAACAAATAAATATTAAATAAAGCAAAAATATTTCTTTATTGATCGATTGATTGAAGTGGCATTTACTTGGTAGAACTCAATTATAACACGGTGAAAATATAGCAATGTATTTAAAAAAAAATTGTAGAACTAAAATACATTGCTATTTTTTCACCGTGTTATATTATCGAGTTTGACCTTATATTCAAACTAAAAAATCTTTCAAACTTGTTTCAAATTGTCGCTTGATACGTTTTTATTTAAAGTCTCGAATACACCCTGGTAGCAATATAACACATGTAATTTTATCCTTAAAATTATTTTCAATTAAATCTATTTTAGTTCTACATGAAAATATATCTGATCGTAAAGTGGCGTTAATTGAGTATGGTATGGCATGTAAATTGAGTTTCGAATGCGAAAACTGTTCTAAAGTTGTGTTCTAGACAAAAAAGTCGTTGAGAGTTTTATTCATTCACTGTTTCAATAGAAATAATTCAGTAATATTTACTAGCCTGATAGCTCACAGTTAGTGAGTGAGTCTTTAGTAATTCGTTCGTAGCGTAACAAGGATGTCCTTCACTAAACGTGTTCAATTGAGTATTGAGTCATCCAATTGCGGACAATGGACAATGACGCTTTTAACAACTAAACGGTTGCTATTTCTTCCAAATAACATGTCTGACTGTAATGCGAATTGATAATGTGACCTTATCATTACAGACTGTCATCAATCTTCAACTGTTACTATCAATTTGTTTCTATACGTAGTACGTACATTGGCTTAGTAATTTATTTTAAATATACATTGTATCTTGGTACTTAAAAATATTTTATGATTTATGTCACTAATGTTTTCGGGTAGTAACAATGAGATAATTCAAAAATTTCCGTCTAGAGCAGTGGTCCTCACGTAAAATTTCACTGTGGCCGCATTATAAACATCAGCTATCCTATGGAAATGTCTCGTGGCCGTACCGAATGTGATGAAAATAGTTTCGATATTTATTTTTATATAGTGCATTACACTGAATGATCTTTCACAATATACAGTTGTAGGTAAAGTCGATAAAATTAATAAAACGATTGTTGTCAATTCTTTGTATTGACTTGATTCATGGTCAACGTATAACTTCGACCAAAATTTTTGAACACTTTTATATTATATGTCATAGGCTAGATAAATCCGGTTTATTCAATCAATTTCAAAACAATAGTACTTTTAAAAATTCATTTGTAAAAACACATTTTTTTTTAAATATAATAATATTAACTATAAAACTGTTGGTGGCCGCAGCAAAATCCTCTGGTGGCCGCACATGAGAACCATTGGTCTAGAGATGTTAGAAATAATATTTTTTTTTCATTTATTGTTGGATGCAATATATCGTAGAGAATATTTTTTTTTTAATGTTATCATCTATATCAGTAGTCGTCAACCTTTTTATTACTTTCGCCCACTTTTGTGTCTCTATAAGAAGTTATATTTTCTAACCGCACATTGGTTTCACATTAATTGTGATTTAAATAGTAGGGAAACAGCTCATCTTAATATTTTTAAAACCTCAATCGCCCACCGTGAAAGATGTAGCGCCCTCTATTGGCCGGTAGGGACCAGGTTGACTTCCCCTGGTCTATATGTTACCTCTAAAATGATTTGAATTTTTAGGTTAAACATTAATCTAGATTAACCATATATATATAGAGGATCTTTTTAAAATATATTGGTGCTAATTTTTTTATTTTCAAATATATCGGTGCTTAAATCTAAAGTGACTGTAATAATTCTATTTCATAATATGAGCGACAGAACGCACGATGATGCCGAAAGGCGAAACCTGTGTCGACAAAACATGCGGAAATGAAGAAAGTTTCAACAATTCAAAATTGATCTTTCGGTCGATGTCGTAAAATATCTCGGTGTTCGTTGGTTTAGCCGTCAATAATCGATCGGTACACTCAATAATTGTTATCGGGTTTTATTTTAAACGATTTTCCATTTCAAATATTTGACGCATTAGCATTGCATTTAAAGCCATGGGAATATGACTGCTCGAGCCACTTCACAGCTTCGAAGGAAATATTGCAATATGTTTTTCCCATAAGTGATTTCTTTGTTGGTTCTAACAGGTAAATTTATGTCATAACAAGTTGAATGAATAATGTAAACTGCTAGAAGCCACGAACGAAGACGTGCGAAACATTGTCTACTGTTTATGCAAAGTCTGACTGACGATTCGCTTGTCAATTAGTCAAATTAGTGTATGGAAGTGACTACTTACCGATAATTCTCCCAAGCTTGTCGAGTGCATTAGCAACAATTCCATGCAAACTTTGTAATATAATTTACTTCGATACATATGCAATATATATTTATACGTAAGCATTCAATACCAAACCAATACCTTTTTATTTGTCAAAGAAGTTGAGAGAAACCTGCAGTTGAAATTTCAATTCATTGTGAATATTTTTTTTGTAAAACCGTTAAGATCGTTCGTAAAAATTGTTCCAACAATTCCTGTCTAAAATACATATGACTTGTTGGAACAATTGCATACAAAATAATGCAACGATCAAAATGTTAAGATTTCGTAATGCTTTTGTTTATTTTGACCAATCCGGATAATCGAGGTACTACTGTATATTGTTCGATTTAAAATTAAATGTATGATATGTATTATAATTCGGACATTAAACCCATAATTAATTTTGAATTAGAATTATTTACCAATGGTTGCCTCAATCCAGCTTTTGGTGTTTAAGTTTATTCTAGGTCATTATTCTCTCCTAAAAAATATTCGAGAATCTGCGTTAATACGTAATAGAATTCCATTCGAGAAAGCAAATTTGTAGGTCGCTTACTTCCGAGAATTCAATTAATTACACATGTTTTTCGCGAATCTATTTAGCATATTTCTCTAAGCGTGAATGAAGCAATCGGTATTTTATCGATTTGTGATTCAGAACATGAATGTGATTCCCCGTTAATAAGTTATTCCGCATTACGTTATACGTCAAGATTGTGATAAAACACGAAAAAGCATAATTATTACTTTTTTAATAAGATGGATCATCAGTAACCGACAATCTTAGCACAGTGACCACAACAGTTACTATAAGATCACAACATATAGTACGATAAGCTCTTGGAAAATTATGGGAATTCCTAGATTTGAACATGGTAAATATATTTGATTCCGGTTTATGGAGACACGTCTCATCTAAAACACTGGGTGTCAATAAGCAAATGTGCCAAGTATGTAAATTTTTATTAAACAAAAGAAAAATGTTTCACATATATTATATCTATAAGGTCGATTTAGTTGATATTTTTAGGATTATTAACTAAATATAAATTAACATAGAGATTTTACGTATAATAAAATCAATTTTAGCCGTTTTTCAAACATTCTTTCGACTTCTGTATAAACATCTGTTCTAAGAAAAATCCTCGTTGTACAATTATTAAATTATTTTCTCCGCCCATGAAAAAAGCTTCCTTATGACACCAATTGTGATGCAAAGATGCTGGGCGTGAACGACAGGATAAAGTGCGAAAGTCACAAAAAAAAACTATTTGAAATAATAAGCAATACAAAAAAGCACATCAATCGAATGACTAATGTATTTGCACGGTAATTGGATTTCAGGAAATTTGATTAGTTCAATGTATAATACAGTGAAACCTCGATTTTACGTTTTCCAAGGGACCCTGCAAAAATAACGGTAATTGCGGGAATCGGTGAATGCGGGAAAGCTTCAAATAATAATAAACAAGTAAAATCGTAAAAAACATTTATTTATTAGTTACTTGTACATACAGTATATAAAATTTATTTTTTACAAAAGTCCTTTATGTTAATTTGCTTCTTTGTTATTTAGCACTTTAATCGGAACAAAGCCTTGTTACTAAACTTGTGACTAAAAGTTTGTATGTACAGGAATCATTATTACCATGAATTTTAAACAACTCTACATTTGCATCATAAACAATAATACGAGTGTGGTGGATTTCAACCCAACAAATAGCACATACGTCCAATGCGTTACGTCTAACATGTACAGCGGATTCCAACATGTCTACACATAACAACTGCACTCGGCTGTGTCAAACTTGTGACGGGACCAAAGTATTTAGACGGTTTATCGAGGAAATCGGGGAATCGGGAAACGGTCAATGCGGGATTATTTAACATTGTTCTTATGGGAGTTTGACGGGACTATAAAAAATAAGCGTTCCAGCCGAGAAAACGTATTATGCGAGAACGGTTGATCGAGGTTTCACTGTATACGTTATTCAAGATTAAATTTCTATTCCTTTCTATACCATACAACATTAACAAGAATAATTCGTATCAGGTAACTCCACTTTAATTAGAAACTTGGATTTTCAAGGTAGGTTATGTAAATAAATGACAAGCAAGTAATCGATGATTCATCATTTAATACGTACTGACTATAAAAACGATAAATTCATAGAAATTTGCAATATACTGGAACTCGGTTTCCATATTGACGACCGATGATAATAACTCCGATTGATAGCTATACGTAATACGTGAATTGCAAGCAAATTTTAGCTTGAGGCGTGAATAATAACACTCAACAATTGTCAATAACGTGCAGTATCTCAGTTCCGACTTGCCCTAACAAGTATGGAATCAAATCCTATCAAAACAATTATAATATGTATAGCCAACGACCATATCATGTTGTTACCACCGGCTCACGTGCGATCACCGAAGTTAAGCAACATTGGGCGCGGATAGTGCTTGGATGGGTGACCGCTCGGGAACGCAGGGTGCCGTGTTCTCTTGGCTATGGGAAGGAAAACCCAGACAGAAAACCGAACACCAACCCGCCTGGGCAGCGTGGTGTTGCTATGTCCAAACAACCCCCATGAAAAAAAAAAAGCAGGGGAGGCCTTCATCCAGCAGTGGATCGACCCCGGCTGATGATGATGATAGCTTTGTTTAATAACTTGGTCATTATGTACAAGCAGGTAGAGCCAGCGTAAAGTTTTGCGGGTCGGGTTCCAAAAAGAGTTTAGTGTATTTTATAATACCCGCCCCTAACATTATTTTGGATCACATAAAATTTTTCTAAGCTTCCTCGGACGAATGAAGCTGATTTTTATGTAAATTTAAATTTAAGCAAAGTTAGTAAGAATCATTTTATGGTACAAAAAACCTTTTGAAGTTTATAAATATTCGAAATTAATAATCTGTTAGTAAAAACGAGCTTATTTTCGTTATCTGTCAAAGAAATAAGAAGCCGGTAAACTGCAAGCTGCTTACTGACGAAATCAATATACTTATGTAGGTAACATAAAATTAAATACTAAATCCGAATTCACCTCTTTATTTTTGTTTGATTTGATAAAAATCATGCTTTTGACAAAATTATATAAAATTATGTTAAGATAGGACTAATGATAGAATTGGGATTAGGATATAACTAATTGGTGTGGTTAATCCCTTTGATCAAATGTTTTTTATTACAAATCCATAAATCACACGGTGAAAAAATAGTAATGTATTTGAGTTAAAAGTAGCTATCAAATATATCTTTAAAAAAAAATTTAGAACTAAAATACTTTGCTATTTTTCCACCTTTTTAAAATGGAATTCTTCCAAGTAAATGCAAATTCAATCAATAAATCCATAAATCGATTAAAATATGCCAGCTTCTTTTACAAGAATGTTTGACTAGAAGGCAGAAAAAGACGACGCTAACCAGTTGGCTACATGCCCAAAAGAGTGTTTAGACCAATGGTTGTCACATAATATTTTACTATGGTCGCACTATAAACATCAGTGGTCTCATAGAAATGTGTCGTGGCCGCACCGGTACCAATAATTGAAAAAAAAAATATTTTTCAAACAATAATATTTAGTATGAAACTGTTGGTGGCCGTACATGACAGCCACTGGTCTAGACAGTAACAATAAAAATAATAGAGTTAGATGAATATTTATCAATGAGAGTAAAAATAGCACATGTTATCACAAATGCGTTTAAAATGACCATGTGGATGATGTATTGTTTCATTAACAAATTTGTCTGGGCTTTTTGTTAGGTATTTCATTTTCAAAGTACTTGTGTACTGTTTGTAGTAAGTATTTGCTCAACAATTCGGACGTCAGCATCTGCTAATTAGTATTGTCAGCAGAGAAGCTGAGTCACGCTTGTTCAACTAGTTTAGGGATGGGCAACCTATGACTCACGGGCGAGTTTTATGATTATTTAAATATTGGAAACTCAGAAATGCCCTCTGGACACACAATGTCACCTAAATAAAATCGTAGATTTGAATATCAAATAATATATTATTAACTTAGTCACAGAATAGCCACGTAAAAAATTGTTTTTTGTAGAACATTTGACATACAAAATTGATTATTACTTGCTGATTTTTGGAAAAAAAATATTTTATTATTGATACTAAAAATGGGAGTATAAAATGCATGTTTTAAATACACATATAGTCACTTAAGCAATTTCAGTTGAACTTTAATTATAGAAATCCTATTACAGAAATGTTTTTGCTTATATAGCAACGAATAAAAATGTACATCGAATATTTATCATAGCTAGTATATAATTTTACTCAATTTTGAGCGTATTAAAGAGTGATAGATTTTTACAACTACGAGGGGTAACGGCTAGTTAGTCAATTAACTCTCACAATTGGCATGGTTTGGAAAAATCATTATTGTAAAGCATTATATTCAAATAATAAAATACAATGTTTAGTACTATATACATAATTTTAATGATTGACAACTGTATTGTTACTGATTTTGATAATAAAAATTGTATGCAAAATTGTGTTTTATTATTAAAAATCAAATAAAAATAGTAAGTATAAATAAGTATAGACTCATAATGTGGTCGGTCAGGCTTTCGACTGAAATTATTGACGAGTTGCATAAAGCCATTTCGATACTTCATATGTCCTCGTAAAATACTATAAACCTTGTACACTCGTGTTTTTATGTTACAGGTGTTATATTACTAGACCTTCTTACAAACAATTTTAGCTTTACTAATTTGTATTACGGATGATGGTTACGGGCCAGACTTAAAATTTCACATTTTTGCGTTTGCAATAATTTTTGTATAAGCGATAATTTACCAAAAATTATGATGATTTCTGTCAAAGATCCTCACTATGTTACACCAGCTTCCTGTTAGTATCCACATCTTTGAAACACTGAGACACATTTAAATATTGTATTATTATAAGGTATGTACACGTATTATCATCAATGATTTAAAAATAAACTCTATGTGTCATATATTTTTACTAAACTAAAAATTAATTTATGTAAAATCTATAGCTAGCGTGAATTTATTTTATTCTTATTTGTTTGGAAATTTTGACGATTTTTATAACTCATTTTTATGGCCGGCATCTGTAATACTGTAGTTTATGGTTGTAGACCACTTAATCAGCTTGTTGATTCTATTGAATAGTTTGCGCATATGAGCGAAACGTATTCTTGGGTTATTCAAAGTTTCCTAAGGAATTTTCGGAAATAATATTTTGATTCTAGAAATAATCGAAAATCATTTTTTAGCGGAATAAGGAAAAAGTCAATTAGGATACTTAGCATTTTTTATCTGGACCATAATTTCTGATATAAATTTTATTTGAAAATAATAGAAATATGAGTTGAGTACTTATTAAGAAAATGATTGTTAAGTTACTGTTTTAATCAGTGCTCTAAAGTAAATTGAAAAACGTCATACTCTTACGTGAGATTGGGAGTAAAATCAATAAAAACTATGAAAAGAAAGGGCTAGAATGGTTGTTGAAAATGAGATGCAATCATCAAGTCCTGACAAAGACAATAAATATTTTACATGTCATAAGACAAAAAGTATTTCATAAAATCAAAATATATTTTATTAAAAAATCTTTGGATAAGAAATAAATCAGGAAAATGGTAAAAATGTGTCATATGAACTAAACCTACATTGGGATTTTTGAAATGCTGTGGTATAAGACAATGTTTATGTTTTTATATTGCCTACAAAAAAATTGGGAACCACTGGTTTATGGAGTGAAAAAAATCATTAAAATGATGTTTTTATCTGTTAGAATGAATCATATTGACACCGAATTCAAGATTATTTTACGTGTTGAAATTACTAATGATTGTGGTCAACGAATCTTCGAACTAATCATTTTCGTTTTTCGGAAGATCAAAAATATTGCGAATTCTACATGTCGGAATGCCGCCGTAAAACGACTTTTGCGGCTTGATATTTTCTTACAACGATTAAATCGGATGTCATGTTCGTTAAGGCAAGCAGTTTGGCTATTATAGAATGCACTGAGATAATCACAATTGTTTCTTTTTTTAATCATGTCGTCTCATAATATAAAAGGTTTCAGATCAAAATCGACGATGGTCACTTTCTAAATAGCAATATTATGATGGTTTTCATTAATATTATACTTGAAAATGGTATTAAATATGTATTTACATTAATATTGCAAAGTCGTACTGATATTTATATTGATCGTACATCGAAATTATGTTATAAACATTTTTTATGTGTTTAGTAGAATTACTTCGTGTCTTGTTTGAAAACGGAGATAATGAAAGTCACCATCCGAGGTATTACAAGGGTTAAGTCGATGAAATTAATAAATTCTGCGGAAGTACGTGCTGATCTAAAGGACATGATATCGGAATTTGGAAAAACCTTCTTGCGACAAATTCCCATCGGCAATAAATAATGAAATATAAACAGGTATGAAAGCAATACATGCATAACGGTATTTTTGGTAAATTGAATAATCGGTCTAGGTTTTAATTGTGTTGAAATCAATATTCGCATATGAAAACTGCTATCAGTGTTACGTCACCTGCAACCGTTAGAATACATTATTTATTGCTTAAACCAAAAAACTAGTTTGGAAGAGTTGACCATAATAATGAAATACATGAATAATAATGGGAGCACATTATTATCTGAAATAATGTAAAACATAGGATCATTTAACATGGATTTATGAAACGGTAAATGTTTAAGAAACAGGTCACGCAAACGTTTTAATCTCGTCTATTACCATGTGTTCGGATATTCTAAATGTACGAGTGAACTAAGTTTGATAGAACGTTTAATCCTTTGGCTCCCAGAAAAAAGCATACGTCTGTACCCAGCACGCCAGCTTTAATTTGTAACAGAAAAATTAAATTTCCAAAGTTTTTTTAATGTCATATACAGAAATTATTAATAAACTCACCAATTGTTTATCTTTATATCATAAAAAACAGGTTTTTCTTGAAGAATCCATTACAGTTATTGTAAAATGGTTGTAAGTTTATTGATTGAATTGGCATTCACTTGGTAGAACTCCATTATAACATGGTGAAAAAATAGCAATGTATTTTAGTTCTACAAAATTATTTTTAACAAATATAGTTGATAGCTATTTCGGCTCACGCCATCGCCAGAACTATAGTTCTGTGTGTCGTTAGGAATTTATGTTTGTTGCGAATATTCAGTAGTGCCACCAAATTGTAAACCTTCATCGTTGCCTTGTCAAACCCTAAGAATATATATTGATTGCAACAAAAAAAAACGCACAAAAAATGTCTTATCGGATTGTTGCCGTTTTAACTTGGCACATCGATTGAATAATTTATTTTTTAATTAATTATTATTTTTGTTAGACTGTAGAGTAAAAATAATAATAAATAATTAAAGTAATATTAAAGCACAATTATTCGAAGAAGTAACATTTATAAATTATAAAACATACAACACAAGAAACACCCTACAGTAACGCAATCTATAAAAACTATTCTCGAAGTGATGATTTATATAAAATGGTCATAGATACATTCTACGTGTTTTTATTATTTTGACAAAAAAGGTAAAACAACATTCATTTAATTAGCAGTGATTATAGAGGTTCATGTTTATGCATTAGTTTATATATTGTATATCATACAAGGTGGCGTAATACTGTAAAAAATATCATAATAAAATTTATATGTAACAAAACATATTAGAAATATAAATAGCAATTGTTTGCTTAATATTTAACTACTTGTTAATTATAGCGTGAGCGTTATTTTATTTTTTATGTATTTTTAAATGTATATTTACCAAAATTATTACAATTTTAAAGAATTTGTAACAAAGCTCGATAATGATTTTGCCAAAAGAAAATGCAAATCTGGGTCTAAATTTGTCATTTTGAAATCCATTTTTTTTTATTGAATAATTTATTTTGTGTATTTTATAATGATTTTTATTAATTTTATTAATCAAAGCTAGTTTTTTTATTACACGCCGATCAATGAAAGTTAGCAATATTACAAATTCTAGTTGAGGATAAATTAGTGTTGTTTATAAAATAATTAACACCTTTGACCAGCGGTCGTCAAATCATCAGTAACTTTTGATATATTTTTATAAATTTTACGAGGAAAAATAATTTTGAAACATAATTCTAATAAAAATATTTATAGGCTTTATTTTTTGTTCGGATTTTATAATATTTCAATCGACTCTATGTAACTCTTTTAGTCAACTTCACATCAAATTTCAAACATTTTTTATACAATATTACTGATATCAGAAATTGACTATCAATCATTGCATTATTTATATTGTAATTATTTTACTCATTTTATTGAACGACTTGCAAACAATCCCGTATTATTGACTCGTTTTCGCCAATAGTGCATAAATCGTGTTTGCTTCCATCCAAGTACATAAATACTTGTTGAGTTTTTAGACGACAGTTAGAGACATAATACAAAATTTGTCTTTTGGATGCTCGTCACTGTCACGTGGTTGATCTTTGTTTTAAAACATGTCTTCATTGTATTTTTTTTTCATACATAGCCATCAGCTCCAATTAGGGAATCTAATCCCGTAACCATTTTATGATACCGGGACTGTCGCCTAGTGTTATTTAATATTTTAAATCTTTTATTAAAAATCAATTTGTTTCCATTATTGTTTTGATTGAAATAAATATTTGGTCTTATTTTTGTCGATTCATTATTATAATATGTTTTATCTATTTATTAAAAACTAATCATTTACACAACTGTGCAAAGAAATAGAAAAAAATACAATCTAACTATGAAAAAAAAATTGTGTGTTATTCCTCTTCCTATTCAAATTAACACAATATTTAGATAAATAAAAATCAAATTTGAATCAATCAAACTTTCACTTCAAATGTGTATAGACTTTCTACGATACCAATTTGAAATTAAATTTTATTTATTATCTCTCGCCACTGCAATGAGATGTTTGAAATGCTGAGTTTTTGTTCTCGTGTTTTGTCTCTTACAACCCGAGTTTCGCCTTTAGGCATCTTCAGTCGTTATATCACACGCATGCAACATAACTGGTATGTGAAGAATGAGACATGTGTGCAATGAGATGTGACAAGGAAAGAAGAACACGATTAACATATTTAGTGTACACTTGCTTAATAATATAAAAACATATTTTAAACAATAAAAACACATTTATATTGTGGAGATTATTACTAAAAATGCGTTTTTATTACTTAAAATACCATACCTATCCATCAATATGTGACACCTTGAAAAGGGATAAATATATATAATAACTCGATCTAATCGATAAACCGAACTACTTTTAGTAAATCATAAGAAAGTATTCAATATTAAATAGAGCTTTTTTCGCATTCATAGCTAATCCCGGAATTACGGTATCGATGAATTAACCGAGATTCCGGAATTGGAAGCCCTAGCACCAATGCAAGTAATGCTTCCGTTCTTTTGTGATTCCAAATATGTACAGCCTGTTCTTTTCATTAGAGAGTATTTTTTATCTCGTAGTTAATAATGCGCCGTGCTCGAGTGGTGATGAAAATGGACTAGCGTTACGTGGAGATAATAAGCGTTATAATTAATTAAGAATTGTTGCTGTAAATATTTGCAATGGTCCAGTGAACGAGAGCATCCGACGCGAAGCTAAACTGACACGGCTCACATTGGCTCAATCAAACCCGTCATCCGTTTAATTATGCATCCGTATTTTTGAAAGCACAACTCGCTGTCCAGTGTACGCATCCCACAATATAAAGTACGGCGAGACTGGAACCAACACTAATCTAAAGAACAATCCGATGATGGAGAGTGACAATTGATGTAGCCGCCTTTTTAGTTTCATTTACAATTTTAACATTTTTAGTTTTATTGCTAGCAGGAAATAAGCTAGGTTGTTAAAACAGGAGAGAAGATGTATTGTGTACCTTTTCTACACAGTTATATATATCATACACAAGCATATGTTCGTTTTAACATAGTTCTGACGATGGCGTAAGCCGAAATAGCTATCAACCATATATTATAAAAAAAAGTTGTAGAACTAAAATACATTGCTACTTTTTCAACGAGTTATAATGGAGTTCTACCATGTAAATGCCAATTCAATCTATATATAGAGTGACAACTATTTAATATAAAAAATGACACTGTAAAAAGTATTTTAATGCGGCTTATTGATGGCATACCTATAATTCTACATAGTTTTAACGATCTTTTAAATCTTAAATCATTTATTCGATAAGACTCAAAAAAAAAAATGATATGATTTCAGTAATAGTGGAATGCGTCTTAAATATTCTCCAGTGATGATAAAATAATTATTTTATTTAACAAAAAAATGTATCTTGTCACTTCTAAGGTGTTATCTGTTACTTCTTGGTGGAAAGGTATTACATTAATATAATAAACATACACGATGTTAAGTTTTATTAAAACCAGGACCGGTTTTGCTTAGTTCTTGATTTAAATTAAATAAATTGTGACAATAGTACTTAGCAATGTGTTTTTGTATGTTACCTTTGGTTATTTTTTTAATTTAATTCAGATGTTTTCGATGAATTTTAAATGCGATGAAATTGATCGAAAAACGTTGGAATAAAAATAGAATAGAAGTAAAAGCGAGAATGGGTTTCACATAGCAAGCGAGTATTGTCATCTTATGTCTGACGACCACTTGAATATAAAAACCGGTTCGGTCATGTAATCAAATTTTGAAATGAGGACATTAAATTGTTGTAGGGCCTGGTTGGGGTATTGATATACTGATGACTTATTATATATCCTGATGAAGATTTTAATTCAGAACGTGGAGCTCATAGTGTGTTAAAAGGACTATGTCAACGTCAACCAGCGCTGATATTAACGGGGTGAACGCACTGGCAACAGAACAGAACTGATCGAGTTTTGTTGGTCTGTGGGTGGATGAAGTCGCAGTCGGTCGACCCCAATCTTTATCCTTGATTAACCCGTCTCGAAATACGCCCTCTAATGTCGTGTTCGCCTGATACCGTGAAACGAAATTTTCAGCAACTTAAAATTTGAAAATTTGCGAAAGATTAACTTAATTTTTGTACAATAGTATCGATTTCTCGAACGATGAACGAATCAGATTCAACTCTTGATTTAATCAAATTAAAAAAAAAAAAATACAGTTCCGTAGATAATTTTATTCTTCAATTTTATATAAAAATAATGTTATGAGTTTGAAGATTTTTAGATTGAATAACGAAACCATAAACAAAAATTTAAATCACGATACAAAGTGAATTCGGTGTCGAAGAACGTGCTCATAGAGATGTGACAAGCGTTAACTCAGTATCTATGATACAATATGATAATAATATCGCTATCCATATAACTTTATATAAGCTACTATTTAAAGAGTTGATAGACATTAACATAAATTTAATGAATACTGAAAGAATATTTCTTCTCTCGATCAAAGGATTTACGATTTTGGCACGGTCAGATTCACGACATTAAGTGAATTGTGTAAGTGATTTTTTTAAAAGATAAACTTATTATAATCTGAAAGTATATTTCTTCTGTCGAAGACGAAATGTTTCAACTTTAGAATCTGAGTGTGGTGTTTTACTTCACCTCTTTGTAAATTTTATTAAAATACAAAATACATACACAAATATCTTTATATTTTGTATATTAAAAAATCAATCGATATATTTAAGAAGTATATTGAAATTTACGTTGAAAATGAGTTTGTTAATGCTAGCTTTTACTATTTCGTAGATGTCTCAGACCTAATCTTTGGTGGTGCAAGTGTTAAGAAAGAATATGGGTATTGTGGAACCCTTCAACGAAACAATTTTGGGGTAGTATATCGCTTGTTTTCGTAGTATCCATTTTGTATTATCGTAAAGACATAATATAAGCGCACACAGGGCCTTTCCAACCCTGTTAGCTCTGGAACCCAGCTGTGCAGAATGGGGTATATGCGTTTTATCATTAAAATAGCGGCGAGTGACGTATTATTAGTGAAAATTCCGACCATACGATGGAAAATTTTCAGCAGGTTCCTGAAAATCGCGCTTTATGTAAATTCTTGTTATTATTGTAGCTAGCGGCTTATGAAGTCTCAGGAAGTATTAATAAAATATAAGTTATGTACGAGAAACTTTCATAAGGTGTAAATAATGTAAAATAAAAGGTGTTATTTGACTGTTGAATAAATTAGTTAATTTGAATAATAATCATAAAAGAATTAGAATCGCTTAAATGATCAATTTCAAAATTATACGATAGCTTAATACCTTTCCGAAACACTCTCTCATAACATTACTTCTGTATATTTATGAACCCGAATGAATATATTAATATTTTAAAATATTTAATTAATATAACGCAAAATTTGTTAAAATTCGTCCAACACAAGCATATCAAAGATGAGGAATATGAATTGTTGAGAGATTTTTTTTTATATCGTTTTCAACTTATGACCACACTGATCATAATGATTATATACATACATTTTGCCATCAAGCAAATATGAAATGATAAACAAAGGTGATGTATGATATCATTGATGTAATGTTAAGGTTTCTCATAGTCGCCTGATACTTTGTTTGTAATAAATGTCAACATTGATCAAATAGTACTACAGATAAGCCAAGTTGCATTTTAATAGTACGCACATTCTTACACAATGTCAATAAAACTTATTGACTTTGGCGATGAAAGCTATAAGCTATATTCTATGTTATTTATCGTCTGATTCATTATGACGCCCTGATACATTGACCGTATGGATAACTTAGACTAGTGGATATTTTTTCTATAACATTTAAAACTCTTTATATAGATTTTTTCATTATTTTTCTGAGAACGATATTTGATAGTTTGAATAAAAATTTTAATCTCTTGATATATTTTTAATCATGACGACGTACAAAATTATAAATGTAAGCAGGTAGTCAATAAATACATTTATTTAGTATTGACTTCCTAGAAAATCCGACTGGTAATGTTGATTTGGGAGTCATTCGTAGTCTTATCAGTTAAAGATTATATTCATCCGAATTTATTTAAAAATCCATTGGCGTGTCCATAAATATAAGATTTTTTTGAAAATTAAAAATATTAATTAAAACGTTACATTATATAGATACTTTATTTGAATAATTGATAATATTGGATATACTTTTTTTTTATACAGTACATACTACAATATAATCGTTTATTACCCAGCTTCGCGAATGATAGCGTGCGTTTACATTTAAGGTTTTCCGTTATTTTGGTGGAAGTAATGTTCACAGTTGAAAATACCACATGTCATATACACAAAATTTAGTTCATCAATCCACAATAATGCTAAAACTTCAATGATGAAATAATCACAGTTGAACAAGAAACGGGAGCCAAATGACATGTACAAACTCACGTAGTCCAATTTGGAGGAGTTATTATGACAAAAATGTTGTTACTTGTACTTTCTGTTATATAGTAGAAAAAAATCGATTTCAATGTCATTTAATATTAAAATAAAATGAAGTAAAACCATAACATCTATTTTTGAATAATCGAAGATTAGTAATTATTGTTGATGAAGATAATAATTATCATTTCAACAAAATAAATTTATTCAAAGCCGGTTGTTTCACCTATCTTTTTTGCATAGTGTATTTGAAGTTGTTTTGCAAGGGTGCGTTTAAGATTGACAATTGAAGTAATTTCATAACTGGTATCGTACGTCACTGCTTCACTTACTTTCTGTTATCTCTAGACTCTGGTAAAGTTGGATGAATTATCGAGTATATTGATGATGCCGCTCATTATTGTACTGATGATTGGAAACCTTAGTCTAAAGTCAAATTGATAGACTAGTCGATATCAGTGGTATAAATAATGATTATCTATAATTTTCACCATTCTAAGGCGGTACGTTCTATTCATAAGATTGATTCACTTTCTTACGGTAATTATTTTGTAAGGTTGGCATTTGTATTGATATTATAATGATAATATAGGATAAATCGTTATATAAATGGCACACAGTAAAAAATATGCTTGGATGCCATCTATAACGCAAAGTTGATCAATATACGACATAAATGTTGGGATGGGTGAAAAGGTTGTAATAAAATTTAAGTTAGGTTAATATTTTATATCACTATAGGCTTTAATAGTATGTCAATTGAAATTAAATTTCCACGATAGAACTAAAAACAATTTTATAAAATCGTAATGAATATGATATAAATAATTATGCTTAATAGCCAATCACTTTATCATATAACGTACACTGATTATTAATGGGAGAATAAAATTAATGAGTATTATAAATAAAATATTAGTGTCCATGTTTTTCACTAAGGAAACAAAATAATATACATCAATGAAAAATTAGGCTGAACAAAGTTCTAACAATAGCATGAAGCCGAAACAGCTATGAATTATTAAAAACAGTGATTGTATGACTTTTGTAAAAATTTATTAAATTATTTGTGATAATACATTTTTGTTAGCTGCGAACACAGATTCGACTCCTCTGATTCAGATATTCGGATCACATGGCTCTTTCACCCTTCTCTTGAGCTCATTCACCCTTCTCTTGAGCTCATTCACCTTAAAGCAAGGTATAATTAAATGTTACTCTAAAAGGTGAGACGTGAGTTTTGGATTCTCAAATACATTAAGTGGTATAAAATAAAAATACCCCCTTCGTTTTTCAATCAAATCCCAGCCATGAGTGGCTGTGTATATGAGTATAATTTATTTTTTTCGTATTAATGTATACAAAAAAAAATAATAACCAGTAAAAATGTCAAAGATTATAACAACCCTGACATCCGTATATTTCAATATTTTATTGCATTTTTTATGGATATTTTTTTAATTAATTTTAATTAATTTAGTAAATATAATGAAAACACAGCTGACCAATAATTAATTTTATAAGAAAATTAAATAAAATGATTGCAGAATTTTGTCATAAAAATTGCATTTATTATATGTATGTTATAATATCTATGTCATTTTGAAAACATGCTTGATGATTATAATCGAAATATTCGTGAATTGAAATTGTGCAGTAAAATTATAATCTAAATTAATTTGAAAAAAAAAAAACATACAAAAGTATTTAAAAATTTTCTGCTTTACAGGAACATTAAAATAGAATGAACACACTATATTATGGATATTTTTATTCGTATTTTTTTATTTTGTTTAAAATATTATAGTATGTCTAATATAATAGTAAAATTATATTGAGATTATGTTTCTCCGTATGACATAAATGACCACGAAACAACTTCGACGTTGCTTACTATAAAAGGTGTTAAACACGGTTAGATAACTGAATATTTTTAACATAGTTTTAGATGTGTGTCACGGGCGAGTTTTATCTTTAATCCTTCTGCTAAGTGTTTGTTACTTAGTGCATCGTCGTTGTCTCAGCAATTACAACACTGAATTTTACTTTTATTGCTCTAAAAAGCCATTGTTCAAAAGAAACCAAATATCTATTAACCTAAATACCAATATTTTGACACATTGACACTTTCGATAAGAATTTGACTGACATGACAAAGAATCCAGAAACTTTACACACAAAGCAAATATCCTTGTGATAAAATTAATTAAATTTATGAATAAATAAAAATTCTCATAGTGTTGTTGCCAAAATATGATTTGTTAAGAATGTATAATAATTAAATTCTGCAAGAAGCTAAGATTGTATTGATAAACTGTTTTGCATAATCTGTTTATACTATGTTATCGATCCGAAATAGCGATGCTATGATTTTTGCATCGAATTAAAGTTTTCCCAAGTCAATGCTAATTTTAACAATTAAATGTGTATAATATAAATCTTTACCTCGGATATGAATGAATCTTTTTCACTGTTTCATTATAAAGGAGTAGCAATTTTATCAAAGAAAAAATGTATTTTGCACAATTCATAACATATTTTACCACCACATGAAAAAATGGACGGTTAAAAACGGTTGGTTTTTCTCGTATTAACAAATAGCATATTTTTTGGCACTTCCGTACATTAAATTAATCGAGCAAAAATGAAAAATCAAACATGAACGAATTTTATAAAATAATTGAAACATCGAAACTGTAACAGAAGAAATTTGATAGACAAAAAGATATTTACATGTTTTCTCTAGTGTTAATCAGGGCTGCGGAGTCATTAAAAAACACACTCTGACTCAGACTAAAAAAATATTAATACTATGAGGTTTTTTTCTACTTTCCTATTTATGTGCATTAAATCACAGATAAACCAACTACTCTGGCAACTTATTCATTGAGATATTCTTCAAAATCTTCTAATTGAAAAAGTAGTCGGAGTTGCTCGTTACTTCACAGCACTGGCATTAATTAATCACATTTCAGATATCTAGTTTTATTAACCTTGTATGTATATTTAAATTCACATTACATAAATACAATAATAATAAAAAAAGAAACATTTTTTTAAACTACTTCCACAGTTTTATATAATTATCACAACTGGTTTCAAAAAATGCTTGTGATGAGTGAAAACTATACAGATGATCATATAAAAAAATTGTTACAAAGAAATGATAATGTGCGCAAAAAAAATGAAAATTTCGATAGCTGAGCGATTGAAAACCCGAGTTATATGCAATAAATAAGTTTGTAAGGAATCAATGTTTACTTCAAAACTTTGCAACCTTTTGCCAAGCCATGAACTGTTTTGGGGATCAATTAAAATTCACTTATACATGTAATACTTAAGCAATGGCCTTCTTCGTAATTTGTTACGATGATTCATTTTTGATTGATTGATTGTTTGTAATTTATGGCACACCTGACTATTTGAAAAATGATAATGGCCGTGATAAAAATAAAGTTTATCTCAAGATAAAATAATTGTCAAATATAATTGAGACGTGACACACAAAATTTCTTTATTCTGGTGTAAATTCAACTAGGTCAAACATACAATGAGTGTAAATTTAGGTCGCCATTGTTAATTAATGGCATCTAGGATAAATAATGTCGCTCATTTAAATGGAGATCCTGTTTGGGTGTATCATTTATGTAAATTGAGGATGGTAAATGATCACAGGCCGTCAATAGGGTTGTTGGCGATTTAGAAGTAAGTTCGTTAGACTAGATCAATAAATTAAATGGATATAAAACATGAACATATTTTCTAACTCGTATATAAATGTTTTTATAAAAAGATTTGCCAAGCTTATAGAAAATTCAATCAAATAAATCGTGGAAATAATAGTTGATACTTACAACCATCTTAATGAACGCTTTGTATAATTTTAATATTAAATTAATTTCAATAAATATAAGGTAATTCTCTAGAAAAAGTGCTATTATATTAACACAATTTTTGCGAGACGCGTAAATTACGTTTTTCAAATACAATATTACACACTAATTACATTAATAAGTTAAAAGTGCCCGAAATCATTGTGCTAATTTTATTTAGGAAACCTTCTACACTTATTAGTATGTTCTTAATTTACTTCAATCCACCGTTCTGCTTAAAGTATTGCCTAGAAAATATTTTATCACAAAGTATTTTATTTATGTTTTCTGGCTTAGAAGGAGATAAATAATATTTTGGCTTTATATAAATGGATTTAAATTTTCCATGGAAAATTTATTCATACGGTTCAAAGAACTACAAATTACATACAATATCATCACAAAGTTTCTTTGTAACTGAATATATATATATTTTGATTAAATTATGCATGAAATAAACAAATTCATTAGGATTAATATAATTATTCTAAATCAAAATTAAGGATTAAGTAGGTCTTTTATTATACTAGTTATAATTATATTGTATTTTATTATTCGATTTATCGGAGATGTTTTTTCACACCATTATGAAATTTGATTTTTAACTTGATTGGAATGAAAACGTTAGGAAAATAATATAGACGGCTTATTGAAATGAAAAAAAAGTGTTATAAAGCAAATTCATTCAGCAATAGAAACAAAAAACAGAGTTACAAAACGCATATCAATATTTCATAGAACAAATAAAATTGGATAAATAAAAGTATAATTTTTCAGTGTTGCCACAAAAAATATACCACTGTTTATCAACGCAATGTATGTTAGGCTCAATTTTGTTCCGACGAAGCTAATTGCAACCCTTATATAATGTTCTCAAGACATTGTAGAAAATGATAGTGTATCAAGACTAATTACTTTTGAAATATGGCATTCCGAATAATGATTTGAATTTGGGCTAACAATTCAGCCCCGAGAAAAAAAATGTTAGCTAACTGAAATTTCGATCACCCTTGTCCGTACACGTACATATATGGCAAAATTTTTAATCTAAAATAAAATCAACTGACAACATTCATTTAAATTATCAAGCCGTGTTTTTTTTAAAAATGAAATAATATTATTGGGGTTGGTTGAAATGAAAAAAAGACGAATAGGAACCATTAAGTATAAATGTTTGTTGTTTAACCCAGTTTCGATCTGCATACGAAACTCCTTTACAGTGTTACTTTATTATTAATTGTTTCAAGATAAATAAAAAAGCATTTCGCTCGCTAAATTCTTTCGGCGAAAATCGAGTATCGCGCTTAGATTCTTTTAAATAAAAAAATATTTTCTTCGGAGATTAATTATATATTCTTTTTTATTTGTGAGATTATAAAGGTATATACGTAAAATGTTTTCATTTATCATTATCAATATTAGGGCGTCCAATCTCGAAGCATTTTTATAATCTCGGGATAGATAATTTAACAATGTCGCGATTTGTTTATTTAGAATTCAATTCGTAAACATTGTTGCTGTAATTTTTTTAATGTATAATTTTATATTTTTTATGGTAATTGAATGACTATTTTTAATTTAATGATAATCAGATAGTCATTTACATCAGAAAAATATTATTTACATGTGATAATCAAAATAGTTTACTTAAAAAATGGTCTTTAACAAACAATATTTTCTATTATTTTTAGGGTTTTATGTTATGTTATTTATTTCAGTGATCCCTTCTTTTATATACGTGCTGTTATGGTATGATATTTGTAAAACACTATTTGAATATTTCCTTGTTATATTCATATTATGTTTTTTCAAAATGCAAATCAATATCACAATTAAATTGGAATTGTTGAAATATTATACATTTCCAAATGTTTTGTCTCTAATGAACAGTCAGTTCTGTTGCATACGCGTGATGGCATGCCAGAAGATGCCAAAAGGCGAAACCCGAAAAGATATTGACAAAACATGTGGAATCGTACAAAGTTGCAAAATTCGAATTGTTATATTTTGAACGATTCCACAAGTATTGTCACTAACAACCCAGGCTTCGTTAGACAATGCTGTTTATTGTGCGTCAGTTCTGTTGCATCCGTGTGTTAGAATGCCTGAAGATGTCGAAAGGCGAAACCCGGTTGTTAGTGATAAAAAGTCGTACAAAGTTGCAAAAATTTAAATTTGATATTGAAATTTCACCAAACACTTTTAATCGATATCATACGTTGATAAAAATGATATCAGAATGTATTGTTATCCAAATTGTCTTTTTTTGTTAACGAATTTTAATTTATGTAGTTATCATTAAAAAAATAATGTACGTAATAAGCCCGAGGTAGATATACGTTGTATAATAATGTAAATATGAAATCTGTTACTTTTTTTAAAATAAATTTACGGATTAACGAAATCACGGAATCATCATTAATTAAATAAACACCGGCATTGAAAGCCGTAACACGTACATATTAAATTGTTTAAAAACTGTGTCAAATTAAACAGAACCGAGAAAGGCAAAACATGCACACAAAACTATTGTTTGGTGTATGCAAAACGTAAGCCGTGTTTATCGAGAGATATGTTAATTTTTATTCAATAATCCGAGAAATAATAGAAAGACTACCGACATTGTCTCATTAGAGGTCATGATACTACTTTAGATATCATTGACCCGCAAAAGTTGCGTCATAATATCTATAAATGCGACATAAAATTTATCAGGGTGGTAGAATAAATTCATACATGAACACACTTGTATGCAGTGAATTTTTAGGATGTTTTGTTGTTTTATTATGACCAGTGGGCAAGTGAGATATCATGCGGTATGGTATTTATTATTAGTCACGATACACGAAGCTGTTGCGTTGACTCATACTTAATAATTACATGTTATTATTGCGCTATAAATTAGATGTTACAATGGTAGTTACGATTGTGACGGTAATGGGCTAGGTAAAGCTTACTATCCGATGGAAAGCAGATAAAATAATTAGGGAATATTAAATAAAAAATGATTTTTCTCTATCTGAACAACATTCGGTTAAAACAGTGCTTCTCAAACTTTTCATGACACAGCTGCCTTAATCTGAAAAATTTAATCCTTGGCACCCTGAGTAGAAAATATATAGAAAATATTTTTTTCACGACCCGCAGTTTGGGATGCGCAGGTTTAAATAATATGACAAAATGAATGTATCGTCAACTACTACGGACAGAGACATCTGTTGATAAGATGTATATTACCTAACAATCGTGAAATTGTTACATAAAGAAATATAATTTGATTACATTTGAAAATTATCACAATTAATATAGGTAATATTTGTAATGAATTTTTCATCGAAAGTTTCTGCCTTAAAACCAAACGTAATGATTCTCATGTCATTCGAATCGCTTTATTTTATTTTGAAACCTTCTTAACCCGAAAAATGAAGAAACATTTAAAGCACCTCTTTTCTACAGTACAGAGACAGTTTCGTTGTTACATACATATATAAAAATATTACTACTTATAAGGCGCCAATGGTATTTTATTTTGGTTGAGAGGCGTTGAGTCAATCGAATCATTGTTAAAATTTAAATTATTACAAGTATTGTTTTATTAAAATGTTCAGACCGTCACAAATGAAATTTATAGGAAAATATCTTACAATAATATGTCATTTTACGCATGCGTTTTATTCGTTCTACGGATATTGTAAACATTCATCAATAATGTTATTGTGAATTGGTATGACGAAGAGTCAGGGAAGTGCAATCAGCCAACTATAATAATTAGCGGTCAGACAGCAGACAGTCGGAAACTATTTCCTCGAATTTGGAAAAGAGAATCGGATTCCAGTGAAGCATTTGAGTCACGAGTCACGAATCTCTACTGACCGAGTAATGAATCTTATTATGAGTGGACACTAGTAGCCAGGCGCTTACTAATGGCTTTGACGCGTTTGCTCCACATTTTGTAAACCACTCGTGGCTACAGAAAAATTATAAATTTGATAATAATTGTTTATATAGAAGTTTAACGACTATTCGTCATATGTGTTTCGTAAAATTTTAACAGTGGCGTAATCTGACTTTCCAAAATGTTACTACGTCTATTTAAATTCATCAGATCCAGATCTAGGCTGGGGAACGCGTGGCATTTGCCTGGGGCGACAGATTTTCGTAGCGGCAAAAAATGTTTATTATATAAACATTAGAAGACGTGAATGAGTCGTAAATTTTTAACACTTAATGTACCTAAGAAACTTGGGTGGCTTTTTGATGATGTTGAAAAATTAATGCTGATTATTTTATTGATTGAATTGGCATTCACTTGATAGAACTCCATTATAACACGGTGAAAAAAAATAGCAATGTATTTTAGTTCTACAAAATTATTTTTAACAAATATAGTTGATAGCTATTTCGGCTCACGCCATCGTCAGAACTATGCTTAAACTAACATTCGCTTATCTATATATAGCTGTGCAGAAAAGGCACACAACACATCCTCTCTCCTGTTCCAACGGCCCAGCTTGTTACTTTAACACAATGACACTAAATTTTCAAAAATTCTAAATGAAACAATAGGTGTCTATGACAATAAGTTTATATGTGGGACGGAAGTGGTCATTATGGAAGCAAATCAACCACCCGTTTGTACAACGGCTGGACAAGTGGCGATACTATTATATTAGTTTGTTCGTTAAGATTCCTTTGTGATAATTGGTGTCTATTGATTTCCAGCTGTTTTAAAGCCGTCATTCTCCGACTCTTACTACAAAGATGCAAACATTTAGGCGCTGAGTTTGAATTTATATTATGTGATTCATTAATAACGTGATTAGCGATTTGTGAATCTGATTATTTTAATATATTATGTTTCAACGGTTTGACTGATTGAAAAAGATTGAAATTTGTGTTAAAATACAAAAGAGAAAAAATCGTATTCAAAACCTTATTTTTAAAATATTACTTCTAAATGGTTGTACTTACAATATATGTTGTAAAAAAGCTCGGTCGGGATCTGGGATTATTTTACCAAGTGATATACAACAAACGTTGAGACCAGAGAAAATTGTTGTTTCTTTTCTCATTATTATGTTAGAACTTTAATTTATAATTGTAAGATTTTCATGCCTGTAGCCGCGTAGTAAACATCTTGTTATTCGATGGTGGTGTCTATGGGATCGATTCCTAGGTCTGAAAATAATATTTATAATATTTATACTATAAAATTATCAGAAGTGCATAGACAATATTCATTCAAAAATAATCTGACTATAGCAACATCTCCACACTAACGTACAGAATAAGATTTTCATAGTTACGGCACTGAACTGATTTCGTACTTTAAAGCTTCATAAGGATAATTAATCAGCGCTTACTGTTACATATAATGTAAAATATGAAGAAGGAACGGCTAATACGTAGGAAACATGACAACACCAAAAAAATCGATGGTAAGATAAAGTTTGCGTTAATGGATCGGTCTTAGAAATCTTTTACTCGGGCCTCAGCTTTTTTTTAAATTTACTTCACTTTTCATCGAGTTGCATGTATAATGTTAATTAAAACTTAATTTAAAATCATAAAAAAAAATTTCTTCCTCGTGTTGATTGTTTTTGATCAATGCATCATTTGTGTACTATGAAAACCTTCCGACGCCTATTGTTGTATTGTCAGGCATAAAAAGAACTTATCACCCTTGTTTCTTTTATCAACTCTTGACTCATCATCAGGTGGCGTATCTAACAGGTGCCACAAAGCCCTATTGAGTTCAAATGATCAGAGAACTTGATCTGTAGGTTTCTTTTGTACTGGAGATATGCCTCTCTGATAATAAATCGGTTAATGTAAAAACGGTCAATGAGTCACGCTTTCAAACGGTCGAAGCTATAAATTGTTTAATGCTTAAAATGGAATTGAATAAATTAAATAAGATTCAGGACGTTGAACTTTGAATGACTGGATTACTTTTCAAAGAGTAAGGTTTATAAATTTAAGATAAAAAATAACGCTAAAGCAATTCAGAGGAGAAAAGCTCTCTTAGTCAGGAAAATTATCTGTTAATACTTTAGCTGTGATTGAAAACTGATTATTTTCTTTTTAAGTGATTGTTCAAATGACTTATGATTGCACTTCAAGTCACAATAATTCCGATTTCCGTATGTGATCAGACATCTATCCAGAATTCATGTGTTTATTCATATCATATTAAAATGAAACTACATACGAGCATTTTAAAAGTCTCACAATTAAACATGGTGTAGTTATTTGAGTTCATGGCGTATATTCATCTCTAAGGGTTGGGTATTAATTTATGATCTCTTACTCTACACCAGTGCTCCGCAAACGGTGTGCCTCGGACATCGATTGGTCACCAGACGAAACTTGGTGTGCCGCAGTACATTTTTTACCAGAAAAAAATCTTTTAATTCGTCAACACTATAAAATAAATATTTAGTGAAAATTTATCTGATTAAACATAAAACAATTATTTTTTCGTAAGAATTGTATGTCACAAGTACATAAATAATTTACACACGATCAACAATATATAGCGTAAATTTATAAGAAACAACATTGTACGGAAATAAAGTAAACACTGCAGAAAGAATTTGTTTTTACAAATGCGTTGATATTGCATATTCTGCTGTTTTTTTTTTTTTTATATAAGTATTGACTTGTGGTGTGTCGCAAAATTTTGGAAAAAAGGAATCGTGTGCCGTGGAAGACAAGAGGTTGTCGGAGCATTACTCTACACTACTCTTGGTCTATTCTTAGGTATCAATATGCAAAACTATGAAGAAATACAAAGGAGATGCGAGGGAAATTCTATTTCATCAAAAATAAATATCGGAAAACATATTGTATATATAGACGTCGTTCAATTATGAATCTACTTAGTATTTGACAGCGACTTATTTATCAATTATTATATGATCAAATTTATCCGTAAAGCTTTCTTTTACATTATTGTAATTACTATGGTATAGTTCAAATGTTGTGACCCACGTGACATACCGATGACATATATGCGGCATGACATAGAAAACGTTTGGGTACTGCTGGACAAGGAATAAACTGATGAGTCTTCTCTATACAATAGTAATTTTTCAAAACCATACTCAATTTCAAATTCAAATTTCATAAAGGATATAACGGGTAGAATTAGTATTGGCGAATTAATTGATTTTTTTTCAAATGATTCGTATGAGGAGACCGGGGGGAGGTATTGTTCCTGAATTCGCATGGTGATACATTGTGTTTTATCATAAATATAATGTTTTAGAAAATTTCACCGTCCTTGACGATATGGTATAGGAATAGCCAAATTAACTTTATCATGTGACAGATAAAAACATATTACATAAATGTGATAAACGACGAATATGTTTTTTCATACTAGCTATGTTTTATAAGGATTATATTTTCAGATAAATAAATATTACGTGGTATAAGATTTGTCCAATTTTATTTGCAAATTTAATGATTATTTTTTCATGTTTGAGGTGTTACCTGTCACTCTTTGATGGATAGGCATGATATTTTAATTAATAAAAAAAAATATTTTATGTTTTTACTTTCACTATATATTTTTTGATTTGAACCGGTTTCGTTCGAAAATGACATTGTTTATCCGACAGTTATACGCAATCGATTTCAATCAACGAAAGTTTTTATAAAATCAATGTTTTCTGCACAAATATATCTCGATTGAATTACAATAAATAATGTGAAGATTAATTTGAATTGTTACAATTTTGTACGATTCCACATGTTTTTTCACCAACGACCCGGGTTTCGCCTTTCACCTTCCGGATGCAACAGAATTGTCAGTTCTGTTAAATCCGTGTGATAGAATGCCTGAAGATGCCGAAAGGTGAAACCCGGGTCGTTGGTGAAAAACCATGTGGAATCGCACAAATTTGTAACAATTCAAATTTGATATTGAAATTCCATCAAACACCTTCAGTCGATATCATAAATGTGAAGACTATTTAGAGTAACAATATACAATTCTGTTTTATTTGACCAATTCAAACAATTACTGTATCAAAAGATTTTTTTTATACATAAATTATTATTTCACTTTTACTTTGTAAGATGACTTTGTTAAAAAAAACTGTATGCTATACAACAATAAAAAAAACTCCATGAATGAATTCGCTGGTCCATCATGAATGGATCTATTATCCGGTTAGTTAGCTTTCGGGCTAGAGGAAATTTCGCCGAAAGCTCAGACCGGAAGTTAGCGTAAACCTGATCCCGAATCATGGGGGTCCGTGACAAAAATAAGCGGGTTTCATACCCGTCACAATGCACGTCAGTAAACAGGGTCGGATGTAAGTAATTAATACTTTAAACTGAACACTTACTTTACTGCGATCTTTTGTATCCGGGCATAGCTTGTTTATGATAATAGAGATATTAGGGAGAAAAAATCTTTTACATAATTTTACTGTTGAATGAACGCTATGTAATATTAGGTAGTATCTTTTATATTGTAATATGTTTTCTGTGTGCACAGAATAAGTAGCTTTACATGAATTATGCGGACAACAATTGCGCCTTTACGATTTTCGTGTTTCGCCATTTAACATATGTATGTTAGTTTGTCTAAATTGAATGATAGAACAATTCGCTTGAATAGTTATTAAACTGTTTACTCTTTTATTTATCAAGATTCTGCAAAAATAAAAAAAAAGGATTATATTAAATAAAGTAAAATTTTATTGATATTAATTCTCTCAAAACTACCCACTAGTTGAAATCCCACTTCGAACAGTTTTATAAATTGATTCTTTTATCAGTATGTATATAGATTTCTAAGGGTGCGATTTTCAGATGATAAAATGAAGATGCCCTTCTTAACCCAATAAACTAGGCGTAGTTCCTAGCCCAAAATTGCCTTAAAATGCTTAAAACTACGGTCTTGAAAAAAGACAGATTGAGCAACTTAGTAACCGTAGAAAACTTTTGTTAAGATGTCTTCATTAAAAGTCGATATGCTCAACGTTCCGTGGAAATCGAATTCAATGAAATATCAATACCAAATATGATTAGCTGAAACTTGTTTTTTAGTGAAAAACTCACGACCCGGGCTTCGACTTTCGGCGTCTTCAACATTTTAATACACGGATGCAATATAACTAATCAGTTTTCTGAGATTTGAATGACAAAACATGGGGAAATAAAAATACAATATTTCAAAAATTCTAATTTAATATTTTCAGGTCTCTTAACCGTGCGTTGACTGTAACCGTGGTGAACTAAATAAAATCCGCAAGATGTGTGTTCCGTAATTACCAGGTATTGTGACATTCAATGATTATCAATAATTTATAGTTAGTTATTGATGAGTAAAGAGACATGAATAATGTCGCTTATTAACCTCTCAGTAACTTATTGTATTTGAGTAAATAGAAATTGAAATGTTTAATTTAAACTTAACCTAAATTACGTTTGTTACTGTCACTATTTGTGTATAGTTTTGTACCTCCGCGGTAAATCAAACTGACTTAGAGATTAGAAGGTCACGAGGTCAAGGGTCATAATTCATAAGTAGATTTTTTTTGAAGCACATTCTATGAATCCGGGTCGTGTATGTCAGTGATGGTTTTTTCGTTAGATTAATTGATGTCGAGATATTTTATTATGCTAATGGTTTTATTGGTTGGCGTGATTTTTGTGATTTCCGTTGTTGTATGTTTTCAGATGCAATCATATACCACATCGCGTTCACATTAGTATTGAATTGATGTAGATTTTTACTGGACAAAATTGGAACAAGAGAATTTTTCATGTGAGTATTTTATTACACCGGATCCTTTTTTTACATGATACATTAATTCCAGAAAGTGAGGCGTATAAAAAATCGCGCGAATAACTGACTTTCATATAATTTGATATAAAAACAAAAACGATGGTTTTACATATAAAATTAAATTTCTTCATTGATTTTAAAGAATGAAATGAGAAACAAATACAATGTACACATGCATGATTATATTGAGTTAGAGGAGTTATTCGTTGCTGTCATTATCTTTTGTAAATATGATTGTTCGCGATTTTCTGAATTAACGATTGAATTTTGCTTGAAATCATTTTATTTAGTGCTCTTTTTCCTAGACTCTCGATCTAAATAAATTATTTTATTTATTTATTCTGCCAAAAAATTTTCGGAAAAGATGTTGCGTAACAACGAGTAAATCGCGTAAAATCGAAACTGCACAAAACAATCGCGTAAGAAGTACCTTATATATAGTATATTGAAAGTTTTCCGTACAGAAAATTTATCCCGGATACAATTTCTCCCACCTTTTTCGTCCCGAGAACAATTTATCCATATATTATTACGGATTTATAATTAAGTATATGCTATATCAGTAGCAGGGTGGATAACGTCGTCTTATTTTCATATTTTTTTAAATTTATTTATTTTCTTAGACATGGATGAATATTAACTTTATCTCAATATTATACTCAATACTTTAGCTCTTTCTTATCAACAACCTTATTTACTTTCTACTATAAAGAGAGAGGAAGATTGACTGAATAAGAAAGTCTAGTAGCACAACTTCTGCCAAGCTTTATAAATATATAATATGCTCCAAATATGAATTTGATTCGGTGAAAACATATGTTTAATAATATAAATTATTATTTTCAATTCAAATGGTCTCCAATTTATCCTTGAGAAATTACATCACTAATGGAGAGGTTCATTACTTCGGTCAAGCATGTAGTAAGAAATTATAACAGAGGCTATTCCCTATTTATATAAATACAAATCTCTGGCGAAAATTAGTAATATAGTTTGAACACAGCGTAAAATAAAATATTCTAATATATGATACAAACAAGAAGAAAATTATACATGTTGGTTGCCCTTCACTTATTGTTCAAAGTGCAACGAAGATATGCTTGTAATTTCATTTCACTCGTCGAAGGCCTGTTTTGTCTCGGAGCAATTTAGATACAAACCCTGAACTTAACAATATTAACTAATCATCCTATTCATCTGCCATATTGTATTTTTATCTATGCAACATCTAAATGTTTTGTTTAATTATTTATTATCAGGATGGACTTTAAACTTCCGCAATTCACTGCAATGTATGATTGTTGTTAGGCAATAAAACAATATAACTTGCGGAGTGTATGTCACCTAATTACCTGCTTTTTATAGATTATAGACGTACGCTATAGTTGAAATTATTGTTTATAACATGGTCAAAATATCAATGTTTAAAGTTCTTTTCAATTATAGTATGCGCTATTTCCGCTCCTGACCTCTCCAGTAGTGTATTATGCAGTTCTTGAGAACTGTATCCATTTTCGATCTCTATTTATATAGTAATACTAAGACCAAATCTCCAAGGTTCCTTGACATCTTGGATTTTTCTCAAAAAATTTTTGTATTCTATGTTATATGTCCTTTGAATTCGTGATTAGCTGATTTTCACCGGGTCGATAGAATAGACTAGCATACTTCAATAAAGTACGATAATTTAAATTCAAATTAAATCACAAGTGCTGTTATATTTTCACACTTCGACACTTGATCAACGGTGCTGAACACGGAGTTATGTATAATACAATGATTATTAAAGGTAATACATTTCGACTAAGAAAAATATAGGATTCAACCAAATCCAACATTGGTTCGTAAATAGTTAAATTATTAATAAATTAATTAAAATTTACACGAACAGAAGAACTGGGTTAAAATATCCAAAAATTTAAGAAGATCTCAATAGTTATACTTGATTGAACATTATGTAAATTCAAATGTTGCAATAATAACAATATAGTGCTTAGCTATTATGTCCCTAAGTGTACGTTATTAATATAAGGCCGGTTTCGCTAAACGCAAGTATGATCAACTGATAAGTGAAATCAGTCCTGAGCATAAAATTATAAAATAATGTAAATAGTACTAAACATTGTGTTTTTATTATTTGTATTTAAAGCCGTCCTACTAAGAAATGACAGTTAACACATAAAAAGTGATTTATTTGTTTTAATAGCAAATTTTTATTATGAAAAATAATATGTAATAAATGTTAAAAAGATTTTTGTCTTATATTTTTTCTGTTTAACGTGGACTCCTTTTTATTCAGTGATCAAATATTAGATAACTTTTCTATAATGATTTCTCTGACGATCCTTGAGAAAAACACTTGCCATTCATGCCAAAGCGCAAACGGTGACAATACAGAAAAAATATTTCGTTTAATAAAGAAACTCAATGTTTTTGAATGAACGTTTCTTTTGAATACCATATTTTATTATATTAAATTTCACACTCGAAAGAAACTGAATAATGCCGTTCACTATACCAGTCAAAAAAACTTTCAATCCTTATTATTTAACAGAGCAGATCGTTGTTAGAGCATGAAGAGTTCTGTTAATGGTAATATAATATCATTTAAATAATAATGTTTCTTTTTCGTTAACTCTTTCAGTGATATGTGTGCCTAAGTATTATTTCAAATGAAATGGAGTAGAATAATTTAAAAATGCTATGAATTGCGAGCTATCCTAATACATATGCTATTATATCTAGTTATGTTAGGAATTGTGAAATTGTTTTAAAATGAATCCAGATTAACCCAGCACGATCCTAATTTCTACTTCAACTATTGTAGAAATTGAATTGAATTTATTTCTTATGCACGACGTCATTGCAATGTAAATATACCAACTAATATGAAGAATGTTCCCATTTTAATTTATCACAGATTAGTAACTGCCAGCACTTTTATATGGGGAAACCCGCTGATTTAAGATTTTAGAAAAAAACGTGTCTAAATTTGTTAGCCATTTAATATCGGAAAAACACTTCTTCAACGCGAATGTTAGTGGGAGTGGATTATATCAGAACGTGGGAGATTTTAAATTATTTTAGAAATGATCAAAACATCTTAATGGTTTACTGATTTCAAACGAATTCATAAACATATCTAATTCCTAATTTACAATATTGACTGAAGGTGGTTGATGGAATTTTAATATAAAAATTGAATTGTTGAAACATTGTACAATTCCACATGTTTTATCACTATCGATCCGGGTTTCGCAGACTGGTCAGTTCTGTTGGATCCATGTGATGGAGTGCCTGAAGGTGTCGAAAGGCGAAACCATGATCGATAACGACAAAACACGTGGAATCGTACAACGTTTCAACAATTTAAATTTGATACCTATTTCCCTTTATTGTCACATAGGTTGTTATACACCTGGGCCTCGTATAACACGGTAATATGGTTCCACAAAAACCTCGTGTAATATAAATCCGTGTTATAAAAGGTTTAAAGTTCATACAAAATTAAAGTTTGCGTTCAAAAAAAGACAAAGATAGTTTATATAGATATGTACTTTATTTTTTTTAATAAAAAATATACATTTACATATTAATTGGAAGAAGATTTAATTACATAATAAACCATTCATTCATCATGGCTATCCCTTAGAATTGTATATTTTTTACTCTATTTCGAAATCGGTTGTGAGTTTTCATCACTCTGATATTTTTTTTAGTTTTAGCCTTAAAATCGTTAATAAGCGATTGTCTGCTTTTAGGGTATAAATCTTTACGTATTACCTTATAAGGTTCCAAAATATTTTGTAATTCCCTTTTGAATTTCGAATTCCTTTCCATTATAGGATCATGTACAAACATGTAGCTACTTCGCTGCAACTGCTTTCCGAGTCATTTATTGTGGTAGGTTAATTCATCATTTCATTTTTTTCCCTCTTAAATCGTGTTATATAAAGCGTGTTGTATAAAATATTTAACAATTTATACATCCGTGTTATAAAAACCTTGTTATAGGAGGCCTATGTGTATATGTTAAATCAATCAAAAAGTTATCGAAATTAAATAAAGCAATCAAACGTGTCCTGATATATTAATCCACTACTTGAAACTCAATTGGTATCTCAAGTTATATTTTTTCACAATAAAATTTTAGTGGTAATTAATTTTTACGACTACTTATAATTGTTACAAGTTCAAATCTTTAGTAATGGCCAGGAGTTTTTTTTTTAATTAAAGTTGGAAGGCGTTATTATAAAAATCAATAGTAATAAAACTAATTTCTGATATCAATCTAACTACTAAGTTTTTTTTTTTATTATTATTTCGTTTTATTTAATGAATTGACTAATTCAAGTTTCAATGCTACCGTCTGAATACGCTAAAAGGGGAAACCCATGTTGCTATACGCATAACACGGAATATATTATATAATATTAACAATCAAATTAAATTCCCAGTACTTTATACATTTATTAAATAAAGCATCAGGAAAGTCATTTGTTTTCTAGACAATTCCACCGACGTTCAAACATGTACCACACGAAAAAACTTTTTGATAAAAAAATCAAATGGTGTTATTTGAACGAATTACTGCAATCTTAAGGGTAAATTTAAAATTGATAATACAAATCACAATACTGACATATTTAATAGAGTGGTACTTCGAGATACGAGTTTAATTCGTTCCGTAACCTTGCTCGTATATCAAATTGCTCATATTTCAAATCAATTTTTCCCATTAAAATTAATTGTAATCTGTACCAGCCCCCAAAATACTCTTAATATATATAAATATTTTAAATTTTAGTCACTGCTTTTTTCTTCACTAGTCGCCGGATTAAAAAATACTGTCCAAGGAAGTTTGTTTCTTCCTCCGTTTCTGAATGTTGCGGAAATGAGTTAGGCAAGTGTCATTAAATAGCTCCGATGTATGAATAGTTGCAATTTTTGATAGGTCGTGTGCAGCCGGCCGTTCCTCGTATCTCAAATACTGCTCGTAAATTAGTGCACTCGATTCTCGAAGTACCACTTTACATCGTACAAATCTTTAATATTTTAAGATAGTTGTCTGTTGTTTTTACTTCACTTAATGTGGGGTTTATTGTGTATTTGAAATTAAGTCGACAAACAATTAGTATAAATTTTAATAGCAGTCACTTCTTTGCTTACTTATATCACCGAAAGGGAAATGATTACCTGTCACTCTGACTTGTAGACAATGAGAGTATTATTGTACCTGCTAATCACTTTCTAATTTGCCCAAAGGTATGTGAACCGACGAAAATTAAGTGTCATTGTTTGGAATTCGAGGCACGCACGCAATATACAGAAATGCGTCGTTTTCGAAGATGTTTTGCCTCTCAAAGCTAAATGACTACGCTGAGAATAATTTTGTATATATATTATATTAGAAATCCAAAGAAGCCAAGCAGGCCATTTGCGATGTTTATGGGGACATCGTGAAGCTTCGAAAGTGCTCAAGATGGCTTAAAAAATTTAAAAGTGGTGATAGGAAGTTAACGGACGGACCAAAAAGTGGAAGACCTAAAAAATCGATGATGACTCCCTGAATTCGTTGATACAAGCCGATCCGCGCAAAACAATTGAGGAATTGTCAAATGAACTTCTTCAAAGACAACAGGATACGATCATTTGAAAAGACTAAGATAAGAAAATAGGCAAGGAATTTGAGCCGCACCAACTTTCTCCAACGGCCTTGTATCAACGAATAACCGTCTGTGCTTCTCTATTGTCCAGACACGAAACGGATCCATTTCTCAGAAGAATTATTATAGGGGATGAGAAGTGGGTCCTGTATAGCAATTTGAGAAGAAGAAAATAATAGTTATCGGCAAAGCAGATACCTTTAACTACTGCTCGGCCAACATTGATCCTAAAAAGGGTTCTTCTTGTGTTTGGTGGGATATTAAAGGAATAATTCACTATGGATTATTAAAACCCGGTGAAACCGTTACTGGAGAGGTTTATTGTGCCCAATAAGAACGTTTAAAAGAGCAATTGCTCAAAAAACGATCGGTTTTCACCACGATAATGCAAGACCGCATGCAGCAAAGATCACCCAGGATAAAATCAGAGAGCTGGATTTTGAAATTTTACCACACCCACCATATTCACCTGATATAGCACCATCAGACTACCATTTATTTAGATCACTGAGACATTGACTTAGGGATAAAAAAAATTGTTAATGTAGAGCAAGTGAAAAATGATTTGGATTCATTTTTTAATGATAAACCACCTGATTTTTTCGAAAGAGGTATAAAAAAATTACCCATTTTGTGGGAAGAAATAGTAGAAAATAATGGCAATTATTTAATTGAATTATAGTGTATTGTTTATATTTAAATAAATTTATTATTTAAATGAAAAAAATGGTCATTTCTTTCCGAACTACCTAATATATATGTATGTTTTATATAATAAAAACACATTTTTTTACTACTTATTTCCACAATATATTTTTTGATCAGGACCGGTTTCGCTCATCGCGAGCATTATCAACTGATGCTCGCGATTAGCGAAACCGGTCCTGATCAAAAAATATATTGTGGAAATAAGTACTAAAAAAATGTCTTTATTATTTAAAACATCATGCCTTTCCATCAAGAAGTGACAGTTAACACCTTAAAAATGATATATGTATGTCATATGAAACATGTTTATGATTTCACTCATTAATTAAGATTTCAAACAAAATCTAGTTACACATATCTCTCGATTTACACGGTAGATAGGTTTTTGAGAAAAACATGTAAATCGAAATTGTATATTTCTTAATGTAAAACCGTGTAAATCGAAAAGTACACAAGGAACGCATAACTTCTCCATTTTTCCCATTGCAATATCTCTGATATATGAAATTATGCTCGTACTTGTAGTGCCAGCTGCTACACTCTTTCTAATTGAGCTTTCATTTTTTTCTAATCTAGCAACATCTATTACTCTTTCTCCGTTTTATAAACGATCCAAAAAATATGTTTTGGTTGACATAATGAGGCTTCAAATATTATTCATGATATAAAACACGTAATTAAAAATTATTTAATCGTTTTTTATTTACGAATATGAAGAAATAAAATTTTCAAATTAAACACACAATTTGCGACGCGTTAGCTGACGTCAAGCTCAAGTCAAGGATAAACGCTGAATGGCGAGAGTAGACATACGTACAGTGGAATGCACACAGTTGGATTCGTCTAGAAATGGACTCGCCCAGATGAATACCCCGGCACACGGTCGCACAAAAAAATACAATTGGCGAGAACATTGTTTCTATTGATCATAGCCAGTTATTTTCAACATTTTGTTTAAGCCGTGTAAAAGCGAAAACGTGTAAAACAAGTACCGTGTAAAGCGAGGGATAGGTGTATTTATATCTGGAAATTGGATGGATACAGCGAGTTGAAAAAAGTTGAGCCATTCAGATATGTCTTTAATAAGAGTTTTCGTAATTGTTAATTCTAAGATATTTTCTAATTAAAATAGTAATAAGCCATGTTTTTATAACTTATATTAATGTCTATCGTACAACATGGTATGATATTAACTTACTGACTTATAGCGTCTCAAACATTGAAACGGCTGATTGCAGTGTGTTGATAGATGATAATCAAATATATAAGAGTAGTGTTAACAGACTTGAAACGCTCGTTCACAAGCTTATTATTCTGGTAAAATATATCCATAAATTTGTTTAACACATACTTTACTGCACTATTTTGTGATGTATTTAGTATTCAAATACTGGTTATTTTTTAATGTAAATGTGTTGAATAAGTATATAGTCAACATGACTTTTAAAATGAATGTCATTTCATCAAAGAATTATTCGCGCTTTTCCGTTCAAAGTTCACTAACTGTTTCAATGTTTTATACCGCAAACTTCAATGTTGTATGGTATTGAATCTTTTCATCAACGAAATTGCAAAGCAGAGTTTGCAAATTATCATTAAGGTATGCATGTTATAGTCTGACATCAACTATCGTTTCGTACCGGTAAAACCTGAAAAGATGATACAATAATGAAAATATTCAACGTGTACGTTGTCAAAAAAAGGGTTTTAATTTAAAGTTTTCTCCGTGCGATGTCACTCATTAATTAAATTAAGATAAAATAAATATTGCAATGAATTTCTTTAGCTGAAATCCCAGGCACTTAAAAGTGAAATGTTTAATGAAGAATGCTATCCCCTTTGGCCGATTCGTGGAAGACGGTTCTTCGTAATCTGATACAGCATGACAAAAAGAGAATTGATAATAATGATCTAAACTTATTGCCATAATATTATTTCAAGCGGGGACATTAACCCCTTTCTTTGCGTAGATCAAAGATATAATGTCTTTATTATATGTCTCTCAGGCTGAAAATTAAGTGATTTGGGTATCCGTTTCAGACGCTATGAAAATTATGATGGTTTATAAAACAGGGGCACAAAATTCAATCCACTCTGTTTATGCAATCATATATAAAATATCACTGCATCAGCGTTTGTCCATAATGCTATTTTTCTAAGTATTATTGTAGCTATACTTTCATAATTTGTTTGTCAGAAAAAACGAGTCTTCCTTCACGGATGAATATATTTTTTTAATTAATAACGATTGATATATCGTTGCGTTATTGTGTTTTCTATACTTAAATCTTATTGCAAGTTTAATATAATATTACATAAATCATGTTTGTGATGGTTTGTGTGATATAATATGCATTTGAATAAATAAATTCATAATATCACGTTAATTACATTATTTAATTAGCCGGTTAACTGCCGGCAGGTACATGTATGGCGGTAACCAGCACGCCGCGAATTTTACGACAAAAATAAAACCTTCTAAACATTTCGTTATTGAAAGTGTAATAAAGTTTATTTATAAAACTTACCAAATAAATGAAGAGCGCGCCAGTCGTCACTATGTGTTCAATATATTCGTACATTTTAAATAATTGATTTTCATTAGTAAAAGCCCATTTAAAACGGCGCGTCTTAAGACGTAATTTTTGTATGAGCGGCGCTCCGTTCACAGAAAATTATGCGTCTTAAGACGCTTTTGACAGTTAAAAGGCAGGCAACCGGTTAAACTATCTGATAAAGAGCTTCCTACTAGTGGCTTTTGAGCTCTTGAGGGAAATAAGACGTTGACATTATTTTAATATATTGACCACACATTACCCGAAAACCTCTACTTCGGCAAAATTTTATAAATTAATTGACGCTTACTTTGAACAGCCATTCTATATTTCTTTGAATATTGTACAATGTTTTATTTTATTTTTAGCGGTTTCTGAAAGGCATATCTAATATGAGATAAATTTTATTCATTTTTATCAGTTCGACCCAAAGACGTGATTTGGTGGATCAACAAACATCAATTCGGTTTTCTATGGCATACCCATATAGACGAAAACAAACATCAATGTTGGCCCTTACCTGAAAAAAAAAATCAAACATCAAATGACGTCCCTGATCATTTGACCACGTAAACTTATAGTCATATTTTATAGAAGAGAGTGGGAATTTTCTATCATATCAAATATTTTCAACAATTTTATCTAAGAACTGCAATGTTTGTATTATCGGAATCGAATTTCTCTTAATTTAACTGTTTTTAATACCGAAATACTGGTCTCAAAAGATTTGTGTTTTTATATTATTATTTATTCAATGACTCTGTCCTAAAAAACACTTTGCTTTAGAAGACTTTGTAATGAAAAATAGTATCATACGACAGTAATTTTGTAAAAAAACATTTACTTTCGAAATTGGTTTCATTATCTTGCGTTACACATAGTTCCTAACATTGATTAATATTGGCTCGATATTGGTGCATATGGATACAATATTATATTTAAGAAAATTCAAATTTATATTCAAACAATTTGTCGCTAAAATAAAATAAGTAGCGCACACCAAAAATATTGATTCATACATGATTGTATTGGTCTTATACATTGTTTATTCAATACATTGAAATCGAAGCCGTAAATCACACACACCTCAGGTAAAAAGTAGCTTAGTACACAAAAGATGAGTTATAAAGTTAATAAATATATTTTATTAATGGGGAAGTAATATTAGTATTCATTGTGACGGCTATTGTATAGTTTAGAAAATGATTATGAACGTGCATTTGATATCTTTTGAATAAATTTTGCACAAATTCTTTAAATAAGTACCTGATAGTTTCGATTAGTTATGTTATAATCAGTGCCATTGTAGAAAAATTGTACACTTTTATTTTATTAAGGATTATTTTTTAAATTTGAAGTTTTTTTTATAAAACATTGAATAATAGTCAAGTACTTTATTCTGAATGGTTTATACATATTTACAAATTTCCGTTGATTTCAGCAGTATAAAAATAATTGAAAATGACGGAAAAATAGTAATTAATAATAGTTTGGAAGTCATTTAATTTTGTTTATAAATATTAAAATCCAATCAAGAAAAATCTTGCTTCATTAAAGTGTAATACAATGAATGTTCATACAACTCGCTCTACTTTTGAAATGCGTTCTATAATTGTCTCGAATACAGAATGATTCAGGTGGTATCTGCAGGTATAGAAACCCGTTTTGTATTTATGACAATGGTTTTACAACCCTAGTAAACTTTTAAACGAATTCTGCATTTAAAAGTGTAACCATAACTTTCACATAATTTATCTTTACCTCACAATACTACCACAGTACCACTCAAAAATAATTGGTCAGTGAGTAATAAATAAAAGCCAAATTAGTGTTAACATTAAAGACACTACAATCGCACCAGTATTTAAATAGTAAATAAAATATTAAATACTGTTTATTGGTATAATCCGTACTATTAATGATAAATAAGTGGTGTCTTATTAATTGATTGAATTGGCATTCACTTGGTAGATCTCCATTGATCTCCAGTGAATAGCAATGTATTTTAGTTCTACAAAATTCTTGTAGTGTCTTATTAACATAATTAGTGTCTCATTAACTTACCCATTTATTAATATTTAATTGAATGTAGAAAATATTTTGGATAGATAATGGTATTTCTATTTCATTATTAGAAACTCCTATAAAGCCAAGACGTTAGAGCTCTCTTTGATAGTGAAGTGCTAATATCTATATTTTAGTTTTTAATTATTAATTAATTACATCAAAGTGTTAATTATTTATTTTTTTAAATATTGTTACATCATGTTTATATCTAAGACATGAGCCTGTGTGATATATCGTGTTGATCTAGGACATAGTTTCTCAACCTGTTTACATCCGCGTACCACTAAAGAATTAATGAAATAAAATAATAAATATTTATATAATTGATTTTTATTCAAAACAATTAATTTTGCAACACTGTATGTTGATATAACATTATTTAAGTATATTAAAACAGACAATAATAAAAAATAAAATTTAAAAATCAATAACATACAGCATAAAGTTCGATTGTTTATCGAAATAATTTTAAAGAGTGTTCTACGCGGACCACTCAAAAATCTCCGCGGTTCACCGGTTGAGAAACTAGGACTTAGGTTACAGTTCTTTTTATTTCATGGGATTTTAATTGCAATATTATCTCGATTGTAATCTAACGACCATTTGCGTCGAACTCAATTGTTTTTTGGTTATAAAAATAAAGTTAATAATTAATTATTACAAAACCAAAAGCATGCTAAAAGTTAAGCACATTTTAACGGTTAAAATATAATAAATTACTAACTCAGTGTGGCATATCTTTGCCTCTAATTGACATATTTATTTATAAATCACACTGTCATGCGCCTTACATTTGACGAATATTGAGTCGACAGTTGAAGTAAAGTAATTGAATAAAAGTATTACTTAAGTACAAATACACACACGTAAAAAATCTAAAATATAACGGGCTGAGTTTATTTGCTACCTTTATGGATTGACTGAAAAGCTGCTGTAACTTGCATCTCATAATAAGTGACGTGAGCAAAAAGTTTAAAAAAAATAAGATTTTTTTGGCCACAATGATAAAAATAGGACGGATGAAAGTTTTATAGTCATGAGTGAGAATGATTTTTTTTATTTGAAATTGTAAATAACTTTCGAGTTTGAATACTTCGAAATATAAACCCCCTTTTTCCATAAAGGATTAATTAAATCAATAACAATGCGTCCAAAATTAATAATTAATGTATTCACATATATATGTTTCAACATAAGCAAACATTATGGTGTTATGTTTAAATTTTATACCTGGATTATTATTCCTTCTATTATTAATATTAGGTAAACTATCCCTTCATTATGTACAGTATTAGTAGTACAGTACAATCACACATTTATTACATTTGATAAGCATTCTACGTTTTCTACGGATGGTCCAAACATCTGAAACTGACTTACAACACTAAATCAGAAAAGTTGTTTTTAAATATGCTAGCAATTAAGAAGTGGATATTGAATAATTGTTCTTATAAAAATCATTCAAAGTTTGTGTTTCAAATTAAGTTTCCGATACTATTTATCAAGGTTGTTTGTATGCTTTAAAATGCTAACGCGATTGGAAATGAAAACATTACACTCACTATTTTTTGATTTTAAAGCACACAAATCTACCATTCGCGTATGGAAACGCCGATGCGTGAAGCAGACTATTTATTGCCTGTGGGCATATTCTAATGTAACGTTAAGCTTTTGCTTGCTGAATAAAGATATTATGTTACATTGTTTGTGATAACAGTATGATCCTATACATAAATTTATTTCTGAACATAATATTATACATGTATTTAAGTGTTTTGAAATACTTTTTTATGATTACATATTTCAATTTTGTTCATCCTCTGTGTCTTCGTATATTTAATGATCATTTTTTTTATAATATAGTTGATAACAAAAAAAACCAAGGAATAATGCTATATTTTCACATGCTTCTCGCTCGCTCATTTAATTCAAAGAAAGAGAAAGCTTGTTCCACTACAACTTGTTGATCCAACAACGTTATTATCGAGTCTTAATGAGTAATTTAATTGTTTTTACTTGTATGAATTTAACGCAACCAATGTACAAAATACTAATGACACCAAATGGATTTAATTAAATTTATTTGGACGTAATTCATGTAAATGGTTAATATATAATACTATTGCAGCCGAAGGGTTTCAAACAATCTGTTTCAGTTATAGTGGTGGTGAACAGATTTCACTGAGAAATTATTTAATCAAATCAATCTTTATATTTTTCTTCTTCTTTGATACGAATGCATGAGAATAATGGAATGGAAACGACGACAATGTATATACGGCTGTATACTCAACACTATAAATCGCTTAAAAATCAACTATTTTTTTTAATTATCAAAAAGCGGTAGTCATTATAGGGTTAAACGTTCAAATCAGTATATCAGTGTCCACCAAAATAATGCGCTATACGCTACTAAATGAAATTACCAGCTGCAGAATTGCAAGTTGTAGCGATATTATTTCAAATTGCTTTTGTATTAAATTGCTGTTTCTGCATTCCAGCAGCTTAGTACAATCAAAGAGTCTTTACAAATGTAACCGTTGCACTTATCTTAATACCGCTATTCAAATTAATGATGGCATCTAAATCGATTTTTATTATTAATAATGATACATTTTTTAATTGAACATTTGAAAAATTCTTGCCTTTATCTATGATATTAGTTACTGAAGTGTTTTGACAAGAATTACGATTTAAAATGTTGCCTTATTACCTATTGAATCTTAATTCATCTCATTGTTGGATTTACTCTCAGTTATACAGGCTGTTTTATTTTACATTGAAACGCTGAAAACTTTCAAACAGTTGCCATGGGTGTTTAAGAAAAAAATATGCTTGTTTTGAAAGTAATTGAAAATTTGTCAATAAATGGCATTCAACAATTAATCACTTTTTTGTTAAGGCTGATCATTAAATAATTATAAAATACTGAGAGGAGTCGATAAACCAACGATTACCAAATGATGGTAAATGGCATATTATTTTTATAAACACGAGGGTGCTTTAGCGGTGTTACGGGTTGTAATGAATTTTGTGTATTTTTTAAAATATGAAAATAATACTTGGAATTAACTGTATCTTATACAAAGTTTCACGACAATAATACATACAGTAAGCTATTGACGTCACAGGCAAAGTAATAAAAATATTTAATCGCTATGTGCTATTAATTATAATTTATGATAATTTCTATGGCTAGTCAACGCCAAATAAAGCATAAAACAATGTGCACCGGACACTTTTACGACTGCATCATAATAATGTTCACAAAATATTTTTTTGAGACTTCTTTCCTTGTGGGCATATATTGTATATATTATCTATGACTTTATCTAATTAACTTTGTAATAGGCATGCTCTCTTTTAATAGTTTTAAAGCTCGAAGTAAAAGTATCTCGTCATATAATTCTTTCGACTTAAACGATGCCAAAATGAGAATTCTGCCAGACTTGGTAAAATTAAATTATTTCAACCGGATAATTTTTGCAGAAGTCATGGACGTTTTCAACTGTTTGTTCCTTGAAGTGTAGGATCAATCTGCTAATGGGGATGCCAATGGTAAGTGCAAAAACCATTATTAATAGTACTGCATCGGATGCCGATATATTCCACGTGGAAGACAGCGAGTTCAGACGAATACTGTATTGTAAAGTAGTTTTGTTTATGCTTGCTTGGGTGACTTCCTAGTTATTTCCAATATTACATTCTATGAATTTTTTACACTTTGCAAAAGCAATAAACTTGAAACGTATATGTACCAAATGAATAAATAATTATTTAAATTAAAGGCATTGAAGAAATATATAATACGTGTTGTTTAATTATAACGGGGTTGAATATTGCCTGTATACTAACTTGTTTACTGTTAAAACGATATCTTAAGTACCCAACCTTTGTAAACAACCTTTACTTATAATGACAGATTTCAAGTATATGAGCATCCGTTTTCAATATTTTGAGACAGCTTTCTGAGAAACTAGTGGGAAAAAATCCGGCATTTTGAAGATAAGAAAAAAGACGCGGCAAGTTTGTCAGTAGGCGGTGTTTATCAAAGTGGTCGTGCTGTTTGGGGATTTAAGTTAACGTTTAAGAATCGAAGGTCACGTCAACGAGGTATTCTAACACAGTTAACTAACTACCTGACGATTGTATACTTTGAGCGTTAAGTTATGGTGCTAAGAGTATGGGAGAATTGGATAGTTGTATTCATAAAATTGTGACGACACTTTTGACGAAGAAAGTGTCAGTTAAACACTGCAGTAAAGATTTAAAAATTTTATTCAACCAACACAAAATGTTGACAAAAATATAACATATCGACAGCATTAAGATAAATTATATAAAAATGCAAATTTACGTTATCTTTTATTTACGTCTTGTCACTGCTGTACACGTTTTGTATACCTGTATTTAACGAGCATGTAAGGCCCTCTATGAGTATTGCAGAGAAGTAATATATTACACGGTCATTGGTGGAAGTTTTCAATTCATATGCATTCTTACCACATTTGGAATAAATGATATCTGTTGATAATTTACAGTGACTGATAATGTAATTATTTTTTTTCCTAGAGATTGTGATGAATTGAAAGTGTCATAGAATTGATATTGACTGAAGGTGCTTGATGGAATTTCAATAACTAATTTGATATGTTAATATATTCAGTTTTTAGTTATATCATTTTTTTAGTTTTATTGCTAGCAGGAAATACGCTAGGTCGTTAAAACAGGAGAGAAGATGTATTGTGTATCTGTTCTGCACAGATATACATAAATAAGCAAATGTACATTTTAAACATAGTTCCGACGATGGCGTGAGCCGAAATAGCTTTCAAATATACCTTAGAAAAAAAAAATTATAGAACAAAAATACATTGCTATTTATTCACCGTGTTATAATGGAGTTCTACCAAGTAAATGCCAATTCAATTAATTAATATATTCATATCATTACTGTAATGGCAAACGCTTATATCTGCTGTTTTGATACTTTTTTTAGTTTTCTTCAATACTAGCGGTTGCAGTTGTACATTCTTTAATGAGGAAGAAAATTAGACATACACTTTTGTTCGGCACAAAGTTATGTTAATGATATCATCTCTTGTCATCAGCTTTGGTTTTGCTCTCCTGGACAATTACGTTAACAGCAGTTATAACCGTTTGCCATCTCAGTACTGATATATAGGTAAAAAATCAAAAATAATAAAATGATTTACGAAAACCGTAAATTTCGTTGAAATTTACTCAACAAATTTTGGTTCTTCTATTTAACCGTACATACATTTATATTAAATACATTTTCAATGATTAAGTATTTTTATTGTCACTATAAAATGTTATTCGTTTCATCGTTAAATGTAAGATAAATTAACGATGTAATACTCAGCAGTCAGATGGTTAAATTATAGAGTGGGATATTACCTATTAAGTAATCAAAGAGAAGAGAACTTTTCTTAAAAAAAGATCATGAATATTTAAAATATAATCAATACGGATTAATGTTTAAAATAATAGTTTGAATTACGTGCATATATCGATATTTTGGTCGATAGGTTCTATTGAGATCGACCCCGGTAACTCGCCCTCGACAGTCCTCTACGGAGGCGTATGTACGTAATACTAGAATGTATATTGAGCTTGATTATTTCCTGTGACCTCAAGACCCATAAAAAATAACTCTTTATTAAGATTACTTTTAATTCGTTGTTGCCTTATAAGTATTGAACATATGCATTGTACATACAATTTCTGTAATACGTAGGAGTTAAAACCGGAATGCTATATTAATCTTTATAATTCCAGTGCGGCAAACATTTTCAAGATATGCAATACTTAATTGATAAGCAATTTTTCAATTCGCTATGCAGTTGCTACTGCATATCGACATTTTATACCAAAATAGAATAAAATTGAATTGCTGAAACTTTGAACTTTGATATCACATGTTTTGTAACTAACTAACAATCCGGGTTTCTCTGATTGTATTATTTTGGACTTCTATAACAAGGATGCGACAGAACTCTCATATAATAAATAACTAGCATCGGTTTTATATCCACAAGAGGAGTTAATTACAAACAGGGCTGTGGAATCGTTAAAAAACACGACACGAAGTTTTTTTTAGCATTCCTATTTCATCATCATCATCATCAGCCGGGGTCGATCCACTGCTGGATGAAGGCCTCCCCCTGTTTTTTTTTTATATAAAATCCCCCGGTTATAACACCGTGACTTCACAACTCCGATTCCGACCAAAACACTACGATTTAACAGCCCTGGTTACAAAGGAAACCCACAGAACCTAATACTAAAAATAGCTGAAAAAGTATGAAAAAAATAAAACTCAATAAGCCATCAGGAAAAATTGAATTATTTATCAAATCGTATACAATATATTTATTTGAAATTTCAATATTTTTAGCGTTAATCCGTTCCGAGCTTAGTCACGTGAAGACTATTTCAACAACGATTATTAAAAGAAGTATACATACAGTAAAGTCGGTATGGAAGAAGCGGTTTCAGAATTAATCGAGCATTATGCTAACGTAAAAAAATAATTTGTAGGTGACAGTTTTGACATTTTTATGTTATATTAATGAATATCATCTATTGATACATTCCAAGAAACCGTCCTAACGGTTTAAACGATAGCAGTTAATGGTTAGCAAGTTGGCAGGTTGACAACAAATACAGTAAAACCCTCTTATACACTAAAGTAGGGACTTTGTAATTTGAAGTAGTGTAATTGGGGGAGTGACTCTCATAAAAATTAGCGATTTGGTTATTTCCACGAAAAATGCAAAACTAAGATTATTTGTACGCTGCAAGAAAAAAATATATGGACGAAATATTTAGTTACTAGGAGATAAAACGCATAGCACTCAAAAAATTTAGCACACAGCAGTCACTCGGCTGTGCGTGTATAGATTGGGACGTGTTGAATACACAGACGATAGTCAAGATTTTACTGTATGCATCGCACAGACGGCCGTCTGGCTGTATATTTGCAGCCAAACGATAGTGCAATTGGTGAATTTGCGGCGAATATTTCAAGTCAGCGCGTAATTCGGAGTAGTGTAATTTGGGCTTCCACTGTACATAGTATAATAATAAATGCTTATTTTGTAATATTTATTTGAAATAAAGTTTACCAACTGTCCCTTTGCCATCTTAAAGTCATTGAATCTAATATAATTATTCTCCTTGCAATCATTGGATAGATTTATGTAACGATTATTTTTAACGTATATGCCCAATGGAGATTTTTATTGATATGCATTTATGCTAGCAATAAGTAATCAAATCGAATATACATCAAGAAACATAATCAACAATTATATTAAGCATCTATTGAAAATCTTTAAAACTGGTATCAAATAAACAAAACCAGTATTTCATGTGAAAAAACCGTTCGCCAGTATAATTTTCTCATAAATTATGGTAGCCAAATTTATTCTTGCATAATTATTTTATGAAATTTTCGTTAATACACGCATGTATAATAATATACTCATGTAACGTAAAACTATTTTACTAATCTGATCATCGAAAAACATAGCAAAACCAGTATAATCAATTTAATTCAAAACGATTTCACGTGGGAACGGGAGATTTGGGTGTTTTAAAACGAAAAATGATGTATTAATCAAAATTGGAATCTATATTATTTCAAATTAATGTGTAGTAACTAGGTGTGACACGCTTGTTTGTGGAACATTTATATATTAGGTAAAACGGAAAGAAATGACCGCAACATTTTTTTTTCCCAAAACAAATTTACAGATAAAATATGAACTCAGGTGATTTTTCACCTGTTCAAGGTGAGAAAATTGTTTATCATGAAGTGATTGTTATAATCCGATGGTGGTATATGAGGTAAATACGGAAGGTGTGGTGGAAGTTCCAAAATTCCTAGTTCCCTCATTTATCACTTTTAAGGTGTTAACTGTCACTTCTTGATGGAACGACATGTTCAATTATCAACTGATGATCAGTTGATAATGTTCGCGATGAGCGAAACCGGTCCTGATCAAAAAATATATTGTGGAAATAAGTACTAAAAAAATGTGTTTTTATTATTTAAAATATCCCTCATTTATTTTTTGAGTGATTTTTGCTGCATGATGCCTTGCATTATAATCGTACCGTTTAGTAACATCTAGTAAATCACCAAGTTCAATAAGAAAGTTGTCAAATTTAATTTATATTAGAACTAAGCATCCAAAAAATTGCCAACGAATTCATCGAAATTATGAGAAACGGTGCGCTTAAAACCATCGTTTTAAAGCGCACTGTCGTCGCAAGGCATGCTAATTATCCAATCGCGAGTGACGGTGCTAATGTTTAAAGTCGGCTAATATGTAGTTATGCAAATCTGTTATCCAGTTTTCGTGCGTTGACTTACATGCTATATCAAAATAAATGTCTGAATTTTTAATAAATTGATTTCTCAATGTTACATAATCGGCATCGAGAAGAATTATTGATTTTAAAACAACAGATTGCCACTATTTTTTTTATGGCCAGAACAGACGATTTGATTTTCATATACAAACAAAAGTTATCCATCGATTATAACAGAATATTATTGGAAATTATCCCCTTTATATAGGTTTTCGGGGTTTGTTTTTATCACGTCAATCGCGGTGATCAAACTGGTACTATAAGGTGAAATAACCCGTTCCCTACTGAGTCACACTAGGATCATAGAAAATCGCACTATTTTTTTACATATACATTTAATTTTAATTTTACAAATATTATCTTGTAAGCAATATGTTGATACTATTGTTTTCTTTTTAATTTCTGAACATCACTATATAATACACCGCTATTTGCTGAGATGTTAGCTGTCAGTAGGTTAAGACTTATATGAAAATCAATTTCAAATAGCAAATAGTTATATCGTACTAGCGAGTACCCGGCATGCGTTGCATAGCCAGTTAAGAAAGTGTTTGTGTTTTAATTCTGTTCACTGTTCACTGAAGTGCTTTTGGATACACAATATATTTGTTTTTCCGCCTGTTACGTACATGAACAAATCAGACGTTTTTAAGACGTGTGAGCAGGCCACATAAAGCTGTCAATGTGAGACGCATATCAACATAGTCCAGTGTATCGGCGATAAGGGAAGCCGGTCCTGATCTAGTGATTGAAATAATTTCAAAATTTTCGCTGGCATGTTCACAATAACTCACTTTCATCTCAGTCGGATGAATGGTGTAGAAACTCATACAGAACATACATACAATCAAACAATATTTTTTATAGACAGATAACTGAGTAATTATGCTACAGTCATCCTTCTACGCATTTTTAGTGACTGAGTATTTTTTTATTCTCAACATCAAAAGTAATTCTTTTCCTCGTTAAATGTAAGATTAATGAGCGATGAAATATTTACAAGGTGTTTCCCATACAAAATAATGATAATAATTATTCACGCGTGCTGTAGTTTTATTGCGTTTTTGCTTGTAAATATTCAGCAACTAAAATTATTGTTTTGGCCATTGTGTTGCTAAAAACAATGACTACACTTGCTTTGCATTCTTTTCATATTTAATATCCATGGTAATTATTATTGTATCTTAATTATGTTGTAAAAATTAATTGGAGTGCTTGTTGGGCTAGAGGTATGCTGTAATTATATTTTTGAAGGTTTGCGTAACATCTTTTTATCGTTATGAATGTTATATTGTTCGATAACACTTGAGGCAAAATTCTGACTTTATTGAAAGTGGCATCAGAACAATAAATTATAATATTAAAAATGAGAGTATTAGCACACAAAAACGCAACTTCGTACAGCTTCTCATAAATTTTATATGTGGTGCAACATTCGAAAACAATTTCATATTAAATCAAACTTAGGTGTTTGACGGTATTTCAATATAAAATTTGAATTGTTGAACTTTTTTACATATCTAAATACATGCTATATCAAAAACGAGCCGCGTTTCTCCTTACGACATATTCGGACATCCTATGACGCGGATACAACACAACTGGACTATTCAGCATGCATTATAGAGCTCGCTAGTCAAGTCTATTGCATCTGTGTAATATATTACAATGCTTAAAGATAACGAAAGGTGAAAACCATGCCAAGACATATGTAAAAATACAAAGTTTCAACAGTTTAGCCTCTTTCATCAAAATCATTTATGAAACGATAAATAATGGGTTTGTAAGGCACATTATTTTTAGTTATAATTTCACGTAATTTTCATTTCCATAATAAATTTGCCTCATCTATATATACTTCACGATATGGACCATACATGAAATGTAAAAATTCATGTTTATCAAAATGGCGACCAAACAAAAGAGTAACACTTCCCAGTTAATTAATAAATATTCGCAATTAAAGATTTAAAATTCCCTTTTATTAATATGTTGCTACTGATTGGCTCATCACTGAAGGATGGCTGACGACAGTTTCTGTTATGTCAAAAATGCCACACATTCGAATTTCCTACATCTGGCCAATCTATAATATATCAAAGAGAATAATGTATATAAACATGCACGAATAGCTAAACATTAAGAAGAAAAAAAAAACAAAGAATAGCGATACCTCAAATGATCAAGCAAATTTATTGTCTGTTTATTACTAACAAAGTTCATTATCTGATTTGTGACTGAATATATTAAAATACATAAATTGGATAGATTTGAGATTTAGCATACAACACGTGGGCGGTGTATAACAGCTAAAACTTTATTTAAAACAGTTAATGACTATCCTTTTAAGGAACACGGAACCGTTGAAGTCACGGTCAATAGTTTTATTATAATATAATTCTTATAATCAGTCGATTTATCAATTTTGCATCTTAACCAGTACTGCGTCACAATATTATGATCGAGTATGTTATAATATATTGCTTGTCAAAAAGATATGGACGTATAAATTTTAAGTGTCGACATATTTTATGGTATCTTTATATAATTCGGATTATAGTAATACATCTTTACAGATATTAAAAATATACAATTAGCAGACCTGGGTATATTATTATAGACATGAAACGTAGCAATCTTAATAGTACACATTTTACAGCTTACCGTAAAGTTATTGTATGTAAAATATTATTAAAAACTTCATGGAGTTTTGTCAACATGAATAAAATTCATGTCCTCATACAATGAAGCATCAACAATGTCATAGAGTGGTATATATGAATTTGGCATTTACTTGCCAAAGCTCCATTAAAACGAGTTAAAAATAAAAAAGGATTTGTTTTGTTTGTAAGGGCTGTAAGAGTCGTCAAAAAAATAAAAATTTACTAACAACACGACTTCGACTAAAAAAAATAATTTTTGTAAGGTTTTTTCTATCTTTTCTATTTATGTGCATTGAATTAAAGTTCTTCTACAAAATCTTCTAATCGAAGAAGTAGTAGAAAGATACGCTTGTTTTCAATGACTCCGGCTTATTGTAAATGTACATTTAATATAAACAATTACAAAAAAAAGTACGCCACATTATGATTTTTTAAAATAATTATACTACCTTTCCACCAAGAAGCATCAGTCAACACTGCAAGTGATATACACTTACTTATATAAATAAACAATATCACTGACTTTGATAACATTTCTTGGTCTTATATCTCTGTCAATTTATTTCGCTTGTCGGGATACGTTGATACACAGCATTTGAAATTTATTTTTAATTCCTTTTGATGCCTACTCGTTTTAATGTAGATTCTTATACAAACCGCATTAAAATAAGCAAATCGTCGCAATGCTGAGCAAATCACATATAATAATGGAAAGAATTTTAAATATCGATAATACCAAATATGGAAGTTGCACGATAAACTGTTTATTTATTTTTAATGCGTGTTGAATTAGCATAAATATATAATATTCTTGCACGGTAAATAATTCCGATCAAATTTCCAATGGGAAGTTCAAATGTGAATTATTCTTATAGAACAATGGAATTTTAATATTACACCATAAAGCAAATATGGTTAGAACCAAAGACAACGGATAGAGCTTTTGTTACGTAGGAAATCGACATTCATTTATACACATTTATATATGTAATAAAACCATATTCAACAAAGAAAAATCACTTTCAAATTTGAATTGTTATAACTTTGTACGATTCCACATGTTTTGCTCACTAACGACTCTGGTTTCGCCTTTCGGAATCTTCAAGCATTCTATCACACGGATGCAACAGAACTGACTTACAATAAACAGTTAGCATCGTCTATTACATAGATCGGTGCGATCTTGTTAATGAGAAAATTGTTGTAAAACAAGAATGACTTTCAAGAATGACTCATTAACAAGATCATTAATGAAAGTTATCACAGGCAATTGTGTTAATTATTAGATTAATATAATTAAATTTGTTTTAGGTGCCATTTAGTGCTCGCCTTGGGGACTGTGTTTTCTTGTAATTAATACCTTTGGTATATAGACGATGCTAACTGTTTATTGTACGTCAATCTGTTGTATCCGTGTGATAGAATGCATGAAGATGCCGAAAGGCGAAACCCAGGTCGATAGTGACAAAACATGTGGAATCGTACAAAGTTGTAACAATTCAAATTTGTGATATTGAAATACCAATAAGCACCTTCAGCCGAAATCATAAAAAAATCAATTTATTTATTTTAATTTATCATTTGCTTGTTAGAACACAATTATGAGGTAAAAATATTAAATTATTTACCTTTATGAAATTTTAGTTATGATTGCTGATATTATACCCTTTCTTTTACCTGGTGTTCCTTTAGAGTAGATGTATAATTTTATTGTGCAATAACCATACAAATGACTTGTATTATAGATCGATATTTTAATTCTCGTGTTACAACGCGGACTTCCATATTGTCAGGAAATGGTGTCACGTTTTATGCAATCGATTTTTTATTATATCTCTAATACTTTTCGACGACCTTGCTATTTAAATAACGCATACAAACTATTACAAAAAAGTAGCAGAATAAAAATCGCGTGTAGGCGTGTGATCTTTTATGTCTATTTACATTCTAGTACAGAGTCGTAATTGTAGAAACTAGCATTTTTTATTTGTTGGAATCAAGAAGGGAAATTTACATAATCCACCAATTCGTTTTTTATGTAATATTTGATAATAGCTCAGTCTAAGTTCGATTGAAAAAAATGACAAAAGTCATTCAAACAAGATTAGTTTCTAATGCGCTAAATATTATAAAATAATATTAATCCGTTAAGATTTCTTCTCAAAGAAAATACCGTTCAATAACTTGTATTATATGTGTATTAAAAAAACCTTGCCATGGTCTATTCTAACCTAACGATTAGAACTCATGGACGAATTTTAACTAGATTTGTTAATTATCATGGCACAATTACTTTATTACAAATTTTGATTATTATATCTCCTGTGCCCAACTCAAACCAAACATTTTACCGATTTATTTAAGCGTTACATTTTTAACATGGTTGTGATATTGAAAAATAAAACTGTGTACACACCTTATGAAAGATCATTTTTTAACAACTCTTCCATTAAACATGAGAGAAATTGTGGAAGAAATAGAAAAAAAAAGATTTTAATCAACAAACATTTATTTGGCAAATTAAAAAATCCATACTATCGCCTATTATTTTCTCGTGCGATCTAATTTTATGATCGAAAACTTAGAGTAATATAAAATATTTTTTGTAATATTAAAATGTATTATTAGTAAATCTATATTTAGACCATGCTTACAGATAAAACGAAGACTATTGTATTGACTATCAATAGACTATACCTCTAACTATGGTTAAACATATACTGATAACTCAATCGCTCCCGCTACATCAGCATCAGATAGATGGGCGAGAATTTCAATTACTATCACAAGTCATACTTCGGTCGAAAATCACTATGTCAACAATTATATTGACCATTCAGCCAAGTGCCCGAAAAATAAAACACATTTTGTAGCTCCAAGTCTTTGATAAAATTATAATATGCCTTGATGCAGGCCTGTTCAAAAAAGACTATGATTTTGATATTGTATATTGGCCACTTGTATGTTTGGAAACGTGTAGATAACAATTTGTTACACAAGTGTAATATGATTCTGATGACATTATAGTATTTTTAAGAATGACGGATAGTTGATTTTGCGTAGGGTTTCACACGAACCGATTTACCTACGATGTGCAATTTCGAATATTGAAAAATGTGTGCAATTTCTTGAATGGATTTACATGTACATGAAAAAATTGATGCCAATACGCTGTCTTCTTTTGATTATGTAACTTAGTATAAATATAAAAATCAGTCAGTATGAAAAAATCTTGTCCCATATTACTTATGATACTAAAGTGTCTTATACGCAGTCAATATATGCCATTGTGATGAAAACAATTTTATTGTTATATTCTATTTATTACATGGAATAATTATTGGTTTTTCTACTTGCTGAAATTTGATACAATATCATAATACTTATAACACAAAAGTGCTCAAATTATCAATTTAAAAACGTCTCATATTCATTGACCTGAATTATTGCCCTTGATTTAATAGCGTTTGTTTTTATTGTTTATTTCCTCGAATATTTTCAAGAGTTCCTCAAGTACCCTACTTTTCAAGTGTTTAATGTTTAAGCTCGTTAAATGATTTAACGATCATCCTCTACAACTTTCGTAGATAAAACAACAAAATTTGAACAGTTGACAAAGACACTGGGTATTAAGTCAAACGGCGCTACTGTTTATTACTTGTTGATCAGTTTAATGCTCGTGTTTTATGTAACAACTAACTTTTAGATTTTTTTAAAATTTGAAGCAGATAAATGATTTTAAGATTCATTAAAAAGTCACAAACATACAACAGAATTAATCGCTATGTAGAAGTAGTTATTAAAATTTTCTTTCATTTATATATTAACTTGTTTTATTAGTAAAATATTTGTTATTATGATAATGAAATCATTGATTCGTTTCTGGTGAACACATTATGTATCGTTAAAATCTGACAAAAGACAGAAGATATTATCGATGAAAACTCTATCGAAGAGAAATTTATCAATGATATTGTTAAAGATGCTTCTACTACATTAAAATGCAATTTCTAGTGAAATTTTTTATACCATTTGCTCCCAACTTTTTCGAGCTGCGACCCCTTTTTATAAAAGTCACGTGATCCGTGGCCCCCATGATATTAAAAAACTATTTATAATAAGTTGGCAATCCCTTAAAAAACCCGTCGCGACCTCCAGGTTGAGAACCAGGGTTTTTGACAAAAGAGTCTAAACCAGTGGTTCTCACATGAAATTTCACTGTGGCCGCATTATAAACATCAGCTGTCCTATGGAAATGTCTCGTGACCGCACCAAATGTGATAAGAATAGTTTCGATAATTATTTTTTATATAGTGCATTACACTGAATGATCTTTCACAATATACAGTTGTAGGTAAAATCGACAAAATTAATAAAGCAATTGTTGTTAATTCGTTATATTGTCTTGATTCATGGTCAACGTATAACTTCGATAAAATTAATATGGCAATTGTTGTTCATTCTTTATATTGACTTGATTCATGGTCAACGTATAACTTCGACCAATTTTTTTTAACAGTTTTATTATTAAAAGGGTCCTTTACTTAATCTCGACTAAATGCTGGATAAGTCAGTCAATTTACTATAAAACTGTTGGTGGCCGCACATGAGAGCCACTGTTCTAAGCGTACGCTTATTTTACAGTATACTACGAGCTATAACTGATAAAATTCAAATGCAGGGTTTAGCTCAAATAGACAGTTGGCAAACAATTCCTATCGTTTATTTTAGAAAAACAGTACTGTTTATGGATTAATGATCATAAATTTAAATCTCAAAATAAAACACATGCATCACACGCATTTTCGCTTACAATAAAATACATTTTTACAATCTGATTCAAATATTGCAAATGATTAGAAAAGTTAAATATCACTAGCCAAGATTTGGAATTATTTTTGGACAAATAATAAAGGTCGTCATTTAAAACCTTTGGAGTTGAAGCGGTTCAAGCGTTTGATCTTATAAGATTGAATATTTTCCATTTTGGCGTACATCCGACATCCTTACGAATTTTCCCGTGGCATATCAAGATACCACCGGGAAAGGAAAACGTCAAAAAGTAGCAAGAACCCTTCGGCATTCCACGGTTTCCTCAGGAAATTGTGTGAGCATATTCAGAACCGCCCGAATAAATTTATATTTCAGGTATGTTAGATAATATTATTATATATCTACGGTAAAATTGTTTACTCTTCATCTAAATCTTTCATGTATGTATCAGCGAAGTATGATCAGTAAATATTTTAAATTCGCTGCCTTACAGCGAACTTCTTAATAGAATAGTAAAAATTTCACAGAGGTTTTCAACATTTCGAGACAAAGGCGAATTATAAATAAATAATTTTATTTTGTGAAAATTCCATTCAGATCGAACTTGCTTAATATTAAAGAAACCATATGATAATTTAATTTATTATTATTATTCTTCGATAAAGTAGAAATTTATATTGTACTGCAATGTTGCATTGAATATCTATATGAGGTATTTGCCCACTTTAATATAGTATAATAAAATTCTTCGGCAGAACTACACAATAACACATATTATACTGTTTCATTTTAAAGCAGACTCGAAGAATAAAATTTAGATTCACTATAATATGTTCTACACATATAAAGATTTCAACGATAAAATCACCTGACGTGTTTTTAAAATTTCTTTCCAAATCAGCGTTGTCTGTTGGAAATTGTTTCATGGGTTAAATAAAATATTTTTATTTTTATTTTGGCTTTCTTGATGATAAGTATCAAGTTATGATATCGAAAGGTGCTTGATGGAATTTCAATATCAAATTTGAATGATTACACATATTTTGTCACTGACGATCTGGGTTTCGCCTTTCGGCATCTTCATGCATTCTATCACACGGATGCAACAGAAGTGACGTACAATAAACAATACAATAAATAGTGACAAAACATGGGGAATCGTACAAAATTGTAGCAATTCAAATTTGATTAATGTCAAATTTAAAAATATTTTTTCTTGTTTTTTATATATCAACTGGTAGTTTATTGATGCGCCAATTGATTGTCATTGTCCAACCTGTTGCGAAACTTAATTTTTACTAATTTTACCGACGAAAAACGAAATATATTTTTTTATGTAATAAGAAATGTTTTATAGAATAAACAAAGAAGACTAAAAATACTTCAACTAAGGCGTTTGAAAATCTACAGGACGTGAGATAAACATAAATGGTATAAATTGAGATAGATCTTAGATGTTATTGGGATATAAGACAGTGAAAACGCGCTCAAAATACTCTGAAACTGTTCCATCATTTATAGATGACGATGAATGATTTTTAATGCAACAGTTTGTTTAAATTTAATCTTCTTCGGTTTAGTGAAGTGAGTAGCGTGTACAAAGAAGGCAATGGAGCGAGTAATGGGGAAATAAAAAGTCTATTGGTTATCCGGGAATAAAGATAAGGGTTAATGGTTGTTTTGTACTCCTTTTAGGTGCACTATCAAACGCTGGTCGTTAACCGGTTATAAAATGAGACGTGTTTATACCGGTTATGTAATAAAAAATCAATAGGATTTTTTTTATCACACATGCATTATTTAGTAGCATACTTGTAAGTGTTGTGTTGTTATTGTATGCTATACGATATGTAACTGTACAAAGGGTTTTTGACCCTTTCTAATAAGACAGGTTTCCACGTTCTCTGTTCGTCACAGTAATATTCTTTGTCATATCAAGAAATCAGAGAAGACTCAGTTCAGTTTATAAACATTTTATGGGCGGATTTATAAGTATATCTCCATTGTTGGTAACTTTACGTTAAGTACAAAGGACAAGTCAATGATTATTAGAACGTTATTATTTGATTAACAGATTGCTTCGCACATGTTTTTCAAAAATAAGGTGTTTATTAATTATACTACAAGTATACATTTTATAAATTAAAATGATTTGTGGTTTATCTCAACACTGTTGACAATTATAAAAATTATGTCCATATAGAGATCAAAACCATTATTGTTGAAAAAACATTAATTCAGAATTGAACATTTTTGTCTTTTACTTTCTTGAACAATGGCCATTTTGGAATTTGACTGGATGAGCAAAGTTTTGTAACAATTAAACTGATGCGTTCCACACAGTCTTTTTTATAGAATTTTTAAGTATTAAGTATATATAGTTATTCAAAAAGTCGAGCATGTTGTCGAATGGAAAACATTGTTGGCTACGGTTTTTGTCATTTCGGAAACTAGTCTCAGTACGTATGATTACTTAGTATTACAGTTAACAAACAAAGTGCCAGATATCTTAAATGTTTTTATTCATTTGAGATAAATACAATTGGGAACATTTTTTATAAGTCACCAAAATCAACTGGGAGTAGAAATATCACAAAACACTCAATTCCAAGATCTCAAATATACAATGAAATATTTTAAAAAAATGTCTAGACTTTGCTTTGCTGATCTTGGACTTGAACCCAAGCCCATCAGCACGCTAATGCAGTCTGTAATGACTAAAGTTCAATCTCACCCATTTGACCAAAAACGTCAGTTCTACCTATATCTATATCATTTCTTAATATTATCTATTTAACCGGATTGAGCAATTGAGGAACAAGCAGTTCCCGTTGAGACACGTATGTTGAAATACCTTAACTAGTAGTTCATTCGATATACATCCGGAGTAGATATGATAAAAAAATATCTATATATATTGGTCTAGATTTATCTGTATGGCTGTAGCGCACAGCACAACACTGCGCTTGTCCACGATGCGATAAAGTGTGTACGTTTTTTATTGAACTATCGAGATGTCAAAATAAATTCAAACTAGATTTTTTGGGGCTTACACAGCATTCTGTCACACTTCGGTTGAACTAAAGTGGTGGGTTGAATATTTAAATGGATATTTATTTGAAAACATGGAAAATGTATTAAAATGCGTTAATTTATTTAATTAAAAAAGAAAAGTTATATTAGATAAGTAACTTAATTAATTTCCACCTCTTGCCAACGACCATACCACGTTGAAAGCACCGGTTCTCGTCCGATCACCGAAGTTAAGCAACATTGGGCGCGGATAGTACTTGGATGGGTGACCGCTTGGGAACACCGCGTGCCGTTGGCTTTTTTTTACATGTCGATTATTTTTGTTACTTTTTGGCAAAGGATTTAGATAATCCATCTTTTAATATAAACATAAAGCCATATGTTTGAATAGAGTTATAAAAAATAATATAAAAAAAATAAATAAAGAGTTATAAAAAACTGATACATCATCGTCTTAAATAGTCGAATAATGTAAGTATTATATATAGTAGGAAATGTTTTAATAAACCTCCGTTCCGATTGATAACATTTGTATAGGTCTACAAAAAATGAAGGTCTAAAGGAACTACTCCATGGGAATCTCAAGATATGATACTGTTGACAGTAAAGATTTTTGTATACCTGAAGATGATTATCAAAGCAACGAAAGACGAGTCACAACTCGAAAAACTTACTGAAACAACTTACACACAGTTGCAACGGACTTTGAAGGATCATTCAAACATAAATCACTTTTATGATATCGACTGAATGTGCTTGATGAAATTTCAATATCAAATTTGAATTCTTGAAACTTTGTACTTTTCCACATGTTTTGTCACTAACAATCCGCGTTTCACCTTTTGGAATGTGAGTCCTATTGCATCCGAGTGATAGAATGCCTGAAGAGTGATGAACATTACAAACATATAAATAAATAAAAGCGTGTATTTAAGATCTGTTGCATCCGTGTGATAGAGTGCGTGAAGATGCCGAAAGGTGAAACATGTGGAATCGTACAAAGTTTCAACCATTCAAATTTTTCAAATCACTATTTTCTATAGATTAACTGTATCGATTGTCTGTTTATAAATTCAACACTCTTTGATAAACGGTTCATATTTCTTACACTAATATCAATTATAACAAACCATAAGTTTATTGTAAACAAAAATATTTCGTTAAGTAACATTAGATGTAGAGCTGTGAAAGGCCGGAAAGAAAATCGATCATATTTCATAAAGTCGTTGTCGGTATAGTAAAAAGTAAAAGCAATAACGTTAGAAACCCAATACTATTCGTATCACGACTTCCGCTAAATGAACGAACACCGAATTGAAATTTAATAAAGATTTAAATATTAGTTATGGGACATTGGGATGAATCGTTTCGAATTTCGATTTACATTTGTAATAATGCTCCGACTCAATTTTCAATAAAAGTGATTAATGAAGCGGTTACGGCTAAGCTTACTGTCTTATTTAAGAAATACAAATTAAAACAGTCTTTAGCATCTCAATATATTTGGTATAATAGAGAATGTCGTCGTCTCAACATTATACCGAACTACGTGAACATCGAAACGAAGTCCAGTTCACCGATTGCTCTAAAAGCTCTAAAATTGGCGCAGCTTACATGGATAAAAGCTGAAATGAAGAGATGGTACTGTGTCAGGGATGCGGTGAGTGAGTCATGTCTTAAAACTGAAACCGCCTTAGACCCTTTCCCATCTACCTCAAGGACCACACTAGCCCACCCTAATCACCTGTCTGGTGACCGCCTACGGCTCCGGACAGCAGGAGGCGAAAACTAGTAGACGTCACATCGCAATCACACACCAAGACCTCTCCAACGCACGACTGAGACCTTCATCTTCCAGCTTCGCTCGTCTGACCCGGACCGTTCGAGTTGATCTGAGCGATTTTTTTTGTTGTTTTTTAACCACAACATACCACAGACGAAAGGGTAAGGAGGGCACTCAACGAGTCCTCGGCCCCCCGCTATAGTGAACATGCTACTTGATTTGTATTCTATCAGTTGATAATGCTCGCGATGAGCGAAACCGGTCCTGATCAAAAAATATATTGTGGAAATAAGTACTAAAAAATGTGTTTTTATTATTTAAAATATCATGCCTTTCCATCAAGAAGTGACAGTTAACACCTTAAAAGAGATTTAATAATATGGACCTAGAAGCATTGATGAATAGAGACACCTTTCCCTTGCCTTAGTTAATGGTGAAAAAAACTACATTTCTAACAGTTTCAAATTTTCATAAGTCTATTTGAAAACATGAATTAGAATGAACGAATCATTGAAGCGTTGTCGACGAAGAGTGGGTCGGGGATGGTACGTGAGAATCAGTCCTTAATAATGAATTTCGCGAAAATCACTGTAGCGATGAAGCGATCATAAGTTCGTAGACAACTTGTTCATTATCCCTTGCAATGACTATAACGAGGGGTCAATTACTATACTCTACTCGAAGTGGTCTTTTTTACATACACCCAGTTCCTGATTCAGGTTTTTCGCAGCCCTTTACAAAAAATATATGTTTACCGCCATTAATATCTTATTATCACATAACAATATGATTTTAGTAGCAATTTATATGGATATTTATAAAACGACATAAAAAACTTTAAATATTTAAAAACGTGTTTCTTCCGACTTCCAAAACTATCGATGTAACAAACTTGTATAATTTAATGAAAGCTTCAAGATATCAAAGGGTTATGAGTTATTCTGGTGAATTCTGTGTGAAGATATATATTCCGGCTTACCCCTCATCAGAACTATGTTTAATCGTAAATTTATCAAGCAAATGCCAATCGAACCAATCAATAATGACTAAGTGACTTCGGTATGCTGACGGACAAGTTCATGTATTTTATATTTTATTTGTTATTTGTTTCCAGTTTTCATCAGTTTTCGTGGTCCCCGAAATCTGTCACCCGGAACAAATGTGATGTTTGCCAGCTTCTGGATCTAGACCTGAACACATCGCTATGAATAAAGCCTGGGAAGTCGCTGGTGAAGGCGTAATTGGTAGCTAGCAGCATTGTCAATTCTGGTCGAAGACTATATATATATATTATATGACATTGGCTGTAATTAAAACTTTTATAAATAGGGTGAGGTAGAGAAAAGCTTCACTATGAATTTCTGCTTAGATAAAGTCGTATGGGAACTTACTGATATTGATAAGAGTGTGATTATGAAAACAGTAAAATAACCCACAACCGATAAAAATTTTCAAATTTTGACAGTTTGAATGTAAAAAAAGTTGATATGCTTTAACCACGAGATATATCGTAGACTATTTAACAAACAATAATTTTTCGTCTTTGTGTTACGTAAAGATTTAGACGACAATATTGTCTGTTTTATATAGCCAAAAATACTTGCAAACATCTTTTTTGGATGTCGTAAAGAAACAAGTAGTAGTTTTTGAAAAGTGACAATACTAAAATATAAATCATTAGTATATATGAGGATTATTTGAATTTTTTTTACAGCTGATTAATAATTGATTATCTATAGTCGACTCGAAAGCCTGTCACGAGTATATAATCATTTATGCTTCCGTATTGCTATATATATATATAAAACAATTGTTTGACACAAAGAATGTTAAGAATTTATTGTATAAGTCAATGTTGAAATATAATAAATAAAACTTGTGCGAGAATGAACAAAATAATGCAATCGGCAAAAGACCATCTGTTTTCCACTTTGAGGTTTCAGACCCTTCCAGACGGAAATTCAATACGAATTCAGTATAGTATTTTTTTCATCTACGCATCATTAAAAATATAATTGGATTAGTGATATGAATAGTATGGATATATCCACTAAATTGATGTGTCTATGTTGTGTTTCTAATTTATAATATATATGTTGAATATTAAATGTACTTCAATAAACATGAGTCACTTAGCATCCTCAGAACCAAGTGCCACTTGTCATTTTCAATTACTGTGTTGCTGTACAGTTGCGATTCATAGCAACTTACAAACGTCCAGGATCTAGGACTGGTATGATTTTTTTATGTATTTGGAAATTGGGTAGATTCGTCATCAGCTTGCAACGTTTAAAATGAATCAAGAGAAAATGCTCAGAATAGATGAGTCAGAACCAATTGATACTTGTTCAACACATGCATCAGAGCAATGCTTCTTGACGGTTGTGAGACATTACAAAATACAGAGAAACTGTCTATGGCGCTTTGAAAACCCATTATTGCGATAAGTACTAGAGGTAATGTGTTTTGATTTGGAGGAAGATAACGGATTTGCTAACTTGTATTAAGTCCAAAAATAAAAAAAAAGACGGCAGTCCTGGATTGGACACCTACTACGAATATCCCACATTACCCAAATTTCTGGACTACTTTACCATAACATTAAAGAAACGTTGCTGATTACCAAATTTGATACACTGGTCAGATCTATATGACGTTGGTAGGATTAAGTATAATGAGAAAAAACTGGCAAGGAATAAAGATTTGGAGACACTATTTGGTATATACGATTTGAATAGGGCGCAGAAACGGCAACATGATACATTCTTACTAATTTTAAAGATATACCATTTTCAGTTTTCATTAAAGATTGTGTCATGGCCGATATTTAATTGTTCGTAAAAACTATTTATATTTAAACAACCAAAGTGACAAAAGTTCACATATCCATTAATAGTAATGTATAACTTTGAATTTGAGCCGTTGAAAGTTCATTTGGTGGCAAAGCCTTTCTTTAATACCAGATTAGACGGTGATAAAACCTTAGTAATGCTTCATATTTCGCCTTTAACACTGAATCCCATTTCTTGTCTACGGAATCCTGTGTAATTTGATCTTTATCCGTACATACTGTATATTGGCAATCAATCGGTTGAAAAATTAACTACATAAACTGTAGTTCTGAAACGAAGTGAATAAAATAAAAAATGACCAATATTATAGAATTCATTTTATTTAAAAATATTTAGGATGTCTAGGTTACCGATACAAGAGTTTTTTTTATTTTTTATTACATTAACCAATTTAAAATGTTATTGAAAAAACCTTAAAAATGTTATTCACACAAAACATACTCAATACTAATCAACTTAACATTAAAATGTTGCTACACATTTTGTGAATAAATGATCCAAATATTTGCAATCTGGTGGTTTGCAATGTCAACGAAGTGTTTAAAAACACGCTGCAAGGTATGGAGATATTTAAAATAGACTTCAAAATATGTATTATCAAATATTTTAATGAATAAAACGCAGTGTTCGGTACTCTCTCCGCAATATTATCAGATCCGGTTTCGCTCATCATTTTTGGCTACATTTTGCTGCATTAATTAAAATTTTATGCTATTACACCAAGAAGTGACAGTTAGCATATCAAAAAAGATTCACAAATGTATCAAATATAATTTTAAAATCAGAAGATGGCATTCAACGTATTATAAAAAAGAGAAGTGACTGTTTTAATCTTTTCAAATGAAAAATATAGTGGCCGATATTTTTTTTATGCAAGTTGGAAAAAAAAACAATCTTCGATATTTACATACATTTCCATACTTCTATCAGTCTTGTTATCTAGCGGAACTGATCTACTGTGTTAAGCGAGAGACGTGTTTACACCTATATATTATATTATCATGTCACAGCAAAATAAATCTATTTATGGTGATAACATCTTTTTTTTCATAATGTTGATCTTTTCTGCGTTTTATCATATTTTGAATAAATAAATATTATACAGTAGACGGCAATATAATTTCTTTACAAAACCGAACGTCAATAACAAAAACAAAACAACAAATATCTCTCGGGTAGAATTTGTTTATTTTATTGTGACGGATAGGAGATAAGCAAGAATTGAGACGAGTGCGGAGGGGAAAGATTTGTTGACGGAAGTCTACGAATGATAAGGCACGTGGCAAACAAAGTGCAGGGAGAGCAAACAGATTTGGCCATTGATGGCAACATGAAGACTTCCTATTCAACGAAATAAATTATTATTGACAAAGCTTGATTCATTATTTTATTAAATTTCTTTTTTACTTTTAGTTATAAAATCAAATAATATAAGTGTAAAAGTTCTTAGTGTTGCTTTATAGCTTTCCTGTGACCAATATTCCCGGATAAATATCTAAAAACTGAACATCATTATCAGTCAGCAATTAATTTCTAAGTTTAATTTAGCATTTATACGGGCTTCAGGACAGCTATTTCAATTTCGGGACGGTTGGTCACCCTAAACGTACCTCGTAAGAGGATTAAAAAGGTTATTATTTCTTTTGTTTCGCATCATTGTATTATAACACACAATATTAAAATTTAATGATCAATGTGCCGCTTGAGTTAATTTTTCGCCTTTAAACAATCGATATAAAGTTTCAATTGTTTTCAAAACCTTAACAACAAAAATGATCTTAAGCCGAAGGTCATAATAAACGTTAATTCATAATGCTGTCGCTAAAGAATTTCCATTTTACCGATTACTAACTAAAACGTTTTTTTTCTATTGGCGAAATTCATTTGGGTGGCGTTTAAGATGGTGATAAATATAATTTACTAAATAAAATGGCCCATGAGACTGGTACATCCTTGATGAGGTGAAATTGGCATCTGTAGCACGACGATCGCCGTTGTTTCAGTTTGGTGAAAGCCTTTATTTTTTCATGGAAAGTGTGTGAAAAGTGCGCTCAGGGAGGCTTTGACATCACTCGCTTTAGCAGGGAAGGATTTCATGAAAATGAGAAAACTTCAAAAGAAGTTGAACGAGTTTTTACGTCGTGAGTTATAATATAATACGTGATAAAACGTCATGTCTTCTTTGAGAGCCAATAATTATACATGATTATATTATACTCCGATAAGGACTGTTCGACGTAATACATTGTTTATGAATTTGAGTTGGTGTGATTTTTGTTATTTTTGACGATAATCTTAAGTGTACGAAGTAGAGTGACATATGTTTCTGGTTTCAGTACTGTGAGAAGCATCACCAGATTATTGGGATCAATATATAATTTATATATTGAAATAAAGCTTTCAAGACAAGCATATTTGAACAGTTTCAAAATGTAATTGAATTTAAGTCAATTAACGAAATTTGTGTCCGGTAAAACGAAATTTTGTTTTACTTTTAATTAATGAAATAAAAGTAAATTCGACTGAAAAGCTATAAAAAATCAACAATGAATAAAAAACCAACACAAAAGAACCCAACTTTTGGTTATTATTTTAAGCAACAGATGGTTAAAGATTCTCATCATCGTCAATCATTATTTGTATAGAATTTTATAAATTATTCCTATTATACGTCGATTATAGTAATTCTGTATCAAATAAAAATTGCCAACAGATGGGAGGGTTGCGTGTTTCGTTGAACAATCGTGTAGGATGTGAACGTGAAAGTAATAACAAAACATGTTTTATCATAAAATATTTTTGCCGGATCAATTCCATTTATGAATTAATTCAATAGGCTTTATAAAAAAACTTTTCTTCGGTGTTGTCACCAAGCAAAATTTTTATTCCCAAATAATGGAAATTTACGATTAAGAAATCGCCCATTCCAAAACTTTATGGGCAATCATTTCAATTTTAATACAGTCAAGCGAAGCCAATTGGATTTCAAAGACAATACATACACACGAGTATAGCTATATGATAGAATATTATGTTTTTAAATTTATTTTATATGTATATTAAAAATAGCTTGGAGCGTAACTTTTTTACTGATTGAGACTAGCCGTCTTTATCTATATAATATTATTATTATATTAAATAAGTAAATAATATGTTCCTAATTTATAACGGCGATGGTAAAAAAATGAATTAAAATTAAATATTCGTGTCTGTAAAATCGCAAAACGAAACGGTGAGTTTATTCAAAAAAAGAACCTTGGCCCAGTAGCAAATTACGGGTATTCATGTAAATTTAAATTTAAGAGGCGATAACAATCTAAATCAAAGAATTGAAGATGAATTAAATTAAAAGTCCTACCAAAACGACAACGTGAATAAAAAAAGCTATACAATTATGTTAAAGGTTTTGAAATTTCTGTATTTTGTCAATTCTCACCGTTATTGGCAGTGCGTATTGTTAGTATGCAATATGTAATTGTTGACATGGGAAAAAGTCAGAGATCACGTACTTCTGTTTTGTACGAAAAGATGGTAGGTAAAAAGCGGATTATTAATGTTGATGTCAAGAATAATTGATTTATTCGGTTCATTGAACTCTTAAATAATTCAAAATATTTTTTATCCCCGATCACATTATCATCTATATTTAAAAAATTAAATAATCTAACATGTCCTAAGAGGGCCACATAGAGTATAAATAAAATGTAATTAACATATTTTGTAGTAACATTTTTATCGGTCAGTAATAAATAAAACTTTACATATGCGAGTATGTCAGCGTATTTTGTATTTATACGTGTATTTAGGCTCATCGGCCACTAGCCTTCGTGGCGCAATGGCAGCGCGTTCGGCTGTTAACCGAAAGGTTGGTGGTTCGAGCCCACCCGGGGGCGTTTCTTTTGCATTTTTTCCAAAACTTTTATCATCAAAATTATTATTTTGTATTATAAAAATTTCGTTATTATGTATTATAAAAATGTTTTATTTATAAAGTAACTAATTTGAGAACGACTCATTAGTAGATATAACTGGAAAGAATACCCACTGAATTCACAAAACAATTATGGCAAAAGTAAGATTGTTATTTTACGATATCAAAAAGCAGTGGGAGGAATTTATCGTTAAAAAGCAAAAAGTATAAACTGAATAGAAATACCAACATAATAATTATTCCACAATAAAATGGTTATCATGGCATTCATTGCAGTATATTTATGATTGTCGCTTTGTTTACTAAATTAACCAAACATGCATGTGGGATTTGATTCTTTGTTACTTAAAATCTTTTCTCTCTCTCTCTCTCTCTTTTGAGAATTGGAATATGATGAGAATATTCCACTGTATTTTTATACGTACCATACAGGGTTGGCACTAACGAATACAACATTTTCAAAGTCATATGTATTTTTATATACACGTTCTTATTAAACCATATTGTAAGTCGTGCTTGTATTGTAGTACTTAATATGTAATTTTCTCAGTACCCTTGTATTATAAAACTAGTTAAATTGTACGCTTGGGAAAAAAATACTACCCAAAATATTTCTACCTAAACTAAGCACGACTAAAAATTAACCGGACCACAGCAAAACCTTACTATATAATACTTTAGTTTTCGTAAAATTTGTGGGTCGTATAATTGCATTTTTTTTGTTAGTTCCTATCATTCAGGAGCTTTGATTCCTTAGTATTTTTCATTTTTAACACTGGATAATAATTTAAAAATATTTAGGAATATAAATTTTTTACAGTGTTACAAGTCATATATAATATTGTTAATATTTTCTAATATTTGTTGATATAGGAATCTAATTTTTGGAAATTTTGAAATATCAATGAAAAATAAATACTTTTAACCAATACATTTATCCAATAAACTATTTTCAATTTAATTTTGTATATTTATGATTGTCATGTTGTTTTATAAATAACCAAACATAGATGTAGAATTTGATACTTTATAATTAATTTTTTTACTCTTTTCTTTATATATATATGTATAATAAATACAGAAATAGCTAAAAGTTGTATTATAGTTTATATGTGTGTTAGGCATGTTTTTATTTTGATAACCCTGTGACTGTTAATTTAAAACTTCAAATAATTTAAAACGATGTACTTCCTTTGAGAAGAAATTACAACAATTTGTTTTTCAACTCAAATAGCAAGTGGGATTATTACAAATAAAACGATAATTCAATTTCCTCAATCGCATTCATGATTGAAATTTATCGACAATTGTGTTCATAAAGTTCGTCTCGTTTAACATGAGACGCTTATTATGAACATACAAACGTTTACTTTCTATAATCTGTACCTGAACGGTTTTGTCGTAAGAGTATTTTGCGTAGGATTCAAAAACAACATGTTTATAACCAAAATGTTTGTTCATAGTTTTGTAATCGGAAATTAACTGGTCAACATAGTAATTTGAATAAATTATACACAAATAGTTGCACTGGAAATAAAATAAATTTTATACGAGTGTCTCGCAACAATAATCTTCACGGTTCAATATTTCTATTAAGTTATATCGCGGACTGTCACTGCAGATGGAAGGCCATTCTGAATTTGAATAATATTTATAATAATAAACTATTTTTTTGTCTTGAAAATTGTTTTGAAGGATTAATAATGCATTCTTCGCTTGATAATACATTACAATCATTCAATTGTATTAAATGGTTTAATATTATATTATAAATAAACAATGAAAAAAATATTTGTATGTTGTATTAGCTATTTTTACATTCCATGTTCGTTTGTCCGAGGAGTAAATGTAACATAACTTTATTGCTGCGATATTTGGTTATACCGAATAACTGACTACGATAATTAACAACCTAATTTTCGTAAATATCGCATCTTCTATCGAAGTTAAAAAAATCAATGCTTGAATGACTATCAAATTTCTTCCTTCTAAATGTCACACTTTGTTATAATTTATCCATTTATATCGAGTTAAACATCAGGGTATTACTTTAATTGTTTTATTTATGAAGAACTAGCGATTTGATAAGCAATGAAGGGAATAAAATAAAACTAAGAGAAACAAATCAAATAATATTCGTCATTAAGAGATCGAGTGTAGAACAAAATAAACTAAACTATTAAAATAAGTTTATTTTACCATCATGTCAACAGTAAAAAAGTCAGAAAACAAGCACAACCAATTTTTAAAATAGTTATAAGACATATGGTCAAAGCTATATTTTGCAAAATAAAACGTGTCACTCATCGTTTAATACAAGTTTTCGTTGTGGTTTTATGTTACAAAAAAAAGTTTCAGCTCCATTTTCGAATCAAAAAATCTTTTTTCAACTGGCTTCACTTTCTATATGGATTTGTCAATAATCTTCTATGGTGGATCATGAAAAATGAATTAATATTCATGTATATCGTAATTTAATATTAAATCTTCACAAAATCAGTTCCAACCGATACATTTTCCGGTTCCCAATTTTCCGCACTGGCCACAGCAATAAATTATTATCATAATGACATTTTTTGTAACGGCAACACGAGGAGGTCAAATCGTCAATCATGGTGGATATCCATTTGTCATATTTGGTCCGGAAAAAATCATTTCAGAAGCCGTGTTTGCTTCGTCGATTGCCTCTGCTGGCACGGGAATTTATTAGATAAAGGGGCCATTTTTGTTATGTGTTGCTTGCAATCTTTAATATTATCAGCAATGGAGGAATGAGAGTTGCCAGTTCCCGAAAAGTTACACGAGAATTTTAAAAGGAATAAAAAATGTTTTGCAAAGCAATAATTTATTTTAGTAATAATTTAATTGGTTATTTACGATAAAGCTTTTCAATTATTTCAAATAAAGTCTTTTCATAGTAGCGCGTAAATAAATTTCATACAAAAAAATGTTGAACTAAATACTTTATTATTTTTTCTCTTATTAAATTAATGTTAGTATGTTGCGGAATATATCATGTTAAATAGATGTGAAGGCTTAGTAAAAAGTGGAAAAAACAATAAATAATAGTTAAGTGAAATGAAATGTTAACAATTAAAAGAGCATTATCGAAAACGAGACCTAAAACCTAGTTTTGTAGAACAATTCAGTTGTATGTCAATGAAAACATGCTACTTATAAAGTGATTGAACAATGATATAATAATACATAATAATTTATAAAACCAGAATTTAAAATAAAAGCAATTGTGAAATAATGCACCACTTTACCAAACAACATTTGCTGTTGTGTATGCAACTCATCGAAATATTTATTGTCAATTTGCCATAAAACCATAAGAATACATTGCCGGGGGCGCCTCTAGCGGAAGCACGCTGAACAATGTTTATATTCCCGCCATCTTGCTTTCGCGGCGACCACGTTTGAATACCAATAACACAAATTGACTTTTCGCCACCCGTCGCGCGCGTTTTTTTCAATACCGATTCAATTCGAAAAGATTTCCAATCGAGATTTTTTCCCGCATTTTCGCATTCGCTTTGCATCTATGTGCTTTTGCTATTTATTTATTTCATGTCTACCCGCCCACTTTCGGAATAGAGCTATCGGGTAGAAGTGAACAAACCGGAAATGAGGGGTACATCTATTCGGATGGTATGAATAAAATGTGTGTCAGTGTGTTTTATTCACTATAAACAATATTCAGATAGTGCAAGTTAGATTCGATGAAAGTATTTCACGCAATTTTTTAACTTCAATAAAAGGATAAGTTTACATATAAATTATACATTTTTTAAGAATAAATTATGAAAAATAAAATACAAATTTGGATACTTTGTATTGGTAAGTTTTGAGAGTACTCTGATAAATAAAGAAAAAAAAACAATTATTTAGCAATACTTCCATATTTGAAACATTTTCGCTTATTGTCAATGTGATAAATGCTCGCAATATGAAAGCAGTATAGAAAAATTCTTTTATTTATTTGAATATTTTTCCTTTCTATCAAGAAGTGATAGTCAACATCTCAACCAAATCCCGGTTAAGCTACTGAAAGAATATACCAACCCTGATGAAAATAAAAATTGCTATATTCTAGAGACAAAGAGTTTGATAATATATAAAGAGCCATATCCGATTCCAATGTGGATTATATGACATCATGAAGGAACTTCCACGTTGTTTGTAACGAAAAAATCTGAAAATGATTACATAAATAACAAATTTATGTTTATAAAAATATATAGTGGGTAATCGGATAACGAACATTATCTGGTCCATGACTATGTTCGCTATCCGAAGTGTTCGTTAACCGATCATCATATTACTATAGATAAAATAAGTGGATTAGAGAGTTCGTTATAGATCGTTACCCAAATATAAAAATCTTTCGTGCTAGTGTTTGTCTTCCAATTTGTTCGCAGTCCGAACTGGTAGTTAATTGATCGCCCACTGTGTATTTCCAACTACATAAAATAAATAATTTATCAATGTTACTTCTAATGATGATTTGATGGACGTTTTTAGAAATTGAAAATAAAATTTGACATAGTGATCATTTTCTTTTTTAACGGTAAGGTTGTTGAATTTAAACCGGTTCAATAATTTTTATTGTGCTTGCAAAAGTAAACAATCAATTAACGATCGTCAATCGTCATGAGTAATATCACGTTATGCAGGGATATATTATATATTGTTTTGTAAGAATCAGGGATATATTATATATATATATAAGATATTTTGTCTTGTAAGAACAAAATTAATGTAGAAATTCGGCTACTCTTCGGTTACTTTGTTATTCTACAACACACGAATTTAAAAAATCTATTCAAATTTAGGTATACTAGTAACTTTTTATTACTATTAATTTTACTGAAATATCTTGAGAGTTTTTCTTTATAATAGGTTGGTATCCATGTTCAAACGTCTCTCTGTTAACTCCATGCATACCAACTTTGGTATATATAATAGATACGTTGGTTCTAGCAGGAGACGCCCGTCACCGGTGTTTATTTTTCCATTCCGTTTCCCGGCGTCGCGACGCTGCTCTGCTTTGGAAAGTGATTTATTTATTCGACGGCGTTTTCTTTTTGCCGTGGAAATAATATTGAAATATTATTCGAGATGCAACACTGGTGAAGTGTTCATGTCGTGTTTATGATTATTTTGTTTGATGTATTTTGGCATTCATAGTGGCAATCTAAAATACATTTATATATAATATATTTATTAATTTTGGCATGAGTTATCAACTACAATTAAAGTTGAATATTACATAAATCTATTTGATTATTTTTACAAACGAATACAAGAACATCGCATATCCAGGGAAGAGCAGATAAAATAATTTGATGTGAATCATATTTCATGTCATATTCAAGGTTTCGTTTATTAATAACTTTTATATTATTTATGATATCGACAGAAGATGCTTGGTGGAACTTCAATATCAAATCTGAATTGCTGAAATTTTGTACGGTTCCACATGTTTTGCCACGGGTTTCGCATTTCGGCATCGTCAGGAATTCTATCACACGGATGCATAACCTCAGTTCTGTTGCAACATGTGGAATCGTACAATCTTTCAAAAATTCAAATTTAATAAAATTTTGTTTAATACAAAATAAGAGATAATAGATGACTGAAATAAAAAAAAATGTATATATATATATATACTAAGCAGTGTTTCTTGCCGTGATCAAAATGAATGTAATGTAAATCATAACAATAAAAATATTTTTATAAAACATTACAGCAGCTACAGTATTTTTAACATAATGAAATCAATTAATGCATGAACATTTTCAATTGCAGTTTTTTTACCTTGATTGATTTTTTTTGCCATAATGCATCAGTTTTAACAAAAGAGTTTTTGCTGTAAGGCTTCCTTCGGTATTAGGTCAAAATTTCTTTGACATTATTTTGTTTTCTAAATTGTAAAAAAAATCATATCACATTCTTCCTATAGATTAGATTTCCGTCACACATTAATGGATTAGTTGTTTTGTGAATACAAAATTTTAGATGTTCTAAGAGATGATTGTATGTACATTTACATGTACATTTATACACGGTCATATGATGAAAAATGTTCAGTATTCATAAGCGTAACATTTAATATCGGTCAATAAGAGAGAATCATGGTTTATATATCTTCCTACTCTTAAATGACGATGTTTGAGTGTGTAAATATAGTATTTAAACATTTACCAAGAACCACTTCGAAAAATATGATATTTATTATACCTTGCACAAATCACTCTCATCTAACAAACAATCATCTATCTATGCAATCTGCATTTGCACTTTGAATATTAAAAATGTCGCTAAGCGAAATTACAATATATACAGAGTCTGGTCATTGAGAAAAGTCACTGTGTTTGTTTTGAAATAAGTACACAATCGACGGCGTCTTTAAATGACAATGTAGAAAGAAAAACTGCAAAGAAATGGAAGTGAAAATTTTCACGATGCTTAAAACAAAAACGTTGCTGAAACGTGACTGAAGTCAGTTCTTTTCAGTTGGATACAAAAATGCCAAGCTGGCAGTAATAGAAAATTCAAACCATGGACGCCTGAAAAAATCTTGAAAGAGGGTTTGGTAATTTTATTGACATTCCGATTCACAATTCAATCCATGGCTTTTTGATTCATCTTAATGTAAACCTGTAGCTAAGTAGTGTTCGTGGGTGTTTATCGAATAAAATTTTAATCTTCGAATCTGCAACCGTATGTATATCTACATCAGCAGATTCAAAGTCGATTAACCCTTTAAGCCCGTATAGCATGTATATCTCGTTGAACAAAAAAGCTTTCAGAGACGGACAGTGCTCACAAGCTCAATAATTAAGATAGTTCTAATAAAAGGGCGTAAGCTGAAATAGTTATCAACTATATATCTTATAATTTTTGTACAATATTTTGTACAAATAAATAAATTGCTATTTTTCAACCGCGTTATAATAGAGTTCTACCAAGTAAATTTGAATTCAATCAATCAATTCCATAATTTCATATAAATATATTGAAATTAAAAAAAATATCTTCATTTATGATCTTATTATCTTTTCAAATCATTTCAATCAAAAAACGTTGAATTTGAAATTTGTCTCTTTTATAAAAATAAAATAAATTTATGTGTTCGTGTGAAGCTTATTATGTTTTATCTAAGATACAATATATCGATGTTTTTGATTGTACTTATTGCATAAGTTTTGCTATAAAACGTTTTATTCAATATTTTTACTATTATTTAACACTCTTTTCATAAAACAAGACTTTATATTAGGTTCTGAAAATCGTTTTCAGGTGAAGAAACGACTTAATGGTTTGTGTTAAAGGCATGCTTGTATGTGAAGTTTACATACCCACCTATTCAAGGAAATACAATGGGGCGATGAGAGAACGATTAGCTTGCAATTAGTTCATTCTAGAGGTTGTAATTCTATCATTTATTTTTATAGAATAGTATGGTTAAAAGAATATGTAACATTTACCAGCGGTTCGCACTGTCTGTATACATTATATTATATTTCTACTGAAAAAATTCTATTTTTAAACTTTAATAATAAGAAAACACTTATATTTAACTCAACGCTGATTCCTGTAAAGTATTATCCTTTAATCACCGTGTAAGTACGAAATATGATATTTAGTATAATTATTTCAAATACCAAAGGGTTTTCTGCTTTCAGCAGGACGCTAATGTCTTGTACTGTATTATGATACTTGGTAATGCCTGCTTTCGAACGACAGCTATAACCTGAAATGACGAGCGATTCTTTTTGTAAAGTAAATATCGTTACTTTATCTTTTGTCACAGGTGGAATTCATACATTTTTTGAAAATAAGTTTGAGTATTATATAACCTTATTATATTTCATTCAACAAGTAAAATATTGATATGGAATAAGTATTTTTTTAAAGAATTAAATGAAATATTATTAAAAAAATTGATGCTATAATATTAACGATTTAACAAAGTTTTTCTTTATCGAACAATATGATATTCTAAGAAAAAATAGGGTCACATGTGAGCATCGATCTATATCCGTGGTTCCAAAATTGAGGACAGTGACAGAAAAAAAAATTACAAGTTTTTTGTTGAGAGGGGACGTGGCATGAAAAAGTTTTTTAAACACTGATCTATATTTTTGATGCTAACAATGAGCTGATATCTAGTCAAATAGAAAGAAAGACAGTGTATATAATTTATGATATCGAATGAAGGCGCTTGATGGAATTTCAATATCAAATTCGAATTGTTACAACTTTGTACGATTCCACATGTTTTGTCACTAACGACCCGGGTTCGCCTTTCGGCATCTTCAGGCATTCTGAATGCATTCTGAAATTCTATAATGCCTGAAGATGCCGAAAGGAGAATCCCGGGTCGTTAGTGACAAAGCATGTGGAATCGTACAAAGTTGTAACAATTCAAATTTGACAGTGTGTATGTTTGTTAGATATTATTTTTTACTCAGGTGCAAAAATTTATATTTCGATTTCTAATGAAGTCTTATTTTTTAAAATTATTTTATGGTATATGTATCAATATATGTTTATTTAAATAAGATATGTTATGCCACATGTTTGTGGTATGTAATTATAAATATTTTAATATTTGACTGGAGCCAAGAGCAAATAATATATATACAAAAAATACTTATATTGTATACAAATACATGTATACTATACAATATTATCATTTTCACCACCTGGCTCTTTTAAAAGCACATAAATTGGTAGCCGTCAATGAAAAAGTCAACCATTTGCTTCAGAACGTTTAAAGACCTTGCGTCAAAATAATACAATTTTTTGTTACGCAATTGTCATTGTCGCATAGCAGTTCGAGCACTTACATATTTTTAAACTATTTCATCCATTTGGGATCGTTATTATGATAAACACCTGTTTCCGCCAGTCGTTCAAATATGGAGAAATAAAATAATTACATGTTAACTTTCACTCACGCTACAGCTGTCATATTATTGTGAAATTAGACATGCTTTTTGGCTGTCAATACGATGGGAATTTTGTCGTAACAAGAAAATTTTGAATAGTTTAATCAATGATATACTATAATTATGCATCGATACATCTTCATAACACTAATTCCACTAAAAGTGTACTTGTTGAATGTGGAATATATGAAAAAATAAATAATTGTTATGACTTTTCAATCGCTTCAAAAACGAAGATGTCGACAACCTGAGAAATTGTATTCAGTTCGTGTATCACTGTTTAAAAATAATGAATATAGAGCGTAAAATGACAGTTAGTCACACCGTCATTTATCTATCGAAAACTTGCTTTTTTTTTTCATATTTCGTAAATATTTACAGGTCAGAAACGAAGGGTAATGGCTTAAAACTTTGCAGCTCAACAATCTACTATCCATGAATTAAAAATAATTTAAAGTTTCTTCGTAATGACTCAAATATAAAAAATATTATAGTGTGCCAATGTTGTCAATTCATCACAAAAAAATTGTTAAATCAGTCAAGATGCTCGATGGTCATATTGTTTTTTCTTAGTTTAATATAAACTTTCAAATATATTTCTAAAGGATTTCCACTGAAAGAATAATTTTAATATATTATTGACTGACTACAGAAATAATCACAATGACTACCATGCATTTATTACAATGTGTCGTCGTTGGCTTGGAAATTCAAATGTTTGAACAAGTTTATCGGAGAACTTTTGAAGTAGGAGACGTGTTAGTTGAAAGTGGTAAAAAATGAACATACACCCAGTCCTCTTTTTACGCGATTTTTTTTACGCGAATTCGATTATACGCGATTTTTTTGGACGGCACAGTTACATTTTTTTACGCGCTTCACTCGATTTTACGCGATTTTTTCCCCAAATTTGTTTCAAAGAAGAAATTTATATATGATGCTAGGCATGCACATATATGAAAATGTAAATAAAAAAATATGTGTATTTTTAAAACCTAACTAAAATTTTGTAAGGCATTCCATTTTTTTAAATACACATACAATTGCCAAATGTTGACAAGTGTATCGGATATTATGCGAATTTATGTTTTAGGGTGTGTAAAGAAATTTAATGCAATTGGGTAAAATCATGGGATGTATGTCCGCTCGTAAACTTGTTTAAACACAATGCATTTATTAAATTCTTTGAATAGCACTATTCTCGACCTTTAATAATTCATGTAAATGTATATAAAATCATAAAATATATTTTTTTTTGCACGAATTTCAAAAAGCAAATTTTGGTTTTTCATACGTTTCTGGTACTTTTTTACGCGATATTTTAATTTTTGGAACCAATTTATCAAATTATATGAAAGCTATGACTTTTTTACGCGTTTTTTTTACGCGCCATTTTCTGGAGCCAATGTATCGCGTAAAAAAAGGACTGGGTGTATTTATTTTCTTAGTACGAAGGTTCTTGATGAATATACGACGCAACTCTTCTATAATACAGGTTTTTTTTTATAGTCTAAAAAGTCAGAAAAAATATTGCTCTGACTGGTTTTGGTATCTTGATGTTTTTAGTATCTAAAATAATTATTATTAAGGTAATTTTTAAACTGAAACAGATAAATGTATTTTTATAATTCATGATATCGACTGAGGATGCTTGACAGAATTTCAATAAAAAATATGAATCGTTCAAACTCTGTGTACTTTCGCATGTTTTTTTTTTATTTACAACATTTATTACTTTTCAGAAAATTGTATTACACGAATGCACTCGAACTGACACAAAGGCAAAAACTCAGGTCGTGGGTAGCTAAACACGTGGAAGTGAATGATTTGGTGTACGATATATTAATATTAATTTGAAGATTTTCATAGGAATCGAAGATAATGTTTTACCACCAGCAAAAAGATATCGAAGAATAATGATTTGCTTTTCAATTTAATACTGAATAGAGCTAATGGCTATGTAAATGATTTGTTAACATTTATGTAATGTTATTACTGTTTTTGATTATTCAATACTAGAGATTAGTTATAGATGATATTTCTTATAATTTTGATCATTCAATAACAGTTTATTTTAATGATTTCTTCTAAAATTCAATTATTTAAAGGGCATACACTGGTTTTAATTGAATTTTACAAATTATGTCCATAAGAGAAAGTGATTGCGTGTCGAAAAAAACATCGACTGCAAATTGAAAATGAACTTTTCGAAATTCATTAAGTTGTAATGGATTTGAAGAGATATGGGTTTTGGCATCGATTGATATTTCAGTCAAAGTCGAATTTAGTTAAGCCCTTCGGCAGTTTTTAAATTAATTCAAAGGCTCAGCGAGCTTAAATTACGGAGCGGCAATGTCAATGTACTATTTATGGCCCAGTGGTGTACATGACGAAGAGGCGTCACTAATTTGCAATAAATATATTTTGAGACAAAGAAGAATTTTAAAATGTTTTCTGTAATGTGGGATGTGACAAAATCATCAATATTGTGCTCAAAATACATCGATATAATATATGAAAAAATATTTTACGCTACTTGCGGCAGAAATTATACAGTCGATCAACATTTATTGTATAACATACATCTCGATAGGCTATATATTTATCATTTAGATACTAAAAGATATATTGAAGTTTTGTTTACATGATGTTTCGTTCTTTTATTCATTCTTGGCAATCATGTTATTTGAAATTATAACTTAATTTGTCATATGTTTATTGTAATACTGACAATTATTTGATAATAAACGACTTTCTATTATTATTCCATATGTATTAATTGTTTTAACCTGTTCCCTGCTGATCCGTTTGTATAAAAGTGTTTTTTTCAAGTCTGAAACAAAATTGTAAGCAAAAAACTCGGATTATATTTGAAAACTAAAATTAGTTTATACATCAAAGTTTTGACTCTTGGCAATTTTTTCTGTTTATAAACTGAAAAATCTTGCAACATTCTAATAAACATTGCAATCAGGTTTTATAAGCTTATAAAGTCTATCATCCTCGAATTAGATTTCCTACTCATATCCCGAGCACATACACAATGTTATTATAGCCCCGAGCAGTGTAACCTTTTATATGCGTTATTTATTATACACGTGATTCAAAAACAATGGTTGTTGATGTATTTTTCTTTAATTTCATTGAATGCTTACAAAACACCATATTGCGAACGGTCCGAGATAAAGACATTGACGAGACTTAGTGGCAGGGAACAGGTTACGTGATTATGAATATGATGTTAGTTCATTAAAATCAGTAACACCATTTTAGTTTACAGTTAAATATCTTGTTGAACTATTTTATTGTCGTTGAAAATGCTTAATTAATGAGCGAAACTAAACATGTGTATATTACATTAGGTTCCTTTCATACATAATTTATACAAGCACAATTATAGTGCCAAATATGATTCAAAATGAAAATTGCTTAAATTTAAGTGTCACTGCTTGTAAACAATGTTCTGCGCATTATAACAAAGCTACGAACATAAACGCGTGCCGACCGATGATTTAAAGTACTAAGCCATATTTCTTTCACAGGTTTTAGATATCCAATGACGAAATATCAGCGAGGGTTTTATTGTACGCCTTGTTGTATCGAGATTAACCAATATTTGATAGTAGAGGATTATACTATAACAGTGGTGTCCAAAACTTAACACTATATATACTACATATAAAAGTACCTTTTCTCTGTATATTATCAGCTAGGTGCCTGTCCAAACCAATTTAGTTTGGATTACTCAGGTGAAGTGAAGCTTTTATCAGGGTTTGGATAATTTCATTGCTTTGTTAATATTATTTTACCTTTTTTGCCTTTATTCAATTAATCATGTTCAGTTGATCGAGTTAATGTTCACGTCACTTTGTATCGTACAGATGTCACCCTCTGGCGGGATAAAGTTTTAAGCTTCATTGGTACCGTAATATAATATAATCTGATTGCACACTGTTTCATTTATGGTATCAGTCGTGCAAGTAAATTGTGCGTACGCCTGTAATGAAAAATTTTAACGCAATTTATCGAACAAATATAAGAACAAATGTTTATGTAGCCTTTCTATTGAATGCTACTAATAATTTAGTATGAGATTTAAATAAATATATGCATGTCTATGATGATTTTTACTTATATATTTTTAAATACATTTTTTAAGAAGGCTTAAAGAGAATATTCTTTACAACCTGCTAAACTGAAAAACTGCTAAGAAAGTTTGAAGGATATTAATTAAAAATACGATCTTTATTTTAATAGAGTTGATGACTATAATGCCAAGTCTGTAATTTAATGGTCAACGCTGTTGGTTTCAGTTCCGATATTTACGGGTTTGAATCTCAGTACGGACAGTTTCATAAATTGATCCAATCGATTTGGGTTGTATCTGATTTGATACCCAAATTTTCAATGCCAGTCGTAAAAACGTAACGAGAGCGAAAAGTTAAACATCACTCATATCCTAAGTCTATGATTCAATTCTTATATTCTCATAAAATCACTTTTGTTGAAATGAGATCCATTAGAGGTCTATATAATCCAAATTTGGAAGATAGAAGGCTTCATTTTGGGGGTATGTGTGTTATGCTTCTCAAATAAGCAAAACATTTATTTATTCATTAACAAAAAAATCAAACTATTGATTTATCGCTTTCACAATGTAGAAAAGATAAACAAAAGGTAAATATTAAAATAAAAAAATATATAAACAAAAAAAAATATATTTATGATATCGACTGAAGGAGCTTGATTGAATTTCAATATCAAATTTGAATTGTTACAACTTTGTACGACTCCACATGTTTTGTCACTAACGACCCGGGTTTCGCCTTTCGGCATCTCCAGGCAGATATTTGATAGTAGGTAATCCCTATATGGAAAAAGAAAAAAAGACCCATTTACATTTTGATGTTAGTTGATTGATATTTGTTGAAAAACCCTTTCAAGAATGACTCATTAACAAGATCGTGAATAAAAATTATCATCGGCAATTGTGTTAATTATCATTCGATTAATATTACGAAATTTGTTTTAGCTGTAATTTAGTGCTTGCCTTAGGGTTAGTGTTTAACTATAATTAAAAACTTTGCTATATAGAAGATCCTAACTGTTTATTTTACGTCAGTTCTGTTGCATTCGTGTGATAGAAGCCTGAAGATGTCGAAAGGCGAAACCTGGGTCATTAGTGATAAAACATGTGGAATCGTACAAAGTTGTAACAATTCAATATATATATATAGTCAATCTTGTCCACTGGGATATTTCCAGTCGAAGTCATCACTCGATCAAAACTACATTTAACGCATTTTATTATGTTATAAATATTTTACCAACCACTATGCAAATGTAAGCAAGAATCTCTGTTCGTTAATTATAAAGTTTCCATTTTGTTGACGAATATTAAATTTCGCTCCGACTTTGTAATAAGGTTCTCCAGCGATTTCCTTTGACTATTCGATAGTGGAAAACTCGTTTAGTGGAACAAAGAAAGCTTTCCACGGCAGACAAGTTCTATTAAGCGACTTCCGTTTCAACTTCGTCGAATGGAGATAGACTTTTAGGACTTAGTGGAAAATCTTGATTCAATACAGTGGTATTATGGCCATTATAAAAAAAAACTTTATGGGACTAATTTAGAGAAGGATGTTAGAAATTTAAAGATACACAATTAAATGATGTGATAACTATCTTTGTATCACGAGAATGCTAAAAAAATGTGTTTATATTATTCTATTAAGAAAGTTTTAAGACATCTTTTTCAGGGGTTTCCAACCTGGGAGGCGCCAAAATTGTGCTGCTCCTGTTTGTAACATGTTATTGATGAGAAACTGGCTTTTCGGCAGTGGCTTTAATGTAAACATAATATCGGGTCATGTAAATCGAAAAAAATACGTGTGATACTGTCCACGTTAGTTTTAAAATTTGTAAAGAGTACAAAAAAACAACAAAGTCTCGCATTAAAATTTGACGTCATAGATGCAGTTATTTTAAATCATAATTAAAAAATATTTATACACCTAAATATACATGTATGTATAAAACACAATGAAAGAGCATGAAAAAATATATTTGTCCATACGTATTGAGAACTTTTTTCTAAGCAGCAGACATTTGATGATATTCGATTGTGAAAAAAGTCGGGAAACCTGTTTACAAGTTGCACTCTCTATGTTCTAATTTTAAAATGTAGTAAGATAAGAAGAAGTTAAACATTTCAAATATTAATCTATTAAATTAATGAGTAAAAAAAAATTAAACAAATGTGTGTTGATATAATATACAGTCAATTCCGCTTAATTAGTGCATAGTATTATATTATATATAGAGCCTGACCCTAAGAAACATAAATTAATTGATATTATTTACTTCAGTTATACAAAAAAAAAAATAATCAAAATATGTTAAAAAAATTTGAATACTACGAAAAATATAGAAATTATTTAGATTGATAAATTATACCGGCGAAAGTGATGATAATGATGAATATTCCCTTATTCAAATGGCTAGCCAGGAGACAAACAAATGTAACCGAGTTACAGCGTTACAAGGTACACCGCTCGTTCTGAATAACTATGCTGGTTTTGCACAATTCCAATCCTAAATAAACAAAATATAGACTACACTAACTTGATGAATGTCTAATGAAATTGATTATTTGGTTAACTTGTATAATATTATTTTTTTTTGAATTATTGATTATTGAATTTTGTTTGTGTATACTGATTTATATTCGTTTTATTTTACTCATAAGAGCCTGTGGTTTAATTAGAATAAAAAAAGGTCACAGCCTTGCTGTCTTAATTAAGTGGACTTGGTTTTATATATTATAAAACAATACCGAAGAGAAGAATGCAAAACGAAAGTTTTCTCATGATTACTTTTTATCGCTTTTATACATTTATTTACTTCCTTACTAAAAAAGACATTACACTACGATTTGGTTATATTATATTATTTTTAAATGTCATTAATGATAGCTGGTAGGTAGTAAGGTAGTCGATGGACTTTCTCCTTCAGAGAAAGTATACGATATATATTAATATATATATATATACGGCGCAAAAACAGGGCGTCTTCGATTTGTACTGTCTATGTTCTTCCTTTGAGAAAAGTGATAATTGGTATTTTAAAAAAATAACACTTTTATTCATAAAATACAGAATAAATAAATGATTCACTTTCTTAAGCCAATATTGACAATGCTAATTATATAAACAAATCACGTATACGGTATAAAAGCGCTATTTTTTTTAAAACTAATGTAGTCCAATATAAAAGATCATAGAACTTTTGTTTTTTTTTTTTAATTTAAAATTAAATTCAATTTTGTAATGTGAGAGATAAATTGTCAACTAAAGGGCACAAAGTCGACAGCTTGTAAAGACACTCGTGGCAGATAGTTCGGGCAATGAACTTATCGTCAAATGTGTTCAAATAATCAAATGTTACTTCCTGTTTTATATGAAATCGTTAATTATTTATCGCCATAGAGCTGCACAATTACTTTATCGTATTTAATATAGCTATTAATGTCTGAATATTAAAATGCATCATTCATAACGTCGGAATGTGTAAATATGAACTTATCTTACAAAGAACAATTATAGAGACATTTTATAATATTTTGTCACAACAAATTTGTGTGATTTAAAAAATCCATAACTTCCGCATTTAGAATTTCTTTAATATCATTTACATTTCTGCGAAGTGGTGGTACAACTTACTATAATTAAAAAAAAAATGTAAAAAAATAGCAATGTATTTTAGTTCTAAAATTTTTTTATAAGGTATATTGATAGCTATTTCGGCTCACGCCATCGTCGAAACTATAGTTCAGCTTAGTTAGAAGTTAAGAAAAAAATTGTAGAACTAAAATACATTGCTATCGTTTCACCGTGTTATAATGGAGTTCTACCAAGTAAATGTCAATTCAATCAACTTAAGAATATATATCCACCGAAATTTACTACCAACGGTGAGCGTATGTCCTTTTAATGGAGGTATCTTAACATATTTTTTTCTATGATAACTGTTAACTACTCAGATACTCAACATTACTTTAAAATTACGATACAAAGATGGAGTTCGATAAAGCAAGTGATTAGCTAGCCGCTTTCGCTGCACACCATTTTTTAGAATCAACTGCCTAAGAATATATCATAGAATATTTAGACATGATTTAATATTTTCATTTTATTCCATCGCGCTTATGATGAAATAATCTATGATTTATACCTCAATATGAACGCTATTGAGGGAAATTGCGTGAAAGTAAATTGTTGCGATATTTTTTTTCTTGGACGATAGAGAATTGGGTCATCAAATTAGCGACCACATTTGCATAGCAAAACGTGAATATCTAAGTATTTCAATTGAAATATCCGGAAAAATGAGGTGAAATTAACAAAAATAACCATATGTTTGGTCACCTTTCAAAGGGATACACTAAAAATATTATTTATCTAATGTTATTTTTATATTATCAGATATATATTGAGAATGTTTCGCTTGTGATCATTTATTTGTATGTGACACACATCAACAATACGCTGACATATGTTGAAAAAAAAACTGAATAATTTATTACAATACGACTGTAAATCCGAAAAAGATGTGAGGAAATTGTTAAAAAAATATCATGGCCTAAATTTTATGCGACAATGTGGTATGACGGAAGCCATTTTTTGTAACATATGACCATAATAAATTTTCCTACTGTTGAAATAGAAAATTTATATCGCCCGTTACAGTTACATGGAATAAAAAATGCCTCATCTTCTGAAGTAGATTGTAACATATGCACGCTCCTTATACCTGGCAAACTCGCCATATTCAGAAAAAAAATCTATAAGTAGTCAAAGATAAGGAAAGCTACGATTCAAATAATAATTGTACCCTCTTCGCCAAAAAATTGATAGTTAAATAAACTCAAATAAATTTATTGGGCTGCTATTTTGGTTTATAATAAAACTCACCCATGATATTATCACTCCATTTCTAAGCTTTGAAACTTTTTTCTTAATTTTTTTAATATCTGAAATCCACGGAATTTGCTCGATGAAAACTGTTTTATTTTAAAAAACCGTGTTGCTTAATATGCATTTTGAATACAGCTTATTTTTACGATAAATAAGAATGATTCAAACAAAATTTTATACACGAAATTTTTATCAAAAATTGATATTGAGTTTGAATCATAAAAAGTTATCTTTTGGACTTAAATTGAGAGATTTGCTTAAGCAAACTGATGGCTCCTAGTTCATATTTCAATGTAGTCAATATTCGACACATATTTAAAATTTCTTTATTTGTTTTTCTTTAGAATAATATAATTATAAAATGTATATCTTATGCTTTCAAAATTATAAGCTGTACGCCATTTTAACATTATTTATGCTATCGCAGTTTTGAAATATTTTTTCCGAGTTAACAGAGTCGATTTTAAATATAAAACTTTTCTCTCTGGAATACTAAGAAATAATATTTTACGTGGCACACCGACTGAACAAGAAAACTCTTTGACTGATTGTGAAGGAGAAAAAGTTATAAACAAAAAAGCTTTCACAGCATAAACATAATTTCAGAGTTGTTTAGCGAATATACGGTGATGTAAACTTTTTCATTACAAAACTTCTCTTTATATTCTTCATTTTCATTCGAGAGATTTCTTTTTGAAACCGCTCTTATTTATAGAAACTATTATATGAACGCATCCTTAGAATTTCGCTTTTGTTTTGAAATAATATGAAAACTCCTTTCAATCAAATTTAAAACTATATCTATTGCATATAAAATTAAATGAAATTAAAATGGACACTGATGACCAATTAGGATATATGTTCACTCAAACTGATTTTAAGAACAATTTTCGACAATTACCTAACTGTCTTCAATCCAAACAACACATGGCATTAAACTTGATCGATAACAGCATATTTCTTAGACAATTTTTGGGCTACCAAATTGAAATAAATGTAGAAATCAGATGAACAGCAGGGGTGGGAAACCGTAGTACTTTCTGGTGTCCAGTAGAATTGTATCCAAGACACTTTAATGGGAAATATCTAGTTGAAAATCAACTTTCTTTATTTTTTAAATTGACGAAAATAAAGATATATACATTTTCATCCATCTTAAATAACGCTTCATTGATCATTTTTAATGTGTTGTCTGTTATTGATGGAAATGCATAATATGTTAAATCTTATTATTCTATTCTTACTTATTTCCACAATATATTATATGATCAGGAGCGGTTTCTCTAATAAAGTACATTGTGGAAATGGATACTAAAGAATGTGTTTTTGTTTTTTAAAACGCTTCATTGTTTTAAGATATTCATGTATAACTTTGAAGAGAAAAATAATCTATGCAGCAATGGAAAAAATAGCACATTTTGTACACCTCAGTCTAAATTAAATCATTATAAAAATAATTTTTAATGATCGATTTTAAACTAAAAATTTAAATTTAATACTACATATACGGGGTATGAATTTGTCGATGTTTATTTGAGTTTATTGGGGTTTCTATTGTTAATTGACTTAAATATCAATTAAATTCTGTTTGGTCTTTCATTACATTTTGATATATATAAATTTGTAGACGATGCATTTAAATTACATTACGAATATAGAGCGTGAATATCATTCGGTCACGTATTGCTCTTTTTGACGCACTTTTGCATGGCGACGCATTTTTCGGAACGTTCACCCACTGACGAAGACGTATTATTCCATAACGACGTAAAACGGATTACTTGGTAACGCTGCTACTACGTGATCACGGCAAACCGAAATCCGTTAGGCACGTACTTCTCAACCTGTGAGAGGAGTTATGCTAATTTCTGTACAAATTTATCGGAAATTTTAAAGAGGATCTTATTATATTTTAAATAAACTAAGGATTTTAAACTTCTAAAGATAATTGATAATCGTTTCGAAAAAACTACCTTTCTAAAAGTTCGTGTTAAGAATTGATATTTTCCGGCTATTTTTTAATGATCTTTGCAGAAAAAATCATTTTTTTAGTAATTCATCAATTTTCAAAATTGTTTAAAACACGGATTCTGTTAGTAAAATCTACGACCGCAATATCTCGAAATGTGACATGTGAAACTAATTCATTGAATTCTGCAGTATTTTATAAAAATGTAAGATTATCCCCATAAAACTGTATGACATATATTGAAATATTGTAATGTGCTAATATACTTAAATTTTACAATGTGATTATTATGAAATAATTATATTTTATGTTATAAGCACATTATTCTTAAATTTATTATACTTTTATTTAAGCCTTATTAACAGACAAAAGATGTTTGTTGAAAAAAAATTGAATATATTTTGCTCCATTTGACGAGTTATTAAATGTTTCCAAAAGCAGTTTGAGAATCATCATAATGTCATACCTTTAGTTTGGTGTGTCGAAAGTCTTGTGCCATGACCGGAAATAATGACCCACTCGGTGAATATGCTTAACGTTATTGTTTTACAGTTTCGTTTTGTTTGACTTTACAAAAAAGATGACTGTTTTTATCAAAAAGAAAACGCCAAGGTGATTTACTGATTGCTCAAGGTGCTTAACCTGTTCACACCGACTGTTATACTGTTGTTATACGCTGCTTTAATTATTTTGCGAAAAAATTAAGCTCGTGTTATGGTGAGATTTAAAAAATGGTTCTGTCAATTCACGTTCATTAATTTTGTTTATGAGACGATTAAAACGCAATCTTATAACGTTTGCGTAGGTCTATTATGTTCAAAAACATATTTAAATATTAACTTATTTCAGTATTTGTTCTCAATATAAACTCTAGTTAATTTACTTAATAAAGTAAACCTCGTTACGAAATAAAAACTGAAAATAGTCAGAAATAAAATTCTTAGTAGAAATATTCGTATTTCTTTTTCCAGAAAGGATGTATAACAAGATGGAAATAGGAAATTATTAGTGGCTACTTTATTGGTCTCACTAGGACATGTTTTTAAGACCGTATAATTAGGTAGGAAATACTAGCCATTACACACGTCTATGCCTTCAAATATTTAAACGAATTTATGAATGTGTCCGCTCTGGGATTTAAACTTGTAATATTGGTTACCTAAACTACGACATCAATTGCTTTACTACTAGCTCGCAACTTAGCTAAGCGAGCAATAAAATAAAATATTTTTTCAACTTATCTTTCTAAATTAGAGTACGGATGAGAATAATAAAGCAAATTATTCTCGAAACTTTTTTGGAATCGAGGTTGAGAAGAAGCTTAAAGATTAGACATCTATGCATCACACATAACATAAATATAATACATAAATATTATATAAATGAAATTTTTTGATATCAATTAATGGAATTGGTTTTACTATTAACATTTTGTACCGCTTCTTATGATTATAAGTTCAAATAAAAATCTTCAATAACTAACGAATCTACAAGACTTTAACGACACAACAATCGAATAACACTCTAGAGAGTTACCATAGTATGCCTATGAGATCAGTTTGTTTCATTATAAATATCAAATACATATTCAAATTCATTTTGGAAAAATTTTGCAAAAATAAAACTTCAATTTTAAATAATATGGATATTTGATTCGCTTTACTATTATATGATGAACTGAATTCCCGGTTAATGAAAATAAATTGAAATGAAGCAACAAAATAAAGTTAACGAGACGCTTTTGCAAATGCGCGTAAGCGAAACTGATTGAATTCTACACGCTTCAGCAACAAAACTATCTTTATAAAAACTGACCCAAATTTACTTACTTACATAGATAAACTTGAATAACTTAACAGTCTACTTTTATTGTGCTAAATACTGTTTTTGTGAAGTTTTATTATAATAAGCAAACCTAGAGTTATTACTCTAGTTTCGAATTCACGACCTCAGGTTAACTTAGAGAAGATATTGACACGCCCAATATATTGGAGGAACATACTCTTGCTGCATTTTTGATCATTCAGAGTTTTCAATAAAAAAAAATTGCAGTGAAAATTTATTTCAAGAAAAAATGCTTTTTTAACTAATGTTTTTAATCATATTTCCTCTAGATATTGCTTAATTAAAATTGTTTTTTAAATTATCTACAGATAAAAAATGTGATATTTGATATATGAAAAACTACGACCGTGAAGTTTAATAACATACTTGGTTTAATCGTGTGATCAAATTCCAACGAATTCTTATTCGTTAAGCAATACAAGAATAAATCTCGAAATCTGTTAAAACGAAGAACATATTTGCCTTCCCATTTGTTAGATCATGTGCACAGAATAGATAACGCAAGCACAGCGAATTAATCAGAACACAGATCATCAGGAAAGCGTCTTATTCTCTCAAAATAATCACAGACTACAGTGTGAGCTAGAAAATAACAAGCCCCGAAGCGTGACTTGGCGAATAATTTTGCTTCCAAATAATTGAAATATCAGAAGAGTTGAGTGAAAATTGGCAATTTATCGTACGGACGGCAATTGCTCACTGGAGCTGCTGAAACTACCCGTTTTCAAACAATTTGTCAATTTGAAATAAGATTTACAAGTCTAAATTATATGCTGCCCTCACTCGTAACGTGTATAGAACCGATGTTTCACAATCATCTTCAATGAAGCAATATTGATAAAAAGATATAAATTTACTTTTCATACTTTTGGCCCGATAAAACCATCCACAATTGTGCTTAAAAAAGAAGAAAGACAAAAGAAAAAGGGACTTGCTTAGCCACATAGGTTTAGTGATAGTGTATATCACGAAAAATCAATTCATGTTGAATCTTAAGGAGAATGAAGGATATCTCGTTCACCATATGATATTGCAAATTTATCAAATGCCTCAAATATGAAACTAGATTTAGTCGTGTAGCATCTACACTAACATACAATACCTTCCACTGTGACAACGCAATAACATTACATTACAATATATTTTAAATATCATTAAAGCAGCTAAGGAAGTGTGCCTTCAAAAAAAATTATCCATTAAGATTAACTATTATATAAGTAAACTTAAATAGACTATCTTTCTAGCTTTCATCAATATGTATACTCTAATTGTATTTTTTCCGACTCAAATCTTGGGAAAGCATTGAGTTAAAGACCCTACCAACATGGAAACTTTCACAAACAACTCGATTTTCTATATTAGTCTAAAAATAATTTTATATAATATTGTTTGCTAAAACCAAATTGAGTGATACTCACACATTATGTGTGTTTTTAATTTGGATATCATGTCCTATTTTCAAAATCTTTTTAGACAATTTTTTTTTTGTTTTATTGTATCGAAATCGTTTTTGGTGTATTTTTTATAACCATAATAAATTCGCACTTCATTGAAGGCTCAAGATCATTTGTTTACGTAAAATTTATTGGTGTGAAACAAGTAAATTTTACTGAAACATATGTGTAATCAATATTCACAGATCTTTCCAATAAAATTACGTGATTTGCATACGAAAAGTTTCGTGTAGAATTACACAACATGTACTTCTTTTTACAAATAGAATATGATTTCAGATGTGAATTCAATTTTACATATCTTTGTAAAATTGTAAAAAAACAGTATTTATTATCTTCTGAAGACGAACCTTCATCGGATTGTTATGTTTGAGAGTAATAATACTATCCGTGCTATATGATGGGCAAAACGGCGATGGCTAAGCGGGCACTGTTGCGGATCGAAGAGCACGCGGTGAAGTGTTGCTCGTTGTTGCTAAAAAAACATTACACATATGATAAATATATTAATTTTCAAATCGTGTCAGATTCTAAAGGGTTAAAATTGTTTAAGACATACAAAAAATATTTGCCGTCATCAACTTCTTGACACAATAATGGAACTCCGATTTATCAGTCCAGCATTTAAGGTTCATTTTTTTTCTACATCCAAATATACATAAGAAAAAATACCGAACATTTTATTCCTTGAAGTATCGTTTTCTTCGATTTGTAACCAATACTAATAACTGATTGATCTGATTGATCAAAAACACGAATTCATTCAGTGCACAAATTTGTCACGTTGTTCACTTTTATGATGTTAACTATCACTTCTTCATGGAAAGGCATAATATGTCAAATAATAAAAACACATATTTAAACATTTGAACTGTTATAACATTGTATGATTCCACATATTTAAATAGTATTTAATTTGAATTGTGATATTGAAATTCCATCAAGCACCTTCAGTCGATATCATAAACATATTTAAACAATATATTTTATGATCAGGACCGGTTTCGCTCATTGCGAGCGTACCAAAAATTAGCAAAATGCTGATACATTGTTTTTGAAGAGCATTTGCAATTCTGCTCATACGTATATGCAATCCGATTCATCTTACATCGAGATCGCAAGTTTGCAAGCGTTGTCTTATTGTTTCGAAAACTAATCAAATCAATGGACGCAATCTTTTATTTTTCAAAAAATTCGGATCAATCATAAAATCTTGCTTGAAAGAAATGTTTAATCTGCAAAAATTACAACGTTGATTAGACAATTCATTGTTGAAAAAATAATGTTACGTTCTTATCTTTTTTATTTTTGACAGTTAATATTTTAAATGAAATACATTATTTAACCAAGGCCGTGGAATCTTGAAGCAATCTCCGCAAACCTACATAGTTTTATATTATTAAATATACATCAATACAAAAATAAAGCAATTTGTGTTTGGCCATATTCAAGGCAATTTAGTGGGAAGATCGGAAATCAGTAAACGTTCTAATCGTTTTGTTGTTTTTTTTTATTATTTCAATTCAAAGGTCTTTCATTTGTTATGTTGAATCGATAACCTTTGCGATAAAATAACAGTTGATGATTCTTTGTATTCAGGCAATTATATATTGTACTTACTGCGTGTGTATTGAACGAATGCTTTATACTTATAATTTGGATATTGAGTGCAATCCAGAGTATAACTACTGCACAAAATAACAATCTAAATAACCAGTACAAATTAGTATGCGGGCACAATTTGGTATGCGAAAAATTTATTATTATTTTTAAAATATGTGAAGGTATAAATCGTGGAATATAATATTATAAAATATAATAACCATTTGGTTGTTACGGTAAATATTATATTGAAAACGTAGAAATGCATGCAATATACTTTTATGTTTGTTAAAAATTAGCAATCATGTTGTTTTTCAAAATAAGAAAATTATCACTCATAAAGAGATGGAATACTTGTTTCCAAAATTTCACGACAATTCAAAACGGAATTTCCAATACAACTTTATGTTAGAACCAATTTAGAGTTTTTCAGTAATTGCTTGTTGTTTTGATCATCATAAGTGCATAGTTGGCTGTTAAAGTTTTTTTTACGTGTGGTAGTTGATAATTTGATATGTGGTGTGCCAAGAACGGAAGTGTATATTTCACCTGATAATTCTTGCGATGAGCGAAACCAGTCCTGATCGTAAAATATATAGTGGGAATAGTATCAAATACATGTTTTTTTTTTTTCTTTCCACCAAGAATTGTCAATTAACACATTCAAAGTAAATACATTGTTAATTAAAAGTGATTTGTGATATAACCCATAATACAAAGTTTGTTTTTTTGTTTGTTTTCTTAAATAAACAAAAATAGGAATGTTTCTTTGATCTCATGATTGTGGGAAATGTACTTAATTTAAAAATAAACATCTGCCGCTCACCCGAATTAGGATATACGTTTTTCTTTTTGTATTTTCACTTCTAAGGAGTGTCTATGGGGGTAATGTAACCATTGAATGTTCAAAACACAATACATTGAATCCGGCGACCACAATATTAAGCTTATCCTAAAGCTTCAAAGATCAAAGTTATCAGTACAACCATTCTTACCACATTTATTTCATCCTTAAAGCAGTATTAGGTAGGCATGCGTTTGGGTCACGTGTCGAAGTCCGTCTAAGAGCTTTTATCGGAAGGCTTTGCGAAACGCAATAAGATTACGCGATGGTCGTCCTATTCAAAATCCCATGAGGGCTTAAACACCCCTTGTCCGAATGCGACAGGTTTCAGAGGATATTCAGCAATACCGTGAGATAAAGATACTTAAGTACACATCGTTGATGGACTTTAAAAGCACATCAAAGAAAGTACTTCACTTGATAAGACTTTTGTCATATGGAATACGTAGCTAGTTTTGAAAGAAATGTAAGTTAATCAATTTAATATAATTGGTTAATGACAAAAGGCAAGAAACAATTTACAGAAATATTATTAAATTATTATAAAAGATTTAGTAAAATAACATTGTTAATAACATAAATATTATATTAAAAATGAATTATCACAATCATTGATCTATTTTTTATTTTGCTTTTAAAATATTGATTATTCGTGTGACATTTACTACGCCTATACTAGTGATGATGATGGGTAAGCCGAAACAACTATCAACAATTTATCCTATAAATTTTGTAAAACTAAAATTTATTGCTATTTTCGAATCGTGTCATAATATAAAATGATAAAATTAAAGGATGAAGCATATTCTAATGAAATATCGATTTCTTCACCTTTAATATGCTATTAATCTATTAACTTTAATAAGGCCATCTGAGATAAATATACACTTAAAATCAATGTTTTAAAAAATACTTATTATTACAGCTTAGTGGTAACGCTTTGGTTCGACTCTTGATGTAGATCGAAGCTTTTTTCTGATAGTCTAACGTTGAATTGTGAGTTTTTTAATCTTTTCTGACAATCAAACACACCTCGGTTATATCTTAGAGTGGGTAATAATAAATAATTCAAAAAACAAGGATTCTATATGTAGTCACTATTTTAAGATTATTCTCCATGAAGTTTTAAATGAGTTTCTTAGAACATCTTGTTCATATGAGTGTAAAAACTTATTTTGACATAATAGACTAATCTTCTGAGACCTTTATTGAATCGCTAATTTTTGCATTATTGTTGGCTAAACACGTGATCAAATAAACTTTGGAAAACCTTGAGTTACAGTTAAATGCTTTATCTTGTAAATGCTGTTTTTATTTTATTTTACGTAAGGTTTGAAATTGTGTGTAATTTGTTTGTTTTCTCGTTTATCTGAAATACAAATTTAAAGTTTTCCTAAAATGGTAAGTGAATTAATGAAATTATGATTGTATATTGTAAAGTTATTAAATATACGAAGTAACATGCTGATACGCCAAACATTCTATCATGAAACATAATCACAAAGCATGACAACGCGTTCACGGTGATTAAACATAACTCACTGAAATAAATACATTACTATGAAAGTAATTTTCATTGTTTCATGGCCAGATATCTCTTTTCGAATCCACTTTGTTGCCATTGTCCTTCGAGAGAGATAAGGACAGTCGACCTAGGACCGGAAAGGACCCCACGTGTGTCGTGCGGTTTGATGCAGCCAATCTCACGGACTAATAGGCATCGCGAGGAGTTCCCTTTGTTGAAACAACGAAATGGAATGGGCTGATTCCTTTCATTCAAACGTTCACTCATCAAGCACTATACATTTAACAGAACAATTTTTGACATTTGTAGATTTTTCTCGTTGAAAATCGACTAGTTAAACCACTTCGAAATTAATTCTATCTGATTCTTGAATTGTCATATCTTTGTACGATTTCACATGCTTTGTCACTAACGACCCGGGTTTCGCCTTTCGGCATCTTCAGGCATTCTATCACAAGGATGCAACAGAACTGACTGTCAGTCTGTCTCAATGCCTGAAGATGCCGAAAGGCGAAACACGAGTCGTTAGTGATAAAACGTGTGGAATCGTACAAAGTTGTTACAATACAAATTTGATATTGAAATTCCACCAAGCACCTTCAGCCGATATCATAAATTATTTTTATCCTGTTTGCTATCACAAAATTTTATAAATGACTCGTTCATTCGAACATTCTCTATCAGGTACGACAGCACTTGTTAAGTGACAGTCGATTTAATTGAAAAATATTATGCAGTAAAGGTGCCAAAATGATAGTGGTGAATCTGGTCAAGGACTTAAATCAAAGGTTCCCAAAGTGGTTCCTTTAGACCCCCGGGGACTATATAGTCCAACAAGGGGATCAGGTCAAGGAGGGAAAAAGAGGGTTCACGGATCGGATGAAATCGGGGAAACTTTAGGCACTCATAGAAATGCAGCGCATTAATGTTCGCTTGACGATCCTTACTGCGCTGAATGAAATGAATTATTATTTTAAACCTTACTTATTTGAAGTAAAATATTCACCAATTGATGTCAGAGCACCAGGCTTAACGAATTCTTCTTATTGACAGCATTCGTTCATTTAGTATAAGAATTTTGCCAATACAAATATTTACGTTTGTCTTATTTACATTAAACAAATTATATTTTAAAATGGGGGGGGGGGTTTCGTGGTCCACAGCAAGAGGTTCACGGAGTAAAATAGTTTGGGAGCCTATGAGCTAAAAGAATCGTTGTCAGCAATAAAACGCTTATGAAAGTAAATACAGTGAAACCTCGATTTTACGTTTTCCAAGGGACCCTGAAAAAATAACGGTAAATGCGGGAAACGGTGAATGCGGGAAAGCTTCAAATAATAATAAACAAGTAAAATCGTAAAAAACATTTATTTATTAGTTACTTGTACATACTGTATATAAAATTTATTTTTTAAAAAAGTCCTTTATGTTAGTTTGCTTCTTTGTTATTTGGCACTTTAATCGGAACAAAGACTTGTTACTAAACTTTTGACTAAAAGTTTGTATGTACAGGAATCATTATTACTATGAATTTTAAGCAACTGCAAATGTATTTGCATCATAAACAATAATACGCGTGTGGTGGATTTCAACCCAAAAAATAGCACATGCGTCCAATGCGTTACATCTAACATGTACAGCGGATTCCAACGTGTCTAGACATAACAACTGCACTCGGCTGTGTCAAACTTGTTTGCCGAGATACGGAGAAATATACAATACAAACGGTCAATCGGGATAATATTTGTGACGGGACCAAAATATTTGGACGGTTTATCGAGGAAATCGGGGAATCGGGGAATCGGGAAGCGGTCAATGCGGGATTATTTAACATTGTTCTTATGGGAGTTTGACGGGACTATAAAAAATAAGCGTTCCATCCGGAAAAACGTATAATGCGAGAACGGTTGATCGAGGTTCCACTGTAGTGTAAATATTGCAAAAAAAAGAACTTATTGATTGATTGAAATTAACATTTTTTTTGTCCAGCCAACTTTAAAACTAATCAACGAAAAGAAATACTGTAATTTTATCAACTTTCTTAATCTGAAGTATAAAGTTCAATTTAAATGTAAATCACTTAATTTATGATATCGACTGAAGTGCTTGATAGAATTTCATTATCAAAGAATTTAAGAATTTCAATATGCCTGAAGATGTCGAAAGGCGAAATTCGGGTCGTTAGTAACAAAACATGTGGAATCGTACAAAGTTTTAATTATTCAAATTTTATTTGATGAATTTTGTTGATGGAAAATATTTAACTAAATTGTTCAATTGTGGATGATAGAGTGATTTTATTGAAACCGTCAACATAATATTGTAATATTGTGTGGATATTTACATCAGATTCATTCAAGTTTGAGACTAATATATCTCTTTTTTTAGAAAACTGTAATCATTATAAAGTATGCCAAGAAAATTTATTCAAAAATAAATACATATTATACCGTGTAATGTGTCCTCATTGATAGGAACAAAACGTGTGTTCATAAATCAGGAACTCAGAAATTACAACTTTTCTAAATATTTTATTACCATTAAATCTATCTCGATCCGTGCTTAGAAATAAGCACAACGATATTTTATAAATATTTTTTATGTCTTTGTAGGATACAACTTTTGTTCGGGAGAGAGCGTATATAATAATGACCGTTCACTACTATCCATATATGGAAGAGACATCAAAGATTTATGAATTATCAATTTTATATTAAATTATTAATATCGATTATGTCGCAACAAATTATGAAATTTAAAAGTGAATTTAGGCATATGATTTTTATTATGTATTTTAATACTAACTACGAATTATGATGCAATTGTTTACATATTATATGACAACATTCTTAAATTGATCGCCCACTCGCCTGTTATTGGATTTTAAATTTTACTTTCTGTATTTGAAAGTAAAATATGTTTTTGACTTAGAGCACTAGTATTTTTTATAATTTGTGCAATATACCACAAGAAGATGGTGCTGGATACGACTGAAAAATCTAGCCAATAGTTGTTAATTACTCTCAGTTCTTTTTTTTACGCGAATTTGATTATACGCGATTTTTTTGGACGACACCGCTATATTTTTTTACGCACTTCACTCGTTTTTACGTATTTTTTCCCCCAAATTTGTTTTAAAGAAGACATTTATATATGATGCTGGGCGTGTACGTTTCATTATTTTTTTAAATAAAAAAAAATTTGTGTATTTTTAAAATTTAATTTTGTAAGGAATTCCATTTTTTTAAATACACATACAATTGCCAAATGTTAACAAGTTTATCGGATATTATGCGAATTCATATTTTAGGGTGTGTAAATAAACATAATGCAATTGCGTGAAATCATTTTTTTACGCGATTTTTTTACGCGCCTTTTTCTGGAACCAATGTATCGCGTAAAAAAAGGACTGGGTGTATTTAAACAGAATTCAGTAGACACATCGATAACGATATGGGAAGATACAGGTGCGTTATTCGACAAGGCGCTTTCAAAACTTTGGTACAATATTCTCTTTTCTTGAAACTCGTTTGAAACGAAGTACGTTAATCGGCTGCTGGAATTCATCGTAGACTAGTTTCATAGAGTCCGTCATCATTTTTTTGCGTTATATGAGTGTCAAAAATACAGTAAATAATAGTATTTGTTGATTGAATTGGTATTTACTTGCTAGAACTCCATTATAACACGGTTAAAAACAGCAATGTGTTTTAGTTCTACAAAATTTATAATATATATATATACAATATATATATAGTTGATTACTATTTCGGCTTACGTCTTTATAAGAACAACTTCTAATGTATATTGATTTTTTTTTCACCGTGTGATAGTATATGTATAAAGTATAGACAATTAAGTATTTATCATTGAATAAAATCAATTATAATTCTTGTTTTACTATATTCTTTTCTTAAAGTAGGTAGCCATGTGTAAGTAATTAATATTTTATTAGGCTTGTACGGGGTCAAATGAGAATTATTCCATGTTCAAAGGATTTTCACTTAATGACTCTAGTATTTTTTTGGGGACATATGAATATATATTTCTTATATATCAAATGTGTAAAATCATTATGCCAATGGTGGTGCCACGGAGAAAAAATAAATCCGTGCTTGAACGCGAATGAATTCAGTCGAGAACTATTATTTTATTGCTTAAAAGGAAATTCTGTGGTGGTCAATGGTCAATAAGTTTATCTCATTAGTTAGATTGTTTGATTGTTAATTTATAATATATAAAATAAATACTTTTATATATATGAAGCAACGAAAATCAATGATTATCGACAAATATAAAATGGATTAAGCAAAAAGAGTGACAGTCTTAATTTAGATATATGTGGGTAATTCTAAATTGTTATCACAAATAGTTCGAATCCAACCTACATAGATACCGTAAATGTGGCCAGTATAAATAAATATATAGTTATTGTCTAGTAAAAATCACCTGAATGTTGAATCCTTTATGTCATTCTAATGAAAATGGATGTGGGATCTACACTCCTGAACCAAACGCTATTAAATTATTGATGACTTAAAAATAGCACACTCTATTTCCAGTTCGATTTAAATATAAAGGTAAAGTGAAATACCTAATGATTGATATTATAAATGTAAAAAGCATTATCGTTCCGTGCAAATCGTAAAGGTAGTAATCGATACTGAACCCGATTAGCACGTTGCCTAAATCGTGTTAATCATGAATCTACTGTGATTAAAAACAGATGCTAACCAACATTCTTTGTCTCTTCTCAATTATTCTCAGTTGGTATTACTTTTGTAAGTGTGTAATTGGGTCGCTAAGCAAGAATTATTATCCTCAGATTTTTGACCAACGCGTGGCAACGTCACACCTGCCACGTGTTGTGGTATTAATAGCACCCGTGAAGACAGACTTAATTATTATAGCGGAACACATAACTCAGCCAACACTGCACAAGGAAAAATTAATCGTACCCCACAGGTAGAGATGGTAATTTTTTACTTCTCAGTATTTTTTAAGAATGAAATTTCTACGGAATAATTTTGAAATAGATTTTTCATTGTAAGTCTATTGGAGTTAGTGTACACACGTGGATAATTGATGATTTAATAAGCAAATAATAAATTGACGTGTACACTGCTTAACTATCAATAGGCTTTGCTTTTTAAGTCCTGGTAACGTCAAAATTTAATCTTAGTATGAGTGAGTGGTTTTGATTTTCGGATTAAGCCGGATATATTGTTTTTTTTTTCGATTTTGTGCACGGACAATTGTTATTAACTAGAGGATTGCGTATGCATTTTCTGTTACGTGAAGATTTATTGAAAATAATGTATCACTTGGTGTCCTATTGTGTATCAAATTTTGTTATGTGATCCATTTTCTGTTTAAAAAAAATGGCCCAAAACAGATCTGATTTATTAGAAAATTCTGATAATATTGTGATTATGAAATTTAACGTATTACAATAAAAAGTCCATGAATTTTTTCTTAAAAGATTTTTTAAAACAAAAAAAAGGTTACGTATCAACATCTTGTTTTTTTGCGAATTTATGGTATTTCATTAGTCTTTTCACTGATACATCCATATTTTTTCTTCCTACTTACCTTTCTTCGTTGCCTGTCTGCAACTTGACCCACATAGCCTGATTCCTCACCATTTTTTACAGTCGCCACTTTTTCAAGATTTCCTCATTAAGTACGGAAAAGAACTTCCCTTTCTTTAATTACACGGAAAATGGTGTGCTTTGAAAAAACTCTAGCTAAGATAAGGCAACCAAACTTTTGAATATTTACGGGACTTTGTTTTTGACACAAAGTGTTATAGTCAAGTATAGGTATTATTTTTTGTTTCAGATAAATATAAAAATAATATTTACAGAGTTAGACGAAAACTAGAGCTTAATATTATTGGTTTTATTTAATAACACCCATAATTTATTACCAAAACATCATGGATCTCCATTCAATCATGCAATGGTAAAACGCGCCAAATTACCCTATTTTTAATATGATTTCTTTACTATAACAGATACCAGAATCAATATTAATGATATGAATATATAATATGTTATTTATAACGCTATTGTTGTTTTTTCCGTAATCATAAATAATTCAGGAATTTATTGTTTAAGAGACAAATTAATTCATTATAAGTTTAATCAAACAAAAATTAGCCCATTGCAAATAATATTTATAATTCTTACAAATTTTGTTCTGTAATTTTTCATTTGGAATAAAATATTATCAATAAATCCGAAATGTTCATCAACATATAAAATCGGTAAATATTATTATATAATACAATATTTTTCTATGAAATTTTAAGTTTTACCGTACGTTTTTAAGTACTTACCGTTGAATTGGTAAAGCTGTAATGAAGTTATTCAGCTATTCATTTGACTTTATAAAAAATATCGTAATTGAAAAAAGTGGTAAACATACATTTTTAAATATTCAAGACAAGATGTACCTACTACAAAATGAAATAATGTTATACATCTAAACTTGAAATAATAACATAATTTATCTTTCTTTAAGGTATTACAAATGCGCGGTTACTTTACCTGTCGACCCTCGCCAAAAAAAAAATGCGAAAATACCCTCTAAGATTTATTCTATTTTCAAGCATATTCTTTGGAACGGTGATTGCAATCCTTCAAAATTTAAATTTTTGTTGTCAGATTATTCAAGAGAATTAATTACATTTTTTGAGTGGCAATTAATTTATATTGCAAATTATTTATTTATTAAGGAAATTGCGGTTGGAATTATCTTGAGTACAAAGTTACACAATAAAATATTTTGTTATTTCTTCTTATAATTAATTAATGGCGGGCTTTCCAAGAAATTATTATTTGCTTGAATTAATAACGAAACATGATGTAATGTTAGAATACAAAATTGGGTGATTTTACCACTTTTGAGACTTGGGCAAGATTACTTGAAGAGTCAACGTCAATTCTATCAATATTTTTTGATTTTAAATGACAAAAACACAATCCTTCATACTATAATATTTCCACAATTTCATATTTTTAAGATAACAACAGGTTTCATTCATATCGAGCGTTATTAACTAGAGATACAATGTATTTGCATTATTTGTTATGTGTTGGTTTTCGGTAGTATCTCTCTAATATAATAAAAAGACATAAAAAATGTTACATATTTCTCCTAATAAGTGAAATATTAACTAGGCTCGATGTGTATTTAAGCTTCTTTTAACTTTCTATACAGACAAAATTTAGCTATAACGTTCAAGAAATTTATGGTTAAAAATAGTTATTGATATTTTCTTTATACCTTAAAATACTGAATTAAAAAAACTTTCTTTCATAATATAGTGTTTTGTTGCATTTTTTTAAAACTACATTTCATTTTTCCTGCATCTCATTTCATTTCAGATCATAAATTGTTAAAGACATACCTTCATATGAATTCTATGCAGTCAAAATAACGTCAATTTAAATTCGCTACTTACCGGAAGAAAAATACAAAATAAATACTGAATATCGAAATTCTTTCATATTATTTGAATATTATTTTATTATAATTTATTTATAATATATTATAAATTGATTATAATAATAGATGTTTAACGATTTAAGTTATAACAATAATTCGACAATTCGATCCGTCTGAACCAGGGCGTGAATGATTCATGGTGCATGCAGCCTTCAAGTTCCAATCATACAACTGATAAATCAAAAAAAATAATAACCGTATCATTGATTTTAATTATTATATTATAAGTTAATCGAAAATAATCGTCCATATAGCGTAAGCGGGCTTGCACAATATTGCTATATTGGAAAATAAATCTGTTTTTTTTTCTCTTTCCAAAAATCAAATATAAATTGAGATAGCATCCATCAACCGCTACGGAATGCAGGGAGTGATGAATTACTGTTTCTTATTTCAACTACCGGGGCAGCAGTGTTTTTACAACCAAAAACGTAAATTGTAATTTTATTAACTTTGTGGAAAAAAAATAAGGAATACAGAAACTCAGCGTGAAATTTTCTCCAACCATACTAAAGTCGTTTTTTACTGAACCACCTTGAAGATATTCTAATACATGTCAAAATTTAGTTAAGTTGCATTGTTGTTAAACCAAATTATGGAGATTACAACGATATACCAGACTATTCTTGAATTCAATAATTATTTTAAGCATTTATATCACCCTTATATTTTAATTTATAAATTATCAGCACATTTCAATCAACGGAAGAAGAAATAAATGAGTCAGTTGAATAAGTAATAACTACTCTCATAAACTCACCTTTAGCTGTATTTAAATTCAACTCACGGAACAACTTAATCTTAAGATTACAAAAAAAAATTCGCCAGAATGTCCTTTCAACCCTGTTGGCTTAACTCCCTCGATATTCAGTGAAGATTAAAGAACAGACCGAGCTTGTAGAAATGCCGTAGACGTGCTCATTACGACGTGTGATGCAGCTTGTGTTTTCCCAGAGCGAATTATTATTACAAACTGCTCTCAAAATATCCACCATAACAAAAATAGCTGGACGAATGCGAGGCCATCTGCGAGTGTTAACCCGAATAGAAGAAAATACAAACAATTTTTCAGAATAATGCTTTATATCTCATATTCATTTACCTAGCAATAGCATTTGTTAAAAATTCATGTTTTATTTCGATTACATATAAAAATCATTATTTTGTTGAATCTGTTTTATTTTGTTTAGATTATTCCTGGAAACAGAAACAAACAATTAAATTGTGAAATGGACCATATTATTAGATATAGCGGTTAGTACAATTCGTGTTGGTACAGCTGGCAATACAAGATGAAAACATTTTTTTTTTTTTAATTTTAAACTTTTGCTAAAATTACGACCGTGACTTAAAGTAAGAATACCAATGATAGTACAAGTGAAAATAAAATGTTGTTCAACAATATTACTTCAGATATTGAGACACTAATATGCTTTACAGACAAGTGCTCTCACGTAAGATTGGACGGTGTATATGAGAAATTTATTAGTTACTTCTCGTATTTTAGCAGACACCACGCAATTGTGCACGAAAATGTCTATAAGTAAAGACCGCTAATAAGCATCTAAATGAGTAACATTTAACTACTAATATTATCATTTTTTTCAGTAAATTGTACCCGATTTGTTTTCATATAAAGTATCATATTCATTGTTTAAATTAGATAAAATACTAATTCATTTAATATATAATTCAAATGGAAATGTTTATCTGCTGAATTTGGGCAATTTACATAACATACATTTGCATCGATTCCAAGTTCACTATAACGTAGTATTCCTAAAGTGTAGACCTATTATCTACGCAATAGGGAGGTCGACTGTATTTTCTATTATTACATGTAACTTATATTATAACTGTTTCCTCAGTTTTTTAAGAATTTGTTTTATATACCTAGTAACTATTATTTCAAAATGTATTTATATTATTGATTTGTTTTGTAAAAAGTTGTGTTTTCATTTGTGTTTTGTCAGTTAATAATGCTCTCAATAGGCAAAGAAGGTCATGTTTATTGTACAATACAATTGAGAAGAGGAAATAAAGCATATCATATTTATTTTTTGAATAAGAATTTTTTTGATAGAATTCCATTAAAAGATGGCAAACATGTAACAAAGTATTAAGGCCTACGTTTTTCCAGCAGTTGTTGACAGCTATTTAGATTTACGTCGTCAGAGTCAGAAAGATCTTTTTACCTTTTTAAAATGTATATTTTTCGTGTTGTTAAAATAGCAATTAAATTGAAATAATGGAATGTAAGTAATGTGCAATCATTGTTTTAGCTTTGAATATACCCGAAATTAATAAACATTTTGTAAAATATTGGCGTTACGTATTTCAAACGGTGTAAAATTAAAGGGATAGTTAAAAGCTTTAGAACATTCACCAAAGAGAATATTATATGTAATCTTGCAAAAAAGCAAAATGGGAGTACGACATGCAAACTGGCAATAATAATAAGCCATGGAAAGCAATAACCTAATACATTGGGAATGGCGCAATTTTCCAAACAACTTTGTTCCACTTAAATCGCCTGAACATATGTGAATGCAGATAATAACTCAACTCGTGAATAGAACTATTATTAACTCACTGAGACGGAGAACAGAAGTTCTGAAATTAGATTGGAAACTTGGAGAAATAGCAAAAACAGCTGTTGCTTCATAACTCGCGGGGTTGCTTCGGTCGCAGATTCACTGTCAATGTTCAAAACTGCTTTGTGATAGTTACTTATAGTTTTGCGAGTCTGTGTGTTAAAAAATTAGAACAGATTAAAAAATTAGGGGTCATGAAATAAAATACGATTTGATTTCAACTACTTTAAATCATAATTTTTGACTCCGTTTTAAGACTAGTTGTATTTTTTTAATCGTATCATTAAAAAAAATTCACAAATTAAAAACTGAAGAATATTAAGCTCGCAAAAAAAAATATGTAATAGACAAGTTTATTGATTGAATGGGTATTTACTTAGTAGAACTCCATTATAACACGGTGAAAGAGTAACAATGAATTTTAGTACTACAATTTCTTTAATAAGATATAGTTGATAGCTATTTCAGCTCATGCCATCGTCAGAACTTTTAAAACATAGTTCTGACGCACGAGTTCTGAGCGAATTTTGAAAACATAGTTCTGACGATGGCGTGAGCCAAAATAGCTATTAGATATATCTTATAAAAAAATGTGTAGAACTAAAATACATTGCTATTTTTTCTCAGTGTAATAGACAAGTTTTTGGGTGTTTGAAAGCATATGACTTTTATATAAAGTACTGAGACCCACACCTCACAACAGACTTGCAACAATGGTTAATTTAAACTGGCAGTCAAATATAAATAAAATTAGTTATAAATAAAAAGTGTTTTTGTATTTTAAAAATGTATTCCACTTTGAAGACGATAAATCTGACATCTAAGTGACAGACTAAATCACTTTTAAGGTGTTAATTGTCACTTCTTGATGGAAAGGCATGGTATTTTAAATATTATCTTAAAAACACATTTTTTTAGTACTTACTTTATTTTTTGATCGAGACCGGTTTCGCTCATCGCGAGCATTATCAACTGATCAGCAATCGGCGTCCTGATCAAAAAATATATTGTGGAAATAAGTACTAAAAAATGTGTTTTTATTATTTAATATAGACTAAATGTTATGATGCGTTTCAAAGAGTTTCATACACGGTGACAGTTGAAATACCACAGCTAAAAGTTCCATAAATCACTTTCAAAGTGTTAACTATCACTGCTTGATAGAGCTTTATAATGAAATAATAGTTCCATAGTATTCAGTACTATTTCCACAATTTCATAATTTCATAATTTTAAAATTATACAAAAACAAAATCGATAGACAAAACACGATTCATAATTGTGTGAGCGGTGTCTTTTTGGTCTATTTTAATCCTTGCGTGCGATGTACTCGTCGAATAATAAGCTTACCGAAATTTTACGTGTGAGAGCATCCACCCCACGTGTAATTAAGGCTGTATTCACGATACCTTTCGCCGCACCACTCGGCCGAGACACTGGCGCCAATTAATGTGTGCATTGCGCCCAGCGCTCTGACAGCTTATTTATTTTCGCGCGGTTTTTGCTGTTACACCGTGTTTATGGCTCATACGTGTTTACTTTACACCCTTATTCAGTGCGTAGGTAAAAGCGGATTTTAGGGTCTGAGCATAATAAGGCTTTGCAAACAAAAGCTTGTGATTGATTATAATTTATTAATCAAAAGTTTGAAACGAACACAAACAAAAGTAATATTTTGTCTACGCTTTCAAAAAGATTAATTCACTGGTTTTGTAATATTATCATACAGTATATTTGTGGTAAATTGCATCGTTTTATGATGTTACGTGTTCAATAATAAATTTTGCAGTGATTAAAAAGTAAGTGATAACGCTTTCTGTCGGCACTTTCCCGTATTTGAAAAAAATATTTACATCAAATAAAGGTTACGGAGTTCGCGCCAAATTCACTATTGAGTAAGCATGCTTAAATAGGTAAATTGAAAAACTATATAGATTATACCTAAAAATACCGTCAGTTGTTAGTCTATTGTTGAATTTATAAATGCATATTGTGCGTATCATAATTTTGCTTGTTTGGTTTTTTATCGATCTATTCTAACTATACTTTCTTCTTTGGTCATGCTATGGATTATAAATATAATACAAATTCGTCATGCAATTGTTTTTGAGTAAATTGATTATCATTTTCGAGATGGTAAGAATAGAAGAGTATGCTAAGATAATGCTCGATAATTAAACAATATTTTGATGTAAATTTTTAATGACTATGATTTTTAAATTTAATTTTATGAATGCATCGTTGTAGTGGTGAGGACAATAATTAAAAGTATTATTCATAGAATTATTAGAACCGGCAGAACTCCATTATAAGAGATCTGAGAAAAGTGTTTAAGTTCAATAAATGTATTATATTTTTCGTCATTGAAGATATTGCTTCAATAATCAGGCAGCATAAATAAGATTGAAAAAAATAGAATATATGAATTTCTAGCGATTAAGTGTTTTATGTGATAGTTCCATATGTATTGGACAGATAGTATTGTACATTTATAAACGTTACCAAAAAAGTTTTAAATTGTTGTTTCGTATTTGTAGTTTTTGGCGGGTCGTAAAGACACTGCATAGAAATAAAAGGAAAGCATTTAAAGACTAGATAACCGCCTGCTTTATTTTTGTTTTATTATTTTTCCTTACGCACCGTAACTCTACTAGACGCGTCACCCAATAAAACCATTCGAAAAATACCCGAAAGCTCTTCAAAGGCAGAATATAAAATATAACGGGCTTATTAAAACAGAAAAATAGCAGCTATCATAATATCTAACATAACAAAGGAATCGTAAAGCTCTCGAGAATTGGTGTTATTGCAATAACAGAGAACGGCTACTAAACTTATCCACTGGCGTTGAATCCGTTATGTAATGTGAATGAGCCACTAGGTAAAACTCTGTCGTGCAGCGGGAAATTCCGCATTTTTAAAACATTCATATAACATACTGAAATAGAACATTTTTATTTGTAAAATGGAATAAGCTTTATAAATTGAATAGAATAGCATTCTTTTTTGACACATCAAATAGTTCTTATATTGCAAATAGTTGAAACACAGAGAAATATAATGAATTGTATAACTTAACTGAAAACACTTGACTCAAAGAGAATTGTAAAATATTAACAATCGCTAAATCTTCATCATACCATCGCAATCAGAAGCCCTTCACTTCCTATACTAGAGAGAGATTGGATCCTATTAGTTGAAGAATTGAACGCCACTCTTCTGCAATCTGCATAAATCTTTACATATATAATTTGTTTGGATCAACAATACATTTCACCCATAACTACAATAGATGTATGGCCAACAAAGGACTACTTGCGACACTGGCGGAATAAAAAGTAAATATGGGCCTATTCAATAAATAACATACGAAACTATATATATTTTACTATTTGACTATGAAGTTAAAATACAAAAAAAATCTTTTATAGTTTATTTATAAGTGATTTTAGCAAAATTATTAAAATTTAATATACCTTTATTTTTATACCGGTTGCTATTATTGTTAGCTAGTATAGGGCCATTCCGGTTACTATGGCGAAATTTAGTAGATTTTGAAAGTTTACGGCGTCTTACGGCGAGCATACTTACCTGCACATTTAGCCATATTAAGAATCTTGGATGATTGCTCCTGAGATAATCTCAGCTCTTAAATAATGTAAGCGCTTAATGTGTTACGTCACGACAAACGACTGCTTATACTAAACGCAAGGACGTGGCGGACATATTTGTGTTTTTATTCTATTGAATATTCAAGAATATTATTTTTTCTTCTAAAATTTTAATGAAAATATGTATGCGATGCGAAAGAGTTGTTTTCATGTGACGGTGAATAAAATGAATAATGAATCAAAAATGAAAATAGATGTATTTTTGCATTATATATAATTAATGCATTATATAAGGATTCTTAACGAACAAACGATGTCGATCGCCATTGCTTAACCCGCTACGGGGAGCCGTTTTGTCTCCGTAATTGACCGTTTCCGTGCCATATGTAAACTTATTGATATAGCTGCCTTTATAGTTTCATTTACAATTTTCAGTTTTATTGCGAGCAAAAATCAAGCTAGGTCGTTAAAACAGGAGAGAAGATGTATTGTGTACCTTTTCTACACAGCTATATATAGATAAGCAAATGTTCGTTAAAGCATAGTTATGACGATGGAATGAGCCGAAATAGCTATCAACTGTATCTTAAAAAATAATAGTTTTGTTGAACTAAAATACATTGCTGTTTTTTTCACCGTGTTAGTAGGACAAATAGAGATAATATTAAATTTGTGAAAGTTAAGTTAATCTTCTTGTGGAACGTATCTAGGCCGAAAAAACTATTCATATATATTAATAAAATAATACAATATAAGAAAAGTTTCTTAAGCTTTTATTCATCGTTCACAGTTCTATCTGTTCCATAATCATCTTCATTCTTAGCTTGTTCGCTTGTTTCATAGCGTAGTTATAGATTTCATTTCGCTGAGTTGTGAATGAAATAATAATTCAAGAGATATTAGAGGTAAATTAGTGTCATGATAAAATATTGAATGCGGTTCGTAGACTTGAGGGAAGTTCTACCAATTGTAAATCTAGATAGCAAATATTTATTCAACTAGGGTTTTCAATTTATAAATGAATTCAAAATACTGCTAAAGGATAATAATTGTATCAATTGAATTGGCAATTATGGCTAGAACTTCAAAAAAATATCAATGAATTTCATTTCTACGATATTTTTCAGATATATAGTTAAAAGTTATTTCGGTTTACCCCCTCAAGATAGTTTTGATGAGGAGTAAGCAGAAAAAGCTATCAACTATATATATTTTATGATATCAACTGAAGGTGCTTGATGGGATTTCAATATCAAATTTGAATGGTTACAACTTTGTAGGATTCCACATATTTTGTCACTATGCGTTATATGTATATCTCAAACAATTTGTAGAACTAAATGAAGTTACTATTTTTTACCGTCTAATAATAATTGTTTCTATTACAGGCTTAAAAAGTGATATACGCGGATTATACGATCTACGTAAACTTGTATCAGGTAACTTTGATTGAAAAATTACTTGATTGCTTAATAGCATCAAATGTAAATAATTTAAAATACTTAATATTGTCTTATAAATATGCATTTCTACTAATTTGTCGTCTTTCGTTTGGATACAATATTTTCATAATGGTTTATAATCACGGTGATAATAACATACTAGTTTGTTTTTAAAAAATGTTTTCACAAAGGCATTGGATAAATTGGAAAATTTTCCGGTTATTACCGATGGTGATTTTTCGAAGATTTACCGCTTATGCAAACCCTAGATTAACACAAAGATATGTTTGCAAACATCGCGGAAAGCGTTGCTGTATTCTTTAGCTCTATTGGATGTATTTTCCGGCTATGAAAGTTCCCAATTGAATCACAGAGAGTACTAATTGAATATCTCAGCAAAAAATACTTTAAGGCCAAACTCACTTTTTTGAAATGGTTAAAAATAAAAAGATGAGGGTCCGGAAGTATAAATAAGTTCGTGGCTTTTTTTGCTATGATATGTTTCATGAATAGTGTAAATGGCAGTTTAAAAAAACAGAGATTTCCTTGACTCAGAAAACTCTTGAACAAATTTTGAGAGTAAATAAATCACTCGAAAGTAAATTTTTTCGAGTAATTTTTGTATACAGATTATGAACTATTTATTATAGGTATATTTTAAGTATATGTATAAAATTTCATATGTGTGTTATTTCACATTTAAAATTCATCCAAAAGTAATAATTTAAGATGTCTATAATTAATGAAATTTAGATATTAAATTTGAATTTATATAATACGTAGTCTAGTATTTAGTCTCACCGTAATCCACCAAAATCAAAACGTAGTTATCTCTAAGTTTCAAATTTTCCAAACGCAGTTAAGTGGTAGTTGATCACTATGTATTGTATCCTTCATTCAAAAACTCATTAACTGTGTGTATTGTTTTTAAAACTATCATATATACATTGAATATTATGATAATCAAATTAATGGTTATTTTATTTATTTCAGATATTTCCGCTTGCGAGATGCTTTCAGCATTGGGTTCTATATTTTTTTTCTATGAAAATAGATTCACTTGTAATAATTTATGATGCTTTAAGGTGCTTGATGGAATTTTAGTATCAAATTTTAATGATGAATGAATACCGAAGATGCCAAAAGGCGAAACCCGGGTCCTTAGTGACAAAACATGTAGAATCATACAATGTTGTAATAATTCTTACTAATTTTATTCTACTTGTGGTTAGAAAATGAAAAACGTTGATTATGTGTTAGATCTATTGCATCTGTGTTATAGAATGCCTGAAGATGTTAAAACCCGGCCGTCACTGAAAATATATGTGTAATAGTATATTTTACGAAAATTCAAAAATTCAATTTTTTTATTTTACTGTTATTATTTAATTTAATTGTTTTCTTCCGTAGGATAAAAGTTAAAGTAATATAATTTGTAGATATCGACTTAGGTACATGCCCCCCTTTTTTGTTGTAATATTAGTAATGAATGATAGTTGATACCGTAGCCAACTAAAACATCGAATTAGAGATAGTTATACAATAGTAACTGAATATGTGTCTTGGGACCAATTCTAGTGTTAGATAACAAATGAGATGGAATAAATTAACCATAAATAATAAAAGCATCTCAAAGATATTCAATTACTATGCACCTTAAATTCTCCAATTTTCTTGTCGGTTCGACACCCTACAGCAGCAATATTAAACACGCGGCTCGCGGACAATATGCACATAAAATTTAAAAGTTGGTTATCCCACCTTCACCCGTTATGTGTATGCAGCCGTTGTTACACGGCCGCCTTCCATAACGCAATACTAATAAAAAGAATTTTAAGTTACTATGAAGCACACGACCTTGTTTTGTTGTCTTTCAAACTTTCTCGCAAAATACATATATTTTGTATGTTTGAGTGCCCAGCTGAGAGTTATTATGATGTCTCGCAATCTTCATTATGTTTTCTCAAATGAAAATGTGTGCTATATAAACGTTAATGTATTCATCAATAATAAAACTGATTTTCTTTAATAGTGTGTCTCGCAAATAAAAAATGACTTTTTTTTTAAATTTTAATTGTTGAAACTTTGTACGGTGGCACTTGTATTTAGTTTGGTAATGTTTACTGTATATTATGGTTGCATATACACTCAAACCCTCGCTTAACACGGTTTCAACTTCGGCGGAAAAAAAAATTTTTTTCGACGTTTCGTAGATGCGCAGACAGCTGTGCCAAACTCTAAAAATAACGGTAAGGATACACCAGGATAGAATAGATCTTCGCATTTCAAACAATGTTAGTAGTAGAACAAGAATTCCGGTAGAAAAATTATTTCTCTGGAGACAAAAAATTATAATATTAATATCTTCTAGTGACACTGAATAATATATTTTATCCGTATCATTATATGTCAATAACCTGTTTTTTCTTAATATCTCTAAAAAAACCTATCCCCTCTATTGCATACATTTGTTAGTCTCGCTTAACACGATTTCGCTTAGCACGGTGATCAAGCAGAACCTATCTTCCATGTTAAGCGAGGGATGGATATAGTAGCAAACACAGTTTTGTTGTCTGAGCAAAAAAAAATGTTGATTTTCACTATTTTACTTACAACATAAAAAAAATATTTTCGAATTAAGAATCTTAGTAAACGTTCTTCAGATGATAAAAATTCAATTCCATAAGCAAAAAAGACACAATTTACATTTTCACATTCGACGAAATGAAAATAAGATCGTAGTGAAATATTATAAACCTAATCGTTGTCTTTTAATAATGTTATATAATGTAAAATAAACCACCGCCAGTCGACAGGTTTTGACGTGGAATCTCTCAATATTTTGTACATTATTTTAAATAATAAAAACACATTTTTAGTACTTATTTCCACAATATATTTTTTGATCAGGACCGGTTTCGCTCATCGCGAGCATTATCAACTAATCAGTTGATAATGCATCTTTTAAAATCCGCAATTACTTAGTTGCCGATCCAATATATTGTATGATTTCCTGTAAATTTTTTTCTTAGTTCTTGAACCCATGTCTTTTTATACCTGCAACCTTTAACTCAAATTTTGTATAAATAGACTTACTTGTAAATTGTATTCTATCAGTTGATAATGCTCGCGATGAGCGAAACCGGTCCTGATCAAAAAATATATTGTGGAAATAAGTACTAAAAAAATGTGTTTTTATTATTTAAAATATCATGCCTTTCCATCAAGAAGTGACAGTTAACACCTTAAAAGTGATTTTTTTACATTAATTAAGATTGCCAAATGCTTATTGAGATTGTTTCTGAAATTTTTAAAAATTGATCAGCTCAAGCAATTCTGTTATAGCACTCTCGTGATTCATATGTCATTTGGCGACTGCTTTTAAAAGTGTTTATTTTTATAATATAAGGTGATATAAACTGACTTCACAATATTTATTTAATACCAAACAATATGAAAAGAAGAATTTATTCACTGTTAAAAGAATTTCTCAACTGTGCTGTTATTTAAGTTTCAACATAATTATTCAATAATACACCATTGGATTAAGGGCATTCAACTCTATGTCTTTACATAAAGTTATGTGAGAAAGCTAAGCAGAAGACGTGCAAATTTCAAAGTTTTCATTTCTCTATGTCGCCCCCAGGGATCAAACGGGTAAAATAAAAAGGCTCAAACTAGTCCAGGGTAAAGAAAAGAAAATTTCAAAGCAAAGGAACTCAGGGAATGAGAAAGGTCGTGCAGAAAGATGAATTTTGTGCCAAGGGTTTTATGATACACAAAAAATAAGTAATAAAACCCACTCTTCTTAAAAAAGTGTAATCGTTTTTCTGTCGTAAATCACTAGCGTATAAAAGTATTTCATGTTCATCTTAAATATCATATTTTTTGGCTTGAAAAAACTATCAACACATTTGATAGGCAATACATTTTTTAATTTCAAAAGACTAACCAACTCAGCTTGGGTTAATTTATAGAAAAAACGCCTGGACAAAATAACCTATAATGAAATATATTAACGGCAGTGAAACCGTGTGAAACATAGACATTTTAAATTGGCTAATATTTCAAGAAATCTATTGGATTACTTACGTTGTAATTAAATTTTGATTTTCAAACTTTAGCTTACTTGCAGAAGCTATCGAGTTATTTTCTTATGTAAAAGTGTAATACCATCTAAAGCTGTTCTTCTCAATCTGGGGTCTCCAATTTTTTATCCTCAATATTTTCAGCATGTGTATTGTTCAAGGGGCCGCGGCATGAAAAAGTTTGAGAAGCACTGCGATATAGGTTAAAAAACTTCGAGATACATACTTGTTTACATTTATACTCTTTGAGCGCAACCGATTCTATAATATAATATTATTAGAATAAAACTGTTATTTAAATAGATGCATCGACGACATTACTGGTATACATTAATTTAAAATGGTTATTTTTTATACATAATATTATCTGATATACAGCTTCAGTAAATGTTAAAGAAACTATTGTGTCAGACTTATAAATTTAGTAGACGGATAATCTAATAAATTAAAACTTACAACACGAATATATGTTCTACAGCTCTAAATCAAATTCGTTCCCGTTTTTGAGTTCTGGAATCAAACATTGCTTAATAATTTAGATCCCGAATGTATTGTTTGAAGAAATAATGTAATAAATTAAACTTTATGGCGGTGGCCAGTTATCTTTTGTGTTTAATACAAACTTAACATTGTACAACCTTAAAATAATTGGTTATGGTGAGAAGTTTGCCCTGCATAAACATTACAAACTACGATCGACAGTTCAAAGTACGAAGAGTTTTTTTCTTTTGGTAATCCTATGCCTTTGTTATCGAGTTTTGGGTAAAGAGAGTATCTATATTTAAACCAAAGTGCATGGCATTTAAAAAATAACCTTAGTGTTCCATTGAAATTTGCGAAGTGTTCCACGCTGGAAAGTTTGAGAAATTCTGTATTAGACACTTTAGATGTACACATATTCGATTTCGATTCGTTTATATAATTTATATCCCAAATTTTAATAATTCAAATTCAATAAAGATTCGTGTTTCGCCTTTCGGCATCTTCGAGCATTCTTTTTTATTAATCCATTAGAACTGGATTAATTTTTGCTCTGGAATATTCGAAGATGTCGAAAGACGAAACTTGTTTCTAAAACTTAAGTCTAAAGAAATTTTAAAAAACGATTCAAATTTATATTGAAGTTTCACTAAGCAGTCCTATCAGATCTTGTTGTGTTCTCGCTGAAGAATTGAAACAATAAATTATAAATCATACATGATTCGTTATTTAGAGTATAAATTTTCCACTTTACTATGGAACAAAATTATCTTTTATATAATTTATGATATCAAATGAAGGTGTTTAATGGAATTCCAATTTCGAATTTGATCTGTTTACACTTTGTCATATTTTATACTTATACCAAAATTTCTTTTCTGTAATCCATGACAATGTGTGTATTAATTGAAAATGTATTCCTTCGAAATCCCCATTAGTTATTTCTTGTTTCAAAACCCCATTTATTTAATTCTGTGGTTTTTTCAATAATAACAATTTGTAAAATAACAATAATTTCATCAAAGATCTAAAATATATTTTATCGTATAATATGTTTATTTTCTATATTAAATATGACACATTATAATATTCTACAATATAACTACATGCATGATCCATCCACCAATTCTATGATGCTTCATGTATGTATATAATATTATACAGCAAAGGTGGTAAAAGCATCCATGAGTAATATTTGTTTTACTAACGTTCGACCAAAGATATTTAATTGATAATTTATATTAAAATATTTATTTTGTATAAGCTTTTAATTGAATCATATATTGCGAAAACGTTCGAGGCACACTTTTTTTCCAAAAAATGAGTTATGCGAACATCTTCTCACATACATATACGCAAATGCACAAATAAAATATGATATTTTAAACTGTTTGAACAATTAAAAAAGGATAATTCGTAATGTTTTTACAATTGGTTAGATGTTAAAATAAATATAAAAAAAGCCAACGGCACGCGGTGTTCCCAACCGGTCACCCCCATCCAAGTACTATCCGCGCCCAATGTTGCTTAACTTCGGTGATCGGACGAGAACCGGTGCTTTCAACGTGGTATGGTCGTTGGCAAACATTAAGAAATTATAAAATTACTTAAACAGTATATGTACTTGATTCGTGAGAATATTTTTTATGCAAAGCCTTATTTATTTTGTTGATTTCTATACTAGTTGCCTATATTGTGTGCCAATGAACGAGAAATGTTTTCAGCAAAATTAATATCATTTTTGATTTATGAACAAACAATCATTGCGGGAATGTAACAGCTGAAAATTCGAACTCTTCAGCCATGATCTTGAATTAACTTGATTCGATTTCTTAGATGATTGACAGATAAATTACAACCTTCTAATCTCGTGCATAAATCAGAAAGTTGCGTACATTTTAGCGATATAGTAAATATTTCTAGAAACAATTTCGTTGATGGTTACAATACATAATAAACTACAGTAAGCATCTCAATAAAATCAGACGTTTGTTGGCAAGACGTGGAGATAACGCGGAAAAATATACTGCGTTATTGAGAGGCTCTACAAAGAGCCTGAATATAACAGAATTTCTTATAACAAGGCATTTCGGATAAAATTATAAATTTTTTAAGACATTCTGTAATAATTATAAACATGCATTCCCCAATTTATGCGGGATATATTTTTTTCATAGACTCGTGTAAATAGAAAACGCCTAACAAGCCAAAGAATTGATAAAAAAATCCAAATGTGGGTTCTATTATTAAAAAAAAATCTTAAATCCCCACATTGATACACAGTTATTTGGATTGAAAATATTTATTCTGAGGTTACATGTAAAAATGATTCATTTTGAGTAAATTTAAAAAAAATGGATTTTTTCTTGACCGCGTTAAATTAAAAAATGCGTAAAAAATACCGCGTTAATCGAAGGGATTTCGTGTATATTTAAAAGTGTAGCCGCTTAGTATAAATATTGTTCGCAATAAGATCGTGTTGATCATGCGTTTTAGTGAGAGCCAGCTTATCATTTAGCTTCCGTTAAGCCTTATCTTACCAGTTTCCTTAAATCGGTAAAATTTAAATTTTACACATCGCCCAGATTAATTTATTATATTAAGGTTTTAAAGTATTTGTTTTTATTCTAATTTTATTGAGTGAATTAAATTAGGTGACTTGTTGGAGAATCCATTAGAGAGTCGTCTTCAATCACAAGCGGGAAACGTGAAACCGGCATATATGTAATATTCAATCAAACCACATATCCTAACAAATAATATGATTATGGGATCATCTTGTATCAGGTATCAAGTGCGGTCATATCGACATTCGGAGAGATTGTATAACACGTCATTGAAAAGCTCGGCCACTATTATTATTTATGTTAAAGTGCATACAGAATAAATAATAAACTATACCACCGCTTTCAAACATTAAAAAAAGGCGCTCAAGATAAAATATTAATATTATAAAATGAAATGTCGTCTGCGCTTACACGAATTTGCTAAGAGTTTCTGTAAAAATAGTATTTTAAAACAAATAATTTCTACCGTAAACCATTAATAGAGGTGCCATAAAAGATGGATAACCCGTATATTAAGCTTTAGTCTACTAATATACATTTTTTAAGAGACTTGCTGAAAAATAATAATTCATTTCTAAGAAAGTTTGTGTGTTTGGTTACTTTACAAAAATGTACGATATATTGATGGACCAGATATAAAACGTACATTTTTATAATTAAGTGAAATTCATTTTTTCCACACGATGAAATTTTTTTTTTTTTTTTGGGATATCAAATTCATGGAGCGTTAAGATCTATGACGCGTCAGCATCAGAGCTCTTCATGTCTCCTCCATCTCTCATATATAGATTTAACTTGTTGTAATTGTTGTGTCATTGTTGACAACATTAGGTCGCAGCTGAGCCTAGGAACCCACAATGAGTGCAGTTCATGCGGACACCATACGCATTACATTCACTCATGCATACGCGTGCACACAGGCACACGCATGCATATACAATACGTAAGGAAACAAAATTAGAAAGTCATTTTCAGATGCCGAGGTTGTCCATGTTGGGATTAAGATCTGTAACAACAAACCTATGGCGGGTCATCGAGCAGAACCGCTCTCGGCCTTAGACGATTACTCGGTACTGTCTCATCATAATTATGTAGATACGAAATTGTAGGGTTATAATGTTTGCCTATATCGCTGTGAAAGTTTCGAGACATTTCACGAACGAACTCTCGAATTGTAGGCATTTTCAAGTCTCTATGTAACAGCGAATTGCGAACGTACCACGGGGCATTACAAATTTGTCGCAATGATTTATTTTGGACAATTTGAAGTGTCTTCAGATGCTTCTGGTGTGCATAAGCCCACACTGGAGTAGCGTACACCATAATTGGTCGAGTTATAGCTGTATAGAGGAGCAGCTTGCTTTTGAGAGTAAGCTTGCTCTTCACATTGAGCATAAAGTTTAGTTTAGCTTTTACACCATAAGCTTGACGTTTTTTAATCGCGGTGTGCTCATAGAATTTTAGCCTATTGTCTAGAGTGAGTCCTAGATACTTGACAGTATTGGACCACTTGATTTCTGTATTTTGCATACGAATGCAATCGAAATTGGGTTTTCTAATGAAACCCTTTGAAAAGATAACTGCAGCGCTTTTTTCGGTATTGATTTTAATTCGCCAGTTTTCACACCAGTCCGCTATGGTATCAGCCAATAGCTGGACTTGTGTGACAGCACTTTGCCGATTACGAGATTTTGATAAAATAGCAGTATCATCGGCGTACTGAGCTATAACTGCTTCGCTTTCCCTACCGCAAGGAATGTCATGCGTGAATATATTATACAGTATGGGTCCCAAGACGGAGCCTTGCGGGACACCAGCCTGGATCGGTCTGAAGGAGGATCGAATTACACCCATTTTGACTTTGAAATGTCTATCCGTCACGAACGAGTTGAGAATCTTTACAAGTGGTAATCCTATGCCAGCCTTCGACATTTTGAATACGAGCCCTTCGGTCCATACCCTGTCGAAGGCTTTAGCAATATCTAAAAGAGGCCCGCCGTGACCTCTTTATGAATGAATCCACTTGCGATCAACTCTACTACCCGAAGAAGTTGGTGGTTTGTCGAGTGATTCGCGCGGAAACCATGCTGTGTATCTGGGATTATCTTTTTCTCTTCCACCACTTCTTGCAGTCTGGCTTTAATCACACGCTCTAGAATTTTGCTCATTGCGGGTAGCAAGCTTATTGGTCGATGGTTTATCGGAAGAGTGTGATCTTTCCCAGGCTTTGGAATTAGAATAATATCCGCTTCCTTCCAACGCGATGAAATATAACTACTAACATTACTAGGAACTATTTCCAATATTATTTTCAGAATCACATTTTCATTACTTCTATTAAAATAGTTATGGTTTTCAATTAAAATTACTTTTCAAATGGTTTTCGACTTTGGTTGTACTTTGAAAACGTTTTTCTTAAAGGTTGTTCTCTATGAATCTAAAGATAAAATAACAGCAAGGAACACGGCTAGGGAATATGGAGGGTGTGACAGAGTCTCCAAATTTCATTCCTGACTTTTATTTAATGTGGCATCATCGGGGAGAAGAATTATTCCCCATTTTAGAATTTTAACTCTACTTTTCTTGTTTATTTTATTCAGCGGTCGAAAGTTATTATAAGTAATTTCAGCCAGTTTTATTATTCATCGTGAATTATTCCACATACGTCCTAATAAATGTACACGAGAGGTTTTCAAAGATTTAAATTAGGCCTAAGGTTGGAACGATAGTTTGATTTGAAGACAGAAATTACGATTTCGTAAACTAGCTACTTCTAATTCCCAATCGCAATGTGATGTAGAAAAACACGACAACAAATAATTGTAGAAGTTTCTCTTCTCTTTTTTTATTATTTACATGAAACAGTCAAATGTGGTGATTTTCAAATCATAATAATAATTCCTAAATAGTTAATCAAGAATTTTACCGTAACGTACTATAGATCATTACAGGAACAGGGAGAAACGCAATTGTTTTCTTGTTTTCCTATTATAAATCAAAACTATAAAAAAATCATTGACCCAATAATTTTCTTGGTGGATGTTTTACGTCTCCTATAATAATAAACCGAAATCGGAATATAATTTTTGATTTTGAGCCAGAGCTTAGGATTTTCGACGTTTCGTTAGAACTGATTCGATATTTTTGAATAGCTCTTTCACATTTAGGAACATTGTGCAGCATTTTTGTGAAAAAAAAATATTTTTTAAATAGTTTTTTAAGTCGACCGAAACCATAATATTCCGAGAATGAACCAAATTCTGACATTATAATCCGCAAGCACGATTTACTATTTGAGAAGCGTTGATCCACATTGTAGAGTTTACACCTAACGAATGATGATAGAGATAATGATTGCCATTCAAAGCTTCTAGGAAATAAATCGGTGACTCGTGATTGAAGATGTATAAGCCCAACCCAAAGTTGAAAATTTTATTTGACATTAAGGTTCTGCGATACAGTGGCGGAGATTATAAATTTCTTTTTTAAGTTTTTTAATGATCGTTATTTGTCGAAAGAAAATATTTAAATGAGTGTATTAATTTTGTAAATATTGTATCGAAAACATTTTTTGACACGAGTCAATTATATCCGAAACTAGGAGAAAGATATTAAAGATATTATATCACTATCATCTGTACCCCAGAACTCAAATGAAATATAAAACATTGGATGTTTGTCGTGCCGGTAACTCAGACCAATATTGTCACTATAATAGACTTTTACAAATATTATACAAAATAAACCAGGAATATACAAATATATTTATTTCATGCACAAAAAATAAAATAAAAAAATATAATATGTTATACAAAAAATAAAGCGCACGGAGAAAATGTCACGAAGTTAATACGGATCCAAAACAAAAACATAAGATTTGATTATACTGTCTTCACAAGAATTATAAAAATACTACAAGAGTTCACACTTTATTACTCCTTAATTCTTGATACTGGCTAAGCGTATACTTTTTATCATTTCCAATGTCCACGAAGGTATTCCAGAGGTAGAAATAATGTATCTTAAAAAAATAATTTATGTTATAATAATAAAATCTTCCCTTCTAAGTAAGCTCCCAGCGTCAGATGGATGCTATAATATAAAATTATAATTTAGGGCAGGAAAATAGTATTTTTTCTGATAAAATCATTTTTTTTAACTGATTCATAACATTGCAACATTTGGGTATAAATAAAGGTAATTATCGATTAGATAAAGAATGGTTTATATGAAAATCTATAAAAAGAGAATTTGTAAGAACACAATGCTTACGATTAATTTTACGAAAAGTATGTAAAAAATCAGGGTTGTTGAGTCGCTAAAAAACACGATTCCGACACTGATCGACAGCACGACTCCAATAAAAAAAGTTTACTTTTGTCTGTTTTTTTCCCAATATTTCTTTATATGTGCATTAAATAAAAATTAATCAAACCATTTAGCAAATTGTTTATCGAGATATTCTTCAAAATTGTCTAATCGAAAAGTCGCACGAGTTGCTCGTTTTTACGACTTAGACTTGACATTGACCAAAAACACGACTCCGACTCCGAATCCGACACCGTCCAAAGCACCGAACTCCACGACTCCTATTTCGACTTCACAGCCCTGAAAAATGAAACAGTCTTTATGTTAACTGCTGCAACATTTATAAAAATACCTTTTGTTTTTAGGTTATGTTTGATCTTCTGTATTTATATAAAAATTTGTTATTCAAAGCCGTAATATTATAAAATATAATAATAATCAAAAAAGTCTTAAATGTTACTTTACAATTGAAATTAGTTGTACAAATAAGTGGTTTTGTGAATCAAATAAATTAAAAACGTTATTTGTCAAACTGAAAAATTACATACAATATAGTATTAACATAAATGAAAAAAGAAACTATTTTTTTATTATTGATTAGTATTTTTAATCGAGTGGTAATGACGTTCATTGTTTTATTATTATTCATGCTTTCGTTTGCCAATCTGTTGCGACATCTCGTTTTTACTAGTTTAAATTTACTGTAGATTATCGACATAAGCTACATTCATTTGATAGTATAATACTATCTTTGATTTGCAAAGTTTGATCCAAAGCCAGTCAAAAGTATTGATTTATTTTAAAGAAAAAAATCATAATATATTGAAAACGTCAAACTCCAATTGAGTGGCAGAAAATTACACTTGTGCCGCGTATTCGACAAAGTTGATCTATAACTCAATTTTCAAATCACAGAACAATCTGATCTTTCGATTGCAGTGGACTAAAAATATTATATCAAAACTTTTTATGGAAAGAATATTTTGAGTTCCTGGATTAATATTAAAGTTAAGATTGCTATGCTATTGGAAGATAACGGTTTTGCCAACCTACCTTTTCCTTTATGTTTCCAAACGTCTTCATGGAAGAACCTTATTAAAGCTTATTGAAGCCTTTTCAAAGTGTTTTTCCGTAATACCAAGAAACTTTAATGATTCTTGTTCAAACCAAGGTAACAGAGTAGAGATTATGATATCTTTATATCCATTCATATAATTACATTGAGTAGGTTACTTATAATCAAACTAAAATCACTGCGTGATTTTAAATATTCTGATGAGTTTACTAACTGTTTTTTTTAACTGTGATATATGTGTTAAATTGATTAACGAACAGTTCGGGCTGCGAAAAAAACGGACAACTATCACGAAAGATTTTTGTGTTCTGACAAAGAACATATATTCGGATAACGAACTAAAACGATCTTTCTAATCTATTATTCTGTTTGTAAAACAAGTCGACGTTTTACATTCATCGGATTTTTGAGAACGGCGTGCTTTTGAATCGATCCGTGATATCTTTTCTAAGTTAAATATTTATGGTAAATCGATGATTGGTAAACGAAAAATTCGCACAGTGAACATAGGTCTGAGACAGATTATGTTTATTAACCGATCAACCACTGTATATGTATTCTATACACACATATATATAACGTTTATAACTTTTTTGTCCATCGTATTAACAATATTATAATCATCATCATCATCATCAGCCGGGGTCGATCCACTGCTGGATGAAGGCCTCCCCCTGTTTTTTTTTTTTTCAGGGGGGGTTTGGACATAGCAACACCACGCTGCCCAGGCGGGTTGGTGTTCGGTTTTCTGTCTGGGTTTTCCTTCCCATAGCCAAGAGAACACGGCACTCGGTGTTCCCGAGCGGTCACCCATCCAAGCACTATCCGCGCCCAATGTTGCTTAACTTCGGTGATCGCACGAGAGCCGGTGCTTACAACGTGGTACGGTCGTTGGCAATAGTATAATATATTTAGATTCATATAAATAGCTTGCGACAGAGATATGATAGAAAGGCATTATATTTAAACAATAAAACACAATGTTTAGTACCATTTCCACAACTTGATATTCTTTTGAATCATTGATTTGTATACCTAGTAATAATCCACTATTTTTTTAAATAAATAGTTTTGTTTTGATCTGTATTGTATCAGGTGAAGATACGTGCGATGAGCAAAACTAGTTCTGATATTGAAACTATGAAATCGTTTAATCGAATTTTGATTATTTATTGATTGTAATTTTTGTTAGAATGCTATTTGTTTTCTAATTTATCTACGAATACGCATAATAAATATGGAATCATGATATAACTTATCTTAAGAGAACTTTTTGGCTAAGGCCTGTTTGTTATTCAGAGGACGAACCACTTTTTTAGTAGTAGGGTTACGAGTGATTAGAATCGGATTAGTGGAAGGAAATTTAAGATATTACAAGCATAAATCGATTGAAAAGTCTAATTTATGAAACTGTGATTCAATATTGTGACCACCGCAATCGAAGCCACTATGCTACGAGCTCGACATACAATCAAGGTGAAAAAGAAATGGTTTTTCGTAGTGGCATTGTGGCGAAATAGGCATTAGCTAACTAATAGAATTTTGAAGCATTGAATATTTTTTAAGAATTTACGGTTATTTAAATAGCTCCCTAAAAATGTGTAGTATTTTTAATTGAAAATATTCAAAATAGTTGATTCATGTTGTTCAAAAATAACCAAGGTTAATAATGATTCTTCTTGTCTTCTCTGACATTAGACTAATATGATCTTATCATTCTGTCGAAATTCCACAGGAATTTAGTTGAAATATTCGCCGAGAATTCAAATATTCAAGTGTAACTGTTTTAACGTAGATTATTCGACGTCAAATACGATAAAACAGATCCGTTCACATTATGTTATCTGACAGCAAATAAATACGCGTATTTTGCGCGATTCTAAGAATTTCTCGCTCGCAATACACACCTCGTAAATAGCAGCTTCCTCACTCTCACTGCCGAATATATTGTGTCTAAATTATTGCTTGGGTACGGCAATCGCTGAGTTAGTTCTGTGAAGAAAACTTAATTCCGAAATTGCGAGCGAGATTTTGGAGTTAATAAATTGTATAGTTGGTTTCATTTGAATTAATTGTTTACCGGTTGTTTTGTAATATATCCTTGTTATGTTTCTGAATAATGCAGTGTGATTTATAATGATTAAAAAACTACAGTTTCTAAAGCTTCAATGCTCTTAACTATGTATTATATATACATCGTAGAAACGATATTAGATGCAAGATTGACAGATCTGTTGGAAAAATAACAAAGGATATCCTCAACATATTATATTTGACTTTAGTTTCTCAGTAGTTTCGATAAGAGCTTAAAATCTTTCAGGGTAATCTGATAATCTCCGGATTTTATGAATAAAAATGCCACAATGTTCAACGATATTTCCTTTTGGATCTATACGTCTATTTGTTCTTTTTTCCGTCTCATCTAATGAAATTTTCAAGAAACGGTAGTAATTTTAGTTAACACATTGTTTTGATGTCTATGTATATATATAATATTTTTTCATATCATGTTATGAAATAATCTCTATCAAATAAAACATTTTGTATGCAATTTATAATATCACTGAAATTTAATATATTTTCATAAAACAAATACATTTGTGCATAAAGCTGTATATTGCGCGAGTTGCAGAGTAGAACTCGTCAAATTGAAGCTGTGATTATACAATGAAGGATTTTTGTCACGGTATTTTCTTTTTGATTTGACAATTTTCCTCTAAGTATACGGTACATGATTATAAAAAACGTCTTTAATAAATTCAGCAAAAAAAATGTTCACTGAATATTCGCAACCATTTAAATTTCTTAAATAATTTAAGCCCAAGTATCGATATTTTTTATCATTCATATGCTAGCGGGAATGATTTACTAAATAGTGTTTACGATAAACAAATAGGTAATTAAAAAAATGAATCAAGATTTTCTCGTGTATGCGGTTTGCGAGAGTGCAACTATTTTTGGTTTATTTATCCACAAACGACCGGTGGAAGTTTTCAAACAGGGTATTTACAAAGCTTACGTCGGATGCACGTGCAAAGGTTCAGTTGGTTTTTAATCAACCGCTTAACACGGGAGTCGTAAAGTTTACGTGGGTGTACACTAAGTTTTGGCTATACTCGTCAGTAAAAAATTTCTTTGTTAAAGTGCAATACGTTGTAACAATGCAATAATTATTGTGGTTATATTGCTGATAATTGAAAACTCATTTTACATCTATGCCCATTTTCAATTTAGATTAAAGGACTTGAATAGTAGTGATTTTGAGGAAAATCATTTCAATCAGTCACTTTATTACCAAAACCGAGATATAATCCAATTATGTAAATTAAACAGCTATTTATCTCTACCATGCTGTCAAGGAAATTAGCTTTTCATGATAAATTAATGCGTATTGAGTTTATTGACTATGATTGATACATTTTGATTCCTATGTGTTTTTGAATTTTTGTAGTATACTAAATGATAATCATAGGAAATTTACATTTAATGAAAAAATGATGTGGTAGAAAGGAAGATTGTCATCGAGTAAAGATAAAGCGATAGCTTCTCCATGCGTTGCCAAAACCATAGTTTCTCAACCGGTGGTCCGTAGAGATTTTTGGGTGGTCCGCGATGTCATATTATTTCGATAAACAATCGCGAATTTTATGGATCTTTAAATTATATTTTTTGTTACTGCCTGTTATAATATACTAAAATATTGTTATGCCAGCATGCGGTGTTGCAAAATTAATTGTTTTGAATTAAAAATCAATTATTTTATTCCAATCTTAATTGATGGTCCGCAAAAGATTTTTGGATTTTTGGCAATCCGCGAATGTTAATAGGTTGAAAAAGTATGGCCTAAACCACACTCACCAATTCTTGGTAAATATTTCTCAAACCAAAAACGAGATTCTATCAAAATAAACTGATACTGAAATATTATATGACAGGAAGAAATATCACAGAAATAAATTTCACATAATTATATATTTTGCATTATGTGGAATTAAATTGTAAAAACCTCCAAATAAAAAAAATCGGTTTATTTATGCTGAAACCTCTAAATATTTATTAATTTAATTGGAAAATTATATCGTTTTTTGGAGATTACTTCGTTTTATAGGCCCTGTATCGGATGTTGAAAACTCTGAAGCAACCTGTAAAGCTGCAGCACTAAATACAGCAGTCTCAATAAAAGTTGAAACTTACAACTGTTAGTTTATATTTGTGAGCTTTTATTCTCACCTCGTGGAAGTTTATTTTGAATTTGGAAGTTTAGATTTCTTGAAAGGATGCCGTGTATTGCTAGTGGAAACTTTAAATTTACAAGAGCGTTATGAAAGTAAATTTGACTTGCAAACCTTCATAATATATCACGTTAAAACCATTTTCAATTTATATCTTTAGATTATGCTAACTTTCGAAATAAATTTTACGTTCACGATTATTTCTTCAAAATATTTGCTGTTTTCCTAAAATAAGTTAAACAATAAATTATAAACACTTGAAAAATCTGTGTTTTTAGTAAAACATAAATAGTACATCTTTTTCGTTAGTATCGGTGTAAGCCCTCTTAAAAAGCTTGAATAAAACATTTGTTATTATGATAATGAAAAAATACTTTTTGAATACTTAAGAAATATATATATCGCTTACTGAATTCGGAAAGAAATAATTTAGAGTAATGCCGAGCGTTGCGGCAGAATTCATTAAAAATGTTGCAGTAACGTGATCTATTTAAAGATCATATAACTATTGTATATTTAAAATCAATAATTCTGAAGTAGCAAAAGATCTTTTTAATTATAAAAAAATGTGATATTAAATGTGTATTTATTTATATTGTACGTGAAAAAAATATTGATTGATTCTTTGATTTTTTCCCCATAAAAACATTACAAGTTTCACTATCACTGCTCAAGTATAATGCTGTGTAAAAAAATGATATATCATTTAATTTATAATATATGGAAGCAATTTATGTATATTCAAATAAGTGAAGTCAATCTGAAAAAAAAACAAATAAAGTGGGTAATCGGTTAACGAGCAGTTTGGACTGCGAAAAAATCGGACAACGAACACATGTTAGGATAACGAACTGAAACGATCTTTCTTATCCACTTATTCTGTCTATTTAACTATCGATGATCGATTAACGAACAATTCGGATAGCGAACATAGTCATTGAATAGATAATGTTCATTGACCGATTACCAACTGTAATTTCTAATAAACAATGAATTTATTATTTATTCAGTATATATCAAAATATATTTTCCCGTTTATTATAAATAAATGAAATAATTCTAACTAAAAATATCATTAGAATTTCATTTCGTATCGTACCTTAGTAAACACAACACGATCTAAGAGAGATTACACGGTAGGCAGATGTGCTGAATGGTATATAGCTTATAACGTAGACGACAACTATCGTGTTATGTACTACAAACTACCCCTAGGGCGCAAGCAGAGTATGTAAGCCTCTCAAGCAGCACCCTCTGTTGCGCGCGTGTTAACTTGAACTCCCTCCCGCTTCCGGTGAATGCAGGTTGCTTTGTCGCAATTCTCATATCCGGTGAGAGAGCGTCCATGTACCAACTGCATGCTAGAAAATCGCAATAAAAATACATCAAACTATACACATAAGATGCACTCAAATAAATCTTTCCGTTGAGTGATTCTTATATTGCACTATGCATAGTATTTCGAATGCATTTACATACTAACACATTATAAAACCAAAAAAATACGATTAGAAAACTCTTAGTTTATTTTTTAATTGCTTTCAATATGTTATATATAAGATACTATAATATAAGCACATTTTTATCTTCTTAACACTCTTTCGGTAGTAACGATTTAAATTTATTATTGACTAAAAATTAGAAAAAGAATTATATAAAAACTTCAATTATTACAATTGGCTATGATTATTGACTGCAAATATATATATTTTTTTTCACTAAGGTTTCGTTAAGTAAAATATTTTAAAAGTGAGCAAGATATGCTATTGATAAAGTTTATAACGTTTTTATTTATGATGTAAGTAATAGGAAAATGCCTGCAAATACCACCTTTATTTTTTAAATTAAAAAAAAAAATTTTTAGACAAGATCGTTGTGACTGGAGTACGTTTTTTATTATGTACGAATACTCAATGGAGTCCGCCTTATTATTTGTCATTTAAACAGGATCTTTGACCGACTGTAATTGGGAAACCCTGGCCTATATCAACCTGTTGACCACATCCTTACAGGATGAGGATAACCGCTACACCCAAGTGATGAGGAATAGATAACGGATATCGGTGACAGTTGTAAGTAAGCGCCGTTGTTTGCATCCGCCTATTACTAAACAGATCCTGTTTATCATGATTAAGTACCAAATACCTAGAATCAAGTAACCACGAACGTTTATTGTTTTAATAATTTCTAGAAATGAATAATATTATTAATAAGGCATTGAAATTTGGTCAATGTTGCACTATTATTTTTTTTAGTGTTAAAAAATATATTTTATTATAGTTGATTTTTTACTCGATAGTGATAATTTATTATTTTTAAGCATCGAATAATTAACATTCAAAATAAGGAATTTCCTTTAACAATTTCGTAGTTTTGATTATTTTAATACACCTTAAAATAATATTTTTCAATTGGCTCCCAAAATTTCATTAGAAAGAGGTGACTCGATAAACGTAAATATAGAATCGTTAACTAATAATTGCATCATCAGTAAAATGAAAAAAATGTTTAAAAATATATTTATTAGGGTTTCAATATTAGTTACAAAAACGTGGAAACAGTTTTGAAACAATCAGAACAATTATGAAAATATTGAATATTTTGTGGTAATATTGGTATATTTAGAAAATCCTTTCCATTGCTTTTTATATAACAATTAAGAACATAATGTGTTTGAAAATATTATCGGAATCATTTTCAAAATATGTAGGTTCGAACACTTCTTGATGTCAAAAGAGGAAACCTGTGATGTTACAGACAAACAATAAGGAAATGTACATAATTTTATCGATTTAAAAATCAGTCAATATTTTATAATTATAAAATTCAGACTCAAATACGTATTATAAAATAACCAAACGTATTCTAATTTCAATCGGTAAGTCTGTGTTTTCATATTTTCATACATCATAAATAAAACAGAAGAAAAGAGTAAACAGTTTGCATCGGTTATATGCAAAAAAATTCACAAAGGGCTAGATATATATTTGAAATAATTTAATATCTACTAATTTAATACAATTTTAATTTTAACGATAACATTATGGTTAAAAAATATAGCTAAGTCAATCAAAAGACGAGCAAAGATATTTGAGTCAATATATACACAAAGTAAACCCACAGATGGTTGTAAAACAACATCCATTTATGTTCAATATTAATTATGGTTGTGGTTAGGTTTCGGAAACAAATTTGATGTTCACTTAAACCATGTATGTACAATATTATCATAATACGAATTTACAGCGGATTTCAATAATACCACAACGTAAACAGGTAAATTAGGGTATACTAGGGAGGTAATAAATTTCGTTTCACAGCCTTTAACTTTAATATGATGTTGCATATTATTGATCGGTTTTCCTATAATTTCACTTTCACAACGGTTTGGTTAAGATTGATTGATGGAATTCGTATTCATTTGAATGGAAACTTATTTGTAAAGATACCTTTTCTAATACGGTGAAAAAGTAACTATATATTTATTCAAGTTATACAAAATTTATAAGTTATGTGGTTATTTTTGCAAACTATAGAACTGATGAGGTTGCAGTACCTTTTAAATTTTGTAAAACTAAAATACATTGCAATTTTTCCACTTAAAGTACGTTATGTGCAACGTTATGAAGAATTTCAATATTGCAAAAATTTTGGTTTATATTATGATTTTGAAAATTTTAAGACGATAAAAATTCGATTTCTTAGACCCAGTTTTGTTTCTATCTAAGCCGTACACAAATACCAAAGTAAAACCGTAATGAAATGTAACAATTTATTCATGTAAGATAATTCGAGCATTTTTTAAGTCCATATTCGTACTCAATATCTAGCTTATGGCTTCCTAATGACGATATCTTAAAAAAGTTTTTTCTACGTGGAATGTATATATTGTTCAGTTGCTAAACTATTATATTTCACAGGGTGAGTGGGAATAGAACGGGCCTGGTTAAGACAGAACGCCCTCACTATTTTGATTACTACAAAGATTTCATTTCTCAAAATACATGTCAATTTAAATATTTACTCTTAGTGATTGCATTATCTGAATATTATTAAAGAAAACCCTGGTAAGGATTTTAATAATCCATGTGTGTAATATTTAAATTCCGTGACTGTAGCCCAACTATATCAAGTAGAAATTAATGTTTATAAGCTTCCTCTATATGACTGTGTACCTCAAGAGATAAGCAGCTTAAAGTCCACATACGTTACGTGGAAAACGGTTTTCCTTTGCGAAAGCTCTACTCTCGGAAAATCTCATGAATAGCATTTACCGGGAAGAGAGAAAAATATCTTTTCTAGTACAGATAAAAAGATAAATACGTGACGGGTTGAGAACAAAGGCCATGTTAGTATTCTACGATGTTGTGGGAAAATGCATTTGAAAATTAGATGATAATTGAGAAAGACTTCTTCGCAAGTCATACATCGTTTGTTGATTGTTTTCTGGATTGTGCACGAATGCATCATTGTCTGCGATATATTTTTGAAAGATTACTATAAAATTTTATAAGCTCACTGACGAGTGATAGAAGAAATGACAATACGGTCAAGGATTCTTTCTGTTTGGTTTGACATTTCATATGACAGTAAAAAAGGTGCACACAGCAGTAGAGAGTGACTGGCAATACTACGAATATACGCTTGGTTATTTTTAAGCTTGTGAACAGTGTAATAAATTTACATAATACTTAATATTTTCATTTGTTATGTCGTATTTACTGCACCTGGTCTAAATGAACAATACATATAGATTGACTAGTTAATTTTTACATAAACAAAGTGTATTCGTTAACTTTAACATACATCACTTTTGGCGAGTTTAGTGTCACTTTTTGGTAGAAAGGCATTGTTTTAAATTTAATTCAACACAATGTTGAGCAATATTTATATATTATCTAGATGAGTACCGGTTTCGATCAGTTGTTAATACTCGTACATAATAATACAACATTACCCTAAACTTGCACAATTAAATTTCAAGTCTTTTTTACACACGAAAAATTAAAAGTGTTGCAAGCGAATTTCGACTAGTCCTCGCACAATTAATTACTTTTGAGGTGCACCAATAACAGTCCACATGCTTCATTTTGGAGAGGATATGAATAAATAGTTCAATCTTTATTGACGTCATTACGCAATCAATGATTTGTTCCAATTAAATTTTCAAAAAATATATCGTTCACTATCTGATACTATTATGACAAATGTCCGTCTGAATGAACCAGACCACCGAACAAAGCAGACATGTTTACATAATAATGGTATTTGATTGTTTACTTTGGTTTACTAAAATTTCAATGTTAGCGTTTATAATATGCGAACAAAATATGAACCAAGTTTAATATTATCGAATAAATATCGCTAAAAATATTATAAAAAACGTATTACGTAACACAAATGACTTGTTTCTATATAAGCAAATGTAACCACACACACACACCACGTCTTTCAAATATCGAAAAAAATCTAAAGATTTGTTTACATATTGAGTATTTCACATTTGCAGTAGCTATTTTAATTTATATACTGAAGTAAAAAAAACTTGATGCGTTGATATAGACTCTCGTATATTATGCGTTACTTATTTGTTAAAAAAAATCTTTTAAAATAGTGTGTATTTGAGCTTTTCATTAAATATTTTATATAATACGATGTTTTATATATTATATCATATTTACGTGAATAAAATGCACATTAATGTATTCGTGAAGAACTCCACGGGTCGAAATACGATAGTATCCTAACCCTTTCAATTAAGCTATTAAAGTTATTGTTGATTTTCTCGTGATAAACAAATTTGATGATTCAATATATTATTATATATTATATAAACAAACGCCAACGACCGTACTACGTTGTAAGTGCCGGCTCTCGTGCGATCAACGAAGTTAAGCAACATTGGGCGCGGATAGTGCTTGGATGGGTGACCGCTCGGGAACACCGAGTGCCGTGTTCTCTTGGCTATGGGAAGGAAAACCCAGACAGAAAACCGAACACCAACCCGCCTGGGCAGCGTGGTGTTGCTATGTCCAAACCCCCCCTGAAGAAAAAAAAAACAGGGGGAGGCCTTCATCCAGCAGTGGATCGACCCCGGCTGATGGTGATGATGATGATATAAACAAACAAATATAATATCAAATAAGGCTATGTCGATTTCGTTGTTTATGCACCATTATTAAATGTGTATCTGATTACCAGATTTAAATGTCAATAGCGTTCATACATATAAATTTCACTTCATTAAATGTAATATAGACAAATATTTTAATGTTAGGACGATTACCTATGCAAGAGGAGCAGTGTTTGATTGAATAAGGGAAAAATATTGTTCTATGAGTGCTTTACACTATAAATCAGATGAAGATAGAAAAATAATTTTAAAAATAAAGATCACTGGTCAATTGGACATTTTCCATGTGGACTAGAATGAGTTCAGTCGAATACTATTTTTTAATGTATTAAAGTAGATTTTACATGAGCTTGCTTGATTGACTTTCTTGCTATCTCTATTTTTCAATTTTTATTTATTTCTTTAATATTGACGTTGTAAAAGCTATAATCTTTTTATTTGTAACACGCTGAAAAAATAACAATAGATTTTGGATCCACACAAAATGTATAGTTAACATGTATTTCGGCTTGCGCCCTCGTCAGAACTATTTCTGATGAAGTTTAAGCTGAAATAGGTATCAACTATATATATTATATTATTAATTTTGTAAAACTAAAATACTTTACTTTTTTCACAGTGTTATAATGGAGCTCTATCGAGTTAATGCCAATTCAATTAATTATAATTTGTGACTTCCTAACGAGTCTGTACGAAAAAAAAAGTATTCAAGATAGTGAATATTTTTTTCTAAGAAAATGTCGCATGAAAATTCTTTTAAATCCATACTTTTTTTTTAAAGTTCATATTCAAATAAAAAAAACAACTTCATGCTCAACCAAAATATCTTCCGTGCTCGGATACAGTTTATATTAAAATTTCCTGTTATAGCATTTTTTAACTGTAATACGAGTACAAAACCTTAGCGAAATGATAAAGTAGTTATATTAATTACACCTTCGCCCAAAAACAATAAGAAGCATGGGAAAACTTTATGAATAACAACACATACAAGCGACCAAGTGGATATCATGCTAATTCCGAACGATCGTCTTTCAACGCCCAGTAATAAATTATCGCGTAGGCAATTTTCTGAGAAACACCACGTGTGGCATTATTGTACATTGTGATTTTTCTGACGTTTTTTCACATAGCAGAATTACGAGACAATGAAAACTATCTAGTGATTAAAAACAGCGCATGGATGATCGATATGCAAAATATTCAAATATTATATGAATAATGTCTGATAAAAAAATCGTTTCAAATAATTAGAGTTCATTTTCTGCGTGAAGAAGATAACGGAAAAAAGCATCAAGTACTTACTATCTTGTGCAATCCCAGTATTCTGGAAACCATGTTTTTTTCAACCCGGATATCCAGGCATTGGTCAGTAAACGTCCTTCCATAATCCTTTCAATTGTATTTTCTTAAAATTCTTGCCGCTATATAAATAAATGTAGGTTTTTCCGCATGGATATGCAGATGATTGAACAAATGATAAAACAGGTCATGTCAATTTCCGATTGATTCGGCCAAACAATATTATATGTAAAGACGTTTTGGGCAAACAGCTAAATAATGAAATAGTGTAAAATAATCCACAAACAAATAAATATATATATTATTGCTAGAAATATTTGTTCTTGCATAATAACAAAATAAATTATCACAGGCAATTGTGTTAATTATTATTAGATTAATATTATTAATTTTGTTTTAGCTGCCACTTGGTGCTTGCCTTGTGGTCTGTGTTTTCCTGTAATTAATATTTTTAGTATATAGACGATGCTAACTGTTTTTTGTACGTCAGTTCTGTCGCATCCGTCTGATAGAATGCCTGAAGAAGCTGAAAGGCGAAACCCAGGTCGTTATTGACAAAACATGTGGAATCATACAAAGTTGTAACAATTCAAATTTGATATGATTTTTAACTTTTGAAGGGTCTGCCATATCTCGGCATAGATATTTTAATATATTTACGTAAGTTCTAAATTAATATTTACTAACTGTTCAAATTCCAAGAATATTTTGATTCCGTATCCTGGGAATGAAAGCCTTTGTAACTTCATTCGGGAAAAAGCTTAGGCGGATTTTTCTCGTTAAAGATACTTATTAAGAATAAATCGTTCTTCATATTTAATTACGTTTTAAAATAATTTAGGAAAATAAGCCATCTGAAGTTACTTCAGTGAGAACTACAGTGACAGAATTTATTTTATTAAGCTCTTGATTTTACTTTACTCCAAAGTATACCTGCTGTCAAATTAGTTAGTAATGAAATTCTAATGAACCATTATAAAAAATAAATATATTCAAAGTTTAAAATGCTTCAGACTTAGTCTTGGGAAATAGGTGATAAAAAGTAATCGCAACCTCCGTTTTCAAAATTTAATAGGATTGAGATATCTACAACTTTCGTTTATTGCATATGAATTTATAAACCGATAGAAAAATCAATGTGTGAAAATTTTCATTCAAAGATTCGAAAGCACGATACGATTTGCTACTTGTTTTCAGGGAAAGCTCTATATTATTATGTCTTATCCTAATATATTATTCACATTATTGATGGCTTTCTTAGTTCTATGAAGCAATACGCTAAATCAATCATATTATACTATACTCTTTATATTTAGTCAATTTTTATAAGCTTTAACTAAATTAAGTTGCATATTCAACATTAATTGTGTATATCGCTTTAATTTCCCGACGTCTGTTGAATTCTATTTTGAGATGAAATCGACAATTTATTACCTGTGAAATTTTTCGTACTGCAAAAAGTAAACAATGGTTTTGGCAATCGATTGCATCCATAATGTTATTATTTATTTAAAAAGCGATATTGTTTGTTAAATAAGAAATATTCAATCACAATATTCACATTTTTATTTTAAAACAGAATGAAAAGATTTTATCCGTAATCATTGTAAAAGGTACAAGTTGGTTGTCCCATTTCCACCCGTTATAAGTATGCAGCCGTTATTACACGGCCGCCTTCCATAACGTAATACTGATAAAAAAAATCGATTTTATTCTTTATATTCTTGGCCCGTTACAGAGCTGCACGGATTGTTAAACCATGCACTATTGTGCTTTATTAAAAAAAATATATATATATTTATATGAAAAAAGCCCACTTTCGAAACTGGAATACGTTTGAAGAGCTTTTAGATTCATAGAGATGTGTAAATACATATACATAAAAATAATATGTGTAATCTTTTTATCCCAACTCTCTTTTATAGCAAATTGTTGTATTATATCATAAACAACATTTTAAATTGTTGAAAAAAATTCTATTATATAAAATCTTTATAAGTTTTAAATATTTTGTCAAATCTACCATTCTTTTGCTATGTCGTAGAGATAATAATTAACATATATAACGTATTTTTATGTTTCAGAATAAACACCATGTCGATGTTTAATAAAGTTCACATACAGACAAAAGAAAACTTTAAGTCGGCAAAAATCCCCAAACTACGTGATATAAGGTCTGCAAACCATTTTATAAGAGGATTTCGCCATCTGCTTACGAAGGCCGATGTTAATCTTGCGGCCTAAATTTAGGTCTAATGAAGTCACCGCTTCAGGCGTGAAGCTTTGTTCGGCCAATAATGGACAAGCTTCAGAATTCTTAGCCATGAATTCGTACTATATTGGCTACTTTAATAATGTAAATCACTTATTTTTTTCTACGCCAGATACATATTAAAACACGCTGAAGCTGTTCAAAGTATAAAAGTAACAATGTAACGCTTTTTAGATCATATTTTGTAAAAATATATCAACAATATTGTGATGTCCAATTTTTACATGAAAAATTATTTGAAACTATTTAAATTGGCTTATTACGTCTAAGCATCGCTAGTTTTAGTTACGTTCTCACTGGGTGAAATATCAGTATGGTTGGCTTAGTAAATCGATTTATGAATTTTTGTTCTGCATCAAAATTTACTACTATGGCAAAACGATGAGTAGCTAAGGATATTACAAAATATAGATATACATACAAAATATAACTTTTGTAGGTGTACACTCGATTGCATTATCACACAAAAAAGGCTGATTGAGCAATTGCGTAACAAAAATTTTTCATAGAAAAACAAGAAAATAAGCTCGATTGTAATCTGGTTACCGGAGATTCAAAAATGTAGTTAAATCTTTTATTGTCTATCTGGACTACGAGTTTCTAAATAAGGTAGAAAAATACGTGAAAAACAAGAATTAGATGTGTTTCAAAGAATAAAATAGCATTCATGTTGATTACTTAATTACAAATTACAACTGTGATGCAATCTTTACTATCTATCAAGTACACGTGTGGAAAGCTCATAACGCTGAAAGCCAAATTTATTAAAAGCTTAAAATTTCCGGGAAGCTTAATAATTTATAAATAGTTTTAATCACTTTTCAGATTTCGCAAGTAATTTGCGCTCATCATCGACGGGAAAGTTCATAAAAGCTCGGCCCCTTCCCAAAATAAATATTTCAATCAGGATAAAACAAATTTGCACGCAGATAAAGCTTTCAGCAGCCATTATTGGGCGAGTTTAAATTCAATATGGTGCCAAGTACATGTTTGTCTGAATTCCAACGACGTGCAATTTATTTTAATGTAGCATATTGAATTCATGTGTTATTAAATTCGTAGATCCTTTATTATATAAAAATAACACAAGACACAAACTAACAAATGATTACTTTATTGATAATGTTTCTCTTTTGTGTTCTCGTCTTTTAGATTTTCATTCTGCTTAGCTAAGCAGGTCAAGAAATTTAATTATATCAAAAACACGTTCATAAATTGATTATTTAACTACTAGAAGTTCACATAAACAATAATTATTGTCTTCTTTCACACTCATTTCCATAAAACCTCTATCGAAAAAGAGTTCAACGAGATTGATCTGTTACTACTTTATAGTTATTTCTTACATCCGTTCATATATCTTTGAGATGAATTAGGCGTCAACTCCAACATTTTCTTTCATTAGATAACTAACGTTTTAGGTTAATCAATATGCTCATCTCTAACTTGTAAAAAAATGGTTTTAAAACAATGCATTCGTTACTTTTAAATAAATTTTATGCGTATTTTTGTATTTAACAAAAACAGGGCTAGACCTTTTATAAATCTTTTTTATTTTATCTAAGCTTGTTGGTAGTGCTTAGCGCTGCAACCCATTTAGTTCCATAGTCGAATTCAGAGCAATCTTCTAAGTAAGTACCTGTATTGATCTATTTATATCAAGCATGAAAATACAAAATAATGTTAAATAAATTGCACATCTTGAAAAAGCTATCTTTTGTTTTTAGATTGTGAGTAAATTAATTTATTTTTATATTGGCCAATCACAATAGATCTCATGTATTATTTTTTAACTTTACACACTAATTCAAGAACTAATGTTGTCTTTATAAATCCAAAAATAACGTTTAGTTATTTTTATCCACCTTTTTTGCACGCCAGTGTTCAGTAGCTAGTTACCAATGTTATATCGATTTCATGGACATTGCGCTAAAACAATCGTCAGTGAAAAATCCAGTTGACCGACAAAGCAAAGTATAAGTACAATATTATTCATTACTTTACACGAAAGAGAATCTTTTTAAATTAGGATATATTGAAAACCTACACGCTTAAGTTCCAAACGATGTGTCTATTTTTTTTAAAATTGTAACTTTTTATTATTTATTTGTATGAAATCGGATAAACGTACTTTCAAAAACAAAAACGGTTATCATATGGTTATACAACTTATATTTAAACTCCTACTGTTTTATATAATGTGAGTAAAAATATAAAAATCAAGAGAACGTCATGTATTGTAGATCCATTAATTTTTCGTAGAAGTGAAAAGATTGGTGTTGGAAATAAGGTTTTCCATATTGCATAGCTTTACTGATGTTGATAATGCAGACTGTTTAATTTGATGGTGTGCCAATAAAAATAAACCAGTCGACAAGAAAACTTTAATATCGGAGCTAAACTGCAAACAATATAATTGTAACATCTTACGAAAGATTGATTGATTTCGAATTTATGGAAATAAAACTTGTCTCATTCGGTATTGAACGATGTTTAAGTAGAATTGCACAAATACAGGCCGTCTACTCACAATCAGTATAATAAAAAAGCGATATGTTTTAAAAGGCATTTTGTCCAAGCCATAAAGTGTGAAAATTAATTTCCAAGATTCAAATATACAGTGAAACTTCGATTTTACGTTTTCCAATGGACCCTGAAAAAATAACAGTAATTGCGGGAAATGGTGAATGCGGGAAAGCTTCAAACAATAATAAACAAGTATAATCGTAAAAAGCATTAATTTATTAGTTACTTGTACATACTGTATACAAAATTTATTTTTTAAAAAATTCCTTCATGTTAGTTTGCTTCTTTGTTATTTGGCACTTTAATCGGAACAAAGACTTGGTACTAAACTTGTGACTAAAAGTTTGTATGGACAGGAATCATTATTACCATGAATTTTAAGCAACTCTTCATTTGTATCATAAACAATAATACGCGTGTGGTGGATTTCAACACAAAAAACAGCACATGCGTCCAATGCGTTACGTCTAACATGTATAACGGATTCCAACTTGTCTAGACATAACACCTGCACTCGGCTGTGTCAAACTTACTTGCCGAGATACGGAGAAATATGCAATAAAAACGGTCAATCGGGATAATATTTGTGACGGGATCAAAATATTTTAGGACGGTTTATCGAGGAAATCGGGGAATCGGGAAACGGTCAATAAGGGATTTTTTAGCATTGTTCTTATGAGAGTTTGAAGCGACTATAAAAATAAGCGTTCCAGCCGGGAAAACGTATTATGCGAGAACGGTTGATCGAGGTTCCACTGTACATGAATTATCTATTTCTAAAATCATAACTATTTTCATTAATAAATTGTGAATTATAAATTAAGTTTACATTACATTTTAAAAGAATAAATGCTGTTTTATTATAAGAAGCGTGTAATAATATTTTTTTGCACTTTAAGATAAAGAATGCTACTTAGTATAGTCGAATACGATTTAACTGTTATGCAAAAATGTTTAGTAAGCACCGTTTTCGATAAATTTAATATCCATCGCTGTCTATCCTACACGTTGTTGTCATGAAAACTTTTCTCGCTTAGTTTATATCTTGTTTATTTAAAGCACGTATGAGATATTGAACACATGTCTGAACCAATTTTGATACGAAATTTTTATAAACTGTGTGATAAACGACCCCGTTGACAGTAGGTATCGCGCAATAATAATACGTCTTATATAAGAGGCGGCCAAAAAGCTTTCTCGACGCTAGCCACGTCTGGGGAAATAAAAAGCTCTTTTGCTACATAAAAAGTTACAACCGCTCCATGGCAATAAAAGCGCTCACGGAATTCGCAAGATCAGGTTGCGAGAGTTTGGCACTATTCTAGCCATCGTAGTGATGATTAACCATTGACGATTAAAGTCATTGTATCAATAATTAAAACTGTTTTTATAATAGTGACAAAGCAAAATTAATTTATCATTATTAGAAGAAATATTAGAAGTATAAGTTATGAAGGATAAGCTTCAGGATGCCAGTCACTTAATATAATTCCAGGTATCATAATAATAAATATATTATGTACAATCTGCTATTTTGTCAAATATTAAGAAAACAAAATTGACATCCTCAAAGTAAAGTTCCCTAGAAACTATGTTGAGTATTTCATATCTCAAAGCGTTTATCAAAACCTTTGGTAGTATTTTCGACGAATCATACATTTTATCTTTGACCTTCTTTCTGTTCACTTCGACAGGAATAAACGATTACAAAATATATCTGTGAGCAGTTAAAATAAATAAAACTTGCCAAACTATTGTAGCATCAGTTTAATGTATACTAAACTATAATATAATATTATATGTAAGATATACTTCATGAAATCCAATGTAAATATTTTTATAAAAGAATTATTATACGGTACTTTAAATAAATATAAACTAAACATATTCTTGAAAATGAACGGATACCAATAAAAACATATTCTTGACTTCGTTAATAACATTAATGGGCTCTGTATAATTATTGATATGGATTTTTAATTACATTATTCACATAATATTTAAATGTGAGAGCATGTGTTTTTCAAATAAAACTTTTCCGTCGCTGCCAAGAAATAGCAAAGTATTAACTTAATTTGATTAGGAATGTTTTCATTTTCGCTACGAAAACGCGCTATAATTTCATGCAAATACTTTAATATGGCAGCGTTTTGTTATGCAAAATGGTGTTATTGTCACTGGTTTTTCACCACAGAATAAGGGCAGCTTAATCTCGCGAGACTATGCGTGGCTCCGGAGAGCTTTTGGTGGGAAAATTATACCTGCCTTAAAGTAAATAAAAAAAAAGTGGTGTATATAATTTTATTTCTGTTTTAAAGTATTTTTTTAAATATTTTGCTGTAGTAGTTTTTTTCTTTATACTCATACTAAAAATGTTATTCTCCCATAAATACTTTGAATATAATATTCATTTATAAAAAAAGTAAATTTTGTACACAGGTATAGATAAATGGGTTTTTGTACGCGATAATATTTTTTAAGCGCTGTATATACAGTATTAAAACAGGTTGTTAAAAAGAGGCTCACAATGAAGCTGGTTCTGCGCTCCATTTTTAGTCAGGGGGTGGTAAGCTCAAATTATCATATCTACTCTTTATTTAAAAAGAAACATTTTTTCACATAAAGACGAATATGTTGCTAAGAGCTGAAAAAAAAATTATAATATTAAATGTCACTCTAAATCATGAGAATAATTTGAAATTTCTGAATCCAGAAGCTTATATAATCTTGACAACGCGTTGGTCACTCTAAATTCAAATAAATAATACATAAATTATTCATTTTATATTACCATTATCTTGATCAGGTTCGCTCATCCGAAGCCTTATCAACTGATAAAATATAAAGCTATTTATCTTAATTGTTATTTAGTACACAAAAAAAATATTCCATGAACTACAACATTTAACAATATGACATACACATAAAGGAAAATTTTGACTTAAGCTGTCAGTAGATTAAGATCAGGTAATTTATATAAATATAAGATATTATCAACCATTCTGTTTTTCTGATTTTTACTTTTAACTGTGTTTTTAAGCAAACATTAAATATATTACAGCGTTAAGTTTTACATATCAATTTTAAAATTTAACGTATGTAAGTAAAAAAAGCACGACGCTTCATTCCGATGTTGTTAATGTGTCAAGATATTTAATTTTTAATGGTCCGCTGTCAAAACTTGAATAAATTGATGGAGTACCTTAACAGATTAAATATATAGTAATTATAATATTGATCACTACATAGTGCGACGTATATTATTCCAGAAATTATTTCCCATTGACCAATCGCTCTCGTGTCCGGTACAGTGACACGATGCGAGAGTGCCTATTAAATAACAGAGCTTCCTAACAAAGTTTGCAGCGGCCTGTCCAATCCCAGTCCGGCAATTGGTCAAACTTAAATTGTGTTGGATTAGAAAGCTTCCGGTGGCGTACTACTGCGAGCTTTTGTTAGAGAAAATTAGATTTAGCTTAAGTTAGGTCCGGCTGCCACACTCGTGGTCTTATATTTTTATAGTTTTTGATGTCGTATGGACATTAAGTTCATATGTGAAATATTGATAGTTTTATTTCAAAATTCAAATTTAATATTGCTCAATAGCTTAAAATTATATTTGTATATGTATTAATATTTACTCTTTTGGATGTCATACGAACATTGAAGTGTCAAATTTTAGTGAGGAATTTATCTTCACTACACTTCACTTTTGTGACAAATGTCGTTATTCGAAAAATATATTTTATAGCGATTTTATTCTTCACGAAGCATCTATTTTATACTTAGTATAGTTACATTTAGGAGTAAATATTAAAAATAGTATTAATGAATTGCTTATAAATTTATTGTCATTAAAAGTCTAAGGTAAAGATTTTTTTTAATTTGTGATATCGACTGAAGGTGCTTGATAGAATTTTAATATCAAATTTGAATTGTTAAAACTTTGAAAGATTCCACATGTTTTGTAATTAACGACCCGGTTTTCGACTTTTGACATCTTTAATTTACTCCATTGTCATATAAAAGATGCTAACAGTTTATTGTGTGTCAGTTCTGTTGCATTTGTGTGATAGAATGTCTCAAGATGTCGAAAGGCGAAACCCGGGTTATTAGTGACGAAACATGTGGAGTCGTACAAAGATTTAACAATTCAAATTCAAAGTTTTTTTGTATGCAAAATAATGACATGTAACTTAAAAAATTCTATCAAGTGAATTCTAAATTATGAAGGTATACTATTACACAATGATTAAGGTCGAAAACAGCCCTTAGCTAGGGCACCCTCCGAAAGCAGTAAGTATAAGAAGCTTTTTCCAGACAAGTAAATCTCATCCCGTAGTTTTGCGTTCATCCGGGATTAAAGATGCAGGCGTTGTTTTGTCCTTTGTGAAACTTTACTCTAATTCCAAACGAGATGAAAGCAATTTACTTCAAGAAGTTGGCGCGCCCTATTTGCAATTGTAATTCTGACGACATTTTCCTAATACTTCTCAAAATCTATAAGATAAGCTAGAAAAAATATGTACATATATCTATTATAGATATTCGTCAAAATATTTGTTTACAGTACAGTTAACCGTATATTTTAGATAAACGGTGATTACCTAACATCATTGAAAATATATGTCGAAAATTCCAATATGAGTTTTGTGTTAAACGATATCACACTTAATGTGTTTTTTGATTTGCAGAATTTGAAGAACATGAAGCTACTACCAGTCGCTAAGAAATTTTCCAGCCTTTGCGTTAAGAAAATATTTCGGCGTATATATTCGGCACCAAGACCAGTAAAAAATTAGCTATTTATTATCAATCGATCTATCTATCAGCGTTACATAATAACAGTTAATAGAAGTTGTTATTTTGTATATTTCGGATATGTTTGGATGGTAAACTACTATTAAAACATAATGATTCCAATTTACATAATACAACTGTATATTGGTATATTTTGAACGGTTATACTACAAAGGACAAAAGGTCCAATTACATAACGTTCTACTAACGTACGTATATATAATTATACAAGGACAATGAGCTAGTTATGGCGACGACATTAATTTTAATTACTGTTGCATTTGTACGGCGAATGACTAAGCAAGAAGTTAAGTTTATTATTAGAAGTTGTGTTTTCCCAGTGAACGGTTCTCGGTGTAGATGATACAACGAGAAAAGCTTTGTCCTGAAAGCTCTAGTCATACTACTATAGTAAGGTTTTGCAAGCTGTGCGATGTGCACGATTAAATATACATCATGTGCATTCGAAACGTTCTAATTGATACGTGAAGCTATTTTTGTTAAATAAATTTCGAATATTTTTCAGAAATGTTACATTTGATTGTTTGCTTTTGAGTTGTCAACTGTCACTTCTTGATGGAAAGGCATGGTATTTTAAATAATAAAAACACATTTTTAGTAGTAATTTTACCATACATTTTTTGATTAGGACTGGTTTCACTCATCGCGAGTATTGTCAACTGTATAAAAAATACAAAGAAGGTTTTTTACACAAAATTTTCAATCAAGAACTGGTCCTGATCAAAAAATATATTGAGGAAATAATTACTAAGAATGTGTTTTTACTATTTAACATTTGCTTTTTTGTAAATAAGAGCACTTTAATATTTACTTTCTAAAATTGTATCTGCCATATAAGTTTATACCAAACATCACATAGAAAAATTGGGTAATCAATAATAAGTATTAAAAAATACGATAAGCAAGTTTGAGATATTCTACAACGAATAGAATAAATATTATGTGTATTTCTGGACCGCTTGTATTCCTCAAAAACAATGACTTCTATCAAAAATACCCAAGTATGACTTAATATGTTTTATTGGACTGTCTATCGTACAACCCTTTTAATTTGGTATCCACTTTTAACGGAAATATTGGATTGTATGAAGCCTTGTGAATGCAAAGCTTATTTTAGTATTATGCTGTGATGAATCGCGGTTTGTTATGACGGCGGAGAGGCTCAAGTCCCGCATCAAAACACATTATGAAATATTTATTACTCAGCAAAACTTAAAATACAAGGAAGCTTTTAAGCATTATTGAGAAGACAACTTTGTCATATTTGTTTTAAATCAATATATAGCCGTTTGTTTGTAGGAATAGTCTTACTAAGTAAATCGATGTTAATACCTGTGTATTAATTGAGGTCTTGTATTATATTATATACTGAACGGTGCATGATAAAAATGATAACTTTAAATGAAGATTCCACCTGAATTATCTTTACACAATAAATGATTACACTCAAAAAATTTTGTGAAATATAACATTTTGATTTCTGCACGTTTGTTATCATATAACTTAAAGAGAATATAAATTATAATTCTCATAAATTTCGTATGTTTTGCCCAAAAGCATAACGTAAGAAATATTTTGGAAACATTGACTAAGATGGCAAACACTAGTCAGAATTGACACGACTAGAAATGTTTTTTTATTGTTGAAATATAATATGCTGTTCTTAAAATAAAAGATATACTTTCGTACTATAATTTTATACTACTAATAAGACCAATAAAAATATTAAAATCTCTCTATGACCCTTTTCATTTTTTGATTAAGACAAATTCATTGTTGACTTAAGTGATAAACAACTTAAAGATATAGATGGTTTTCAATAAAACGAAACACGTGGTTAACTTTGTAACGTATCAAGAGAAATGACAGAGTTATCAATTTAATTTTTATATTATAAATTATGTATTTCAAAGAAAATTTTATGATATTTAAAGTAAAAAAATAATTTCAATACAGCGTTATCTATTTGATTTATGATTAAAAAAATAGTTGTAGGTAAAAATGGTTTTTAATACTGAGAGAAACAGTCAAAATATAATGAATTGCTAAAAAATTAAATGCATGACGGACATTTTTCCAGTAGAAGAATAATAGCGTCTGCTGTTGAATCTAGATTGTAGAACAACCGGACTTAAGTAATCATTTTTTTTCTCTATTTGAAAAAATCTGTGACATTTCCATCGTCAGTAACGGGTTCAATTAACCAAATTGTCTAAGGCTTACAAAACAACAGAACATGAAAAGTTTTAAGTGATTGCAGCTGGTTTAGGTTAGGACGTTCGGGTAGGGCATTGTTGGTGATAATTTTAACTCGTCCGTAGGTCGTTAACATTATTTCAGATGTTTAGAATGGGTTTAAGAGACGATATTTTGTAAACAGTGTGTCATTACAAAGAGATTAAGTGTGTTGCACAAAAAAGTGGCCATACAGGTAAAGTTAGTTTGTGGGTTGTGTGCTCGACATGATCACGTTTTGTAATTTCAGTATACGGAAATACAGACAGGTTGTTTATATGGTCTAAAAATGTAATACACAGATTTAATTTTCTTTACTTTTCAAATAATAAGTAACAGTGATTTTTTAACTATGCTCATAGAAAATATAAGTGTAATCATTCAATTGTCATAAATTAATAATACGTAACTAATAAAAATACAATGTTCAATACTATTTCCACCAGTTTGTCTTTTTAAACGATTCATCAATGCTATTAATACAATAATAATGTGTGTAATCTTATTTACTGTTATCTGCCTTATACTTTTTGCTTTTTGCATTGAATGATTTTTTAAAGTACCGCATACATTCTAATATGATAAATTGTATAAAAGCTGACTGATTTGCAAATAAAATGTGTAATTATCAACGAATTTAAATCACATCGTCTGGATTTATTTCATTGAAGCTGTAAGTATCATTTCTTTCATAACGAAATCGAATTACTATGTCCTGAAGCTTAAATACAATCACTTTTAATTTTGTTTGTCACAAATACTTAAAAACGTAAAAAAAACTTAAGCTTGTAGGGAAATTTTGAAAACGGAATGATAGGGTGAGTAAAAATGATTAGTGGTATTTTACCGATTTGACATCGTAATCAATTCAGCGGGATGTATTGCACCATTACTAAATACTAATCTTTACAATGCAATGATAAATAATATGAGGGTAATTTCAGCGGATCAAAACTCTCAAAAAAATCATGAATGTGTGTGTACATACCGACTGTAATTTACGTTTGAAATTAAAATACTCTTAAAAGCATAGTAAACAAAATTATCCATGAATTAAAAAAATATTCGTGTATATTTTTTCATTCTATTCAACAACTGTGTAAATTTAAAAAAATGTTTTTACAAGTCACACAAGGAATATTACAAACAAAGCTCACTGGGTAACGGTATGTGCTTCTATGTATCTATTCGGTGTGACGATTGTTTTATAATAAGCAAACATCTTTCTATCAACCAATTATGTTGAAATGTCACAACCGGAGAAAAGTCTTCAATGAAATTGTTTCTTCGATTTTGTACACAAATATAACTATAAATTAACAAAACAGTTTTCTGATAAAATGTTTTCCATGACAGTGGTTTATGTAATATCGATTGTGTTTCCACTTTAAGTTTATTAAACAATGGTTTACAGTGTGTTAAAACACTTGAACCTAATACACACATGTTGTATTTGAAATGATATACAATTGAAGTTGACCGCTGAATTCAACAAAAAGTGAATGAATGAGCTTTGAAGACTGAAGTATTTACAATTGCTTCATTGTTTTTTATTTTATTTTAACTTTGTTCACTTCAAGTGAAGTGCGTCAACCGATTCATACACAATTTTGTGACACTACCACTCGGCTACAGAGCTAACTATTTAAACAAACAGTTATCCTCTTTAAAAACCATTTTGACTTGAAATATATTGCAACACATTTATGGTGTGCTATTCTTAAATTCAATTTAAAACGTTGTCTCTTTAAATAAGCTAATTTAGATACAACGAGAAAAAGTAACCCGACCCATTTATTGGTAGCTTTTACCAGTCAGGATCTGCATATTAAGTGCTTTAAGCGCTTCTCCCAGCTGGAGCTTTTTGTCGCTGAATTTTATTCAATCAGTGTCTGAGCCAATGAAATACAATATGTAAAGCCTTAAGAAATATAGGGCAATTTGCAAAGAAGTTTCATAAGTGCTTTGTTAAAAAAAAGAAATACTTTCAAGATATCGGTTTTGTATTCAACACAATTATTTTTTTCTGGTTGTGACAAATTGATAAAAAAATATTCCTATTTATTTTAATATGGTAATTTTTGGTGGTTTCAAAGGGTTTAAAGAGCTTGTTAAATCCGACGCATTTACCTGAAGTGGTTTACATTAAATGGGCATTGGAAAATGTCTATAATGTCTAATCAGTGTTTGATTATGTGTAATGGATGTGTTTACTTTTATCGAAAATATCACTCAATTCACTCAACCCATACATATATTCTCATATTGACGTATTTTCTCTTTTTCACTGTCATTTTATACATCATTTCAAAAGTTCATATATATTTTAATAGTATCCACTTCGTTTATTTTGCTCCTAATTGAAAATATATCTTTCAAAGTTTAATTGTTGAAACTTTGTATGATTTCACATATTTTGTCACAAGCGAACATAGAGCATAGTAGAGCATAGTACCTTTCGGCATCTTCAGGCATTTTATCAGACAGATTCAACAGAAGTGTTGTCAGTTTGTCAGTTACTTTCTGTTTTGCTGTTTGCCAGTTCTGTTGCATCAGTGTGATATAATGCCTGTAGATATCGAAAAGTGAAACAATATTCGTCACTGATTACACATGCGAAGTCATACACAGTTTCAAATTTTCAAAAGTTTTAAATTTTCACTATTCAAATTTGATATATAAATTCCAACACCTTTAGTCTATATCATAAATATTATATTTTTCAATATATGTATGAACGAATCATTATTGAAAACCGCTAAGAAAAATATGACGTATTTCTTTGGTGTAAAATTCTCTTTAAATACATTTGAACGTATATTTTATCGATTTTCATAGCATACGAAAATTATCAGGTGATATTTTACTCTGGAAAAGCATTCTCTTACATTTAATATTTCTAGTGTACTATTCGTAATAGCAATTTCAATGTACCGCGATCTAAGCGAAAATTTTCAAAGCAAAATTTATCTTCTCAGGCGATGAAGGTAAAACGTTGAAATAAATGACGTGACGAAATTTGGCAGTCGTAAAATTAATTACTCATCGGCTGATGGATAGATGATTGGGCTTAAAAGCCCCGATAGCCTTTGAAACGATGCAGGATTAGCATGAGGCTTTTAAGGAAGGGTTGACACCCTCAAAGGGTTGATGTCGTTATATTAATAGCGCCAATTTGTTCACATGTTGCTCGCGGCTTGCTCGCATCAATTCACAGCTGATTATGGCCATTGACGTCCGATTTGTAATATTTTACTTCGACGGTAAACTTACTTGACATTTTTCATTTTTATCAAATATATCACAGAAATCGCACGGTTTACGTTTTTATACCGACGAATCTAATTCGAATTCCCCGTGAAAAGTAAAAAATAAAAATATTGTTGTGTGTTTTAACTAGATTGGTAATTGACTACTATTTAATCATGAACTTGTGCTTTTAATTTTTTAAATTTGAGCTTTTATAAATTTTTATGAATGATGCATTTAAAGTTAATAGAACTGGAAAGACAGTCTGACTATACAAAATCACGACGAAGTTAAAGGAATCTGATCTGATTTTCGGAACCAAATTTTAATTGCTGTTAGCTACGATCAGTATTACAAGATATAACATTTCAACGACATTAAAAAAGACTTATGTATATATATGTATTCTAACAAAAATAATTTGCGTGGGAATTAAAAAAGAATTAAGGTTTTCTTAAGTATGAAACTAGAAATAAGGGATATTGAAAACAGCTCAATGCGTAATCTCTGTGATGGTTGTTCTCGGTCAAAACCAAGCACTACCTGTTCAATGCACTCCTTTTAACAGTGTTACGTTTAAGCCACGAATCATAGCATCTTACGTAAGCATTGAGTAACCTTATACTTCACTTTACTAAAACAGATTCTTGCGATGAATAAAAAAAGGTACGTTGCTTTTATTTTTCAGGAATACAAAGGAAAAAGAGAGTACAAATCACCCCCTTATAACATTCAAAACAAAAAAAGGACGATGAATCTGACCTGAACATATGCTGTGGATGCCTCAAGGAAGCTTGAACCTAGCCCCTCTCTTCTACTCATTGAATAGATTCCGGTGCATTAGAAGACTGTGATTTACCTGTTGGGAGCTACACGATTTTGAGATGAAATGGAAGGGTGCAAGACAACTGATGCGTATATATTGTAATTGATAAAGAATCATTGAAGATCGTGTGCTGGTCATATACTCCATACAGAGAGCAGATTCGACTTTAAAAACTGGTAAAAAATCATATGATTTTAGTTGAGTGAAATGACTGTATATTTATTTATCATTGCTTAGAGTTTAACTATGCTTTTGGCTGTTTATTATTTATATAAATTATAGCTAGTCCGATAATTTTGGTAATTACATTAATGTGCTATGCAGATATATTATAATTATATAAATTATTCTAATTCATCATTTTTTTACTTTTAAATATGCTTTCAGAATTGTTATGGGAATTTTATGCGATCGCCTTCGATACAGTAAAGTTGACATGGAATTGAATCACTTAAAAGCTCATATTAGGTACGATAAATATCTTATAGCGTGCGGAAAAGCTTTTTTAATTAACCTTATTCAGAAAGTTTCGTTAATGCTTGATGCATGAAATACTTACCATAAGAATAGCCAACATTAGGTAATTTTATGTAAGTATGTATATAACATCTTTTTAACCTATGCTTGCGATTTGTCAAATTAAAACTCATTCGTTGGGTATTATTATACTGATTAAAAACAATGGATGAAGCGTTTTTATCATTTAATGTATAATAAAATGTCCGAATTCAATATATAATAATTTCGTTCATCTTAAAGATAAAATTGCTCAGATTTATTTGTTAGTAATCGGCGCACGTCTCATTTCGAATATTTTGTAAACGAACATTAGAAGAACGTATAAAATCACGTCTGGTATAAGCTGTAATTATTGGTGGAGAAATATTGTAGCTTTTAACTAAAGTAATGTTACAATATGATTGAAAGTGATTTTACTTAGATGGGGATCATTTTTAGTTTCAAACGATTTCGATAATTCAAAGCTTAAAGAGCAAGCTTGAAATAAATATTGGATTGATTTGGATATGTTTTAGAAAGAGATAAAATTCTTATTGAAGCGAAATTTCAAGTGTTTTTTCGTGTTTCTTTGATTGAGCTTTGAGGAGAGCACCTTAAGCTAAAGCTGTCAATTACTCACGCAAGCTTCTTCGAGAGTCACAGCTCTGCACACTCAACATGCTGCTGAAACCAAAATAGAAATGAAGTTTACAAATGTATTCATCGTCAACAGTTGGCATATGGATTTTTGGCAAATAAAATGATAAAAAAAATAGAATGAGAACAAATTTGGATGATTGACACTTTTTACGAATCCACATGTTTCTTTATTAACGAGTCTTTTGGCATCTGCAGACATTCTATCACACGGATGCAAAAAAACTGACATATTGCATCTGTGTGCTATTATAAGAATAATTTTGCTAAATCATTTAAACAGTCAAATAATAATACATTTAAATTTTATAGTCAAATATAAGTATTTAAACAATGATTTCACAAATAGACACGAAAAAGACTTGAGAACGCCCAGTTTCTTTTATTTCATTTTAGTATAAGTCAGTAAGCTTAGAAGGCTTAAAATGTTTTCTTGTAAAAAAGCACAGTGTTCCATAACATACAATATTTCAATTTTGAGAATATCAGAGAGTTGATATCATAGAAAGTTCCAAACTTATAAATTATTAAATAAAATTAAAGATTTTGATAATATTTGTTGAAATAAATAAAATTTAAAAAATGCTCTTTCCATTAGTTACACAGCATGTAATTTTATATCAACTCTCTTACGAATATACATGATGTATGTATAAAACAATTTCTCCAGAAATCTATTCAGGTTGGCAATCACTTATTCCTACTAATTTATACCCTCTCTTGAAGCGTTAGTGATCTACCATGAATGACGTCATCGCATCGTTAGTTTATTATCGTGAAGTTGTGTTTACGTGAAAAGTTTAAAATAAACTTTCATATAATCGCTTGAAATTATCATGTTCGCTTCCTGTCCGAGTTATTATGCATTCGTTTAGATTTTAGAGGTTAATGTCACCATATTGGTCAAATTTGATTTTTGTTTTTCTAATAAGGTAAAATATATATTTTGGCTTCAATATAGAATTAGAAGTCAAAAATACCTATTAGCCAACTAAATGCACTCGTCTTTAATTTTTTAATTAATTAATAACATACTTTCATGCCTTTAAACTGAAATCCTCTAAACTTTGAATTCTTGAAACTTTGTATGATTCCACATACTTTTTCACTTACGATCCGGGTTTCGCCTTTTGGTATCTTCAGGAATTCCATTACACGGATGCAACAGAACTGACTGGTAGAATACCTAAAGATACCAAAAGGCTAAACACGGGTCATTAGTTGCAAAACATGTAGAATCATACAAAGCTTCAAAAACTCAAATTCATTTAATATATTTGACGTGGTTGAAAGCTCAACTTCGTTGGTTTCGCTGGAAGATTTGCGTTACACACCAAGAGTTGATTTTATATTAAATTTACGAATGTGTGTTCAATCCATGCTGGGCGTAATTTATTTTAAAATTTCCCTCCCATCCTTCAGATAAATTAGGCGGAGCTAAAGCAATGAACTAATCGCTACTCTATTATATATTATTATATTCCAAATAATAGACCAAGACAAAAAAAAGTGAAAAGACAGATTGAACTACTGAGTAGGATGATCTTATCAATATTCATTCATTACATAATAAATGTTATTATCTATTATAAAGAAATTAGGAAATATTGTGCATGGTATATTCAGGTAGCTTTAGAGTTACTATGAAATAGATAATATGAATGAATAACATTGATTTTTCATTGATTATAATTGGATGCTGTTGATTTTTGCCCCACAACAAGTAGTCGTTAGGCTTTTTTTACTATAAACAGCCTTCATTTGACATACGTTAATATTGAATAGTTAGAATACACGCGTGAAAGGTATTATATAAAATTATTATGCATGAACTAATTCTAGAAATAGTCAAGAAACTGAGATTTTAGTATACTAACATACGATGAAAAAACAGCTGATTTATTATACGATGAAAAAATAGTAATGATTGTTAGTTTAAATTCATTTAAAAGTGTAAAATTTGTAGAACTAAAATACATTGCTTTTTAATGTACCGTGTTATAATAGAGTTCTATCAAAGAAATACCAATTCATTGATTGAATTGGCATTCACTTGGTAGAACTCCATTATAACACGGTGAAAAAATAGCAATGTATTTTAGTTCTACAAAATTATTTTTAACAAATATAGTACATCATGTAACATGTAAGATGTAACATCAGCAACATGTAAGATCATTCAACAGTAAAAAAAACAGATTCACAATTCGCTAATCACGTTATTAATGAATCACATAATATAAATTCAAACTCAGCCCCTAAATGTTTGCATCATTGTAGTAAGGGTCGGAGAATGACGGCTTTGGAACAGCTGGAAATCAATAGACACCAAGTATCACAAAGGATTCTTAACGAACAAACTAATATAATAGTATCGCCACTTGTCCAGCCGTTGTACAAAGGGGTGGTCTGATATGCTTCCAGAAGGACCACTTCCGTCCCACATATAATCTTATTGTCATAGACGCCTATTGTTTCATTTAGAATTTTGAAAATTTTGTGTCATTGTGTTAAAGTAACGAGCTAGGCCGTTGGAACAGGAGAGAGGATGTGTTGTGTGCCTTTTCTGCACAGCTATATATAGATAAGCGAGTGTTAGTTTAAGCATAGTTCTGAAGATGGCGTGAGCCAAAATAGCTATCAACTATATTTGTTAAAAATAATTTTGTAGAACTAAAATACATTGCTATTTTTTCACCGTGTTAAATACCAATTCAATCAATAAACTGTTTAATCGTTTAATCTATAAATTAATCGTAATTCCAAATCTATTTACAATATATCCATCATTTGTTCATCTTATATAAATGCTGAAATAATCAAATAAGAGAGTGTTGTTGCAGAGGAAGTTAGACATATGATCTATCATTACCGTAAGTCGATCAAAGGATTTTGTGAAACGGTCATCCATAAATTTACCCACTGTAAAGGCGCACGGACGTTGAGAGAAAGAACACAAAAATGTTATAATATTGGATGCATCCATAATATGAATGGAACGCATTTATTTCACTAAGAGAACATTTATAGCTGGCCAACGGATATTGCTGGAAGGCATTCTTAGAGAGATATCGGAAGCTTTTTAGATGTATCTCATGCGATCATGCGTATACTGAATGGATGAAAAATTGGGCAGTTTTTTAACAGATTCTGCAGACCTAAGCAATTTGTAGCGTATTTTTTTTAAATGATGTATTTATTGTATTTCATTATCAACTATTTGAATATCAAAAAGCAAAACACAAAGTTTTCGAATATATATTAATATCGAATAAAAATAGTCACATAACGAGATCATTTATAAGTCGTATAAAATACCTTGTATTTGAAAATAGTTTGATTTTTAAATACTTTCAAAATTCCCGTTGGTTACTAGACGGAAGATTTTATCATTTTGATTTATTTCGTATTTTAAAATAAAATATGTTAATTTGTTTGACTGTTTTAATTTTTAAGCTTGACAAAACTTTTATGTTTAGCTTAAAAATTGTTACTATAATATAATTGAATTGTAGATATCGACGTTGCCTGAGTGTAACGAAACAAAAACATAAGATAACCTGAGTAAGTCGTTATTTTTCTAAAAATTTGATGCAAATAACTTCGAATACAATTTGGATAATTTCCCAAATATTTAGTTTGAAAATAGTTTAAAAAAGGCCAAATACAAAGGAAACTTTGTGTTGGAAATTACCACTGTGTTAAAAAAGCCGAATTTTCAAGATTTTTGTGATAAAGCGATAGAATGTAAAATGCGACTTAAACGCATGGCTACCATAAACAATTCATCTGCAGTATTTACGTTGTATACACGGAACCAAATGATTTATTCGTTCAAGGCAGTATTTGTCTTCATAATAAAAAAAATTCTAACGTGTTGATTGTCAATACTTTGTGAAAGGAATTAAGTTAAAATGTATGTATGTATTGCCCAATTTGGATTGTTCTAGATCAGCATGATCCCAATTTTAAATCGGTTTCGGCAATTATTATAAAATCAGAATTGTTTTGATGTCATCGAAAATCAGCAAATATTTTTTTCAAGCATGTTATATAATCGATATATATACTTTTACCAAGTTTTCCTTAGGGAGATTAATTTCATTTACCTTTCGAATGTAATTTATGTTAAGAATTTTATCCTAAAGCGATAAAGGTTTGCAACAGGTAAAGAGAATTTATCCAGCGATGCCAATTTGTAACCATTAGCAATTATTGGCAGTATAAATGTTCTATCTTTTATTAATTTACACCATTTATATCGACTTACAGATGAAATTATTCATTCGATTGGTATAAACGACGCAGACGGAGAAAATTCTATCTCTAAAATAACCTAATCGTTTATCTTCTTAAACGAGCTTCTTTTAACGTATAGCTTTTTCTCTCAATGTTGATCAGTCACAACTCCTATTGGTTAAATATTAAATGTTTTACTTACGTAAAACAAATACCTTAGTACTTTTATTAGAATATATTGAGTATTTTACCCATCAAATGAATGGCTGTATCCTTCAATGCATTGTAAAAATCAGTGGATTATAAATTTAAAAAAAACACAAAATTTGTTTGTTTTGCGAATACAAGTACAATTGAAAAATATTTTGGAAAGATTAATATAAAAAATTATTCAGTCGATGAATTTGTTTCGATTTCTTAAAACTAGCGTTAATACGCATTTTTACATTTGATTTAACTATTATAAAGGTTTTTGTTTGAGAATAACGATATTTTATCATCCTTTTCTTTACAGTATAAGCGTCAGCAGCAAATATCTTTATAAATAACTGTAGAGTTTCATACTCTAATATTTTAATAAACAAAACACACTGTTAAGTAGTTAGTATATTTTTATAGCGGCATGCCATTGTTGCATGACAAAATTATGAGTTAATTGTTTTGTGTGATTTCTGAAAAGTTGGTTAAATTTATAATAATATAATATCATTAAAATAATTGTACTTAATTAAAATTTTAAATAGATTATTTTGTTTTAACAACTGTGACATTATATTTACATTTATTAATTCAAGAATTGAGTACAGTGGAACCCCGATCAACTGTTCTCACATAATACTTTTTCCTGGATGTTTCGTTGATTTTTATAGTCCCGTCAAACACCCATAAGAACAATGGAAAATTATCCCTCATTAAATGTTCCCCGATTTATCGATTACCTCGATCTACCGTCTAAATATTATGGTCACGTCTCAAATATTATCCCAATTGGCCGTTTTTGGTTGATAAATATTTCTACCCAATACAATTTGTGAGCACATTAAATCTTATATGTTAAACCAAAGAAATGAATGATGAAATATATAGTTCGCTCAATTGTTTTGAGATTTTCTTTAATAAAGAATTCCACAAAAGAAGCTGAAAACACTATTTCATAATTTCAATTAATTAAAAAAACTTCTCATTAATTTTTGTAAAACCACATTTTTGGGAATTAAAAAAGTAGGGATTTTTTTTTATAATTTACTTTTCTTATTATTATTTTAAGCCTTCCCGCATTCCTCGTTTCCCGCATTTTTCGTTCTTTTTTAGGGTCCCTTGAAAAACGTAGAATCGAGGTTTCATTGTATAAGTAATACTTTAAAAATGCCAATGCAGAATCCACAAAGATACACATTAAATAAACTTACAACTGAAAACAACAGCGATAGAAACCCACGAAGAATGTGCTTTTCCTGTGCAAACCTGAAAGCTAGTCTATAGAATTACAATAATGCGGGGGGCATGGGGTGGAATATGTATGGTATGCAATGCAAGAGAACTTGGCAATATGTCACAAAGCTTTTATGTACCGGCTGCACAGAAAAACATTTATAAAAAATCTTGATTTTATTCCGAGAAAATCGCGGAAAATTTTAATAAACCAAGTTTATGAACTTATGGAAAAAAGAGTGCACAGAAACGTAAGCGCTTTTTGCTGGAAAATATTCTAAATATCGTTAAGCAGAAGGGAAAAAAATAATACAGTATTTTACAATAAGTGGAAAATACTTAACAATACAAAACATCTCAAAACGTTCTCTTTGTATCGCTGGCGCTGTTTTGATAAGCTTTAAAGATGTACAGATAAATTTATTATTTTTTAATATTATAAAAAGTTATTTTGCTTATATCCAATGAATTCCATTAAATACAATCTTTACAATAATAATAATATAACTGTACATAAAAAAAACCACTCAGAATGAAACTTAAGATGGACTTATCAGATTTAAAATATAATATATTCTGGTGTATTCTCACATTAAGCACACTGTAGAAATATCTTTTTGGTATTTTATATTAATAATATTTTGTGTAAAAATAAGTTCAAAAACCTCCACATTTCAATATTAAATACACAATACTTGTTTGTACTCACAAAAAGTACAGGTCTTTCACCAGAAAACATGTTTTTTTTACAGAAATTATTGGATTATAAAAACAGTAAACAGTTTTAATTGGCAAGACTTACGGACTGGAAAACTTATGCACCGCTGTCTGAAAGAAAAAGAAACATTCGCGGAGGCAGAGCTTTTTTTCAAAATTCACTTCCGCATTAGCCAGTTCCCGTTAGCTATAATTCAAAGCATTTTATAAACAGGCGTAACTGTAACGAGAGCCTTATTATTTCAACGACAATATAATCGCCGAGTTAGGTTTTTAATGGAAAATTATTATTTCGTCGTTACATTTCTTCCGATTTTTATTAGTGCTTAGCGTTGATGCTATCAAACAAATACGTATAATTCGTGATATTCACCTGTTTAAATTTGAGGACAATCCCTCAATATTTAGTCACAGTGGTTATTGTTTTATAATATTTATTCGTGTAGACTCGAGTAGCTGAAGTAATTCGATTTGTCAGTTCTTTTATATCAGTGGGATAAAATGCCTGAAGATACCGAAAGGCAAAACCCCCCAAATAGGTGAAAAAACGTGTGGATTCGTACAAACGTTTAAGAATTCAAACTTCAGTTTGACTCGAATTCAACTTCAGTTCTTGCCATATAAGCAATCAAATATTCATAATCTATGATATCGACTGTAGGTGCTTAGTGAAATTTCAATATCGAATTGGAATTGTTGAAATTCTGTACGATTTCACATGTTTTGTTATTATTATTATTATTAATAACTTAGGTTTCGTCTTTTGGCATCGTCATGCATTCTATATTATGTCTGAAGATGGCAAAAGATTCAAATCTAAATATTCATGTCTGATGGACGAAGCGATGCTCTTTGTAAGAATATTTTAATCATGAAGAAAATCGTTTTAATGACAGTTAGTATTCATTAATTTTCTACATGCAAAGATGGCGATTCAAGTGGAGTATAATGTTACTTGAAGTTGGAATGTTGAAAATATCACCGAAAACCGTTTCTCATTTGAATCTCTAAATTTTACGCAAATTATCTTATCTATAAAAAAAAAATTTCAAAGTTGCAATCAATATCACCGTACGCCGCATCTCATTTTACACCCACTAAACGCGTGAAGATGTCAAAAACTAACTGACATTCAGAATGACTTGTCAATTTTTTTTATTACTACTTCACACCGATTGGGAGTAGTCCTTATAACATACACAACAGATTTATACATATATTTGCATATATAAAGAAGAGAGCATTCATAAAAAAAACTTTACGTGGAATCGTAATTTCGCTGTACAGAAAGTTCTAAGCGATAAAATGAAGATCATTTAATACGACGAAAAGTTGAAAATGTTATAATCATACGACACGTGTTTTCATTACATTACACTGTGTTCACTGTTTCATTTCGCGTTAAAAACAAAAATTTGAGTAAATTGATTATTAATATTATAATCATAACAAACTGATCATTAATTAATCAACTTTTTAACACCTCAGTAGAATTTCCGTATAACTGAATCATTTGTTGTTATATTAATGTTGAATTTCGATATCTTACAATTGGACGGAATGTATTATTGTAAAATATTATTTTAGTAATTGTAAAATGTTTCCTTCAAAAACAAATTCTACACACTCGTACACGATACGATATACCATATTCGTATAGTATATAATATTAGAAGGAAAAACTATTACGCAGTCTGTTTTATGTTATGTTATATTTAAAAAAAAACATGTTTTAAATATTTAATGTCACTTTTAATTGAGGAAACGCACAATTGGTATGATATAATATATGCAATATCTGTTTTTATGACATGCAGAAAATCCAATAAATAGTTAGAATATGACGGTAGTATTTCATAACGAACGAGTGTTATGAAATGTGTTGATTATTTTAATAATTCAATTCAATAGTAAAAAAAAAACAAAATGTGGCTCGTGATGGCGAATATTGTTAAAATATTGAAGTTTGATGTACGATTAAGCTTAACAAACAATATTTAATTACGACACAATCAGCATAAATTAATTTTATGTACAATTAATACTATGCTTCCGACAAATGCTTGCCAGTGACGACGGTCAGGTTAAATTTAATTAAATTCCTTGTCGACAATATATGAATTAATATTAAGCAACGTCTATCGTTGGTAATGAAGTGTACACAGGCAATGTATTGTATTATGTTAATGTTACGTATGTTATAGCATAAATTCAAATGAATTATGTGTAGTCTTTTATCTACAAAAATAATAAGTTCCTTTGTACTGGTAATCTCCAGTCGTACATCGGTATAATCAGGAGCGGGCTCAAAGATAGTTTCATAATCTCTTGTTACGTTAAGAAATCAACAATTTAAGAACAAATCATACCATAAAACTGATATTAATACAGAAATTTGAGTGTGAACGTAATTTTTTGATTTGACATTAAAATTCTGTCAATCACCTTCAATCGATATCAAAAACTAGACGAGTTGATCACGCTTTTTGAAATACCTTGTCAAAACATTTATTTTTAGAAAATAATAAAAGAAAACTAGCTGTTTTTGTCTCTAGTCTTACAATGCTTAAATCGACGATGTTTCATTTAATTACATTGCTTGGAACGATGCCTATTCATTATAGAATAACATTCGATTGTTTTAATGATAATTTCATATAAAATTTTTGTAAGATTTATAAAAAAAGCTCCCCTCCTGCAGAACATTGGAAATAGTTGCAAGACCAAGTGAGACTTTAATAAACGTATTTCCAGTCCACCACATAGTGTGTCGATTTTGAATCATATGCAATTTTTAAATTATGAAAATGTACTATTACATGAATGTTTACAACACTGGCGTTACAAGTTTTGTTACAAGACGCATTTTTATAACATCGATGCCATTATCTCAACAAGTAAACGTGAACTGTGATTTCTATCATATACACAAATTGCTAAATATTTAAAAATACATTCATTATGGAATCCAGTTAAAAGTTACAGTTTGTAGTAGTTTTATTTACGACCATTTTTATAATTACTAAAACCATTAATTTTTAATATAAAAGAGTTTTGTTCTTTTTTATATCTTCTAGGAAATTTGCGTCACGATTATTGCTTGAATTTATCTAGGTAAAAAATATATATTTTCACTTAACAGTGTGAAAGAAAAAAACATTTACTACTTTTTTGTTAATAAAATTTAGCACAGTGCATTTGTGTGAAAAATATCAAAAAAATTTACAGCTGAAACAATAAAAATTGAATTGTTATATTCACATGTCTTTAATTCAAATGTTGCTTTATTTATAATAAAAAAAAAAGAATGAAATAGTTTATATGCAGCAAATAAGTATACCATAATTGTTATCATGCCACATGAATCAGATAACATGTATGAAATAAACCACAAATTTACCTTATAACCTTCACCGACAGACAGAGCCGCATAATATTATCGAGTAGATATGTTGTGAAGCAATTTTCGTATTTATTTTCCATGCGGGTATACAGGAAAATTAATAGAAAATTCTTTCAACGGAAAATTCAATTAGCTTGATTGAAGCGCTTTTGAAAAAGCAAATTTTATTACGTAAACTAAAAATGAAATCAAGCTACCCATAATGAATAAACCAATTCGATTTTAACATCATTTTCGGACTAAAATTTTACGCTGAACACAACCTTTGCACAAGCTTTGAAAAGATTGGATGCACAAAAAATAATTTGAAGTTTTTACGTATCAAGCGTTTCACTAGTAATAATTGTTTGTTGAGCTTCGTACACAAGCAGGGGTACCTTTTATTTTAAAATTTTTTATTTTAATTTAATTGTACACGTAAATTTAAAAATCATGGTCTAGCATCAGCCAATTATTTCCAATTAAAGATCTCTAGTGTTTTACATTTAATAAGCATCTCTAAAGTAATCACTTTAGAGATGCTTATTACAAAATATTTGATGGTGCTAATTTCGTTGCTCAACCTATTTTACATCAAGGTTTTAATAATCGATAGAGCAGGAAGTAGCAATGATTTCAACTTTTTACTTTACCTGAATGTTGCTATAACATCAAATGTATAAGAGATAAAAAAACATTACATACGATGTTTTTTTATCTATATCTATAAATTAATTAAAAATAAAGAAAATTTTGATGTCACATTTACTTGTAATGAAAATTGTTTTTGAGGTTAAGTTGTATTTTGGAATGAATGTATTGGATGGTGTAACATTTTTACTTAGATAGTGGCCACATAAAACACAGAATTATATGATAAATAACCAATAGAGACTGTTTCAAAACGGTTAAATGAGAAATAAGGCGACATTGATAAATTAAATAATCGAGTTCGCAAATTTGCGCTTCGGTTGGCTGGCATCCCTTTCATTCGTCTCCCAATTAGTTGGGGCTCTTTATTGACTTCCTCGTTCGAGTGATGATGAAAGGCAAGGCTGCGTCTTGCACAGCCAGTTGGTGCTTTGATTGAAATCGATTAATTAGACCCGCGGCGCCGGGGTGACATCGGCGTCGTACCAACTTAGCGGCGTCGCGACGTTGGAAGGCTGCGACGGCTTTGTCGGGCGTTGCGGCGCCTGATACCTAATGCAGTTTCATTGGTAAATATATAGTAGCGACACAAATACAATGTCTATCAATAATTTAATAACTCCATTAAAACTGTTGCAGACAATTCTTAAAAAACGAAAGCATTTCTAATTGTAATATTTGCTTTTACATTTTTTTCGCAAATAATTAATAAAAAACACAATAAACGTCAAATTTGAATTGTTACAACTTTGTACGATTCCACATGTTTTGTCACTAACGACCCGGTTTCGCCTTTAGGCATCTTCAGGAATTCTATCACACGGATGCATTAGAACTGACGTCAGTTCTGTTACTAATTGCTCTCTACTTGCTTTAGGGTTTTGATGGGTAGGAGCGAATTTTTAGAAATCGCAAACACTTGTATGTACAAACAGGAATTATTAAATGAATTTTAAAATAAACTGTTAACACTGCGATGAGACCTTGTAGGGTCCGTAGCGTAAATCAACGATATTGGCAACTGCATCACTGAGCCAATATTACTTTCTAGTCTCATTTAATTTATACGTACAACAAACAATTAAAAAACTACTAGACCGACCATAATCGTAAATAATACAGTTATAAATAGTACGCAAAATAATATATTTGTATTATAATAAAAACGATGATTTTGTTACGTAACAACAGTTCAATATTATTAGTAACCATCTCAGCGCTACACCATCCATAGTCGTTTATAATATTCCATACTTTAGGTAATATCCTTATTAATTATAGCAAAAAATACATAAATAATATCCATAGTTAACAACTGACATAGTCTTAATTACTTTCGTAAGAAGAACTGCCGTAAAAGAAAGCTTAGATAAAACAGAAGGTTCCTCGGCCGAGCCTTCCGAAGACTAGCAATTTACGGGTAAAATTAAATTACCTTCGAGTCCTTCAGTAACTTGTGTAATCACTTTTATCTTACCTTCATAAAAATGCAAATACTTCTTATATAGAGGGCATATAACTTAAATTCTCTGCTTAATGGTGATTTATTTTTATGGGCCTTTCAGAGTTTTCAGTCTAGAGGGCAGTTATTGTTTAAGAGTCATATCGTTACATAACGTTCAACGTAATGGTATCGCTTTTGTTATCTATGGATTTTACGAGTATTCCGTATAACAAGACACTATTTGAATAAATAAAGCATTTATTTTGATTATTTGACAAATTTGTCTAGTGAAATAACGTTTGAGTACTGTGAAACAGCTCATGTAGTATTTGTGTGAAAATATATGCAAAAAAAAAATATTTTTCACAAGCCCGGTCCGGATTTTACGCCACCTAGAACAGAAAATATTTTTGCTACCCATAATATGCTTTTATTTTTGAATAAATTGTATTTGATTTGACGTAGTTTTGTATCAGTTTTCAACGATTTTGAAAAGTTTAAACGAATATTATTTAAGAATATGCGCCGCATCACCACCTGTAAATTTTTCCACAAGAAAATTTTCAAAATTATCAGTTTGCACAAACAATTTTTTAAAAAAATCATTGAAACAACACACGAGAAAAAAATTACGAACTTTAATGATGAAAGCTGCCTAAAAAAATACTTTCCAATGTTTAGTTTTAAATTGCAGTAATGTCAATGTCTGCGTAAGACTATTTTTTGTATGAAGTTTATAAGTCCAATAGTTCTGACGAGGGCGTAAGTCGAAATAGCTGTCTAATAATAAATTGCATATCTTCGCCGTGTTACTCTGTATTATGTTCGCGCACAGATCCATTAATCACTGTGAGTAAATAATTGTATTTATATTCTCAAAGACAACGAATATGAAGCATTCAATAAATTGACTGATTATATTCCATTGACTTACTACATTGAGAAAATGCTCTCTTATAATAAAAAGGAAAATCTGATTGTCGATAAGATTTCCCTTGAGTGCGATGATTCCATAATACTTAGGGGTTATACCCATTTTATGCTATCGCTGATCATAATAAAACATTGCGAAACCTGAAATGCGCTTTCGGGATGGGAGCAAATATAAATGTAACGGTAATAGAGTGCTTTTCTGGAAATGTGAAATGCATTTGAGTGTATTTTCATGTATTGAATATCAATCATAAATAAATAAAAACACCACGTGTTGCTTTAATTTATATGGAAAAGCAAATTTACTCTCTAAATAATTTATGAGATCGACTGAAGGTGATTGATGGAATTTCAATGTCAAATTTGATTTGTTAAAAAATTTTACGACTCCACATTTTTTGTCATTAACAAACCAGGTTTCACCTTTTGGCATCTTCAGGCATTCTATCACACAGATGCAACAGACCTCAAAACAGAGTCAGTTGTTATACTTAGTGGATAGGCATATTTGAGCGATATAAATTTAAATTTATGAGTGGAAGGATATCCTGATCATTAAATAAAATTAACGAATTAATATATATTCAAAAAAATACTTTAACAATCACGATTATGTAATGAGCGATTTTGTATGCAGAAAAATAAATCTAGGCACCCGGCCATGCTTGTTAATAAGTGTAATATTAAGATTCGGGCCTATGCCAGATTGAATCTGAAAGATCCAGGAAAAGGTCATTTTATTAAATTTAGACCCATGAAGACATCTTATCTTATTCATTTTTGTTCCTAAAAAAGTCGCGATTCAATGTTCTAAATTATGTTGTACGAAGAAAATCTGGTAAAACTCCTTTAATATCTACACCTGACTAAAGCATCGTTGGATTTATAAGAAAGTCATAGACGACCGGCAATATAAATAAGAGTTAGATTTGCGATATATCTGTCCGAGGGATTCCTTTGTGTTGTGATTCGACGACATTTTGTTCGTTTGTGGATTCACGTCACGTGCGGCAAAACAAATTGAGCGGGAGACCGCGGGCGACGGGTTCAGATCCGCAACAGGAAATTTGCGTCGCTATTGCAAGGATTCTATTATATTATAGCGAAGGACACTATTCACTAAATAGTACGTTGTGAACATTTTCGATTTATTTAATTCTATTTGAAATCATTTGCTCGGCTTAGTTTAATCACTGATCAACTACTTTCTAATGCTGTCATAAGATTTCGAGATTTATTTCACTTTTGCGTGTTAAATTTTTAACACATTACTTTAAACACTAAAATCGAATTAGACGCTGAGTCCCACGAAGGTATTGGGAACAAAATGTAAAAGTATAAACAGCCAGATTGATTTTAATAACACGTAAATATGCCTAACATTATATCATTATGTTTGAGTTCGTCCGATTTGATAACATATTGAATTGTTTTTCGTTTCACGTAGAAATTATGAGTGAATAAAAAAGCATCATTTCCTTAATGCAAGTAATGTCGTTGTCTTTAAATATGTATGTATAGACTCTAATCCTTATGTGAATAGCTTTCTTTAAAAAAATATTTACGAATTTCTGTAAAAATTATATTTATTTATGATTTACTGAAATGGCGCGTAACGCGAGCTATAATATAACCACTAGCCGTCTTCTAGCCTTTCAATTTAGGAATACTCGTATCTTAAATAGAGCGATAGTTTTTATAGAAAATATATTGTTCTATATTTACTGTATTAGGCCATATACTCGAAAATAAAAGCAGACATAGATTTTTAAAAAATACATAAAAATATCACTTTTAAAGTGTTAACTGTCACTTCTTGATGGAAAGGCATGATATTTTAAATAATAAAAACACATTTTTTTGTATTTTATTTATCAGGACCGGTTTCGATCATCGCGAGCACTATTACCTGAACTGATTATTTGATAATCCTCGCGATGAGCGAAACCGGTCCTGATCAAAAAATATATTGTGGAAATAAGTACTAAAAATGTGTTTTTTTATTTTTAAAAAAAACCATAAAAACATATATAGTCCATTAGCTTAAGGTTCGTGTAGTTCACTTAATTTGTGGAAAATGATATTAATTCATAATGTTATGAAGTATCAGTTTTGATATTGAAATGGTATCATGGAAATAAATTGTGAGTGTTTTAAAAACATAATGCCTTTTCACCAAGAATTGACAGCAAACTGCTTCAATTCTCCAAAGATCTCACCCTACGAACTTTTTTAAAACTCAACAATACACTTCAATGTATACGTGTTAACACATATTTCAAAGTCTAATGTTTCGATTTACTTTAATAAAATTTGGAATATTTATTATCATAATTAATTAATGAACTCCCGCAATTAACTGTAAACATTTTTATAGTAAGGACGTTTTGTAATAATCTAGACGTTTTACCACCAGGATGTTACACTTATTATCGTGCATTTAAATTGCAATCGTTTAACAAATTATAAATTTTATAGATATTGATTATAATGATTGCAAGGCACCCAATTTAATATACCAGTATATTAACTCTATAGTGAATTCAAATAGATTTATTTTTATATTACAATGTGCATTTTCTATTTTTAACGAAGATTAAAATCAAAGTATTGTAGTTTATCGAATATATATATATATATATATATATATATATATAAGTGAATAAAAAAAACAATAAAAAATGAAAACAAAGGGTCAAAAATATGTTTTCCTTTTTTTTAATATATAACAAAAATTACAGTCGATCGTGGCCAAAAATTAATATATCTACCTACGATTTCTTTTAACTTTGCTGATATTTAGTCATCTTAAAGATCGTTTTGGCCTTTTTTTAAATACTGTCATTATAGATAGATAGATATTTTTACAAACATTGTTGTTTTGTTCAAATTTCTAATTTATATACTTTCTTTGGTCCTGTCGCTTCAAGGGATTCAAGGAGAGATCCATTGAGGGATCATCAAGCGGCAACAATATAAGGGATCGGTATAAAATTAGATACAGTGGAACCTCGATCAACCGTTCTCGCATAATACGTTTTCCCGGCTGGAAGGCTTATTTTTTATAGTCCCGTCAAACTCCCATAAGAACAATGTTAAATAATCCCGCATTGACCGTTTCCCGATTTCCTCGATAAACCGTCTAAATATGTTGGTCCCGTCACAAATATTATCCCGATTGACCGTTTTAATTGCATATTTCTCCGTATCTTGGCAAGCAAGTTTGACACAGCCGAGTGCAGGTGTTATGTGTAGACACGTTGGAATCCGCTGTACATGTTAGACGTAACGCATTGGACGCATGTGCTATTTTTTGGGTTGAATCCACCACACGGGTATTATTGTTTATGATGCAAATGTAGAGTTTTCTAAATTCATGGTAATAATGATTCCTGTCCATACAAACTTTTAGTCACAAGCTTAGTAACAAGTTGTTGTTCCGATTAAAGAACCAAATAACAAAGAAGCAAACTAACATAAAGGACTTAAAAAATAAATTTTATATACAGTATGTACAAGTAACTAATAAATAAATGTTTTTTTACGATTATACTTGTTTATTATTATTTGAAGCTTTCCCGCATTCACCGTTTCCCGCAATAACCGTTATTTTTTCAGGGTCCATTGGAAAACGTAAAATCGAGGTTTCACTGTATATATTTTATTTTAAAAATGTTCTTTATCATCAATTTTACGGCAAAGTATTTAAGGATATTTGGCAAGATATATGCATTTTGCCAATTTGAAGAAGAGAAATCAATTTCGTTGACATGAATACGTATGACACGGTGAAAAAATTTAAATGCATGTGTACATTTTTTTTATAAGATATAGTTGATAGCTATTTCAGCTTACGCCAGAACTCTGACGATGGCGTGAGTCGAAATAGCTATCAACTATATGTTATAAAAAATTTAGAACTAAATTACATTGCTATTCTTTCACAAGGAGTTCTACAAAGTAAATACCGAGCCAATTCAATCAATGACTAAGTATGTTTTACTTTTAGGTCTACAATTGTCACTTTTTGTAGGAAAGGCGATATTGTTGGCTTTATTTCGACTTTTTTTTAAAACAAAATGTATATTAAATAATCCTACATATATTTGATAACTTTAATCATGATAACTTATCAATAACGTAAAAAAATATTAACCAACATTTTTGTCAGTTGAAAATATGTCATGACGCGATTTTACGTGTTCAATACATTGTGAACATAAACTCATTTCATCGACAAGAACAAATATGTTTTAGTACGGAGAATGTAACGATAGCAAGCACTGCTCAATAACTTGTTATTTGTACGCCAGTTATGTGGCGATGCTGGCGTGAGGGGGCTATTGAGTCTGAGGGCTGTATAGGTACACAATCCTTGCGAGGGGTTGGAGTTTCGTCAGGATTCCCTTTGTCACAGTTGGGCAGACAGATGTACAGATGAGGCTCGCGTTCTTTGTAAGTTCAATGTCAATAATATCGCCTTTCTTTCAATGCGCATGCGTCAGGTGAATAGAAGGTGTGAGCACCAATTTACCGGTTGCGTTTCTCTATTGTTCAAATGAAATTAAAATACATACAATTTTTGAAGTAAGGAATTGAAAAACACTTTTCTTTTGTATTAACCATGTATGCTCTCAATGTACAGTATATGGCCTCATAATACAGTTGTCTATTTTTTCTTATTTTTAAAATTAAAAAATAATGTTTAGTCTTTTTCTACAATGATCGTTCAATTAATTATGCTAGCGATGGGCGAAACCAGACCTGATTTTACTAATATATTTTTTTTGAATTATTATTGTAATTATGTTTTATTATTATAATAAAGTGCCATTACACCAAGAAGTGACGGTTAACACATTAAAAGTTTACTTATCTAATATATTGTTTTTACGAGAACTAATTGTTACTCAGTTGCTCAATAAAGGTGATAGAGCGAAGATAGAGATAGATTAGGCAATCGCTCTCGCTACACTTTGCTTTTGAGGATCGGAAGGGTGGCAGGAAAATAGACATCAAAAACATCAATGCTTTAGAACAAGAATCGATAAATCGATTGAAATAGAGCGAACGCTGCTCGTACTGCGTCTCAAACAAGTGAGATATTTCAGGAAAGGAATGCAACGACGTTTATCACTCGGCCACAGATTCGGCTTTTAAACATTTTTTTTTAAGTTTCTCTTACTATTTGCCATTAAGGCTATATTGATAATAACATGATAAAATAGTTCCATTATTTTAAATCCGTTATATCCGTTTATTAATCCTAATTTAAAATTTTAGCGATTCATGTTGAAGTTATCTCATGTTTGACGTTCAAATAATATTTGACCAAATAGCGCAAAAGATTGCCCCAGGTGTCCATTTAAAATGCAGGTACCGTTAACTAATGACATCTCAGGGAGATCACTCATCTATGAGATTAGATATGAAGCTATCAACGTTACAATCCAGCCCTGCAACGGCTTAAATAATTAAAATCAATTAAGATTTAAAAAAATGAAAAACAAATAACAATCCCCTATAACGCAACTAGTGAAATTTTCACCATTTACTTTATTCAATAATGACAATTGAGAATTTTAATTTCTTTTATATGTGGTATTACTTTTTTTTAAACATAAATGGCAATACGAAGTAACTATCACAAATCTAAATTTATTAATTTTGAATTTTTGAAACTTCGTACGATTCCACATGTTTTGTCTCTAACGACCCGGGTATCGCCTTTCGGCATCTTCATGCGTTATATCATACGGATTCAACAGTACATACCTGCCTAGAGACTGAATAGCCAGTTCTTTTATATCTTACAAAGTTAAAATAACCAAAAAATGATTTAATACGCTTATAATAAATGCGCAAATGGCAGATTCGTGTGTCGAAGAATGTTTACATTAGCTTACAATAAATATTGTATCAAAGAATTTATATATATTACACGAACAGAAAAATAAAGTTTTACTATTATAACTTTCCATCTAAAAAAATATTTCAATATATACTGAAATTTTAAGTTGACGTACCGTTTTAAATTATATTGTGGTCATCGCATTGATATATTTATCATGTCATTCTCAAAGATCAAATATAATTTACATGCCCAAATATCTCGTTGTTTAATATTATACATCGTCGTCTTGGTGTTTCTTTGTAACGTCAAAGTGTGATATTTATTATCTATTTATCTTTTAGAATGACAGTTATTCAGTCGTTGCAGTGCTCTCATGATTTACTACGGAGCATATTAAATTTCATCTGCGAGCATATTTGACGGGCTAGCTCACGACCTGTGTCGTTGCACGTGCACGCTGCAGTCTGTACATGGACATGCACTTTATTCATGTTTTTCTTAGCACAATTTGCAACAAGTGACCTTAGGACGGAAAATTTTTAAGTCACTGTGCATTGAGATTAATTATTTAATATTGTTATGTATTATTTTGTATAACATCAAAGCAGGTGTTAAATAATCTGCAAATATTTATTACTGCGTACTAAAAAGTGATATCTTTGATTACTAACAAATATATATATTGACGTTATTACTTTGATAGAGACCAAACATTTTGAAGCGTAGATAATAATAGCAAGTTAATTTTAGTTTTTAGCAAAAGATTTTGTTTCAAAATCTAAATGTCTATTTTAGTAAAGGGTAAGTATATTAACTTTAAAAAAAGAAAAAGAGCTTTGGTCGTGATCGTTCACCGAGGCTATTTAAAGACATGTAGTATTTAACTAATATTATGTCACCTTTACTAAAAATAGAAAAGGTGCAAAGGATTTCATCAAATATATATGTTTTATTATAATAGATAAAACAAATCTTCTCTAGAACAACTTCCAAATTTTATAATAGATATATCATAGCCGGTTTCGCTCATGGTGAGCCTTATCAATTAAACGTTATGTTAATTTTATTATGATGTCCATGAGTGATACCAATGAGTGATCAAAATATACTTTTAAAAAATGTGGAATTAGTTCTACACGAATTGTACACTATTTATTTAATTATAATGCCTATTTACCTATATATACCTTTCACACGACTGGTTTACCCGTCACGTGTTACTACGATCTCAGAGTAAGGAAATCAAGGAAACTCGTTATGATAATAAACAATTTAATTGTTAATATTAGTAATTTAGATTAGCTTATAAATCGATTTTTTTGGGGGGGTGGAATGCCAAAACCTTCGCGGGAATGTAGTTTGAATTTTGTAAAGTTTCATATCGATCGGATGAATGGTGTATAAATGCATAAATAACAAACAGACACACATACGTCAATTTTTATATGCAAGAAGATTAGATTATACACCAATTTTGGGATGAGTGGTATGCTTAAACCTTCGTGGGAGTGTATTTATGAAATTCGTTGACTTTAATATCGATCGGATGAATGGTTTAGTAATACATAAAAGACAAACAAACACACATACGTTGATTTATATGTAGATAATATATCATTGTATGGATTTTGAAAAGCATCATAAAGTAGAACTACGTGTAGTTTTTGCTGTGTTGTCGAATGGTGAATACAGTTGGACTTTTATACACTTGTATGCGAATGATACTTCCGCATATTTTTTTTCAATTCTTAGACTTTTACTAAAATATATGTGATAAGTTTCGAGTAAAATGTTTGTCAGCCAATTTCCTGGAATCTTCCTTTATGTAGCTTTGGCCTATGGTGCCCTTTCATACCACACGTCCGACCTTTACAACACTATTATTTGATTAGAGGGCATATTGTTAATACAAAAACAACTACACAAAAGATAAACCTTCACCATTATTATGACAGTATATACATATTTTTAACGTATTCTGTTACAAAAAAGCACATGTTATACATATTATTTTATTACAATTTAAGCCTAAAAATTATATGACATTTTTTAAGAAAACAAACACTCAAATAAATTGTAAAATATTTAATCATATTATAAAATAAGTAGGTATAAATAATAAATTTCTCAACTAAAATTTGAAAGATAGTGTGTTCTTATAAAACTTCTAATTACTGCTTCATTAAGCTATAATGGTTTTAAGTTAACCATTTCCAAATTTGAATATAATTCTGGTCAAATGAATAGTTATTAATTTTAGAGATTTTTAATAGATATTTTTGATACATGTGTACACTTTAAATAATAAAAGCACATTTTTTTAGTACTTTTTTAGAAACAATTTACATACATTATACATTAATTCTTTGTTTTGTATAAATAGACTTGTTTGTAAATTGTATTCTATCAGTTGATAATGCTCGCGATGAGCGAAACCGGTCCTGATCAAAAAATATATTGTGGAAATAAGTACTAAAAAAATGTTTTTATTATTTCAAATATCATGCCTTTTCATCAAGAAGTGACAGTTAACACCTTAAAAGTGACATATGTATACATTAAGATCCTAGCCTCAGGGTTAATATTTTTAAAATTCTTTTTGTCTACAAGCGACACAAACATTTCATTGATTGTTTTAAGATTAACTGAAGACGCAAAATGGCGAAACACAAAACGTGGTTGGCAAAATAAGTAGAATTGATTACAAATAACTTTAGTAATATAAAACAATGTATTTCTGTTCATCCAGTTTTTGATATAATTTGTTTAAATGACATTTCTTATATTTATAAGAAATCGATTGAATTTAATTTAATTTGTTTGAATAGCTGAATACAATACCTTGATTTAGAAAATGAAGACTTAACTGAAGGACGGTTTATTTTTTAATAAGACGAAATACTTCAACGTAGCTAAGAAACACTGAACATGATTCTTATGAAAATACTGTTTAATAGGCGTATTAATTTCCATTCGATACGAAACAATATAAGCTCATTACATGATAATATTATTTTACCTTATTACATGTTTTTATCCAATATAAATAAATTTATTCTAAAGGAACCATGTGTCTTGTATTCAAAAAAGAATAATGCAAATTAAATTATTCACTCACAAAACTTCCATGTTTTTTATTATCAATAATATAAAGAACCAATTTGTTAATAAATAAAGGTGTTCACGGAAGTGTTTGTCTTATCAGTATAATTAAAAATGATTTTAAATAATCGGCTTCTTGGTGGCTATCTGCACTTGATTAATTTATATCGACCACTGGCAGAAATGTACTAATCCTATAATCAATAATGTTTGGCATTAACAAAGCGAAATGCGAAGCAATTATCATTTGTCAAGATTAAAAACAAATCAATATGCACGACACATTTTGTAACAAACGATACCGTACTCCACATTCAACACGCAGCTTTTTATAAAGTGCGTGCGAAATGCGACACCCCGTGCTCCATAATATTAAAAAGTAATTAATATCAGAAGGGCAGCAAGAAAAGAGAATTTGCAAACTCATATTTAATTTCATTGTTTCAAATAAGTAAATATTTTTATTATTTTTCACTAATCAGTTGATTTTTGATGAGCTTGCGGTGAGTATATTTTTCGGAAAATTATTACGAGATTTTCATATTTATTTGACATTTTCTTAAAAGTCAAATGCATTCTAATGAAGGAATTAATTTATATAACTGTTTAATCTATAATAGGAATTATCGCGACATTTGAAACAATCTATTTTAAATAAATATTTAATGCATAATGAAGGATAAATTATTTTTAAGGCCTCTTAGATTAACCCGCGATGACTGCTTATAGAGTAATCTATTATTAGGTGGCAAACTTTTAGGCATTCAATATACTGCATAGTATTCGTATATTCGTGTATGTAAAATAAGACGTGTTATGAAGTAAACACCCAACTTCCAACAAACCATTCATTTGGATTTGTAAAAGCTTCTAATTCATATTTTTTACATTGTTTGGACCGATTTTTAAGCAATGTGTATATTTTATATTTGTCATAACATTTTTTGAAACTTATGGGTTAAGACATACTAAAAATATAAATGCTATGTATTATATAAGTAATTCATCAATAGAGTAAGTTTATTGAAGTACCTTGATGTTTTGTGAAGAAATTAAACACGAATTAAATTCAATAATACAGAACGTAGAATAAGAGAGTCATCAATTTTAATTGTATATTGAGTCTTTAGCCAAACTAAAAGTGTTTGCTATTAATTAAAAATATTATTTTCTATAAACATTTCTCCTGTTGAAATCGGATTTGACGATTTAATGTTCAGAATATGAACAAATTTGTTACTTTTAAAATGAGGGTGGCTTTAACGAATTCTCGTCATTATTTTTTGTCCAATTATTTGTTGTAATATACCATTAATAACTATTAGTTTGCTTTCTTCACACAGATTGATGGAGTTAAAATATATGCAATGCAAATAAATATATATTGATAATCATATTTTTAATTTTCTGAAATGTTTTGATACTTAAAATTACTTTATGTAGACAGAATATATACTAATTTTCTAAAACGTATAAGACATTATTTTTTTGGTAATGAAATAAATTTCAGTAATATTTGGAGATAGCGATGTTTTCTTTAGTACACAGTCCACCAGATCCCTTCCTTCTGTTATTCAATGCGTTAGAATGATTTATATATTTGGTTATTCTTTAAAAATGTATTTGTTATTTTACGGCAATGTAAAATATTTTTGACGTGTTTTGTTAACCAACCTTTTATTATTGAATCGTGTTGTTAATTCAGTAATAAAAAAACTAATTATCTATTAATTTGTGGATAACGATCGATTTTTGTCATATAAATTTACGTGGATACATTTAATCGGCCCATGATGCAGTGGTTAATGTTGTTGGATTCCGTGACGAATCTCACAGGTTCTAGTCTAGGACGAATATATCGATTCTGTTCAAAGTATTGTGCGTTTGTCATCACGGTATCTAGCTCGTGGAGAAATTAAAACATGGTCTTTATTTCGTACCAACTGTCGATAGTACAAAAACTAATAAACTAAGTTTACAACTCAAGTTCACCAAAAGCTTCATCGAGACAACAACATACAATCCTTAGGCATCCCTTAACCTTTTCTCACAGAAATTATTCTAATGCAGAGGTTCCTTAATCGCCCTATGAAATAAATCTTAAATTTGCGATTGTGAGCACTTCGAAGGGGGCATACACGCTTGGCAAACACGAGCCAGACTTATAGTTCTTATAGAGTTCCTGCAAGTCGAATATAAGAACCATTCACGCTTTAAGTTTACAACAACATTTCGATCATTCCTGGTAGTAATCGAACTTTTTTATTAATGATAATCATTCTCGCAAGGGTTTTTTCTTAAGTGTTTTCCCGCATAATGCCTTCAGCTCTACCCTTCAAATAGTTATTACTTATATAAATTACGTGCAGGAGAATGATATAAATAATTTAGAAAGGAAACTAAGAGATCTCATACGTAAATTTGGTAGGATAGTAGACGTAAAAAAACATCTGAATAATTTCAAAGGGATTCGAGATTCTGTATGTCGTGACCTACGTGTGACATGCAAAAAACTCGGAACACTCGGATACAAATATTATATTTAAATAAAGAATACGATTATTGACATGGATTGAAAATTTTATCTGAGTATTAAATTGATTTTTAAGGTGTTAACTGTCACTTCTTGATGGAAAGGCATTATATTTTAAATAATAAAAACACATTTTTTAGTACTTATTTCCACAATATATTTTTTGATCAGGACCGGTTTCACTCATCGCGAGCATCAGTTGATGCGAAACCGGTCCTGATCAAAAAATATATTGTGGAAATAAGTACTAAAAAATGTGTTTTTATCATTTAAAATATTAAATTGATGTCAAAAAATTCCATTCATTAAGATGCAACGTTTCACACAAAGATTACATTCCCTTAACGATTTTATTTCACGATTGTTTCTTACCGAGTACGTTATACGTGTCTAAATTTTTAATTGACCAGTTCACTGCTATGAAATTTGTTTTGTTTTTATTGTTGGCATGGTGATAACACTTTAGTAATTAAAATGATAATTATCTCTCTATCTTTTCTTTTAAGAAATTTTTCTTTTGTTATACAGTAATTATCGTCTGTCAAATCTATAAATCGATGACATAATTCAATACTTGAAAAAATTCACTATATCACGGTGAAAAAATAGCAATGTATTTTAGTTCTACAAATATTTTATAAGATATAGTTGATAGCTATTTCGGCTCACGTCTTCTCATTCGGCGTACATCTTCTCTCCTGTTTTAACAACCTAGCATATTTCCTGCTAGCATTAAACTAAAAAAAAAAATGTGAATGAAACTAAAAAGGCGGCTATATCAATAAGCACATACACATATTGCACGGAAATGGTTTATTAGATGTGGATGGCTTATTACAGAAAAGCCCGTTGCAATCGCTTGAGGAGTAGCGACATACATATATTAGTTTATTCGTTAAGAATTTTTTGTGATAATTGATATCTATTGATTTCCAGCTGTTCTAAAGCCGTCATCCTACGACTTTTATTACAATAAATAAATCCATCATATGATAAAATTTTGTTGACATTGGCCAGTAAAACATGCTTGTTAGTGTAGGTAAATTCGATCGTATATTAAAAATGATTTTTTGAATTATGACAAACAAATTAAAAATCTATAATTTGTTAAGCTCTTAGGAAATCGTAAAAATAATTATTTTACATGTTGAAATAATACACTGTTAAAAATGTTGAGTTGTTTGGAATGAAATAACGTTAAAAAAAGTAAATTATCCATGTATTTTAGTTAGATTATATTAAAGAGAGTCAGGAGTTTGCGATGTATGAATAGTCTAAAATTGTGATGGCTTTGTTGCCAGAATATATATCAATATAGGTAGCATTGTTCGATTGGGGTGTGTAGTGCAGTTCCGTGTAGGGGCAGATTGTCACCATGGGAATATCGACATTGTTCTGTTGAGATAATAATTGATGTGCTTCATGTGGGGGTGGGGGATTTTGAGCACCTTTAACCATTACGGTGCGGATGATCGGTATACCTTTTTAGACAGTCTAAATATTATTTAATATAATGTAAATAAAATAAATATATTGGATACTATCATATTTTCGCCCGTATAATAAATTGTTGTACAAATATATTATACGTTTGAATGGTACAAAGACTTTTTTGCATATATTTTCGCTAACACATAAACGTATTCTATAATATTGCTTCTACTTTAGGACTAGTCTTCATTTATCAAATAATGCTAGTTTATATCGAAAGAAAAGTCCCCTACATACTATAATAATATGTTTACTAAAATATTAAACATCAATTATACTTATGTATTATGATCAATAGTAAAGTATTAAATGCCACTTCCTGGGAAAAAGAAATTATTTTTAAACAAATAAAACACAATCTTTTCAATACGGTGAAGAAATAGCGAAGTATTTTAGTTTCATAAAATTTATTACATACATAGTTGATAGTTATTTCGGTTAATGCCCTCATTAGAACTATTGCCAACTGAGTTGATTATAGTAAATTAATAATATTTACGGTCAATAATTTATGGTTTTATACTATTCATCCTTTTTGCGAAGAAAACAAAAAAATAACTCGTAATATAGGTTGGAGAAAAGAACCAAATATTTTCATAATGATAGTCTTTCAATGTATCCAAATGATATCGGTTTGGAAATTTGACTTTTCATCTTATAGTTCTCCAAGGGATTAAATCTTTTAAAAGGAGGTGATTCACGAGTTTATAACGGAAGTAATTTGACGTGTGAAATAGTCCATCTTTTCTAAGTAGTATAATAGCTTATATAAAATAATGGCCTTCTACAATATAAACTACAATATAAGCTATCAAAGCGTTAAGAAAGAGGGATTCCTGAACTATACTATTAGCTGATGAGGGGTGCCATATGGGGTCACATATCGAACCCCAAACATAATGGCTGGATGAACCAAACGGCCAGCATTAGCGTTTAATGGTTTATCGATTCGAATAATAGGACGTTTAAAATAATAATTGGGTAGAGTAAAATACTAATAAAAATTTTAATCATAAATGTGACCTGTATAATAACTTGTTTTTGTGTCTAATTTATGAATGGGTATATTCTAAGATTCATGTTTAAAAAGAATAAGATGTTGCTATTAAAAAGGCCGCAGTATCTCAAATATAATATTATTTTTACCATGTCCACTTTCAATTTGCATAATATAGTCATTCAAATAACAAACACTGCACAATAGACCTGACTGCGAAGATAATTGTCATATGATCACGTCATTTAAGAAAGGCTCATCGTAAATAAAGTATGTTTTAATAAAACGAATGATGCATGATTTAGTACACATCTCTAATAGATAAAATCCATTTAAGTATAGATTTGACCATAGTTTTATCTCTGATAAAAATTTAAAATTTGGGCTATTATATCAATGGAATTAAATACTTTTTACAATTTTATTAAGACTACGAAATAAAAAGATTATTTACAATTATTAAACAACCTTATAATAAAATCAGTAGTACCTCTACGATTTATCAATGAATTGATCAAAAATGAATATCTAAAAAAAGCGTTCAGGAATTTGAAATCTTGATTGTATTAAACAGATAAATGAAAATAAAATGTATTGTAAATAGTTAAAAATGCTTCGAGTCGTACTCATCACAAGAACACCCTGTCGGTTCATTTATCTTTATTATTTATGTGCATATTGTCGCCACGCGTGACAACGTAAATACTATTTGAAATTTGCTTTTATGGGGGTCTTCTTTTAGGACGTTTAGATGAATTTTTATGACGGGATTTACAGCAGCGAAACGATAAAATGAAAATAAATTTCTCGATTCAAATTTTTAGTCATTTAAAAACAGCTGCTTACAAATAGCACAGCAAAACACTATATGCCATTCAACAATACACTGTATACATTATGAATTAAATAAACTTAGTTATATACACAAACAAAACTTAAAGCTCAAAGTCTTCTAAGCTTTTATAAAACAAAATGAAAGCTCGAGTATTTTATATGAACTTGTGATAATTCTAATTAAAAAATTAATATGTATTTGTCTGCAAAACATACTTGATAACATTACTGGATTAGTTCATTTTTTTTTTAATGTGGATCATTTGGATTCTATGTTAATTGATCAACTCAACCGAAGTGTTTTTAAGAAGACTGTTTTTTTATAATCATTCAACGTCTTTAGTAGCTATAACACATTTTTTGAACCAGCAATCTGCTAGTTGAAGTAATCGATTTTTTAGATAAAAATAAAATTATTAATTTTGTATTTTATATTAGTTGTGTTTATAACTGTGTCACGTGTTTCTTCTATTTGAGAAGCATCTTCAGTCTGACTAACAATATATTTTTTTTAATAAAAGAAACATTTTTTTTAGTACTTATTTCCACAATATAGTTTTTTATCAGGACCGGTTTCGCTCATCGCGAGCATTATTATTAGGATGTTTTTATTATTAAAAATATCATGCCTTTTCATCACGAAATGACATTTAACACCTTAAAAATATTTTTTTAAAATGATTTTTAAAAAATTAAATAAAAGAATTGTTATTTATTGAATTAGCATTTACTTGGTAAAATTTGATTAATATTGGGGACAATTGTATAGTATTTTTCACTGATTTTTATTGTTTTTGCATAAGTAGCTGTTATTTATATTTTTCTTAGACAACTAATAGATGTATGCGATTCAGTAAAAATTGTTGCTTATTTAAAAAAAAAGTAATTTAAATTTTTAAATTTTCTTGACCAAGGAAACTAATAGCTAGACTAAAAGACTAATAGCTTGACCTTCTACATTCTACACTGCGACTACAGACTGAATTCTTTTTTTTATTTTGTTGTTTTCATTTATTCAAAAAAATAACATGATTTTTTCTTTCAGTGTATTCCTATTATATATATAACCAATTTTTTTTTTTATGTATCCTCCGATCAGAAAATTACTAAATTAATGCGGCCTTGCGATATGGAATGATACCTTAATTAGTTGCAGCATAATTCATTGAATTTTGTATTGAATATCGTATGTGTTTCACTCCATTGCCGCCTCAGATGCTTGGAGCTGCGGTCAGTCAGTTACTAAGCGACCGCAGAGTTAACAAACAAATTTAAATGCGTGGTACATTTGTCGGCTTGTTGTGGAATTCAATCACATCGGTGGACCGGATGTGGCTGTCCACCGAGTATTGGGATGTGACGTCACATTTACCGGCTGTATGATTACAATCGACCATTGTTGTCATAATGTTATTATTCTATAGGCAAATTCTTGCCATTGGCGAACGATTGCCTCGGAGACAATCAACTAATATAAGTTTACAAGCAATGGAGGTTTATTATTCACGTTGATTTCATATCTATATGCGTGCAACTATACATAATTTGAATTTTATTAGTATTTTTTTTCTTAAGTATGTTATCTTTAACTTTAGTTGAATATTTATTCGACAGACTACATCGATTATGCGCGATGGAATCAAAACGACTATATCTTTAGTTTATGATATCGACTGAAGGTGCTTGATCGAATTTCAATATTAAATTTGAATGATTGAAGCTTCGTACGATTCCACATGTTTATTCATTAACGACCCGGGTTTCGCTTTTCGGCGTCTTCTTCCATATGATAGAATGCTTGAAGATGCCAAAAGACGAAACTCGACTAGTTAGTGACTAAACATGTAGAATCGTTGAAGTATCAAGAAGTCAAATTTGACTATATCTTTGAAGTGAATCTTATCTTGAAGGATTTAAAGAATCTTGGAAAATCAATCTCTCACTGTCGATACTGAACTGTTGAACATTTATAGCCTTTGATAGTGACATCACCATTGGCAGACTGGTTCTACACTTCAGAAAAAAAAAGTAATTTCTATTAAGTTTAAGGAGCGTACAGTTTGATATTATTGAGAATGGTTGAATTCTCATTTTGAAGCCGTCTGAGTCGAAAGAAATATGTCGCCAGGTACATTTCTCTTCGAAATTAAGTTTTTTTTAAAGTTAGAAAAACCATGGATTGAATCCATATGTCCTCAAATGAAGCTCAAAAAATTCTTTAGAATTTTTTCATACATAAGGGTATATTTAAAAATCGTAGGCGCCCAAAATATCGACCTATTCACAAGCTTGTATTCAATATGCGTAACATTCGGATGGGATATGGATAAGAAAATTAAGCCCCACACAAAAAAGTGTATGTCACAAAAAGTATCACAGATAAAATAAAAAATTAAAATTTAATAGTATAATATATTGAACGATTAATATAGGTGCCGAGCTATACGTTTATTTTTAGCGCAAGTCTGTCGAGAAGACTTGTTTACGATCTCGAGGCAATCTAATTATAAGGGTTGAATTTAGAAGTTCAAAAAGTTTTATGAGAGGAGCACTAAGGGTATAAGATCAAAGAAACCGACGCCGTAGTAACAGGGGCACAGACCGTCGCTCAAAAGGTTGGTGTCCTTGGTGGCACCCAATTTTAAATGACGTGCCCTGCATCCTAATTCGCTAAAGGGGCGAAGTCTCGCCTCCGTACGAATCTATTTGCATGCGATTATTGTATCAAGATAATGTCTGTATTGATTAAATTTTATTCATGTAGCATTTTATCTTTATATCAAAGTTCGATGTATGTTAAGTATATTCTTTGTCTTAGAGCAGTAGAGTAGTGTAAAAGTGTTCGCCAATCAATTTCAATCGCTTTCGAACCCTCAATTGCTAGTAATTTTTTGTGTTCATATTGGATTATTAAATTACTTTAAATTAATTAAAAAATATATTCTTCTTACACCGCTGCCTGTGTTATAGGTGTGATATATTTAATATTGAAATGAATTTCCACAAAGTTACTATCGAATATTTTTTTTCAATTTTGACGATCATTGTCAACAAAAATCGCAAAGTAGTTTTGTTTGTCATCATTGATAATTTCCATCTTTGTTGCTTGGTGATAAAAAGTTACACAACCTGATGATGTCAAAATCCATTGTTGTTTTATAACAGAGCTGTGAAGTCGTTAAAAAAAACACAATTCCGAAATTGACTAAAACACGACACAATTATATGCATTAAATCATGGATTTACAAACCAATCCGACAAATTGTTCATTGAAATATTCTTAAGAATCGCATAATCAATACAGTAGTCGGAGTCATTCGTTTTTCACGACTCAGACTCCGAAATTACCCAAAAACAGGACACTGACTTCAAAGCCCTGGTTTTTACAATTAAAGTGATGTAAATATGCCAAAATCACTTCATAAAATACATATGTATAACAATAAAAATTATTCTAATTTTAAGTTTTAAATATGACTTGTAACAGCTTTTAACTATTTTCTAAAACTACAAATTTTATGTTATATGAAGTAATTTTCTAGTACAGTATCCAACATCTAAACAATGAAAATACCAGTTATTGAATAATAAATTCTTTTAACTTCCATCGTATGGAGGTTGTTACTGACAAGATAAGATAGAGTTACAAATTGGTGGATAAACGTTCCTTAATTATTGGTCTGAGTTGACTGATGGATATTTTATTGACAAATGTCGTGCCCCACATTCATTAATACAAATATTTGTTGAATGTGGCTATAAGTAAATAATAAATTAACAAAAGACTGGTCTTAAAATGAGTAGCAATTGGTAACTAACTTTAAAATCAAATTTATATTGTAAAACAGATTAAAGAACTAAGTAACTTTAAATGGTATAGCATTATTGTATTTGAATTCTCTATTCAATCATGTGTAGGTATCGAAGTCTACTAAGCCAGAAAATCTTTTTAGACATGAAATTTTTTTAAATTGATTTTGTTTCAAACAACCTCAAAAGAACAATATTTTCACTTCAGTTTTAAAAAGTTTTGTTTTATGGTAACTTTCAAAAACCAGTAAGAGACTTGTAAAGTCAAATGAAAACTACTTTTGATGTGTTAACTGTCATTTCTTTGCGGAAAGACATTATATGTCATTAATAAAAACACAATTTTGAATATTACTTCCACAATATTTTTTTTTAAATATAATTTATGATATCGACTAAAGGTGTTTGATGAAATTCGAAAATGAAATTTTAATTCTTGAAAGATTGTACGATTCCACATGTTTTCTCAACTAACGACGCGGGTTTCATCTTTCGATATCTTCGGGTATTCTATCACATGGGTGCAATAGAGCTAACCTGTCGTTAGTGATAAAATATGTGGAATCGTACAAAATTTCAATAATTCAAATTTTATGTATTTATATAATTTATGATATCGGCTGAAGGTGCTTGATGGAATTTCAATATCAAATTTGAATTTTTACAACTTTATACGATTCCGCATGTATGTCGCTAACGACCCGGGTTTCGCCTTTCGGCATCTTCAGGCATTCAAGGTCAGTTCTCTTGCATCCATTGTATCCAATTTATGTTTAGGATTGATTTCGCTCATCGTTAGCATAATATTATAAAATTGTGGAAATATTGTAGTACTTAACATTGTGTGTTTATTGTTTAAATAAAATATAAAATGATATTTCAATTAGAAAATTTGTCTACCAAACGTCTACAAACAGTATTCGGAAGGGTTTTTCGTCAATTTGTCTCATAAATCTCCACAATAACGTCATAAGTATTTTCAAATCCTCAGAGCACTATAAACAGTTTTAATTAATTCAGTTTCTCTAAGTACTGCTATAAATGCGTAAAATTGTATCGATACTAAAATAATTCTCAATTAAAAAACACAACAGTTAAAATTGCAATAAAGACACCAGTAAGCTTCCTATTTGAATAAACTTTTTGGGGCTGAAACTGAAAGTCAATAAAACTTTCAGCGACTTTTATTAGGCGGTCTTAAGTCGACCGTCATTAATAATATGAAAAAAACTCTCGTTATTTAATTGGCCATACACAGACATGTTTTCAATTTTGTTTTAATGAACTACAGTATACGATTTACATATTTGATATAAATTATCGAAAATCAGCTGACTGACTAATTTTCTGTTTAAATCAATCGATTACTGATGCCATATTTAAGGTCATATTTATTAAAAGTGTTATTTTGTACTAATCTGTTAATATTGAGAATATAAAATATCGAGGCATATCAAAATAAATTAGAGGAGAATGGGGTTCAGTGGGTCAACGTCTCTTAGTTTGGCGCTAAGAAAGGATTAAATTCGCTCACTGTTAACTGACATAAGAATCTCTTAAATTATTATTTTATTCATCGTTTCCCTGTATATATATTAAGAAAAATTATGTAAAATCTGCTAAGTATTTATTAAAACAACTTTATATAATCCCGCATTTATTTTTACCTGATCTAATATTTTCCTCTATTTATCGGTTACACATTATAGCCCCGCAGTGTTGATTGATTTTGTGGATTATTCGATATCCCGTTCATAAATATATGCGACACCATACATTCACATATCGTAAAATATACGAGACTATAAGTCTGCAAGCGTAGTTTTGTTGATATTATGTCAACTCATAGTGTCTCCACTGATGACTCACACACTGATTACTCATATATGGATTCATTCATTGTCTTGTCGATTCATTCAAGGCTATTTTTGTAGTTTTTCAAATAGTGAATTATTCGAGTATACAACGAACATTTATTTTTAAAAAATCGCGTAATATCTACGATACTAAAAATATACTTTCAACACTTTCAAATATTCATCGTTTTCTCGCATTTATTGTTTTATTTCATGATACCTTAAAAAGTTAACGTAATCCATTCCATTATGACCCATCAATCTAGTCAATAATCAATTTATGAATGTGCCCATAGTGAGACTCAATCCCTTGTATATCGTACCGAAAAAAATTAATCAAAAAATGACTACCTGTCTGCTCAATCAATAATAATCGATAGCAATGAGAGTATCCAAAGATTTTATTGACGTATATATAAACTTATTCTTTGGCACTTAAAAACCCACCCTTTCTTGTTGATCAGCTTTTTGATGTTATTCCACGACATATTGCATGATTTTAAATTGCTTCATTATTTTCAGTTTGAAATCTGTGAATAATATTAACGATTTATCCGTGTATGCAAGATCTTCCTAATATGAATTCGTGCCATAAATATTTCTTTACGACATCAAACAGACACCTTATTCGTGTCATTTGTCTAAGTGTAAACAGACCACTTGTGCGGATGCGGGGTTCAGATGAGGTCACAATCTGAATAAGGCGCATGCTGCATTAAAATGTATACAATTTGAGGTAAAAAAACTCAGTTAAAACTTTGAAGAAAAAGGTAACTTTTTTATATTTCAGAAGAAATTTAAATTCTCATCACGGCTTCTGTCTGCCAGGTATATAACACGATGTAGGATAAGTATAATAACATAATGTTTAATTTTAAAACAATTTTTATTGATGCTAGTAACGGGAATGGATTATAGCAGCAAAATAAATTCTAGCTATTTAGCGACATCGGTTCTGATCTGGAATAAATAAATTTGTAGGAATATTAGGAAATGTTAACAAGTGTACTGTTTTTTCATGTCTGTCTAAAAAACGATTAATTAAAGCGAATGAATATGTTTAGAATTCAATTATAAAGAAGAACGGTACTTTTAATAATTGATTTTTCTATAGCAAATGTGTTTTATCAAAAATTTAATTCATTTTTGGTTTAAGGTTATAATTGGTTCTAAATCAATTCTTGGTAACGGTGCATTATATTTTAATAAATAAGACACTAAAACGATTTAGAGCTTAAACCACAATTTTATGAAATTTTGATCAGGACCGGTTTCGTCAATCGCGTACATTATCAACTGATGATAATAGTCAGCTGATGAAGCTTGCGATTTTGGAATCTTTATGTTTCAAAATTGTAATGTTAGTAGTAAAAAATTCAGTTTCTTGAATCCATATTTTCTTTATTGTTTTCAAAGCAAGCTGTACTATGATATTTGCCGCGCTTGTCTTGGGAGATGAATAGAAATTCATATATGATCAGCTGAAAATTCTTTTGATAAGTGGAACCGGAACTGAATAAATACGAAACGCATATAACGTATATATGTTATTTATTTCAATATAATGTATCCTACAAAAATGACCATACACCTTTCAAATAAAGTTTTTTTGTGAAATATAATGTGACCACTTCTATGCTTTGTTTTCAAATGTAACTATGTAATTTCAACGTTTACACAATTATGTCATTGCCAAAACATTTTGTTATTAATATAGATCTAGTTCTATAAATTAATGTCACGTTTTCAAAGAGCTGTCAGAATGAAAGCGAGACAGTTGGGTTTTCCAAAAATAGATAATATTTAATATGAAGTGACACTTGAAATAATCTTAAGCCGTTCATTCGACACACACTATTTACCGTTTAGGATATAATGATTATAGTACACATTGAAATAACTGCCAAGAATCAGTGGCAAAGTCGTTATGGTAGATATATGACTGCTTCATAAAAACGTCTTTCTATTTGAATATTCTATTATATATAGATTAGTATTTAATATATAAAAGAATTTTTGTTGAACTATTTATTTTAATGCGTTCAAAATTATCAAAGTTTTCTATTTATATTGAGTAAATCTTAATTCATTGATGCTCCGTCATGATATACAATATATTCCCATTATCATTTTCCACACAAATGTAGACTTCCCTAAAAAATGATTATGAAATATTGTATTTAAATATGTTTGTAAGAGTGATGTCACGCAGAATCTGAGATGTTTATTGCATCTGATGATATAAAACATTCAAATTTGAATTGTTAAAACTTTGTACGATTCAATATATTTTGTCACTAACGACTGAGGTTTTGCCTTTCGGAATCTTCAGGAATTCTATCACACGGATGCAAAAGAACTTACAAACAATAAACAGTTAGCATCGTCTATATACCAGGTATTAATTACAGAAAAACACAGACCACAAGGCAAGTACTGAAAATCAGCTAAAACAAATTTATTAATATTAGTCTAAAAATGATTAACACAATTGGCTGTGATAATTTTCATTAATGAATGCCCGAAGATGCCGAAAAGCGAAACCCGGGCCGTTAACGACAAAACATGTGGAATCGCACAAAGTCGTAATTATTCAAATTTGATATTGAAATTCCATAAAACACTTTCAGTCGATATCATAAATTATATAAAAGCTTACTGTAATAATGTTCTACTTGATTTTGAGCGTTGACATAATTCGGACACACTTCAGAAATAACCGCTATTATCATATATTAAGCATTATTTAAAGTCTAAATAACTATTTAAAAGTCAATTTGCATAATTTAACAGCTACTTAAAGCATTACCGAAAATTTTAGTTGAGAATTCTGTTTTTTTTAGATAACTTAAAAGCATTTGCTGGTATCTTTTGGTGAGAAACATCATGTTCATTGTTTTAAAAGAAGGCAAGTCTGATCAATACAAATCTCTTTTGCCGTAAAACAATACACAGAAGATGTGATACTATGATAGTGAAATCTTGACAATGAATTCTTCAGTTACCAAAATTATATTCACATATATACTTGCAATATATTTCAAGTGAATAATTAGTAGCGTGGTGTATATCTGTGACTGCAATCTGGTTCAAAAAGATTTAGGAAATGTTTTAAGAATGCAAGAATGTGTTGGATTTTTTATCAAGAATTTATAGTCTAGATCCCAGCTTCTCTACCAGTGGTCTGCAGAGATTTTTGGGTGGTCCGGGATGTGATATTATTTCGATAAACTATCGGATTTTATGATTATATGGATTTTTAAATTATATTTTTTTGTTACTGTCTGTTTTAATACACTTAAATATTTTCATATCAGCATACGGTGATGCAAAATCAATTGTTTTGAATAAAAAATCGATTATATAAATATGTGTTATTTTATTCCAATGTTGATGGTCTGCAAAACAATTTTGGATTTGTTGGTGGTCCACGGATGTAAAAAGGTTGAGAAACTATGATCGAGAGGTAGTATTATATTAGAATGTTAACATAAATAATAAAACGTATGCCTACGACGCAATATATCAATGAAATATTATTACAATTGACAATAACCAACTGCTACGATCTACATAATTATGTTAATATATCATGCTAAAATAATAATTTTTGATCGTCAACTATTTTTTATTTTGGTCAAACAAACTCCTTTCAAATCTTTACTGTATTTTCAGTTAATCAGTAACAAATCACCTAGCACTGTTTTTGTGGCTTTTGAATATAGGCGCGTAAGTTTAGTTTTTGGAAATGATATGTCAGTATTTGAAAAGTAAATTGAACGAAAGTTTCACCCGTTAATTTTAACCCACAAACAGAATAAATTTTGTGCAACATTTTGACGACAGAGGAACCTGGAAATTTTTACACATATGCGTAAACACAAATTTGCCGTCCGCGTAGATTTTCATTGCCAAAAACCATAATACATTACTTGATCTAATAATGATCACTTGATGATGCAAATGTTCCGTTTGATAACCATTCAAGTCAAAACCCTGTAGCTCGAAACCACTAAAATGTTTTATTCTTACCAATAGATACAGTATTCGGATAGAAAAGATGATGTAATGTGTCTCAAAAGTCTATTTAGATTTGGCCACCCGTGTGCGATGCACAACTTGCACATAGTGTATGGTCGGAGCTAATTTAAAAAAAAATACGACTTTGAGTCTAGATAGAATGTTAGAACAGACCGTTTTTTTGGCTTAATCCTCTCCAGCTCTGTTTCTGGATCTGTTTCACTCCTCAACTCAAAGTTTTAATATAAATTTTTGTACTACAGGGGTTCTCGTTATCCGATTCCCTCCATTTACGAGTTTGTGAAAAAAATATACCAACATATAAAAATGCACAGTCACTTAGAATCACTCAAACCTACGCTTTTCAAGTCTGGCTCAAGCGCTAATTAACCCCATTTACTCTGTCTCAAGCGGATTTGCTTAAAGAGGTATTTTTCGATCCTAATTACCTTCAGATAGCGAGGACCTCCTGTATATACGAATGCAAAAAATAAATTTTATGTAACTGTATTTTTCGTAAATATAAATTCCATCAAACAAAATAGCTGACACCAAATCGTCTTTCATTAGCTAACTTTTTTCATTTAAAACTAATTTCAGTGTTGAAAATAATTGACATATAAAATTATTTCAACATTTGCGAAATTATTAACGAGAAATGTCATAAAAATGAAGTAATTGATTACTTTACAGTGTTACCATGTTTTAAATAAACTGTTTAAAAATTTAATAATAAACAGTGGAACATTACACTTTTTCGTTGCTACGGTTTTGGGTAAAATGATTCACAAATATTCCATAGTTACATTGCTTCGTACGTCTGCTCCGCGTTCCGTTCCATTGCTCCAGTTTGTATCATTTGCGAATGTCATGAAATAAATGGCATTCACATTAAAACAGGTGCTAGTCCAGAATAAAAGTATCGAACTAGACAATGGATGTCAGCGCACCATGTAGCCATGTATACTTTACAACATTCTTAGAAATTAGCGCTTTGTTTGTGGTTGCCATGATTATCTGAATGCAGCAATTATCATTAATTAAAAATGCAAATTTCATAGCGTTTATGTGATGAGTTGTGGTTGTTGTGTGGTTTTCTGAGAATTAGAATCGTTAGACACAATAATGTAATAACGTAAACATTAGATACGCTCATTAAACAAAAAAGTATTGATTATTGTATTTTTTCTTTCACTGTAAAGTTTCATTCAAATTCATTTTTCTTTGGACTTAATCTAAAAAAAGTTTAACGATGCACACAATAACGACATAAAAAATTTACAATATGTATGTATAGTGACATCTAGCGACAAAAGAAGCTAGTTATTAAAATTGCTTCTATCGAATTGTAAATGCTGTAATATGATACATAATGCCAATTCTTTGTCGATGGCGGCAGCCTCTGTACTCCTGCGGATAAATCAGTACTGATTGAATGTGAAGTTAAGAGTTCAAGTCTCCAACACTTATATGGATTTAATATGCGAAACATCAATGACTTTTTTTTATTATATTTGAAATAAAAAGCATTTTTTTGAGTTAACAATATGTTAACATATCCGTCGTCGAATTTTATGCCATTACTAAGGGAGAAGAAGCCCAATTCTTACATAAATATCAACGGTATTAATAATCTTATGTAAGCAAATCCTCGAAACAAAACCTTATTGACAATAAAAAGTATGGCGGATATTTTTTTAATTATAACGTCAGTTCCAGTAATTCATACACTAGAAAAGCAATCGTCGGATAAGTCGAATTATTGCTTCCAAGGGGTTACTACATTAACAAGATCAATCATTTTTGAAATATTTTAAATATAGTATTATAAAGTTAATATTATTTTAGCAATCAAATTGCAAATGACTTGATATACACAATTTTTAATCTATTCGATGTTAACCTTATCCGATTTCTTTTTTACATGAATATATTTCTGTACAATTTATGATATCGACTGAAGGTACTTGATGGAATTTTAATTTTTGTAACTTAGTGCGATTTCACATGTTTTGTCTATAACGTATATACGTTGTATAACGACTCGGGTTTCGTCATGTAGCATCATCAGGCACTCTATCACACGGATGCAACACTAACCTAAGTGACCTGTCAGTTTTGTTGCATCTGTGTGACAGAATCTTTGAAGATGCCAAAAGGCAAAACCCGGGTCTTCAAAGTTTAGTAAGTACATTTTTACCAACACACATCACTAGTGATGAAAGTTTTCATTTCGACATTTTTTAAAAATTTACACTATTTGTAAATTAGTGGAAGAAATGTTTTTTTTATTTCATTCAAAAGACCTCATTTAATGTCATAAAACATCACTGACTCCTCGCCTGTGTTGTCTATAAAACCCAAGAATATTGAAGAATCACAATGTTGTTAAAAATATGGTTGATGACGTTAACACGTTGACTGTGAAATAAAATGCCTACCGCGTTCACACGTATTTTGGAAACACACTTGTAGCACATTTTATTATGATATGCTACATTTATATAAGATGGCTTGTAGCAATCGCTTTGCAATATTTGGCATCATACAAACATAGAGTAGCTCTTGATGTGATAGGCGCTTGATTAGCGTTTCTTTAATATATTGGCTAACGCGCTAGGTGCGTTTTTAGCATCTAACGTGTTAAGATTACATGTATTTTATAATTCGATTATACACAGTCAAACATTTTATAAATCCAAAAAATGTAGGTTTCCAAATACCCTTTAGCCTTGAAAAATTGTAGGTTAATGAACTGGAGGTATTGGCATGATCTTCGAAGGTCAGCATTAGCTGAGGTCAACAAATCAAAGAAGAACCTACTAAGCTAAGTGCATAATATATTTATGTCTCTTGACGGAGAATGCCGTTCAGAGATCACGAGCGTCATTAACCTTTTGATGCAGTTATGGTACACGTTGCATCGACGAAGGCGGTGTTTCTAAGCTGACCATAGCTTCCTGCATTAATATCGTTGTGTGTTTCGCAATTTCGATGTACGTCATTGTAAGCCAGCTTAAAAAAATTAATGAGATTATTTTGATTTAAAGTTAAGGACACAGCGTCATTTTCTATATCAGCGACATCTATCAATTATGATAGATGTCACTGATTAATTAATTTAATTAAGTTTAATCTTAATAAATAAAATATAGGTTAGTTTATTTTTGTATATTTATATGCGTAGTCGATAAAACCTATGCAGAGATTTTAAATAATAAAAACACATTTTTTAGTACTTATTTCCACAATATTTTTTTTGATCAGGACCGGTTTCGCTCATCGCGAGCATTATCAACTGATCATTATCTGAGCATTATCAACTCGCGATGAGCGAAACCGGTGCTGATCAAAAAATATATTGTGGAAATAAGTACTAAAAAATGTGTTTTTATTATTTAAAATATCATGCCTTTCCATCAAGAAGTGACAGTTAACACCTTAAAAGTGATATGTAGAGATTGTTTAAGAGACGCCTTAACTTATTGAGGTGATACTGGGAGTACAGGGTACAAACGGCGTAAGTAGATTGTAATGAACTTTTTTGTAACAACTGAAACGGTTCGTTTTATTTTTAAACTGGCAATAAAGGAAAAATAGTAGAAAACTATACTGTTTCTTTGTGTGGCTTGTTTTATAAGATTGGATGAATGGAAAAGAATTTTATCCATCCATGACTGCTTTTTATAGATATTTATAAAACATCTTCAGTTTTTTAGCCTAACTTAGCTGTATTTTATGTAAAACAACTATTTTCGACTCTTTTCTTTCATGATTGATGTATGAACCCATGGGCTAATGTCGCCCCTGAGTATGAAGAAGTGAAGTTCAATGGATAAAAGTGGTGAATTGTTTTGATCCTTCAGTGAAATTTTGTCGGATTGGCAAGTGGCAAAAAGATTAATTCAAAGAAATCAGTGACAGCCTCACTTAAAGAAGTAAAATTAGTATTCATGGATCGCATTAAAAAAGGTTATTTGTTTATGCTTCAAAAACCATGTTTTTAAGCTTCAAAAGTCAGATCTCACTGATAAACAAGCAGTCAGTATTATAAACATTCATACTTTTGAAAACTTGTCAAAATGTTCATTAATTGATTGAAGACTCATAGATGAAAGCATCTACCGTGGGATTTATGCCCGAGAGATCTGCAATATAAGTTAGTGTGATTTATGTTGAATTTTTATTGTCACAGCACAAAAAAAACTAAAGCATAGTTTCTTAAGTGCTGAAGATCTATCGGTCGATCGCGATGTTTACGACAAGCTCCTTCGCATCATGAAATAATTAAAAATTAGAGTAAAATTTATAGCGTTAACTTTTCATTATTTCCCAACAGATGGCAGTCGCCGAGGCGAACGATAAACCTGCCAACTATGAAAGAGAAATGGTCCAAGTTGCGATATTGTAATAAACAATTAATTAGTGTTTGCTTACTTGCTAAAGAATGAGGACAGAAAAAATTGATACAAAGTCGATTAAAATGTCAAACGTTGTTTATTTATTTACTCGCTCAGTTGTTTCAGCTGATAATTACTATTGATACTAAGTCAATGTCGTAACATTGTTTGATTTATTGAATAGTGATTATAATTCTAATTCGATAATTAATTATTATCACAAGTAACAAACAGAAAAAGTCATTATAAATGTGTTGAGACGATAAGAGGTTACTAATTCAAAAAAAAAAAAACAATACAATTCTATTATTTACTGCGTACGAGGTTTTTACCAGGGCTATAGAGTCGGAGTCGTGGATTCGCGATGCTATGGTCGGAGTAGGAATCGTTGTTTTGGTCAATATCAGAGTCGTGAGGAAGAATTCACTCCGACTAGTTTTTTGATTAGACTTTAGCGACTCAAAAGCCCTAGTTTTAACATCACAATTATCAGAAAGAGTCAAACTCTAATAATTATTCTCACCAATATAAATTACTTTTTCTTCTTCATTTTGTATTAATGAAATATTACATTATTACAGATCACGCCTCTGGGAATAACCGATACAGTACTGTTCAACATTTAAAGAGAAAAATATGCTAGACAGCAATTTTAATATGCTTCATGGTGCGGTGGTCTTTTTTTTGTTCTTAACAGAGCAAAAAAATATTTGCACTAGAATATAAATATTGTTATTTCGACGATGGAAATTTATTGAACTATCAGTATTATGTTTCCAGATCCACATTGAGGAAATCTGCTGTACGGTATGTCACATATGTCGAAAGTTGGCCACCTTTTTGAGGTTGGGAACTACTTTCAATTTGAATTTTTATGGCGGTTGACTTCCAATCAAAATCATGATAACTTTTAAAAAAAAAATCTTTATTTCAAAATTAAAAATTTCAATTGATACTTTATAAAAAATATAAATGAAATATATTCGAATTTGTTCTTCCGAAATTCGCAATCTTTATTGGGATTGAATAAATTTTGCTTCGTGATCGACCGGTTGCTCACCCTTGTTTTAGGCCGATCGGCTTTGATTCCTCTCGTAGAGCTTTCTCCGGTCTTTCCGAGAAGCACTTTGGACCACTTGTAAACTATACCCTCATATGTTCAATATGCAATAAATGCATTCTTTTTTTGATATGAGGAATCGCGAAGTTAATAAGAAAAATATTTAAAATTTTGAGGCCCTTTGGGATTCTTGGTATGATCAATTGAGAATATAAGGGTAAATTAAAAATATTAAGAGAGGATTTCATGCACTCATGGATAAAAAAAATAATGAACTCGAAAAAGAAGATGACTTCAAATGAACGGCACTTATGGTCTCTAAGAATAAGAATTCCATATTTTCGCGCTGCGTATAAATTTTTGTGCCTTCCAACAAACAAAAAAATAAATAGAAAATCAACAATACATAACGTATAGTATGCTCTTTTGAGGACGTACTCATGTCCATTTTTTGGCCTAAGGTTATTCTCAATAATATCACTCACAGCGGGTAGTCATGTGGTTGGGAATAATGACCTCAAGATATGGCACTATGGTGACAATTTTTATTTCACCACTAACTCACGACTTTTCACGATGGCTCGTTACCGTTCATTGCTTTTCTTCATTATGAGGAATCAAAATATTTCAGTCATGGTAAAAGCAAGTCCATACGCACTTGTATATATCGACCATCATAACTTGTCCCCTTGCAGAGACCGCTAGTGTCACGGGAGTAATATTGGATTTTACTACTTTATCTGGTATATCCTTACTGAATGCAATTATCAGTTTTTAAGACTTCACAAATCACTTTCGGAACGCTTTCAACAACGTTATAAACATACCATATTCGATGCCATATAATTACTTACAAAATAAACTAAAGTGACTCTAGAGAATTACTAGTACTTCTGACAGCTTCAAGAGATAGATTAACTATTTCAGTTACGAATTCCGCCAGCGGCCAAGTTATGATATAATGATATCTCAATATTGTACTATCGCATTTAGACACAATAACATCGTTTATTATTGCCCCTCTTTATTTAAAATCTATTAGTAATTTTCATCTTTCATAGTAATTATTATTGTTTGTTCCATTAAAGGCAGTTTTATTTAAATATGCTTATCGATTATGAAATAAACGAGAATGTTTCTAACAAAAACTTGAAATATAGTGAAATGCTTTCCATTATGGTATCAAGACTGACTTTTTGTATCACATTTTTTCATATTTATTCACAAAAACTCAAAGAACAGCCTGTATTTTTCGATTCGAAGAACCTTTTTGGGATGGCGACACAAAAAAGAAACAAGAGAATCACATCAGCCGGGAATAAGAGGGCAATGTATTCATTCGTTTTTCCATTGTTTGTTTTTTTATTTATGCAAAACTGGGAGCTCTTTATATAATACGTTTTGTAACTTCAAAAAGCTCTTAAGCTTTCAATTTAATAATGCGTTAGAATCACAACTATAACAACTGTATTTTGACCTCTAGTAAATTCATAAAGAATTTTACTTTTCACATTTTTTCGGTAGACATATTCGTAAAAAATATTACGTGAAAAATATACATTTTATTACAAAAATTGGATAGTTTTTTTGAGAAGCATCTTCAGACTGAGTGAATAATTCATCAATCAAATTCGTAAGTATGGTTTCTTATTGCTAAACTATTTAACTGCGTACAAACAAATAAATATTGAGAATACGTTTTGGAAATCTATATTCATAAAATAATTATTTTTTCTATGATTTCAAGAGCACTTGTTATATCTTCATTAATATTTACATTGAGTATATTGTTTTACACTAGAATATTTAGTAATCTAATGCAGGCCCCTTCAGTCTGAACAAAAAGATTTTTATAAATTTCAACATTTTTACGACCTACAGTTTGAGAAGCACTGTTTCAGTGGATAAGGCATCACAATGACACTAACTTCTGACTTGGTTTTTAAAGTTATGGTATAAAAAATTAAGAAATAGGCATGTGTTAAGTGATATTGAAATATCTTTTCTCTCAAAATAAAGGTCAAAAAATTTCATCGAGTTTTTCGAAAATTTTTCACCTATCTGGTCATTAAAAATTAATTTTTTTAACCATTTATTATAATCAGAATATTCCATAATACATTGCTAATTCCATGAATGGTAATTGCATAATCAAACTGTTCGACTTAATATATGTACACAGTTGTGCGATTTTCGAAAAATATTTTATACGAGTCGAAGACTATTTGTTACGCCGATCTCACCAGTTGAAATGTAGTTGCTTACTCGTCGTACAAAATCTTAACTCCAATATGGAACAATCACATCAGTCAACATTGTTAGGGATTCATTTTACACATTTTTATTTAGTTACATTTTTCATTAAAATTTAAGATACAATTTAGTCACAGAACCTATTATTCATGTATAAAGATCATTATGTAATATTTTTTTTTGTAAATAATTTTATTAACTTGAAATATATTAAACTATTGTGTTCAGGCACATATATAAAGATAGCCCAAAATGATCAAATAACTCGACAAATGCGATTTTTCATACTGTAATAAAAACCTTTATTATCAATGACAACAAAAAACTTATAATACATGAAGGTGGCTAGTCTCCGTGTACAATTTAAAAAGGCACCATTGTTAGGATCCTTGCAATATGTCTGTGACTCCTTTACAAATGAGACAAAGTAAATATGCAAATGCAAGGGTCCATGCTTTATTACTTTGGGCGGGAATGGTCTCATATCCGCCCACGCCTACGGCTCAGTAGGCAGATTTCACATACTCAAAACTCATACGTAAACTTAGGATAAATTTACCGCAATACATCGTTCTCTTCGTAGACGTAACGTTTTACAATTTGTCACCAATTCAAACTCTTCAAGGATTTTATTCAATCCTAAATAGAAATTTATTGCTATCTTAATCTTGGCATATATTATAGAATTTAACGCATGTGCGTAGTTGAGTTTATCACTATTGCTTACCAGTGCTTCCCAAACTTTTTCATTACACGGCCCTCTAATCAGAATAAAATAATCAACCTGAATAAAAAAAAACTTTTTGCGGTCTTCAGTTGGGAAAGTTTGAGCTTAGACCAAAACACTGTTTCTCAAGCATGCGGTCATGACCTTGAGTAATTCACCGAAAGAGGATCGACTTGAAAAAAAAATGTCTTATGGCGTAAAAACTTTAAGGAATCTTAGTCTTTTTTTTTAAATAGTAAAAACACATTTTTAAGTACTAATTTCCACAATATATTTTATCATCAGCACCGGTTTCGCTCATCACGAGTTTTATCAATCGATCCTGATCATAAAATACATTGTAGAAATTAGTACTTAAAAACGTGTTTTCAATCAAATAGTTACAGTTAATACATTAAAAGCGAATCTTAGTCAATTATTGATGTAAGCAACAAAGAATTATCAATCAATTAAGAAAGCCAATATCATGTTAAATAGAACTAAATTTTTATGTGCTATGTCTGGTTTTGATGAAAGGTTAAGTCAGAAAAGGGATAAGGGATAGATTAATGTTATTATAGTTGACAAACATATGCTAGCTTTAATTGGTTGTGAGATAATCCTAAGCTATGATGAATAAGCATTGAGTTCAAAGAAAATATGTACACGTGTACAGCCATGTAATATACTATTCAAAAATATTATTTTAAATATAATCTTTTTTCATTGCCTAATGGCGTTTCTATCCCGCAAGACGCTATATGAATTTTGTATGAAGTATCTATTTTTAAAAAGACCCAATTCTTTTACTGCCAAAAATGAATCGATTGTTTTGTATTACGATAAATATGTGTTTTACAATTGAGGTAACGCTATTCATTCCTTGGAATTTTGATTAGCCTAGCCAAGCTTAAACAAACGCAAAGCCGGCCGGAAATCCCCTGTAAATACCTTAAAATCCCTTTCTTACCTGACCCGCCAACTGGATTTCAAATGAACAAAATAAATAAGGCTTTTAAAATGATATTCTATGTCGTATTATATATTTTTTTAATATTGAAATATTTAATGAAACGTTTTTTCATATAAATGCACGGCTGTAGCATTAAATAATTTTATTAAAATTTTTGGTAGAAATTTATTTGAGAATAAAGAATATTCTTTTTCTGTGGCTGTGTGTTCATGGTGCATTTGTATTTAAAATTCCTTTGTATTTTGTGTTGCAACAAAATGCAAATTTATTTGATGCATAAAAATAACCGTACGACTAATTCTCGGAATTGAGAATGAAATTCAAATTAATGACATACGTGTCGAAGAAATATCCGCTATAAAAAATATCCATTCGCTCGCCTTTGTATAATTTTAAACAAGGTACTTACTTTCTGGTGTGATATATGAATTTACAATAAAAACGTTTAATTGACTTGGAATTTTCTGATGCTGTTGTTAGTACCGATTTATATTTTAGTTGAATTATAAAAAAAGTAATTCTTTGCATACGTTACAGCAACAATGTATTTATAGTAGAAATATATTTTTACTGAAATTTCGGAGAAAACACACACTGGCATATTATCTCATTACATATAATCACAATTTTACGAACAGGACTGATATCGCTCATCGCAAGCATTATCAACTGATGAAAATTAACTAATCAGTTGGTAATGCTCACGATGAGTGAAACCAGTCCTGATCATAAACATATCCCATAAGCAACACTAAAAAATTGTATTTATTATTCAAATCATTATGCTTTTCTTGCGAAGTGTGACAGTTAAGATATTAAAGGTTATATATATAATCACACTGTAATCAACTGAAACGTACTCATAATAATATACATTATTTTTGACAGATTTAGTATATTTTTGCTACCTGAATTAGTGAAATATACTTTAGAGTAAAAACATTTTTTCACTTGAAATGTTTTTCGATCTAACTTAAACGCATGTTCTGATTAAATGGCTCAATTGAAGATTTTATATGGCCTTTTTAAAGTTATAGATTTGTTTTTTTTGTATTTATAAAAAAATCATTGCACATGGATTTCGCATATAAAATATATTTTTTATTTTGTAGATGCTTTACTAATTAAAATTTTAGTTGTTACGCTTGTTAATTCAACCATTGAAAAGTCGCTGAAAAATCTTTAGTTCTAAATACATTGATTATCAGAAATTATAAATATTTAAAACGAAGTATTTCAACAAGTTGGTCAACTATTTATACTTATTTTTACGAGTTGGTCAACTAGTAATCATTTGCAATCCACAGAAAATTGTACCAACTCAATTATCAATCAATTTTAATATTTCAAATTACAAATGCCAAATGACTATCACGTAATAAAATATTTAGATCATGTCAATTGATTGTTTTTATACATACGGCCTACGAAATAAATACCAGTGACATATTTAATTTGGCAAATTAAACAATTGGTGTTAAGCATCGTTGGTCTCAAACCATTCCCCAAACAATATACATATATATTTTATTGTCTTTTGATATAAATATATCATTTTTTTTCATAGTTATACTCTACTTGTAAAATATTTGTTCTATAAAGTCGTTCTATTAGATTAAGTCTTTTTAACTCGTTTCCTGCTGAGCATTTTCAAAGATATTCCAACGCCTAGACTTCAAAAATTTATTGAATAATATTGGTTTGAAACAATCTTATTGAGTTTGTCAGGACAAATCAAGCAATGCATTAACTCAAAAATTAGCGAGTACAAGAAGGTTTCTATTGCTGTTAATTCATATATTTTCGGGTATCAACTATCAACACAGTAAAATCAGCCGTCTCAACAGTTGAGACGTTAGCAGTCAGAAGGTTAAATTTATAACCAAAGACTTCAAAGTGAACAAGGAAATAAATGTTTAAAAAAATCACTTTTAGGAGAGCATTTTTCTAAGTAGTGGCAACGCGAATAAATACAAAAGAGGAAACTATAAGTTATTTATTGCCAAAGGTCAAAGTAATTTTATGATAAATGTCTGTCAAGTGAAATGTACTCTTTAAAAGATAAATAATTTTATGTGCGATTTAATAATGTAATATTTAAGTATGTGAAGTGCATTGTGAACGACGGATGAAATGCATCAACTCGCATTGTGACCAAATGACATTAATGAACGCCATAAAGGTCACAAACCGCTATAGAGCAAAGAAGCTGTAAAAATTCATAGTCGGCATTAAACGCTAAGATTCGAGACGGACAGTAACATAAAAGTTATTTATTTGATTGTCGCAAGATGAATTTTTGAAGAGAATAATCAGCATTATCACAGTTATTTTAACAGATCATATTAAATATACAATACAGCGCGTTACGTTCCAAGCAAAATATTACATTATCATTTCAAAGAAATAAAAGTAATAAATCAAGTAAGTAGTGAAATGGCTTAATATTTTTGAAGACAGCGAGCAATAAAAATACTATATTAATCAGTTTTTTTGCTTTATAATAAAAACACATTTTTTGTACTATTATATTTCCCGCATAATATATTTTATGATCAAGACCGGTTTCATTCGTCACAAGCATTATCAACTGATACTAAATAGTACTGAAAATAGTGTTTTATTATTTAACATATCACGTCTTTCCATCAAGAGATGACACTTAAAATCTATTTAAAAAAAATCGTTTTATCGGTTTCTTTTAACAACAAGTGGTATTTTTAAATAAATTTGAGTTTTTGAAAAGGTTATATCTGTGTATTAAGACTGTTGATGCATTTCGATTGCTACTTTTTTTTTATTATAAAATCATTTTATTTCCTTTACTGGTTGATTATTGTTTTATTGACACCAATTTCTACTATACTACTGTTGTTAAACGTTATTTTATGTCTGTTTGCATAAATTATCTTAGCAACGAGTCTTCCGAAAACACGTTGCATTTTCTTTGTTATCTATTGATTTCTGCGAATATTAATCTTATTTTTCAATGATCAAGTTGTGTTTTTCTCTGAGATTTTTAATAATTCATAAATTTTCTTGTCAAACATAAAATTCTACGAAATATTTTCGAAAATAAAAACTTCTCGTAATATAATTAATTGATAAATATTAACTTCTCTATTAAATAATATTTTACATGCAGTACACTATATTCCTGGATAAAACCGTAGGATGATGTGTTTATTTTAATTTAATTAATATAATTCTACAAAGGCAAATAAAAAAAATGTTTAATATATCAACAAAAATGACCGAAAAATATTTTCTAAAATGAAGTTTCGGTAAACATCAGGTATTAGTTAACATTCTTTTGAAATGGATCGTTCATAAAGTTATAAATTACCATACTGTAAATATTTACAAAATAAAATGCAATCTTTCGGTCTAAATGTTATTACAAACGTATCAGAAACTTGGCACAAGCCCTAACAAATACAACGCGCGTAAAAAAATATTTAATGACGCAAAAAACGTTGCATGCACTCTTTATTGTCGCGAATTAATGCAACCTCCTGTGGCGCAGACAGTAGGATGCACTTGCGAACTTTTGTATGCAGATCGCAGACTCAAAGTGATGTTACAAACTCGTCGATGCACTTTTATGCATCCAGATGGCTGAGTGCAACGCCTGCTGGAACAAAGCATAGAGGAAAAAATGTTGAATTTATTTTATTTCTGTGATGTATTATTTATAAAAGTGATTCATTCAGAAAAAAATCATGTATTGCTCTCAATATGGTGTATATGCTTCACATAATTTATGCTCAGGATATGTATCTGATTTTGTTGAAAAAGATTTTTTTCAATTATATTTATCATGAATGGATAACGGAATGTCGGATTTAATTATCTGTAAATCAGAAACTAGTAGAACTAAACAGAAGCCTTAAGAGAAAAGTTTCAATAGTGAATGCGGCAGTACCCTTTGTAGCGCCTTCTAAAGCGTATTGTTTTACAAAAAAGAAAAAAGTAATTTTTCATAGTCGAATTAGAATTTTCATAAATATGTTTTACCATAAACATATATTTTATATATATGCATTGAAACATATTTTTCAGTTGCTGTAAGTCCCTTGATTTCGATAGACGTATTCAAAGTCAGATAAAATAAAAAATGAAAACGTTTTTGATCAGGTGATTTTAGGTAGTTCACAAAATAAAACTGAAAAAACTGTACCTACAATTATGTTTAGATGCCTATTTCTTAATAAAATAGAAGAATATTATTGCGTATCACCAATCTCTACGCTATAATGGCATCGAATCTATTTTGTAAATAAATGAAATAATGTTTTTCAGTATTCAGTATATGTATTTAACAGGTTTGTAGAGTCGTTAAAAATGACTGATATTGACCAACAACACGACGACGACCAAAAAAAAGTTTTATTTTGTCAGGTATCTTCCTCTACGTTTCCTATTTATGCCGCGATTTTTTTATTGATATGTTTTTCAAATACGTCGTATCGAAAAAGTAATTAGAGTTGCTCTTTTTCCAAGAATTTGAGTCCGGCCATAATACCGCGACTCTACGACTCCGGCTTCATTTTCGCAGCCCTGGTATTTACAATACCTCTCTTATAAGCTATGGGGATTATTTTATCTGTATTGTTACAGTTTATGTTTGTTTTTTTATTAATAAAAATTGACGCCTTATATTATTAATTATGTATAACTAGAACAGTGATTAGATTTATATTTCATTCGTCAAATCGACATATTTGCTCCCTAAGTAGTTTTTGGTGTAATTGGATGTTATACCAGCGATAGTGTTTTGAACATTGTTCTAATTAAATGTCAATGCATCATAACTGTGACGGTAAAGACTCAAATTGTGTATTCTTCGATGTGTTGGAATATTAAAACTGCAATTTTATTCGTCACAAAGTTATGTTTAAAATACTGAACAATAAAGTTATAACCATTTGCCATAACAGTACAGACATAATCAAAACACACAAATGTTAGATACAGTAAAGCTCATTACAGTACATTATATTACGTAAATAGTTGGAACAAGATGTAAGATAAAAACTATAAATTATAGACCTTAAATGTCGTTCATATAAGAAAAGCTATGAAATCGAATTGCATTTAGCATAATATCACTTAATTACGTACGCGGCTTGCATCTGAAGATGTTGGATATACTCACCTTCTGAAGTGGCGACGAGTGGGGATTTTGAAGTACCGAATGGAGGTTCCTGTGGTATGAATGCACCTTTGTGCAATCTATGCGTTTTAGTTTTCACCCCTACGATAGCTATCTTCGGCGATAATTATGCATTTTCAAATTCACTTCGCTGAATTGCAATTTTTAACAAATGCATTGTTTTTGCCAAACTGTAGATTACAAAATCAGTGATGTATGAGAAGAAGGCATATAAATACTTGTAGCATAGCAATCAGTCATGATCCGCTAAATATTTAGATAGTAATTTAAATCACATGATCATGAAATCAATTAGTTTTTTTTCTCAAAACGAAGAAAGAAAATCTACTACATCCTTATTACCTTAATGGCATACATGTTTAATATTCTCCAGAACGCATGCCTACTGTTTAATAATTTTTATTGACGTAATTTTACCCTACTTACAATAAGTACAAGTGGATTAAGATAGCCCAAATGCTTGGAGTAAGAATTTAAAATATAGAAACGATTATATAACCTGTTTTTAAATAAAACAAAATATTCATAACTATACCAATATCTAAAAATTAAACGTGTATCAGAAATATTAATAATTAAGAAAAATGTTTATTAAAAGATTAGTTGTAAACTAAACTCTCTCAGCGTATCGTTTCGTTTTCGTCTATTCTAGTCAGTTCTACTACATCCCTGTGATGAAATATTCTAAGATGCCGGAAGGCGAAACCGGGTCGTGAGTGACAAAACATGTGGAATCGGACATAATTATAACGATTTAAATCTGACATTAAAACTTTTTCTAACATCTTTACATTGTAGAATTTCAGTAATAATATTCTATGAAACCATCGAAACCTCAGTTCAAATATTAATGTTATATTCTTATTATCCACACACACTATTAAAATACTTTTATATTTTATGACGACTTTTGTATGTATGTTTGTCATAAAAAATGTATAATTTTAGGTCACAACTACATATTAAGACAAATACTTATTTTCAATAATACAATTTGAAATTATCATATATTCTATTATTCTTATCTTATATATTACCAAGGGCATATCGTCTGAATTTAATTGTCCTTGTTTCCTTTAGACATTTCAAGTGTGATAATAAACGAGAAAAAGATAAAATTAATTTATTATATTATCAAACAATAAAATATTATTGAGAGACATTTTGCTTTCGTAAATATTTATTAAGCAGCATAGACACAAAAATGACACAATCAACGAAAGTAAACAAACCAATAAATATACTTAAACCTTCTGTTTGAAAAATTCAAAAAGTATTCATATGACTTTTTCTTTTTAGCCATTTTTAAATCGGAAGTATTTAATTATTATCGTTTGTACCTTCGATAGCAGCAAAAACTGTTAATTTTGCTTTCAATGAATAACTTTAATCGACTGAAAATGTGTTGTTATACTTAATTTTTTTATTGCAGTTAAATATTTAATCAAAATAAAAATATGAAATCAATGTCTTTAAATATGTACGTGTATGATATAAAGAGGTATTTTGAAATTACGGTAAGTATAATTCTAAATTATTGATAAAATTTTATTTTCACTCTAAGCCAGCGGTTTCCAACCTAGGAGGCGAGGACTGTTGCTAGGGAGGTACCAACATTTTTCAATAAAAAAATAATTTTCACACCATAATACTAAAAAATAAATAATACTTCATGTCTTAATGGAGGAATTTCTAGTGATAATATGAACCTTGTAATTATTATATTTAATTGTGGTTTTCATTATTTTCGTGTTATAAAGCTATTATTATTAAAAGCGGGTTTACGTTAATAAAAATATACTGGAACATAAATGGTGGGGAGATGCGGAAAAAAATATTAGTATCATTAAGGTTGGCAACCGCTGCTATAAGCCTTATATAGACTACTTCATTATATCATTACACATAATTATATAACATCTAGTTGAAATAATCACATTCAAAAATACATTTTTCAACAATTTTTTACCATTTCTATTTTGTATATATTCCTATAATCTTATTCTTGTCTTAGAAACACTTTTCCCATGTGAAAAATTAATACAGTGAAACCTCGATTTTACGTTTTCCAAGGGACCCTGAAAAAAAACGGTAAATTCGAGAAACGGTGAATGCGGGAAAGCTTCAAATAATAATAAACAAGTAAAATCGTAAAAAACATTTATTTATTAGTTACTTGTATATACTGTTTATAATTTTTTTTTTTTTAAAAAGTCCTTTATGTTCGTTTGCTTCTTTGTTATTTAGCACTTTAATCGGAGCAAAGATTTGTTACTAAACTTATGACTAAAAGTTTGTATGTACAGGAATCATTATTACTATGAATTTTAAACAACTGCAAATGTATTTGCATCATAAACAATAATACGCGTGTGGTGGATTTCAAACTAAAAAATAGCACATGCGTCCAATGCGTTACGTCTAACATAAACAGCGGATTCCAACGTGTCTAGCCATAACACCAGCACTTGGCTGTGTAAAAGTTGCTTGCCGAGATACGGAGAAATATGCAATACAAACGGTCAATCGGGATAATATTTGTGACGGGACCAAAATATTTAGACGGTTTATCGAGGGAATCGGGGAATCGGGAAACGGTCAATGCGGGATTATTTAACATTGTTTTTATGGGAGTTTGACGAAACTATAAAAAATAAGCGTTCCAGCCGGGAAAACGTATTATGCGAGAACGGTTGATCGAGGTTCCACTGTAATTAAAAAGAAATATCAATAACATAAAAATCCGTTTTTTAAGAGCAGCTATCATAGCATGTATGTCCACCATTCGCTATCAATTTACAATCAGAGAACTAATGCACGGGGCTTTTTTACAAAGCTTTATTACAACATCCGCCGGTCGATATCTAAAACGGAAGCTTTGCCGAAAACTCAACCAAAAAGCACAAATGATTATTACCTACCAGCCGAGGCACTACCAAAAGCCGCGTGTGTTTCTAACATTTCGAATAACTGTGATAAGAAACAGTAACAGTTTTTGGAATTCTACAAACCGTAGTTCGTGTTTCTTTTACAAATTACGTATTGCTTAGATCCACGTTGATTCTGTACATTTAATCGCACATAAAACTAAAGTATAGTAAACCAATAACCATCTTTATTTATTTTTATATTACATATCGTTTATTGAATAAGCAAACAATAACACTAAGTAAAGAAACTATCGACGTTTATTTGAGTGACTATTAAATATTTTGGTAAAATAATATGTTATAGACATAAAAGTTAAACGAAAAAGATAAAATGTTTTACCAAGTAATCATATTCAGGAATAGCGTCAAATATGTTCGACAATAAATTTAGATTTACATAATTTATGATATTGACTAAAGGTGTTCGATGGAGTGTCAATATCAAATTTATATGATTGAAACTTTGTACGAACTGACTGAATTAGGTAAGACCTTTTACATCCAAAAGGATGAAAGTCGAATCCCGGTTCGTTAGTGAAAAAATATGCGAAATATTAAAAACTTTCAACATTTCAACTTTGTCGATTTACAATTTGAAATTTGATATATTGGGTATGAAAGTTTGTATTTGATGTATTTTCTCCTCGAGATGTTTTAGGCTTTATATGTCAGTTGACATTATTCAGTTTTACCGACTACATTGTATATTTTGCATTCGAGGGTTGTCCAGAATTTCGGAGTTATATCGGTTGGCAGAGGAAGTAAATAGGGTTAAAAACCTCCGGGGGTATATTTAGCACTTAACTAAGCCCATCTAACTTCTCTTTATGATATTGGTGGTTTATTTTCGTGAGGATCTCAAATATAAATTAGTATACCAGCCAGTATCGTGCACAACGATACGATGCAACCGACGGATATTAACAATAATTTGCCATAATATTTCTACAATATTATTATAATTAACAGATCTGTGTAATGAATTTTCATTTTCTGTCGAAGTTTGCATAATAAAAGTGGGTTGATATATTTATTTGTTAAGACTAAAATAATAAATCGTCGGAAAAAAAAAATACAATATATCCACGTGATGTTACTATTGGTGTTAAGTCTTAAATATTTTGATAGAATAATCCAACGAGAATATCGTATATCATTTAGATTTTACCACTAAATCTATTACTAACTATTGTCAGAGAAAAATTAACAATTTATTTATTTATGATTTCTACTGAAGATGTTTGATGGAATTTCAATATCACATTTGAATAGCTTTGTCACTAATACTATACGATTCCACATGTTTTGACACTAACAACCAAGGTTTCGTCTTTTGGCATTTTCAGGCATTCAATCACACGTATGCAACAGTTAGCATTGGCCATATACCAGAGGAGCTAATTACGAAGGAAAAACACAGACTCTAAGACTAGGATCCAAACAAATAACTGAAATAACTTTCAATACTATTGATTTGATAATAAAGACACTCAATTGCCTGTGATAAGTCAATAATTGTGTTTATTTCCTGTCCTGAAAATGAGCTATGAAAATAAATTCATAAATATGTGTTTTTATTATTTAAAATATCATGCCTTTCTACCAAGAAGTGAAAGTTAATACCTTAAAAATGAATTGTTTTTCTTTCAATAGAAAATTTTTGAATTTTATGAAAATATTTGGATTTATATTTACACAGAAATAAAATATTTCCTGTCGTTTTATTCGCAGCGTTTTTCATTTTTCAGGAGGCATTTTTACAGCATTATATAATTCATTGAGGTAGAAAAAATCGACGTAAAACCAAACTTTAGAAAGTCTGCGGGCCATATTAATAACATGTGGAACAGTATGTTTTGAATAACTAAAATCTTTAAAGATACGAGGGAAAAATGGGATTTCCCGAGTGGCGTCGTTTGTGAATTGTGATGTCCTCCTTTGAATACAAAATTCCCGCTATCAATTTTAAACAGAGGACATTGCTTAAAACTTGGATTACCTTTAAAAGAGATGGAAAAGAACGGTAAAATGTTTTAAGTCGTCCAGAAATTATTTAATTCTTTCAACTTCAGCTAAAATTATGCATTCACAGATTCACTAACTCATAGTAATGAAAGTATTATATATCGATCAGCAACCTAAGAAATCTAATTTTGACATGTTGTAGATTCTTTATTTTTTTCTGATTGTCCGAGGTCATGATAATATTAGCCACTGTGATTGAATGAGTATGTTTCGGCCAACTTTAGCGCATACGTAAATTTTTAATCTGTATGTCATACTTTATGATATCGACTAAGGTGCTTGATGGAATTTCAATATCAAATTTGAATTGTTACATCTTTGTACGATTCCACATGTTTTGTCATTAACGACCCGGGTTAGGCATTCTCTCACATGGATGCAACAGAACTGACGTGACTGTGATATGTATGTCAGTTGAACGATAGGAGCGCCCTCGACGACTATTGCCCTCTCGATTCCTTTCTCGTTGCAGTTTATATTACAACTTAATTAATCTCTAGGTTTTTTTCTGAATCATTTTATTTGCTAAGTAACAAAAAAATACTTTTTTAAAAATGAATAGATAATTGAAAACGCTGTAGTTGAACGTGATTTCATTCAATCCTGTTAGTAACTATCGCAATCTGAGTAATGAACAGTTAAAAAAAACAGTAATTAGGCATACATATCATTTCTTAACAAACAATAAAAATACCACGTCTATCAATTATAATAAGTATTATAAAAAAACTGATAAATGGATAAATTTCACTCTTTATTTTTTTTAATAAAAATGCAGATCTTTTACGCCGATTTTCATGAAGTTCTAATTTATTCTAACTAAAATTGTTGAGAAAGTAGATAACAGAATTTGAATTGTTACAATTTTTTACGATTCCACATGTTTTGTCACTAACGACCCGGGTGTCGCCTTTCGGCATCTTCGGGCATTCTATCACAAGGATGCAATAGAACTAAAGTAAAATAAACAATTTAAATTCAAATTTGGTATTGATATTGAAATTCCATCAAGCACTTTCAGTCAATATCATAAATTAGATAACAGATTGTTGACACTCTAAAATATTATGGTTTTAACAGTGTTAGGCTATTTTTTGTTTTAAATATAGCATGTTTTGTCTTGATATTCTCAACACGTTTATTCAACGCTTACACTATTGAATACAATTTTTATGTTGTATCATTCTTTTCGAAGCTCAGTAGGAAAATGCGACAGATAAAGATAAGATAAGGATAAAAAAGATTAAAATAAGATAAAGATAAAAAATCGCTAAGATAAAAAGAAGTTGTGATGTCCAAAAAATTGAACGTTCTTGTTATGGTGGTTGAAATCGGTTAGAAAAAACTCTGATAACATATTGATAACTCAATACTTTTAAAAATATAACATAATTATTTTGGAACAAAACATTATTTGAAAGAATCGTGGCAAGCAATGCCAGAATGTGGATTTAATGTAGCGTTAATAAATATCATACGATGCCAGAAGGAGCCAATACACTGCTTCATAATAACACAGGCAGAAAGAACACAAATATGTATATTATTTTTTAAACATCTTGTGCTCGTAGGCATTTATTATTTCGTTTTTCTAGCACGTGTGTTCAAGCAACATTAGACGCTATAAATTTCGTTACAGTGTTGAGCTTGCGCCAAATAGCCTGCAGCAGGCAGACGCTCCTAATGGGCGCATTCACTTTCTATGGAGATTGAACTGCACAATGTGTGTGCAGAAAAATATCGGGGAGAGTGGCAATCATGTGAACGCTTGCACAAACATGGCGCACCGAGTGAAAATATATTGAAAAAAAAACATAAAATGACTATTTATATATTCATTGCGAGAAAATTGTTATAGCATGTATAAAGCGTAGAATAATTAAAAAATGTGCATAACGCTTAATAATATGCATGAAACAAAGCGCCTATTTTAAATTTGGTCAGCTAAATGCAGGTTATGCATGCACCGAAGTTGTTTACTACGTTAAATAACAAAACAATCATGGAAGATAAAATTACTTAAGTTTTGTCTACTGTAATTAACAGTTCTGTGGACCCTCCGGAACAATAGAAATTAAAACTAATTTTACACTGAATAAAAATTAAAAAATATAAAGCGAGCTTAATTTGGAAAGCGAATTAAAATGACTCCTCATGATAGTTTTCAAAATTCTTTACTCCTAATATATATGATCAAAACTTAAGTTTTTTTACAATTTTATTTGTTATTTTACAGTTGCTCGGTATGAAGACAAAGGTAAATAAGGTAAGTATGTAAGCAAGTTGGTTATGAGTAAAACTGACCTAACCTAACCTAACAATTATTTTCTTAGTTCGTAAGCAATTTTGTTTTGTATGCCAGATAATTATTAATTATAGCGTTTCTTTAATTTTTATTTTATGAGTTGATAATGCTCCGGTCTTGATCTTAGTAATGTATAATTGTGAAAATAGTACTAAATAATAAGTATCATTTATTTAAATAAAACAATAATTGTAAGTAAAGGTACTATCTTATATTTACTGATGTTTCTCATAGGTTTTCTTCTATCCTTGATAAAAAGAAGTGAAAAGTTATATACATCGAAAATTGTGAGATATCTACAAAATATGTAAGTTAAAAAGTAAGGTCAAAATAAATAAGTAAGGTAAAAAGTTGTAATTGGATAATTTTAAAATATCGTTTTTAAGTCTATGTTGTCGCAGATTCCCCTTTTATTGTACTATTTTTATACCACCTATTTTTTTTAAAAGCTGCCAATATTTATTTATCTATGGTACACTGAAGTATCGTATTATGAATTGATACGCATTTGTCGTTACACAAATTATAGTGGAACACCCCTTTCTGTGGAACATTCGATCAGAAGTGCACTTGAAAAAAATTACAATGCGGACCTTCTATTGAATTTTTTATTTGTCAGAATTGAACAGCACCTCATGACGGGACGTGAACAAATTTTGTATTCAAGAAAAATATCTTTTATTCATGGCTGAATGTTTTTGATTAATTTATTCAACGCCATAGGCGGGGTTTGATAACCTCAGACCTAATTGATATTGGTAGCCGTTATTTAATATTATTTATACCATCATCATTAATTGATACATGAAAACTCAAACTAATTAAATAATTACTTTAAATAACTTAATTGGTCTGCTCTATCATTAATTATAACCAAGTATAATATAAAATATATGTTCATATGAAACATAATTTGAAATGTGTTTTGTTTTTCACAATATTTTAAGACATTTAAAAAGTCAAGAATCGCATTATCTCTATAAAGTTTTATGGCTTTTTTTTCAACTGTAATATGTAAATATGTAAGCTTCCACCATCAAAAAATAATTATATTCGAAAGATTTATAACAGATTAGTTTTTAAGCAACGATTACGACGAATAATACCTTATTAACTTGCCACAATAAAAAACTTTATTTTGACTTTCCAATAATTATTTAATTTATTTTATATGGCAGATATCATAGCAAAAATTAAATACGACGTACTATCAACAATTGGATTTCAACTAAATAATAAGTTACATATTACATTATTGTCTGATTAAATTCATTCATAATTACTTTTGATTGAAATATTTTTTGATGTTATTATAATATATTCTGTAGGTATTGATTGCATTGGCATTTATTTGGTAGAACTCCATTAAAACACTGTGAAAAAATAGTATTTAATTTTAGTTCTGCAAAATTTTAAGGATTGAGCTGATAGCTATTTCGGCTCACGCCGCATCAACTGAACGAACTAAAATACATTGCCATTTTTTCACCGTGTTAAACTGTAGGTATTTTTTTAAAAATATTATTTGCCTATTAATTATGTAAGGGTCTTATAGTGGCTTGAAAAAAAGAGAAATTAAAATATTTTTATGAAATAACAAAGAACACTTTGTCGTTCTTTATTCCTTTTATTGCACATTAAAAATGAAACATAACTACGCAAATTGTGACAGCAAATCAACAAAATACTTAGTGAAAAAATCCCCATTAATTGAAATATGTATGTAGTTCCTCATGAAATGAGTAATACAGACTAGGATCATTTGACTAATGCAGAAAATTTATCTAAATTGAAATCATGTATAAGATTGTGTACTTAAGACGTTCTGTTACAAAAATCGGTGTTTGCGACGCTTTACCCACGTTGATTACGAATGGCACTTACGGAATGATCGGACATTCGCGACTTGTGAAAATGCATCTACTTGAGGGTGGAGTTTTAACAAAACATTTCATCATCATGTTTAATATCAGTCATAAGATCGCATTCGTATTTCATTTACATAAAAATTGCAACAAAGATTATCAATTATTTTAATAAAAGCAAAAGAAGTCTTTTCAATATTTTGTTTGGATCAAATAAAATGTTCAATCTGAAACAGATTTCATTTGTGTATAACAAAACAATTTGGTTGTTTCAAAAACTCTAATCTTTATCAATACTACATATAATATCATATAATATTGAAACTTATTTCACAGATAGACTCACAAATTCTTTTACGATATAAAGTGGTAAATTATTTTTTGTCCTGATTTCTGGACCAACTCGTGATGTTTAATTATTCAAAATCATGGCCACATTCTTTTAGTATGTTGATGAATAAAAGAAAGAATAAAATACTTGAGATGATACGAGGGATCTATGCAATCTGGCAGACAGGTGGACTATCTTAATTCAAAGATTTCCCGGTGAACTACAAAGACCAAATAGAACTCCATTTAAAAAAACTTTTCCGTTATCCGAGTATATCTTACTTTCTATAGATTGTGTTCTACGAATCCGAGTCTTGAAGAATTTTACCTAGACATTTATTGAAACAGATTGAAAACAAAGCATTAAACCGCTACGTTACTAACAGTATGGATGGCCAAACTTTTAAACATTATTTTAAGCACTACAGTAGACCTGCATTTGAAATTATTGGCCTTGATCTACTCACACTAACAGGGAGAATTCGCATGAATTGAAATCGCTTAAATTAAAATCAAATATACATAATACTAATTAAAAAAAAATTTAGTTATTTTCATTCAACCAGTAACTATGACTTCATAAAAATAATAACTAAACAAAAGAAGATTTTTTAATTTTAATTTTATTAAGGGTGCAACGGTGCTTTTGTCTTTGGATTTCAAGCAATTTCTTGTGATAGATCGACAAAGCTTTAATTAAAATTGAATTGTTGAAAGTGTGTAAATTTTCATATATTCTGTCACTCACGACTCGGGTTTCACTATTTGATATTAGAACTTTCAGTCGTCTTGCAACTGTATGATAGAATACCTAAATATGTCAAAAAGCAAAACCGAAATCGTGTAGAAATAAATTATATTTGATATTGAAATTTCACAATGCAATATTAGTCGAAAATTATCAATTATTATTAAGGGAAAAAATGATAAAATTTTGAAAATTTACATCGAAAAATTTTACTGTATCATATGAAATCTAAAAAAAAAATAGTTCTTGTTTCGAAGCATCAGACATGCGGGTAAACAAAGAATGGTCACGCGATCGATGCCTTTGTCAGCCCTGCTCAATTAGAAGGAATTAAAGGCTCACAGTGGGTATAAAATATATTTCAATCTAAACGGAAATACATATTTTTTAATATTCATATTGAATTATTGACTGGTAAATATTTACCGTCCACCCTGGACTAATGTCATTTGCTTGAGTGTGAATGGACGACGATGCCTTTGTTCAAACTTTGAATTATATAATTTTGTCACGTCCTTAATATCCGCAATCACACGACAAAGAACGTCTTCCTCGAGTTAACACTTCAACACTAAACTTGTCCACATATATTATGATTTACACAATAAGTGGCATTGCTAAAATTGCTAATGATCTTGCCAACTATGAATGCATGTGTATTATTATAAATTACAGAGGTGTATTAGTCTCATAATTAAGCGAAATTTAATTTAATTCCTTGAGTGAAATATTTTTTTTTATCATATCTTCTGATATCGTAAAACATATGGACTTTTATTTCAACAAAATTTGCTTTATTTAAACTGCTTGTAATTCAAATCTTTAATCACTCTTTCTCGTGTAGTAAAGAAATAAGAATTCGAATTCTTGAAAGTTTGTACGATTCCACATGTTTTGTCACTAACAACCCGAGTTTCGCCTTTCGGTATCCTTAGACACTAAGCTCTACTTAAACTAAAGGATACGTGGGAGACTTATGAGGAGTGGAGAGAGATGTCATATATGTCATTCGCTCCGGGTTCAAAAAATTCAAATAATTCAAGACACGGATGTGTTGCACATTGTCAACGATATAATGATCATGTTAAATCAGATACTATTCAAAAGTCGTCTCCGGCGTACAAAGCAGTGTTCCTATATTCATAGTACAATTCATTTTAAAAGAATCTTTGAAAGGTATAAAATTTTTGTCCAATGTGTTTTTTGGCCAATTTCTTCTTGTCTGTTTTTGTAAAAAAAATGCACATACTTTGACGCGCCTCTATTATCAAATCCGATTTTAATTCACTTTTAAAACATGATAAAGCCATTAGAACACAGAGTTTAACTATTGTCCTTAATAATAGGCAATATTGTTCAGTTTAAAGATGGGATTCTTCGAATATATTTGACTGAATCAAAATTATGGAATTAGTTATTTCTGCTAATTATAAATTTCCCGAATGCTATCTTCTAACGTGAAAATGTTCCTCGCTCCAATTTTAGTTCTATAATATGTAAGCATTGTACATTAAATGGATATTTATATAAAACATTTGCATTGTGAACGATGTCGTATTTAAAATAAAAAGGGGACCACCTGCAAAGAATATGTTATCAATCAACATGATATGATAAATGTGCACCTTTGGTCCAATGATTATTTTCTGTCGTTTCAACTTTTGCCGTAAATTTAAAAATGAATATTTAAACATACATTCGGAAAAGATCATAATACTACATATGAAAAGATGAAGAATGGATATTGTAACATCTACCTATATATTAAATTGTGTACAATCAAGGAAAATGTCCGCAGTTCTATTGTAGTTGATATATTTTATTTGAAATATGTGACTAACTTTAGCTTGCTACGTCCATTCCCCAGCTATGAATCAGTGACACATCGTGTTATTATGACTTCATTAGAAAATTATTTAACATATAATATATATTGAATGATATTTATCCCTTAATAGATTCAATGGAAAAATGCTTGATAAATTTAATGTTTAATTCATTTTATTGATTGAAATGGCATTAACTTGGTAGAACTCCACTATTTCACGGTGGATAAGCTCGGTAAGCTGAAATAGCTATCAACTGTACACGTTATAAATTTTGTAAGACCAAAATACATTGTAATTTTTTCACCGTTTACATTAATTAGGTAAATAAATACATTCGGTTCCTAATCGAAATTATCTAAGTATAATAAAATTTAAGAAAATTTGAATTGAGTCATTCGAATACAATGGTGAGTTATGATTATTATAACCAAAAAAATCTTAAATATAATACAAAACTTAACTATAATCCCTCTTGGTCGCTAATTAGACTTGTTTCTGTCCACATAGATCGACAATTCTCGAGAAGTAAAGGCGAAACATTTCATAAATAAAATTCATGCTGTGTTTATAGTTGCCGTGTATCTAATATTTGATCTTGTTGGTATTATAACTCGGTACAATGACTATGTTTTCATTATTTGATAACAATCTGGACTGCCGCATCACGCATGTTTTAGACCGGTTAACAAATGTTTTAATTTAAATTTAACATTTAATTTCTGGGCAGCCTTAGTTGTATTACAAATCACAAAAGTCTGCCAACCACCTTTAATTTTATTCGGTGACCTAAATCTTATAAAAAATCTTTAAACATAACCACGATTATATTTTTTCATATTACTTTGAGCACGAACTTAAAATTAACATGAGTAATCACTAATAATACTTATCTATTAAGCCAGCATAAATTATATTATATTTGAAAACCAAGCTTTGGTTTTTTTAACAATGCTTACAGTTCTTTCACGCTCAATTTTTATCTTGATACATTTTTAAATTTAATCTTCCCTCTGGCCCTATAATCCGCCAATTGCTTACGCTTGTCAACTGATAAATGCATTGCTTGAAAGGTCTAGGGTTTTGATATTTCATTTCTTATTTAATTATCAATGGTAAAAATATATTTTGTTTTAAATTTGTAAAAGTGTTAATATTGTCATAATTATCTTATGTTTAAAGTGATTTGATTGATCTATTTCCTGCTGGAATATGTAAAGGAAACAACAACAGCGATTTATTAAATAATCTTACGGAAATTGTGAAGACAAATTAGGCAGTCATTTAACATAACAATTAGCTTTAACGCGAGAGCTATACATTGTTGAAACTGTTATATTTTTGATTTTCAATTATCGGCACACTTCAATCAGTTGTCTGTTCAATAGTTGGTACTTTATCAGTAAGAGGGATTAAAAAGGATAAATAAAGCTATTTTGCTCTGACAATTTCAACCAAATAAAACATCCTTGCTACATTTTTATTTCAAATAAAAAAGAAATAAAAGTGGGGTTTTCTTGGTAATTAACTGCTTATTAAATTTGAATTGTTAAAGCTCTGGAGGATTCCACATGTTTTGTCACTGACTATCCGGTTTTCGCCTTTCCGCATCTTCAGGCATTATATCACACATATGCAATAGAGCTAACTTTGGTGACAAACATGTAGAATCGAACAAAGTTTTAATAATTCACATTCGATATTAAAATTTCATCAAGCATCTTCTGTCGATATCATAAATTAACTGTCCTTGTGATAGAATTCCTGAATTTAACGAATGGCAAAACCCTAGTTGTTAGTGATATAATGTGTAAAATCGTAAAAAGTTTTAGCGATTCAAATTTAATATTGAAATTCCATCAAGCACCTATAGTCGATATTATAAATTAACTAATAAACTTTCTATAAAAATACCTGTCGAAAAAATTTATCGCTCAGAAAGCTGTCGAAATTTAGAAAAGCTTTTTAAAAATCTTCACCATGATCATTTAAATTAAATCAAATTAAAATATTCAAAATAGTGACAGCAGGAAATTGTTAAAATTCAATAAGCATTGTAATCAAAAACTAAATATAGGTTTGTACTTAAATAGCCTCTTAAAACAAGATAGAAACGCTGTTGCGGAAATAAAGCGGAAAATTTAAATTAAATAAATAGGTAACCATAAGTTGTACGTAGTAATTTCCGAAACAAATTCGTTTGGCATATTTTTAAATTGCATTACGAAATCGTTTTATTTTCATGTAAAAGTCAACGGATGAAATTTACTACGTTAACTAGTGGAGTGCATACCAATAAAGGAAAACGGTATAATATTATTCCTCAAATATTGGTCACAAAATATTTTTTTTCATATATGTCCTTCTCTAAATTTGAAAAGTATAAACCTTCTAATAGAGCAAACCAATAGGAGCTATTTAACGAATACCGGTTGTGATATAGTCGTTTTTCGGCGTATGAGGAGTATTTCATGATTATCATATTTCATAAATCTTACTAAACCGTAACATAGTGGACTTTAAATTTGATTTTATTTTTGATAAGAAATTAGTATTAAGAAGACCGAAAAATGAAACCCGGGTCGTCAGTGACAAAACACGTGGAGTCGAACTAAGTTTGAACAAGTCAATTTTAATTGTGTTTTATTATTTAATGTTAATATCTTTTCACAAACATGTGACAGTTAACACATTCAAAAGCTATAAGGCTGGAAAATAAATAAATGAATAAATGGTACAGTTTCTTGAAGACGAACATAAAATAACATTTTTCGGTGAAAATTAAAGAGTTCTCTATCCTAGTAATAGATTAAATGAAAAAAAAAAACATATTGGTTTATAAGGGTATTTTTTGTGATGGAGTAATATCATTTTTATTGTCTCTTTTCTAACATGCTAATTCACATTCACTGCATTATTCATATAATTCAATATTTCAAAATTAGTCTGTTGATAATTTTTCATTAAAAGCGATATTGTGTTCCTTGTTTTCAAAGTAAGCGCACGCCACTTGTTTTACCCATCTACGCTCTGAGAAAAAATTCAATTTCCCGTATTGCGTGAAAATTCAAATATCATATTATTTTGCTGATATGTATCTTTGAAAGTGGAAAAAGTCGTAATGCACACGAGGAATGGAATTACAAATTTCGACTATCATCCTTAAAAATCGGTATAATATTTTGATGGATTTTAAAACATTAAATATTCATTAAATCAGTATAAATAGTGTTAGCGTTTTTTATTCTTAATTTTATATAGATAAATAAAATATTTTCGAATAGCTAAAACAAATCTTCGATATTTTTAATTAATATATTCTAATGGCACACACATTTTTTTGAAATTTACAAAAATGAAAATTAACTTGAACTCCAGTATATTTAAGTGAATTGTTCCACCAGAATTACTATACCATATATATTTATGAAAAGCTTATGCAACACACAATATTAGAGCTCGTTAAACTTTGTTAACTCTTTTTTGGATACATCTTTTTTTTTTTTTTGAATACGGATAAAGTCGTTATGTCATGTTGCAAAATATACAACATTAAAAAAGAATGTGAAGCTTTAGTAGGTGGTGATGAGTATAATATGTAGTGACTTCGTGCCTGGAAAAATATAATATATACGAGTGACATCGATAGTACATACAGGTAAACCAAAACGATTTATATATATTTCTGAAAATGTCATGGCGCCAATCAGTTCACTGAAATGTTTCAAAAGTGGAATAAATATAAATATATTAATGAAATTTGGCGAACTTTATCACCTGAATCGAAACGACAAGTTGATAATTAGCTAAGTCGGCCCTGAATATAAAATATGTTGTAAAAATATCATGTATTAAAAATGTGTTTATGTTATCTAAAATATCTTGCTTTCCCACCAAGAAGGGACGGACATTATGTTGCCAGACATTGGCGTATAATGATGTAGTTCTACCATATTTATACTAATCAGGAAAACATCTTCAAGATTCTTATTTTAATTTTATTTTTTGTGCTTTTTTAGTAAATATGTATAAAAATATAAAAAAAAAAAAATAGTAACCTAAACTTTAATTGAAGTATTATAATTTAAAGTTTTATCATGATTGCTGCGACACCTATAATAGTATATAATTAAATGTTATATGTAACTGGTTTTATCTTACGATAAATTTGGAACAAGTATATTTTTGCATGCACAAGTGACTCACGAAATAACAAATGACAAAGAGTGAACCAGTTCGTATAATTGAGCAAAATTTAATTACACCAGCTTATTGCGAAAAAAGAGATACAAATCATTATTACATATTTTGAAAAGATAACAAAAATCTGTTTTTTTTTAATTCTCATTTATTTGTCCGAAAAGTTTTATTTTTTCCTTACACGCGCTGTTTCTTCATAAAGCTACATTCCCCAGAACACCCAAATTCAAAACAAACTGGGTCAATTCTCCCTGCATAGATAATTTAATTGAAATTTTACATGAGTTTAAAATTAGCGGTGTGTTCATGGCGAAGCGATAACATCCCTTAAACGAGGGAGGGTGTTGAAAGTGAGCGTAATTATAATTATTAAGGAAAGTGGTTCGACATAGACATACAAATGACATTATCAACATGACAGTAACTATTAATTAACATAAATATGTACACATTAATTTTAAAGTGAATCAAAAATTATTAACTGAAAATAATAATTAAATAGTGACAGCAAACTTCGTTACATTCTTGTTATTTATTTAATGATTTTGGAAGATAATGCTAACAAAGTGATTATGAAGCATATAAATTTAGATCAATCGGAATCTGAATGAAAATGTATCGATCTAACTATCGCAAACAGCAAGAAGTTTTTATCAGTAATATTAAAAACCATGCGAATTTTAGGGTAAAGCTCTTTTATAATAGATATGGTGCAGAGACTTACGTTTCATGAATTATTCACATAAAAGCTTTACTATTATTGCGAAAGATAAATTCTCTCTAAAAATATAACAAAGATATGCACACACTCGTTACAAACAATGAATTGTTTACTATTAGGGTGTATATATTTAATATCTGAAAATATATAATCAGCACGTTTTCAAATGAGCAGTGAATCAGTGGGAAAAAAATCGTTTTTTTTAATATCCTACCGATTTTTAAATAGTAACAAACAGAAGAGTTTTTAACGAGGATCCAAAAAGTGATAAGAATTGTAAAATAATGTTTCATACAATGAAAATTAATAGATTTTTATAATATTAAAAAAAAAACATGTTTTGTTTTTATGCTTCCTGTCTGTTGCGTTCTGTAAAAGTGATGTTCTATAAAGAAATACTTTAACATCATCATTTGAATGTATTTATTTTATGTACATGTAATTTTTCTTTTAATATTAAACTAATTTATGATATCGACTGAAGGTGCTTGATGGAGTTTCAATATTAAATTTGAATTGTTACAACTTTGTATGATTGCACATGTTTTGTCACTAATGACCCGGGTTTCGCCTGAAGATGCCGATAGGCGAAACCCGGGTCATTAGTGACAAAACATGTGGAATCGTACAAAGTTGTAACTATTCAAATTTTATATTAAACTGTTTACAATTGTGCTTTTTTAATTTTATACTCGGACTTCTTATTTTTGCACAAACTAAGTAAATTGTATTTGAAAATATATAGTCAAGAATAACAAAAACAATTTTTCAAATGATTATTCAAAATATTTTATTATAGCACAAAAAATATGACATTTCTCAGGTTACATGGGTATGTGCCCCTGGCTGTCTTTGGGATGGAATATCCCATGGGAAAACAGGGCATTAAGCCCGAGGAGTTATTTGCTAATTCAATAGGCAACAGTGCATAATAATTTGATTTAAGGGAGGTTAACACGTGGCATCATCTGGTTTTTATGGCTCCCATAAAGGTTTATCTCCGAGTTGAATAGTACTTCTATGGTGCTCTCTAGGCATTGGAAAAAATCGGTTATTATGCTGTCTAGAGTAGAGGGTGGGTATTTACTTTTTAGGATGGTGGTAAAAATATAAACTTTCTATTTCTTCGACGGATATCGCTACGCTAATTCCACTTCGATTCTTACAAAAATTGAATTTTCCTCAAAAAAAATATCCACGAGGTAAAATGTTTTTGTCCCTGGCAAAGCTCTAATTATGCAGATAACAATCGATACAATATTAAGACAGATTTGGATAACACGAGCTTTGATAATAATACATTAAATATTTTACATTTTTTGTATCAATATGTTTATTTTATTTGATTAAAAGAATCTTTCACCCAGTAAGGAGATCAATAAAATAATTTATAAATGCTTTGTTAATTCATTCAAATGCAATAAATCATGCGGTATTTGGTTTTAATTAATTTTAATTTCAATCCTTTAAAATGACTGGAAAAATTACCCATTACTTACAAGTTAATCCTGATAATTGTGATAAAATGATAATGTTTCATCTTTTTTACATTATAAACTTGCAATACGCTCACTAAAATCAAAACATAAATTCGATATCAATCATTAAAAATTTTTTGATGTTACTTCATACCATATCTGTGTTTAATTTATGGAAAGATTATCATATTTGCCGATTATTCTAGAAACTTGAAAAGGAAGTCCATAAAATTAGGCCTAAGCTTAATTGACTGTTTTTTTATGAAAAAAAAAAATACTAATTAATCATGATAAAGCCGCAATACAACATTTTGTCTTCACTGATTTGTGTACAATTTTTTCAACTGACATCGTGTTAGAAATAAAAAAAAAGGTAGGTACAATCAATTAATTTATTTATTAAACATTTTTTTCTCGTCGTATTTGCGTCGGTTAAAAATATTTCATAGCTGAAACGTTGATGATGTTTATTCACAACACTATTATTCCTACTGATATATACACCGAACTATAACACAACGTACAAGATTTAAATATAATATATATTTGTTATCTATTTGCATATAAAATTATTATTATTTTAAATATTTTTTAGACCCTTAAAAATTTCTCCTGGGCATTCATATGGATAAAATACACAAATTCAATTAATATTACAGATTCCAACGCTTTGCATGATCTGGCGTTGTATATCAGAAACGATAGTCAATATAAAATATAAACAGGTTTTTTTTATTTACCAGCAAATATGACAATATGTACAATTCTAGCATGTCAATATATCGATTTTGGGCTGATAAAATAGGCAGTTTATATTGTAAAGCTTTTCGAATGGAACAGTCCTTGGCAGTGGTGATGCGTGAAACATATTATTATATTATACCAAAAGTATTAATTTTATATCTCTACACAAATCTAAATATCATAATAAAGAGATTTCTTATCAAACTTTTCAATGAATACACGTTATATTCATTATTTAGGTTGTGTATTCATTTATTCAAAAAAATATTGAAAATATACTCATGCCAAAAACAATGAAAAATAACTCATTTTGCACAGCCTGTGTCGTTTGATACCTACGGAAGCTCATTCATTTACACCAAGCTGAATCGAAATCTTTGAAATATGTCACTTTTCACTAGAAGATCTCAACCCGAGGCGTTCAAAATGATGTAGCTAAATCTTATAACATGCAAATAGGATTCTTGAATAATATATATTTTTAGAAATTAAAACTTGCATATTCGCATATTTCTCGCTAAATGCAACTGTGGGCCAACTGAAATTGTCAAAATTATGGGAAATTACAATTACATTCAACTTGACACTATATTCAATACAAAATACTTCACGTATCTAATGTAAATCAATTGAAATGTTAAAATTATAGAAAACCTTTTGGTTGACTTTGTTTTAGCATTTATTTGGTAGATCTTCATTATAGCACGATGAAAAAATAGCAATGTATTTTAATTCTACAAAATTTAACAAGATGGTATAGTTGATATCTATAAAGACTTACACTCTCAGAAGATGGTGTACGCATAGTTGTGATAGAACCTTTTTGATTTACTAGAAATTATCTTTAAAAAATAAGCCTAAAAAAAGTTGGTTTGACTAGTTCTGCAAACATTTCCCATTTTCTCTCGAAATTTTTCAAGCTTAACCAAGAAATTTTACCTAAAATAAAGAACAATTACATCAAATATTATATATTAAAACATTCTTCTGAAATTCAATATAGTTTACTTTCATTCAAAGTAATGTTTGTGTATCGTAAATTATTTATATTCTGGAACTCGACAATTCTGGCCCGTTTTTGACTCATTTGGGAAAACCCTGTTCCTAAGCCAAAATAGGCACTAAAAGGCTAATAAAAGACATAGAGTTCTAAGAAAATTTTCATCTTGTGTATTTCCTACGGCACTGGCGCCCACATTCGCCGTTAGCCCTTCTTTAGGGGAACACCCTTCGAATTGTAAATGTGGTACCTAGAAATATTTTTCTGTTGCCACAGGCATCGCATTGTATTTGATCAGGGTTGAACATTGTGCGTGGCCTTAGAAAAAATTCAATAATTGACCCACATAAGTCTTATTGTATTCTATTTTTGTTAAATCATTCTACGCATTAGGGAAGGTGATTCATTGTTATTTTTTTTTTGTGACGTGAAAAGTATCCGCAATGCTGCCATTCATTCTGTAAATATTTGAACTTTGATCGTTTGTCCGAAAAATACTGATTTTGAATTAAAATATAATTTTTCATTACTTTGTTCAAATTAAAAATAATATTATGATTTTACCAAATAGTTATAAAATCAATAATTCTACGGATTAAAGCATTCCGTTTTCTTTTTTCATAAATACTTATTAGAATTTCATTTCATACATCAGGTCTATGGTTCAGCTGCGGATATCATTGTCTAAGATTATCGTTTATAAAACGATCGACTACTCTCCAGCTCTTTCCAATGCCAATTCTTATATCCTGGTCCTTTTCAAAAAAGAGAGGTTGATTAAACAGTTCTCATATAAAAATTTCATTGTCAACTTTAAAAGTATGCTATGCACTCCTCATTGGTCGCGGAACTAACTTAAAAAAAATAGCTCGGAAAAAAGCTTTTAAAATCATTGTGTTTTCATGTACGATAGTTCTGTTCTGATGAGGTGTAAGCCGAAATAGCTATCAATTGTGTTCCTTAAATATTTGTTAAGCTAAAATAAATTGCTATATTTCCACCGTTTATGATATAGTATTACAAAGTAAATTGAAATTCCATCAATACTTTTTATTTTCATTTGTATTTCTTAACATAGTTTAAATATTACTGTCGTCGTTATGGCAAAAAGCATTGCGTCATTTGTACTAGATGTTGTGTATTCGTAAAGCAACTTATTATACGATAAATTATTAAATATAGGTGCATTAATTTAACACATACTTTTGGTTATAAAATTCATTTTTAACACATACTTTTGAATGAAATCAAATCATTTTTGTTCAATGATTATTATAAGGTGTTTTGATTTATGTGTCTGTAACTCACAGCACAACACTGCTTTTGTACAGAATACCCAAGTGTGTCCGAGAGCTTGTGTCTCAAGAGTATCTTGGCGGTATTAAATGCCACCTGTGTTATAAATATAATATTATTAGTATACAATTTGGAATTATTTTTATGTTGTATTTTATTTTGTTGTGGCGATAAGACGAAGGTAAAAAGCAGTTTTTTATGAAATTGAATTACATGAAATTACGGGGTTACAAGATTTCAGTGAGGATATGAATGGAATGATGGAGGACGATAATTTAATTCTATGATAGTATGTGCGTAAAAAATGCTGCTCTGTTTGAGTTAGTTACAACCTTTATCTAGATACTGCACCACATCATTAAATTGAGTGAGAATATGTATATGTCAATTTAAAATACCTTAATTCAAAAATACAATTATAACTATATTGTTGCTGCTTTGTAAAGATTGAGAAAAGTTGTTAAGTCTGCGTGTTCATTACAATTATATTGACAGACAAGCCATTTCATCAAAACTCAGGAAATAAAAAAAAATTACAATAGTTTATTGTCAAGTATTTCATTCATAAAAAATATGCTTTTCTGGCTGTTTAAAATGTATCATTTTTTTATTATTCAACTAAAATTTAGAATTTAAAAAAAAAAACTAGATAGTAATAATTTACGATATCGACTGAAGTTGGTGCTTGATGGAATTTCAATATCAATTTTTTTTGAAGATATGTAAATTTCTTGATTGAATTGGCATTCAATTGATAGAACTCCATTATAACACGGTGAAAAAAATAGAAATGTATTTTAGTTCTACAATTTTTTTAACGATATAGTTGATATTTTAAATAATAAAAACACATTTTTTTTTTAGTACTTATTTCCACAATATTTTTTTTTGATCAGGACCGGTTTCGCTCATCGCGAGCATTATCAACTGATAGAATACAATTTACAAACAAGTCTATTTATACAAAACAAAAAATTAATTTGAGTTAATGGTAGCAGGTGTACAAAACCATGGGTACAAGAACTAGGAAACGATTTACATAAAATCATACAATATTGATACAAATACAGTAAATTAGTATAAAAATTAAATGTTCACAATCACTTATTAAGAATTAAAATAACAATTATGTTAAATCAATAATCCATTAGGAGCTCTAAACAATCAATAAGGAAGTAAGGAGTGGGAAATTTTTAATGACGAAAATAACCCACAATCACTACTTAATGTAACAAAATATTTTGTCTTTCGTGTTAACTAACATTCGTGTTAAATAACAAAATTAATATTTTAAGCCAAAGTGGTATTTATCTTCTAAAATGTGATTCCTGTGAGGCTAGGTATATTGGTCAAACAGGAAGATCCTTTCATACTAGATTTAAGGAACATTTAGCTTGTGCCAAAAAAGGCGATGAGATTTCTACTTTTGGAAACCATTTGTTTCAAAATAAACATTCATGTGATTTTACTATAAACTACAAAATCCTCCATTTCAATAACAAATCACTGAAATTAGATAAACAAGAAATCCTTGAAATTAATCGATATAAATTTTTGCCTAATTCTAACCTTATAAATGAACAAACTACTTTTGCGTCGTCACCATTGTTATACTCATTAAATTAGATTAATAAATATATATTTCAAATAAATATTATTTTTTTTTTTTTTGAAAAATGATATTGCCTCCTTTTACTCAAATTTTTTACAGAAAATATTGGAACGCCCCTGACTGACCATATCTTCCCATCTCATCGATTCATCTTTAATCGACTTCTCATGTATTAATTTATTTTGTTCCATTAAGTAGTGATTGTGGGTTATTTTCGTCATTAAAAATTTCCCACTCCTTACTTCCTTATTGATTATTTAGAGCTCCTAATGGATTATTGATTTACCATAATTGTAATTGTAATTCTTAATAAGTGATTGTGAACATTTAATTTTATACTAATTTACTTTATTTGTATCAATATTGTATGATTTTATGTAAATTGTTTCCTAGTTCTTGTACCCATGGTTTTGTACACCTGCTACCTTTAACTCAACTTATTTTTTTGTTTTGTATAAATAGACTTGTTTGTAATTGTATTCTATCAGTTGATAATGCTCGCGATGAGCGAAACCGGTCCTGATCAAAAAAAAATATTGTGGAAATAAGTACTAAAAAAAAAATGTGTTTTTATTATTTAAAATATAATGCCTTTCCATCAAGAAGTGACAGTTAACACCTTAAAAGTGATATAGTTGATAGCTATTTCGGCTCATACCATTGACTAGTTCTAAAATACATTGCTATTTTTTTCACCGTGTTATGTAAATTTCCACATTTTTTTGTCACTCACGGACTGGGTTCGCCTTTCGGCATCTATTAAAAATCCAACAGAAGTATGCATTAGATCTGAATGTTATGTACTGTGTAAATGATTGTGGAAGTAAATACTTATATTGTTTCGTTTTTCGTTGGTATTATCGAATTGTTACCAAGTAACCCCAAAATCGATAATATTCTCTAAGAGATCGGTTTCATGACTCAAATGACTGACTACATTTTAATTTGGATTAATTTTTTTATACCTGAGGTGTTAATACACTAGCATAATTTTTATTACCATTCCAATAATTTTATACATATGATTTAGTAATATAAAATACATATATAAATGACATTCATTTGTATCGCAATACAATGATTCTCTTACATCGTATGATAAAACGGGTTCATTAAATTTATTCCAGCCCATTGGTTGTGATAATTTCTCTTATTAAACAACTAAAAGCAGAATTTGTTACAAGTACTTGTTATCTATTTAATTGATCCATAAAACGCCTCATCGAGAAAAATGGTTTTATTTATTGATTTTACGTAATATTTTTATACTTTATCTCAAATATTTTTTATAAACGGTCTGTTTAATTTCGATCTGCAATTATGTTCCGTCATTATCAATCTGTTACGGAAATGTGATTTTCAACTTAATTGGTTTTATTTTTTGACTGTTAATTAGTGAAGTATTGATAAAAATAACTAAAAATCACTTACTCAAGCTAGTGAGGTCTTTGAACATGCTTAGTAACGCAACAATTTTAGTGGAATTCTATTGCAAGAGGGCGTTACATTACAAAATATGTTTATCAGTGTGACAACATCATTGAGCTTGAATAATTTAAAATTCGAAGTGTTTGTTTATAAAAGCCACTTTCATAATTTTTTTAACTAACGTTTTTCTAAAGAGCTCATTTTTTAACCATTTATATTTTAATTTTGTTTCGAAATATAGCCATAACAATAATTAAAAGTAAAACAATTTCTGCTATCAACCGTCAGAGTTACAACATTGATACAGTTAAAATATAATAATGTTTTTCGTTCTATAAAATTCAGTACGATACAATACAATTTTGTATAAATAAAATACATTACTATTTTTTCTATATATGCCAATTTACTCAATATTCTTCATTAACATTTTTTCCCTTAGATTAATATTAAGAATAAAGTTATATTTGCTTGAAAATATTGCTTCAGTGTCGTATAATTTCATTTATTGACTTTCTCGTATATGGCATATTATAGTGAACATTAGTAAGAATATACTATTTACTAATTGGAATGCCTGAAGATACCGAAAGACGAAACTCGGGTGACTTAGTGTTAAAAAAATTAATTCCATCAAGCACCTTCAGTCGATATCATAAATTAATGGTAAAACGTTTTGTCAAGCCAAAATTGTTATTTATTTTTAATAAAAAATTGTCATTAACATTAACATCAATTCATTAAATTTCAGTTTTTAAACATAGCTTTTACAAAATTTCCACACCAGGTAATCGATATAGCGGAGGTAAAAAAATCATTCTAAATGTAACATATTAGTTCTTATTATCTGTTCAGTTAGTACTGTACTTTGCCTATTCATTGCCGTCTTAACCTAGTTTGGAAATACCTTCGGCTCATTATTTTCAGCAGGTGGCAAAGTTTTAAGATGTTGTTTTCTAAAACATAAAAAGAAACTTTTACATTCGATGCTGTCTGTATACACGAAGTTGTACTTTGCAAGTTTGTTGTCGCTTTTAGAAAAGTGGTGGCGTGCACTGACGCCGTACTTGGTGAATTATTAAACGACGCCGCGACGTCTCGCTATTCCAGGCGTCGCCGTCGGCTTTAATGCCCGGCCTGTTTTTAAGCACACTAAGCTTTTTATCGCTTTCTGGTCAAAGCTAATTACACAATCTATCGGAGTATTTTTAACTGTTGTAAATGAGGCCAAGCTATTTTAGAGGAATTACTTTCGTCACTGACGATACAGCTTATTGTATCGAATATCATTCACATTATTGATATGGATTTTATAAATAATAATTAAAAAACTAATAATATTATTATGAACCCATTTATAAGTAATTAGCAAGAACTAAACTATGAGTATATTAAATATGTTTTAAGATTGATCTTTTGTTTAATTCGGTTTCAAAAAGAAATTTAAAAATAATGAGAAAATTTAGAATTTGGTATCATTGTTATAGAAGATATTTTTTAGCAAGTGACTTATTTTTATTGTCATGCAACTATTTTGGAGGTTGATAAATCACCTGAAGTCATTATAAAGACATCTACTGTACCAACTAGTTGTAAATTCATCTTTATATGCTTTTATATTATACATATTTTTAAGTATTAGACGTTTTTCGATGCGACATACAATAGATAAATTCTCAAAAAAGTGTATGAATTCTATTTTATAATACTCTAATTTTAAATATGTTTTCCAATATTTTACTTATGTCGAATTTATAATGCAATTTTGTAATTTTACTGTTTTGCCTCGCTCCAGAGGTAAACGTTTCAATGTGGAGTTAGTCAATTATTTATAGCTATGAGAGGTCCTCAAACAGAACTTTTCTCGGTCTGAATCAATTTTTAGGTATTATCAAATCGTTATTATATATGCACGAGTTTTTAGGTTTTAATATCAAGCGACAACTGTGTAAACTCTTATGACATTTCTTTGACAAACTAGCGCATTTTGAGTGTTTTTAAGTTTCAATATAACGAGTTGAGTACATACTACAAATGAAAATTATAGATAATTTTCTCACTAAACATAGTCTATCATAGACGCAACAATATACACACGGGTTTTCTTTGTCGATGTGCTGTATGAATGTCAACAAGTGGTACTTTATTATTAAGATTTTCTTGAAAAAAACTTCAGTGTATTGGAGAGAAGAAAGCATTACATAAATCAAATATACTGGCAATAATATTATTTTTATATTGAAAAATTGTTTTGTTATATCCAAAATCCTTTTGTTATTCCACACATCCTTTCAGAACGGTTCCACCCCAAGAGGGTCATCGGTTTTTTCGTTTTTTTCGTTTTTTTACAAATATTCAGCTAGAGTAAAGTTGGCACGAGTTGCTGTGTTGTAATGTGACGCAGAATTGTAAAAACAAGATCGGTCACGGGTAATCCCCGGCGGCCGGTCGATGGGAAAGCGCCGGAGAAAACTGAAAGCCGGGTACTCGATTAATATTTCACGGAAGTGTGCTGCGGTTGAAAATCGCCCGCATTTATTCTGACAAGGGGTTTTCCCTTATTTGTATGATATTAAAAAAAATGTTTTTTTGAATACTGACGTAGGATACATGACGTTGCATTAAACGCTGGGGAGAAACGTGATAAATGTACAAAATAAACAGTCTTTTTTTGTATATGGCTGATGTATACATAATTATTGAGAATTCGACCAATATTTACACACATGATGGATGCCAAGCTTCTTTTATATGCAACACAGTGCCTCTTAATGGATCAAAAGAGACAATAAAATAATATACAAACCCGTAAAATAATTTATAAATTTTGTTCCTGTAACCATTATAAGTTGTAACGTAATCGGTAAGGTGGCTTCGGGCTCAAATCCTGGAATGTCCATTATGGAATTTAATTATTATACTTCAAGGCTTTAAACTGTCACTTCTTGGCGGAAAAACCAATATTTATATTATAAATAATAAAAACACAATATTTTAAAAAAAATATTACAAATCGACCATGGACATTGACGCTTTTGAAATTTCTTTTCCACGACTTAAACTTAGAAAATCAGTTTATTTAAAAATTTATGCATAAAGCTTGAACGTCTTATATTTAGAATTCTTAAAATAATACGATCAATTCTGATCACAAATGAAAAGACCATGGTATATGTAAATTTTACATTCAGGTATCAAGTTGTAAATATTAACACTTTGAGGTTGTATTTTTTTTTACCAAGTACACTTATAATGTAGATATTGTAGATCATTGTTAACGTTAAGTTTACGTTAAGTCTAAAGGTTTATGAATAGGATTAGAAAACTCTTAGCATTTTATTAATAATTCTCTTTGTCGCTCTCAGTCATCATAATTTCGTATCTATAAGCCGTATAAAAATATTTATGGTAGCGAGTTTTCAGAAACTTTAAGCTCTAAAAGTATTTACTTTACAGTTACATATAATACTGTAATATCTACAACTATTTAGTAGTAAATATTTCATTACTTAACAACTCGCTTGTAAAATGTATTTCTATCTTGTATAACGGAATGTCAGGTAGCTTATTATTATATTCGAATGCATGCAGATTGCATTATTGCAGTGCGGTGCGATCCATGTAACAATGGTAGGAATTTCTCTTTGAGGAAATTCTGTACTCCGCGCCATCATTAATCGATAACCTCATAATTACTCTCGTTTGAATGTGGGTGATAGCAGGTATTATGTTGTATTTCTGTTTCGCTCACAGCGGAACGTATACTTATAGAAGAGAAAAGGTAAATGATTAATTAAGCAAAACAGTAACATTATTGATGTAAGTGTATTATTTTTTCATGATTTTAAATTTAACTTCATTTTTGAAAAGCTTGGATAATTCTAAGATAGAGCTTTACTTATTGGTAAAATTAATTCATATTATTTGACACGATTTGAGGTTATCCTTCAAAGCCTTAATCTCCACTTCATAAATCTTGAAACACCCTATCAATAAAGCCCAAGTCACAGTCTTCTAACGCACTTTTTTCATTCAGAGGTTCGAGAGATTTTCATTGATCTATTTGTGATTAATATAAATGTTATGTTTGAAATAACCTAAGACTTCAAAACGAGTACTTACTTTTAAGCGAAAAAGTCACACAAACTTTGAATCGTTTTATAACATACCACCCGATTACATGAGAAACTGACTGTATATAAAACCGATTAACACATCAGGGCTTACACGCACGACCGCGAAGTTATCATGCTTTAAAACGAGAAAACGTGTGCTCAACGTTTATGTTTTTAACTAAGTTGCCGTTCCACGCAATCTCACGTCAGATCACAGCTGATTTATCCAAAAAACTACACCGATCCGCCAACTGTCAATATCGATTGATATTTTTGAATGCTAAAGAAAATTGTAATAAAGTGTTAAGCCTGTTTTGGTAGCAGTATATTATACATTGTACCGATAAACATTTACGTCAAAATAACAGTTCAGATCCGGGAATAGTTGTAGCATGGCGGCACTAATTTGTAGTTCTCCTTACGCATTAAGTGTCGAAATATTTCTTGGTGGAATGTAGGAGCAATTAAAACGTGTGAACCAGCTGCTGGTCTGGTTTTTAGGTTAGTCGAGCATGATAAAATATAACAATGGAACACTATATATATATTCATGTACCTCTGCAATTACACGCAACTTTGTGTTCAACGCCGCTTGTAAATTAACGGTGATGCTGTAAATAATTAATGCTATATGATACAATGCCTTGTGATTATGCTGCGGAACTAATTTGTTTCTACAATTCGTCATATTGACGACGTTGACTGTCGAAACTAAATTATGACAGAAACATGCGGTAGATTTCTTATTTACACAAACACTTTCTAGGCTTTCAAAATTCATTAAATTGTAAGAAAATATCAAAGTATCAAAGCTTCAAACCAACTTCGAATTACATACTTATTATTTCAAATTTCTAACAAACATTGAATGAACTATAGAACTATACTAGCTTTCATTTACTGAGTTAAAAAGCCCCACAGAGCAGATCTATCGGCGCAAACATATAATATGTATTATATTAAAAACCTTTAGTAATGATTCATTTATAATAATTCATCAAAGTGTCTACTATGAGTCTATTAATTTTAATTTAGTTGCTCTTTAAAAAGTTAAAGTTTTTAAGAAAAGATTATGTTTTTATGAATTAAGATCAGATTAAAAACTCGCTGATTGTATCATTTTATAGATTTATAACAAACTAAAAATATAAACTATAACATGTCTCCAGATGGTTGATGTTGGTATAATTTTCTATCTGTCCTTTGATAAAGCTGTAGTTAAGACTATAACATACTATGGCCACAATCAATAATATAATCTAGATATATGCCTGTATTCAGTAATATACATAATTACAAACATTTTTTTTTGTTTATTTTATTTTATTCGCTAACGTATTTTTAATCAAAAGTAGTTTTCAATACAAAAATAAAATCATTTTTATGCTCATGAAAAAACACTCACGTGCATTAAGAAATCGAGGATATATTATACATATATAATATTCATTTTTAAACTACTTAGAGAAAAGTTCTCTCGTATTTATACCATTAAATATACAATATTTAAATAATTATTGTAATCCAGTATGTTAATTTAAGATTTACCCGTGATATAACGTGTTTATTCCTGAAGGTACCCCCACGAAAGAATGCATCACACTATTATTAATATGGAAAATTTACTCTAATTACGGTGTGAACGTTACGTTTTCTCAAGGTAAACAATTTTAAGTAACTTAAATATAATTAAGAATTTTTAAACATACAGCTTACACGAAGAAAATAAAAAGATTAAATCATATTTACTTTATATGTAATTATAAAATATATTTATGTGTGAGAAAAGAGTGAGTATTTTAAAATGAATATGGAATAAAAATTCCAGGAAAAATATGTTTCTAGTTATTATTTAGTAAATATTTCTGAGACCGTACGAGTCGATGTGTGTTTCCCTCTTGTGTTTATTTTAGAGTAGATTTTTCTTTGCCTGTAATCAAATGCTTTGAGCACTTGGTATTCAAGATCAATAAAATTCTGTACGTTTTTTTGAATTAGTAATGTCGATTCGTGACAAAGTGGAGTCGAAAAAATGTTCGTGTTCGTCACTACCCTTATTCATGAGCGAACGGTACAGATGATAATTAATATTTAAAAAAAGTAATTTTCATCAAAATCTTACTAGCATAAAGCTGCCACAAGATCGTTAATATACTATTATATTTATTTTGAAGAAATGAATTATTAACGTCGTTAAATTAGAATTGTTGAAACTTCGTACGATTCCACACGTTTTGTCAGTAACGATAAGGGTTACGCCTTTCGGCATCGTCAAGCATTCAAGCATTGCATAACACGGATGCAACAGAACTGACAGATATAGGGTGGTTTGTGACAATATATATATTATATATGGAATCGTACAAATTTTCAACAGTTAAAATTTGATAATGAAATTGTATCTAAAAGTTTATCTTTTGTGAACAAAAAATCTTGAAAAGTTACAGAAAAATCTGAAAAGAATTTAAACTCAAAAGTGAAACTCTTGTTTATAACCGGTGCTAACTGTTGATAATCAGTTATGTTGCATCCGTATGATAGAATGCCTAAAGATGTCGAAAGGCGAAATTCAGGTCGTAAAATAACATGTTGAATCTCACAATATTTCAATAAATCAAATTTTATATTGAAATTCATAACATCATTGGTACTAGACTTATGATTCATAGGTTTATCAGTATTTTTATTTCCAAATCATATCAGTGTCCAATAATTTCTTTTACCTTAAGTAAGTAACTTCTAACAATTCGTATTTTTTTTAAATCTGTATCCATTATTATTAAATTTCTTTCGACATATATGTATGATGAGTTTGTCATCCGAATGTAATGTTATCAATTAACACGATATTATAATATTATAGTGTACTATTCTACTTTTGGGCTTCCAGTCCGCCAAATATGTTATGTGTTTTTAACAGTACGCATTGATAAAAAAAAATGACAATATTCCCATTTAAAAGATTGTATCATAGCAAGCAAAGTTTTTCAAATAAATAAAAATCGCAACGAAACTAAACTAATTTAAAATAAAATAAATGTCAAGAGAATTTTTTATTTTCAATTGTCACCATGAGTGCCTTTCATATGTGTTTTAAGTCTCAATTTTCTTTTACGTTTCTCAGCACATTTTCATTCCAACGAATTGTTCATACAAAAGAGATCTAGTTCTGACTACATTATTTCGACTGTAAACAATATTACACGGCGAAAAAAATTCAATTAATTTTAGTTAGTTTTCACCGCGTTATATTGGAACTTTATCAAGTAAATAATATTGATCAGTAAACTTAATAATAATGAGGAAAAAAGCTTAATAGAAAAACTCTAAAATTCGCAAAAAGCGAGAAGTGGTGATACGTAAATGATCTCTGATCTAATATAATATAACATCTATTACAGTGAATCTCAACCAGACTTATTCGGTTAGCAACTTGAGTAGGGTAATGAATTATTGTGCTTTTAAATGCTATAATACGTTATATTTATACATTAGCTTAATATATAATATATGTGACGTCGTTCCTACATAACCGTCGGGCGAATAATTTATTAGATAATTGAAAGGGACCCTAATATTAATCGTATCGACATATTCATGATGAGGGTTCATTTAATGCAAAACTTGACTAAGTGACGACTCGTGCGCTTTCCACATCGATCTTAAAATACGTCGCCTATAATATATTCATCATAAATATTTCGAGGTTAATACAAGATATTTAGCACATTAATAATAAATGCATTGTAAAACATACCAAGCTCATAACTATTCTAGAGATAATATACGATATCGATTGAGGTTGTTTGATGGATTTCAGTAGCGAATTTGAATTATTAAAACATTTTTCTATTAGCACATGTTTTGCTACTCATTACCCGGGTTTTGTCTTCCGTTATCTTTATGCTTAAAATGCGGTTGAAGGTTTTAAATCATTACAATAAAACACGGACGATTTTGTCGGATGTATACACAGCTTCTAACCTAAGAATCCATATTTTTCTTGTGTAATTTCGATTGTATATAATCGATGCAAATCGTTTATTATTATTTCCTTTGCAACCGTGTGATATTGTATAACGCCTGAGGATTTCTATACATGAAACCCATATCGTAAGTGATAAAACATGTAAAAATGTTAAAAGTTTTATCAATTCAAATCTGACATTCTAGCGATATAAATTAATGTAAAAAAACGTCTATTGTTTCAACAGTAGACTTTTCCCTTCTTTATGACATGGAAATAAATTCAAAGTCTAACACGTCATTGGTGCAGTGGTCGTTTGTTTCCATTACGTATATCACGGGTTTGAGTCCCAGATCCAACAACTTACTTGGACCGTTTGTGATGCTTATAATTTTCTCTCAACTATCCAATCCTATACAACGAGATAAAGCAGGAATCATTCGCTAAAAATTCTATACAATTCCTATCCTCTATGTAGCTATTATCTTGGAAAAAACGAAAGGTAGAGCAACTTACAAGCTATGGAAGAAAAAATATATTGAGATGTCTACATTAGGATACTGTAGCGATGTCGAGATTTATAGCAAGTTAGAAGCTATATTTCATTATTCCATGAAATATTTTTAAATGTACAGGTAGTCCTCAACTCACGACGGTTCGACAACCATTCGCACTTACGACTAAAAATAGCATTTTATTAAAAATTGCATAACGCTGCAATATATACGGAAAAAACAACAAACTACTGAATTAAAATTGGATATGTTTTTTAAAAAGACTACTACTGTTATGAGCCGATCTTCCACTACTGATGATGAGCCGATGGATTGTACTTAGTTGCACTAAGTACAGATGAAGAAAGATTTTAAATATCAATGAAGTAAATATTATATTTTGTATTAATAAATAAGTAAAAATTTAACAAAAGAAATATATCTATATACACAACTCTTATTTTAATATTAAGTACATACATATTTTGTATAAAATTCGACATAAGACCAATTCGGCTTATGACCAAAGTGCACGGAACGTATCTCGGTCGTAAGTCGAGGATAACCTGTATTCATCTTTCTATATCTGTTAAAAATAATGAAGCACATTCTATGACCACCAATTAGTATGTAAAAAAACTTCTTAAGAGAACATTTACTCCATATTGGCAGCATGAACATAGCTTAATTAAAGTTGTTTCCATGAAAAAATGTTTTATAGATCTTTTTTTGAAAATTGAATTGAATTATTCATAAAAACGTCCGTACGCTGAGTAAAATGAGATATAACTGTGTAGATAGACGAATATAATATAATAATTTTTCACTCAGAGGATCAGATCAATCTTATTTACTGTTGATGCACATAAAACTCCTTTGTTTGCCCACACCCCGCCATAATTTCACATTTATTTGAACTGGCATTAGGTTGCCCGTATCCTAATTCAATGACGTGCCGTATACTCGTCCTGGCATGAACCAAAATTATTCCCAATCGGTGGTTCGATCATTTTAAATAATAAAAATAGATTGATTCATCGATCAGCGAGTCAATTTCGTCAGTTTTCGATGCATGCATTTTTGTGGTGGATGATTACTTCAATATAATTTTAAAACAAATATATAAAATATTATTAATTAGTAAATATTTTATGAGATTAGTTTTTTGCGTATTTTTTAGTTCTTTCGGACAAATATTGAAAAAAATGAAATCCAAAATACACTACAGAAAATGTATAATGTAGCTTATAAAACGCGGGACATTGGGAGAGTATGCAACTCTCTATATACAAAATTGACTGTTAAATTATTCAACTATTTTCATTTTTGATTTTCGTGTTTTGACAAGAAGAACAAATGCCATGCTGTTTAGTTATAGTTGGACTCTTCCCAAGCTATTTGCTATCACGCTCTACCGGCTATTAAATTTGAGTAAAAGTGGGAAAGAAAATGATTCAGAATATGTATAGTATTAGTATAAAAATTAAATGTTCACAATCACTTATTAAGAATTACAATTACAATTATGGTAAATCAATAATCCATTAGGAGCTCTGAACAATCAATAAGGAAGTGGGAAATTTTTAATGACGAAAATAACCCACACTCACTACTTAAGTGTTACTAAAATTTACTTTATTTGTATCAATATTGTATGATTTTATGTAAATTGTTTCCTAGTTCTTGTACCCATGGTTTTGTACACCTGCTACCTTTAACTAAAATTATTTTTTTGTTTTGTATAAATAGACTTGTTTGTAAATTGTATTCTATCAGTTGATAATGCTCGCGATGAGCGAAACCGGTCCTGATCAAAAAATATATTGTGGAAATAAGTAATAAAAAAATGTGTTTTTATTATTTAAATAAAGATTTTATTTACTTATTTTTTTTTTAATAAAAAGCTCTGAGTTGAATTTGAGTTTTTTTGCAGCTTTATTTGTGAGCCACTGGTAGTATACAAATAATGTTTCCATCCCCTTACGATGGCGTCTCTAGTTCAAACAAATTTGTGAATGTAACTGGACTCAGCGGATGTAAAGCCAACTCTAGACTGAACTTCCACTTGAATATCAAACAAATAAAATACTTATATAATATATCGGGGACATGCGTGTGCTCGTTATAATGCAAATGGCTGTTTGTTTTCATGAATAGTGCGGGGCAAATGGGAATTGGGGTAAAAATATTACAGTTATTTCGATTATGTGTATGGGTTGATGGTGATTAAGGCACGGGTATATGGTTTAATTGCTTTTATTATTTGTATTAATTCGAGATTTCTGTAATTGCCTGTGCGTATGTTTACTGAAATACGAAGGCTTTGGTCATTTGCATAACTAAGCATATAAAGCAATAAAATATGAATAAAAATGTTCTTTCTTGAATAAAAACAACCGTTATTTATATCATAAGTAGATCAAAGCATATATGAGTAGTTTGATCATGGTTGATAATAATGATGATATAATAGTAATTGCTTTTGTAATATTTCTATCAGAGAATTGGTACTTACAGAACTATACTTTTTAATGGTTTAATGACAAAAATTTTCGTTGTAAATGAACGAAACTTTGACTTATTTTCAATTATTATGAGAAGATTTACGAATTATTCGCACGTTTTTTTTACATTAGATTTTTTTTATCTATATTTGTTTTATGTAAATTTATCTTAATGTTATTTGCAAATTATTAATAAAAAAATGATAAAATATTTTTTTTTTAATTTATATACTTCATTCGAAAGTATATTAAATAATAAAAACACATTTTTTAGTATTTATTTCAACAACGTATTTTTTGATCAGGACCGGTTTCGCTCCTGTCCAGTCGATAGTGCTCGCGATGAGCGAAACCGGTCCTGATAAAAAATATATTGTGGAAATAAGTTCTAAAAATGTGTTTAAATTATTTAAATTATCAAAAATTTCCACCAAGAAGTGACAGTTAACACATTAAAAGTATATGTTTGAATATTAGCTGATATGTTTTGCTCTGTATAACATTATAACGTAGTTAAACTTGTTTTAATCATAAAATTCACGCACATGTAAAAACGGCATGTCTTTTGAAATTTGCAATAATGACTTGATTTATTGATCAAAGAGGCACTAGTGTTAACTTCTGATAAGTATATTACCACAAACAAAAGATGGCGTTTTTTATTCAGTTGCTATCAAGTAAAGTCGTCCTTGATGATTTTTCAACATTTTTTCGCTTAAAACTATTTGATTATTGTATAATTCGTGGATTTTCATGAAAACTTTGATTCATAATTTTAAATAAGTTGTATATATTTTCTGATGATGACGCATTCACGTTATTATATATTACAACAGTAAAAAACCACGATCAATGTTTTTTACCCAAAATATGGAACTTGTATTTATTTCTTATAATTAATCACCTAAATGTCCAATTTATGAACGGTTCGTATGAAAAATGAATCGTTGAAGTATTAGTTCTTAGAAAAACATATTCAACATAACGGCGTTGTAAAAAGTTTTCTAGTTATTTTTCTCTAACCACAATTTTCACGAAAAGTTTTAAATTGTTTTATTGTATTCTTCTTTGAAATTAATTATTTTTCGTGTTTTTTTCCATGAAAATTGCTTTACAAGTTCATTGCCGCTAAACGATTCACTGAAATAATTTCTGCGTAATTTCATTTTAATATCATGTAAAAAAAGATCGCAATGTGGTAAGTCCCAAGAGGTTTGCAAAATAATAATCATACGGTGTCATCTGTCTTCATTATATTCAATTCTAAGGAAATTTAATTAAAAACGTTTTGACATTTTCAAATTAATGTTCATTTGGATAAGCAAATAAAATAGATATCAATTGAACGAAATTTGTTTGAAATATGTTTAATCGGTCCTGCGGTAAAACTTCAAATCAATAAAATAACGAAAAATATTGTCTCAAAGATGTTATTCCGAAATAACCGTATGAAATATTCATTAATCAACGCATTATTATAGTGAAACATTGACGCCTTTATTTTTAATGTTATATATAATACATATATATGACTTCTACTTGGTAAATTGAAATGAAATCAATACTCTTATATTAAACGTTTATATTTTGTCAATAATTATGTGATCTACATATTTTATCATATTTGAATAGTTAAAATTTTGTATCACACATTTGCAAAAGAACTGAGACACTGTTTGAAGATGCTGAAACAAAAAACCCGGAAAGTTATGGAAATAACAAGTGGAACAATACAAATTTTTAATAGTAAAAAATTTGATATTAAATTTCCATCAAGTATACTTCGTAGTTGAGTAGTCGTTATCATAAATGACACATCTTAGAATGTGTACATAATTATACAATAAATTATAACAATATTTTTGATATGCACAAAGTTTAACAACCCAATTTATAAAGCTGTCCATATCCAGATACTTGCGCAACTCAACCGAAGCCAATTGTAACGCTGATCAATAGACTAAAATCCCGATAAAGAATCTTTATTTTATAAAAAATACGATACATTTTCTATTTTTAAAATCATTGAAATGGACAGATGAAAAACACTTTTTTTTGTGTTTTCTCATCGGTCATTCCTTATACACTAATTTTTTTTTTGATATTTTCTCCAAAGCTCAATTTCATTTTGATTTTTTCCAATACATAATACAAATCAGTTTAAAATCTATTATCTCGTACTAGAGAATCTAATACTGTGAATACACAAAGAATCGTTGATTTATATACAATGTCAAAGCTCGCGAAATAAGTTTCAATTCAAAATAAAATCGAAATAAAATTAAAGAATTCATAGACCACAATAAAAAAGTTTGAATAAGCAAGAATGATTTTAAAACTACTTCGACAATAAATCGTTCACAAGCAGTGAATCTCAAGGGTGATTTTAAAAACTTTTCCCAAGCAAATTTAAATATTTGCTATCTAAATTATCGCAGCTAGAGATTTACCGCGCGTAAATTGTAAAAGTTTGCTGCTTCAATATGCAATTATTATTGTTGATTCTTGTGTAAAATTCTTTGATCCTTTCGAAAAAGCATTCTAAGCGTTTGATATAAGCACTTTAAATCCACCATATTGGCTTGTCTGGGTATGGTATATTTATTTTCAAATTTTATAAAAAGGGCAGACATGTTTAGAAAAAAATACATAAATATTCAAGCGTATAATGAATTAAAACAGCACGCAAAATAATACTCAATACTTGCATCATACTTTTATTGATTTATATTATATATGGGCACATAATATATTTCATTGTCGATGAAAATAAGATCTTCTTTCACCGAATGATTATTATATTTTTTTAAGCTTTAATCAAATTAATCCATTTCAAATGGCATACATGAATGTGATATTTTCATGCTTGAATGAACAACGTAACAAAAAAATACAAACATTATAAATACATTGATTAAATTGGCGTTTACTTTTTTTTTTTAGTATTTTTATTTTTTGTATTTTAGTTCTACAACATTTTATGACATATAGTTGATATTTTTAACAATAAAGACGCATGTTTTTAGTACTTATTTCTACAATATATTTTTGATCAGGGCCGGTTTCGCTCATCGTGAGCATTATCAACTGATGAATTACAGTTGAAAGCTATTTCGACTCGCGCTTTGTCAGACCTATTCTGACAAAAAGGAGTATCAACTATATCTTACAAAATTTTATAGAACTAAAATACATTGGTATTTTTTCACCGTATTATAAATTTATAGTGTTTTTTTTTTGATAATTTTGACTTACAAAAGAATTTAATTCATAACCTAATATGTTAAAATTAAACAATATATACATTATATATGTGTGTGTGTTTGTATAATATATATTTATTGTATTTCGTTGTATTGTACGCCGAAAAAGAAATTTCGGAAATTTTATATCATAAAATATAACTCGAAGAGAAAAAAAATCTATTTGATAATTTACTTATTCGTAGGAATTATGAATTCCAAGTATTCGTATAAATTAAATATTCTAACAGAAATTTCAGTCCTCAGTATTCGAGTATATTCGATGCATAAAATATGTACGAAGTTCATAGAGGATAAAATCGAAACGTTTTCAGATTTCTGACCAGATGTTTTAGTTTTCAACGCATATTATCTGCTAGCACTGATCTCGAACAATATTTCATTTTTGTAAAAATGATTCCTCTATATTCTATATATTGAAATATTATTATTGACAAAGAAATTAGTGATTAAATAGTCTACAAAATAGTCTATGCATAGTATTGTCAAATAATTTATCAATTGAACAAATATTTCATGATAATATCAAATAAATAACTTATTTCATTCGATTATTGAATAATCTAAAATTCCATTTAAGCCCCTTTTACGTGCAAATGCTCATAAGCTCTTTAAGAGATGAAATAAACATTGAAAATACTTACATTTTTTATGAGCATACAAATATTTTTTTTTGGTAAGAAAAAAGTTAAATTATGTTTATTGCCAAGGGATTATCATACTCTCAAACGAAAACATTTTACAAAAGGATAAAAAAAAATGTGTTACGTTTCAATTCGTAGTAGAAACCCATATATAATAGGCAGTAATGCTAAATCTTTTCAGATGAATAAAAAAAGAGAATAAAAAATCTACGTCTGGACCTTGCTTAAATTATACCACAAACTCCAGTCGTCTATTCGTTCATCTGTGATCACATTGATAAGATTTATGAAAAACATAATTCACTCGTTCAAACTTATTTGTTTTGAAAGATATAATAATATTCTGACGAAATTATAAAACAGTTAATAAAATAATTAAGAAACTTGAAATGTGTAAGATTCCTTGCAATGTTATGTCGTATTAAGAATATATCAAAATGTAAAATTAGAGATAGGACAATAATGGATGGTTGCAGTATAAGCAACTAATGCATTATAATTTACAATATTGACTGAAGGTGCTTAATGGAATTTCAATATCAAGTTTAAATTGTTACATCTTTGTACGATTCCACATGTTTTGTGACTAACGAGTAACGACCCAGGTTGCGCCTTTCGGCATCTTCAGGCATTCTATCACACGGATGCAACAGAACTGAAACAGTACTATCAGATCTGTTGCATCCGTGTGATAGAATGCCGAAAGGCGAAACCCGGGTCGTTAGTGACAAAACATGTGGAATCGTTCAAAGTTGTAACAATTCAAACTTGATGCATTATACTATTTTGATAGTATGACTTCAACACATTTAAAAAAATATATACTTATAGTGATTTTTATTTCACGTCAAGATTCTTCATTATTCGGATTAAAAAAGTTCCAACGTAATATTGAGAAAATAATCAAGGCTATTTTATTAAACTGACATTTATCATTCACCCACAAATAAACTTTCCACAGTAAATTTTCTCAAACTGTGGTTATGTGATGCTATACCCGGCCGAATATTCTTTACTCGAATTTAATGCGAAGGTCGAAAACCCTTTTCGAAACTTTATTTTTAAAGGTTGAATGCCACTTATCTAAGCTCGAGTACCTTCACACATGTATATTTTATAAAACTAATTTACAAAACATTTACCCTGTAAAATTGCCCCAACCAACATTTGATACATAAATGATGTACGCACTTAAACAATGTGTGATTTATACGTATATATACACCAAACATTGTTTGCATAGTTTTTTTTAACTGTGTTCGAGAGTAAAATTACAAAAATAGCATATTCCACTTTTATATTTTTAAAAAATAGATGAATGAATGATTTTGATTTTATAAATGTATTGAATTGTAAATATAGTAAATATGTCATTTATTAAGCAAAGGACGTTCGGTATACTGAAATGCAAGGTACAAAGCTTTGAGAAACACTTGGAGACAATCCCAGCACTAACAAAGGAACAACAGCATAAGGTTGTTACGCCCCAGGAAACTACTGATAATTAATTATATGAATACACAAGACCTCAGTAATCTTGTGTCAGTGAGAATTGCATGCTGTTGATAACAGTAAGTTTATTGTTACGACAAATGAAATAATTGTAAATTATCACAAAAACCGAAGCTTTTTTGTTGAAATAAAAAGTGGGGTTAGGCGGTTTTTCCAACTATATCTGACTGCCTTTTAGTTCGCCTAATGAAAATAAATATAAACAATGAATATACTGTAATAATAGCAACGAAGAAAACAATTGATTGTGAATAATTGCCAAACTTCATGGACTTAACGCGTCCATATTCGTTATCGCTTATCAATATATTCGAAGAAAATATTGTAATGATTGGCAATAGTTAATGATAACTGATTTTATGACGAATTTTATGTTGCCAGAAGTCATCGAAGACAATAATATCCAAAAAATAGTGAGTACAAAACAGACTGAAAAATATTGAAAATTATTTTAAATTCTAATGTATACCGTAATTTCGGTTCATACGATTTTGTCTTGGCATCTAATCATTCTTTTAAATTAGATGTGCTTAAGAAAATTGATGTTAGTATTATGGCCGTTTCGTACAAGGTTATGTGCAATAAATTAACTATCAGTTAATATGCTATGTATTGGAATATCATAATAGAAAATGTTTCTACTTGACTACACATCCATTATTCACTTGTAAACTGTCATTTATTGGTAGAAAGTTATTATATTTAAATAATTAACACAATGTTCAGTGCTATTTTTACAATTTTATAGTTATAAAACCAGAGCCACGAATTATCATGTGATACAATACAATTTAAAACATGACTTTAAACAATAGTTCAAGAACTAAGAAATTAATTTACAGGTAATAAACAATATTTATCTAAATTAAGTAAAGTACTAAATACTTCTTAGGGACTATTTTTAATCGAAAATAATACCAAGTTAAAAGATCATGATCTTGATAATATAAAATTGTGTATATCAGGACGATAAGAACATTGTGTTTTATTATGTAAAATATTATGTCAATTCTTGGTAGCTGATGATGACTTACACATAAAAAGGCCATCACGTGGTGTCTTGTATGTTTCTTCTTTTTAACTTGTTTCGGTCGATGGAGAAGAATAAAAAAGGCACGATAGAAGATTTACTGCCAAAAGTTTATCGACGTTTTGATAGCGTACCGCACAACCCTTTGTTGGCATGCAAGAGGTTGAAAATTCTCTTACAGGATCGTGTTTAATTTATTGTTGTCCGACATATTTTATTCATTTGAATAAAAAAATATCATTTCTCAAAATATCACTATCGAAGTGATTCACCGCTTTTTTGAATTATTGGATTTATTACTGTAAATCTTTTGGTGGGTTACAAACGCGTTGTGAAAAATATTTCTCTTAGTCTGGATAAGAAAGTCAATCACCAGTTTTTGTATAGATGAAAAACAATACAATATAAACTATTTATTTAAATTGATTGTCATTTAACTTGGTTCATATGATTGAAATAACATACATTTCATAGTATAACTCTAGCAAAACTGAACACAAAATGATTTTCTTTAAGTTCAACGACTACACTGGACAGGCCTTATATCAAGTATGGATAATTGAAAGCCGGAATTCAACGCCGGAGCGTTGAAAATCTTCGTCGTTGGCTGATTAGGGGAACATTACTAGCGCTAAGGGTAAGCGGTTAGCACAAGAAGACTGTTTAACAAATGAAGGAGACTGATTGAATAAGCAAAGGTACACCTTGGATAGAAAAGAAAAAGAAAATAATTAGCCAACTTTGAGGCATAAATACTTCTTAACCAAAGTGGCTGAACATGTCACGTTATTGATTGAATTGGCATTCACTTGGTAGAACTCCATTATAACACGGTGAAAAAAAATTGCTAGGTATTTTAGTTCTACAAAAATTATTTTTAAAAAATATAGTTGATAGCTATTTCGGCTCCCGCCATTGTCAGAACTATGCTTAAACTAACATTCGCTTATCTATATATAGCTGTGTATAAAAGGCACACAATACATCCTCTCTCCTGTTTTAACGGCCTAGCTTGTTACTTTCTCACAATTAAACTAAATTTTCAAAAATTGTAAATGAAATAAAGGCGGCTATGACAATAAGTTTACATGTGGGACGGAAGTGGTCATTACTTATTATTGATAAATGATAATATTAAATTTTATTGCAAGTAAGCAGTAAATCGTTTTCATTATAAGCTTTGCAATCTCTATTTAGGAAGGCACACTGCTTTTTTTTGAACTAGCAAGAACTAACAATTTAAGTGAAAAAAGTAACAGTAAAAAATGTATTTGAAGTGATAATAACTGATAAATTTGAATTAAAAATATGTATTCAATATCGATATGATCAAATTTTATTCTTCCTAATTAAAGATATACAAGTTAAAATACAGCGTGAATTTAAATTGTATGTAAATGTTTTTAATATAAAATAAGCTGATATATTTCAGTAAAGTTAAATCTATTAGTGTAAACCTGTAAGTTCGAAAAGTATTTTACGCTATTGAATCTACCACCGTTGAAGCCGGAATTGTCTCCGAATGTCTTCCGAAGAAAATTTCGCCAAAGTTCTTCACTCAACTGTGTTTGCATTCAAAATAAGCTGGAAAACTTTACGCATTCACCCGTAGCGGGAAATCATTAAGCCGCGACAAAGTTATCCGAGAAAATAGCCTTTGGGAAATCAGAAAGTCTGTACAAGACATCAAATAATTTACGACACAAAAAATCTTATTAATTAGGCAAAAATCAAACAGTTGGTTTGCGAAAGTACAAATCAAGGCTTAATTGGATAACGAATAAAAAGAAAAATATGCTCTTAACTATTCCACAAAATTATCAAAACTGTATTGAAAAAGTTTTGTTGACAATTTTGAACTCATTACCAATAATAACTATTCAATACAGACTCTTAAATACATACATCGTATATAGTTTATTTTGTTAATTTACTTAAAATAAACAATAGTTTGTTTTGTGGTATATATATATATATATATATTTAAAAATCGTTTTGGTAAGATAGTTCAATATTCTATTCCCCCTAATATGTCTCCATGAGTGGTACGTAATGTCACAGGGGGATTATTATACGGCAAAAGCATGCGAGCAGTATGTTCGGCACGTATTAAATATTCCAGGGAAAGACATGTCCACCGGTGGCGCCACTGATCACGTTCATCAAAAATATGAGGCATTTACATAAGACAAGAATTCAAAAGAAAGATGAGAGTTTAGATAAAGCTTTTATAAGCTCTACTAAAGCTTTTGATGTTGATCTCCGCTGAACTCTATGTTAGAGAAAGCTTTTATTGAAGTAGTTTGTCAATGTTTTGAATAATTTCAATATAATTTATAAATGTTTCCTTGTAGAAAATTCCAAAATAAATGAAGTATATAGCATAAACTTGTCGTCATTTAAAATGGAGATATTATTCGCTTAAATAAGCCACACATTTATTAACTTAAAAAAAATACAATGTAATAAATGTTTTTAGGATAGAATAAGTATCTATTATAGCATGTCATTCATATTACTTTGAAATAGAAGCTACCTGTTCTAGTAAGATGATACACACTGAGCTCTTATAGATTTCTTAGAAACATAAGTGAATTATCATTAAGACAGTAATTATTTTTTATTACAATCAAGATAACTTGAATGTATGACTATTAACTTATACTATGTGTTTTGGTTGGAAAATTACGACTAGACAATTTGAAATGATCGGAACAGAAGTAGCGTAACCCACAAGTAGTTTGGACCGAGTTATATGCGCTTAAAGTTTAGCCTGCATACCTGTAAGGAATGCGGAACTGATGAAAGTAAGGTAACATTATATGAAATAGAGTTTGGCTTATTGATTGAAAGGTTATATTTCAACGAATCACATGGTGAAAACATAGCAATGTATAATATTTTAGTTCTATAACATTTATAAGATTTATAATTGATAGCTATTTCGGCTTACTTTTCATTAAAACTATCTATAAACGTATAGTTACCTATCTGCATATAGCTGTATAGAAAAGGTACACAATACATCTTCTCTTTTGTTCCATAAACGTTTCCATCAAAATGTTTTCCTTTTATTTTGTTTGAAATAGATAATTTTATATTGCGAATTGTATTGCGTGCAACCATCAGTTTGGAGTAAGGAATTTTTTGAAGCAGGGCTGTAGAGCCGTTAAAAAACGTGATTTCAATATTGGCCTACAACACGAATCCGGCTAAAAAAGCTTAATTTTGTAATGTGTTTTTTATCTTTTCTAGTTATATGCATTTAAATACAGATCAACTAACCAATCCGGCAAAAAGCCAAAAATTACTATACCGAGACTCGAACGAGGACGATTTATTTCATTGATTGAATTGGCATTCACTTGGTAGAACTCCATTATAACACGGTGAAAAAATAGCAATGTATTTTAGTTCTACAAAATTGTTTTTAACAAATATAGTTGATAGCTATTTCGGCTCACGCCATCGTCAGAACTATGCTTAAACTAACATTCGCTTATCTATATATAGCTGTGCAGAAAAGGCACACAACACATCGTCTCTCCTGTTCCAACGGCCTAGCTTGTTACTTTAACACAATGACTCTAAATTTTCAAAATTCTAAATGAAACAATAGGTGTCTATGACAATAAGATTATATGTGGGACGGAAGTGATCCTTCTGTAAGCAAATCAGACCACCCTTTTGTACAACGGCTGGACAAGTGGCGATACTATTATGTTGGATTGTTCGTTAAGAATCCTTTGTGATAATTGGCGTCTATTGATTTCCAGCTCTTCCAAAGCCGTCATTCTCCGACCCTTACTACAAAGATGCAAACATTTAGGGGCTTATTTCATTTGTTTTATTGACGACTCCAATTCCATAGCACTAGATAAATTATATAACACATGAATACTTTTCAATTAGCTTAAAAGGCCATTCTACTGAGCACATATTAGGAAAACTATTACAGCAAAAAATACATTTTTGTGACTAACACTTCGTTCGTTATAACCACATCACTTATGAATGCGGCTCTCGATAATTTACTTTGTCTCATCATCATAATTTAGTAACATGATGTTGTGACAAGAAGTATTCACATTACTGGAATGATCAACAGGCATACGTAGAAAACTTTATCTAGTCTATATCCAAGGAAATAGCATCTATGCAACTTAATAAGCGTATTCAGTAGTTTTCGTGAGAGCTTAGGCGGTAGGAGGATAGGTAAAACAAACTTGGAACGTTAACGGAAAGTTACGAGAACCAGACTTGCTTGCATTAGCGATAAGGTGAGTTATTTTCGATTCCGGTCGTTACATGTTAGCAATTGGTTTAAGTAAATGTTGTATTAATCAGAGCTTCTAGAAAATCTCATAAAAAGTACTACGTCTGATAAAATTTAATTAAAATTAATTTTCTTGTGATATAAATGGCATTTATTTCAATTTTAATAACATAAATATACATCATACAGATATATCTATAACAAGTATTGGGAATAAAGCAATCGGGAAGCTACTCTTGCCACCAAAAGCTTCTCATGAATATAAATGGAAACATATTAGATAAAAAGCTTTGATATACACTGACATTCGCATTTAAAAACATTCGAGAACTAATAATTAATTTGTTTATACTAGAGTAATAATTATTTTTGTGTAAAATTCTCCCTATCTTCAGTAAGAAATTTATCGTTCCTACCCCACTCTAAATTTGAGCTTGATAATAAGAATCATTTCTTACTTTATTAACAAGAAGCGTTACGATACATTTTGTTTGAAAACGTTTAAAAAACGAAAAACGTGTATAAATACACGCCAAGTAAAACAACAAACTTATCGAATATGATTTTATATTAAAAATGAGTTACCACAAAGTTTCAGACCGCTGAATTCTAAAGCAAAAACTCATAAATATTATTGTGATTAAAAATATAATCAAATATATACGATTATTGGCATGTACTTTTCAGACTGTATCTACAATAATTCAACTGTTCAGTGAAACAGTAACATGAGTTGTCAGCAATATAATTTTTAAAATGTCTATATTAATCTTTCAATCATAAACACATTCTAGTCAAAAATGTGCACTATGTGTTTGTTTTACACGTTCGTTCAACAAAGTTTTAAGAGTTTCGTTATGTTAAATTTGAGTGACAAAAGCATCGTAAAGAAAAACTGTAAAAATGATTGATAACGAAGAGCTTGAAATCGTGCAATTGGTCAAAGATATTAATTCTAATATATATTTATTAAACAATCAATTTGTTTTCTGTCTATTCGACAAATAACAAGTCCGTTTAATCTTGTTATAACTGATTATTAATTCAATGAACTATTTATAATTTAATATCGTACGATTGTTTTTAAGTTTCATTTCGTTGAAATTAACAAATCATAACTTTTGTTTGTGTAACCTTACTGTAACCATTAATCTAATTCAAGCCGCAATGTTTACTTTTAAACTGTTTTGTTTATAATAAGTGTTTAACCTAAAAACATATAAACTCATTATTATTATTAAACTATTCAATGCCACCTCAATGACAAACTATTGTCTCTCATCCAGACAAATAACCATATATTATAAATACATTGTACTTTAGATCGAAGAAGCCAGACTTAATGCTTAATACAAGGTTGACTGACACTTGTATAAGATGCAATAGACGTGCAAAATTTGCCGAGCTGTCTATTGAAAATTTCTCTGCGAAAAAGGGTATATAAAATGGATTTTAATGCCAGTAAACCGGTTATTGATTAACCGGGCAGTAAAGCATATTCAGAGTTTTTTTTAAGCAATTTTTCACTAAATTAACCTCGTATTATCCTACAAATATTTATCGTATCGATCACTTATATTCATCAGATTTATTCAAGTCGTTACAATTTGTCTTTCTTAGAAACACTTTGAGAAAAAATTTCTGTAGACTTTTAGAGTCTACAGAAATTTTTTCTGATTTTTTGATTTCAATGAATAATTAATTGTTGAAACTGTGTACATTTCAGCTTGTTTTCTTGAAATGTATGCAATATAAGCAGACACAAAGTAAACAGTTCGCAAAAAAACCATCTCAAGGGTAGGATATAAATCTATATATGAAATAGTTTTAATAGCTACTGATTCGATAATAGAGACATTCTATTTCAAAAATTATAATTTTATAAATCTCGAAGCCCGGGTTGTTAATAATTAAAGATGTGGAATTGTACAGAAATTCAACAATTCATATTTGATATCGAAATTCATTAAGCACACACAATCTATATCGTTAATAATTTATTAATCCATATGTCACTCTTTACGAAGCAAAGAAGATCTTCCAATTCGTTTGCAACGACAATTTTGCGGTAAGCAATTGGTATTAAATATAATATAAAAAGGAGAATTTTACTAAAGAAATTTAAAACCCACTTGAATGGATTGATAAGCACTTCTTCTATTGCTCTTTACATGCAAGGCTAGACTTATTAAAGAAGTAGTAGTTAGCTCATTGCTTTTTCATTTTTAGTATCGAACAGGCGAGCCAAAACTTAAAAAATAGCACATATGGATCTTCAGATAAAAATTATGTACATCAATGTATTTCAATGCTATTCTGGAGCTCGAATTAATGGGTAATGTAATGAAAACTCGCAATGCTATGTATTGGTCAAATAGGCACTTATGTTTAAAAAAAAAATGATTATAATTTTACGCGAAAATAAATTTTCTCTCCCTAGTTGGTACCAAATATGCGTAGCTAGATATATAATGTGAAAAAAACCTCTTTACGATTTATTTGCGGCTTCAGCGGCTTTTTTAATCTAGAATTTTGTATTATTGTATAAATAGATTTTCGAGTCTCTCTTGAGACGTTTTTCATTAATTTTCAGACAATGAGCACTTTAGGTTCATGCGTAAGACACATTATAATATATTATAGTAACGATTGGATTCCATTATATAAGTCAAAACTCTCATAAATCAAACTAACATATAACTCAATAGTTATATTAAATGGTTTGAATATCTGACGCATTTTGAATTTATAATCTAATTTATCTCCTTCGGTTCTATAAATGATTTATAAATTTTTGCTTGTGAATGTTTCACAACTTAAAATATGTAACTCGAATAAAATTTACTATAATATCAATGAAATGAAATAGTGCGATAAACGAAACACAGAGGTATGATTTTTATAGGAGTTTTAGTGAATCATTTTGGCTATATTCATCACAACACTGAGGCAGGATTTCAGCATTGAATAAATATTTAGAGCACATTCGGTGATACTAAAAAATCATAACTGTGAAAATATATTTTAATGATATCAAACTAGTTCTGTTTTTATTTATAAATATTTTTTTTTCAGAATTAATATTCCGCTTATAATATCATATATATCACTCAGTCAAATATTCAATTTTGAAAATAAATTTAATGACAGTAAGCAATTGCCAAAGAATTAAAAACCTTTTTTTTTAAATCATCTAAAGTAATGAAACAGTTTTTGTGTATATAATGCTGAAATATGCTTCTTTTTAAAGAGGCTTTCACTCAGAAAAACTCAAAATGTAAAAAATAAGAAACCTTTGTCAAAAATAAATTTGTGAAATACATGGTTCACAGTTCAATAACTTATTTAAGTCTATAGAATTTTGAAATTGAAGCGCTAATAGTGGTGAGTGTAAAACTATTATTATACTAAAAATTGAACGTTATTTTTCAGAATTTTTCGATGTGTATCCTTCCATTGGAATAACAGTGAATTATGCTTGTTATAATATTTTCCAGTGCCTCTTTTCAATAATAACAGAGATTTTTTAAATAATTTTTCTTTTTTCGATAGTCGATTAATTTTATATTGCAAACATATAAGAAAATGTGAGACGATATAGCTTCGAATAATGATCAACGTTTCTCTTGATTAACCGAATGTCTATGGACAAGACAAGCTTTTCATTCGTTTTTTCTATTACAAAGCAATAAAAGTTTCGTATGGCCTCTTTGTAATAGCTTCTAACTTCTTTACGACTAATCTTGACTGTGCCAAGCCCGTGGTTCGCTAAATGGCTTCAGCCACTATAAATGCTCTCGAGAGACTATCTTTATTTACTGCTCTTAAACGGTTAATGCCGCTTTTTTGTTATCGTGTTCAACCTTTGCCTATTACACAACAATATGATGTAATTCGATCGATGTAACGGGTCAAAATGTAACCCTAATATAATATTTATCTGCGATTGTTCAAGCTTAGCCTAAGTAAGACATTTTAAATTCTGATAGCTGACTTTTTCACGTACACCCAGTCTTTTTTTACGCGATTAATTGGTTCCAGAAAGAGGCGCGTAAAAAAAATCGCGTAAAAAATCACAAATTTCATATAATTTGATAAATTGGTTCCAAAAATTAAAATATCGCGTAAAAAAGTACCAGAAACGTATGAAAAACCAAAATTTGCTCTTTAAGATTCGTGCAAAAAAAAAATAATGAGACTATAAAAATATTTTTTTTTTCACTTATATGAATTATTCGCTGCTGTCACTCTCGGTTGCGATTTTTTGAACGAAAGTATTGAATTTTGCATAAATCAAGTTTAAGTTTTGTAAACAAATTAAGTTTTAAAAATACACATATTTTTTTATTTAAAAAAATATTGAAACGTACATGCCTAGCATCATATATAAATTTCTTCAAATTTGGGGAAAAAATCGCGTAAAACCGAGTGAAGTGCGTAAAAAAATGTAACCGTGCCGTCCAAAATAATCGCGCTTAATCGAATTCGCGTAAAAAAAGGACTGGGTGCACTTGAATATTTTAATTACCAATTGTAAATAAAATAATTCAGGAAATATCATAAAGTAAAACATCTCGAAACCGGATTAAAAGTATTAAAATTGTGACGAAAATACAGAGGATTCCATAAGTGATTATTTTTTATCACAAATCTATATCACGGTGAAAAGAGAGCAATGTATTTTAGTTCTACAAAATTTCTAAGATATTTGGTTGATAGCTATTTCGGCTCATGCCTTCGTCAGAACCATGCTTAAACGTGCATTTACTTATGTATTTATACATAGCTGTGTAGAAAAGGTACACAATATGTACATCTTCTCTTTTGTTTTAACACCATAGCTTCATAATTCACACAGTAAAGAAACTGTATTGTGTAACTTTTCTACACAGTTATATATAGATAAGTAGATGTACGTTTAAACATAGTCCAGACGAAGGTGTGAGCCGAAATAGCTATCAACTATATATCTTTTAAATTTTGTAGAACGATAATACATTATACAGCAAGTTAAGTTTGAGAATCAGCTTGTTGTCGCCATTTTATGGGAGCATTACCCCTTCGATTTCAACCCCAAAAAGTAGGTAATATAATAGCAACAAAAACTATTAAGTCTTGGACGTAGACTTCTTTCACTGTCTGTATTTATTTGAGAGCTCTTTTTAGTGTAGCGATGTGCAACAAAAGTTGTTTTATACTCTTTTTGTAGCGTTTTCTTTGTGTAGCGAACAACTTTTCTCATTTAAAAGTTTATGATCGCTGACTCGTGATTCTTGTGTTCAATTAAATAAAACGGCGCCCTCTCCCTGTTTTGATGCAGATTATGACAATATAAAAAAAACTTATTTTTCTAGATTGTAAAATTATTTTTCCATTCAAGTGTCATTTTTATTAAATTAGTAGCAGGACAAATAATTAAAACTCATCAAAAAATCGAATAAACTCTTGGACTTTTTCGAAACTGATATACATTGTTTCTCAACCTTTTTACATCCGCTGACCACTGAAAGATCCAAAACTTTTTTGCGGACCATCGACACTGGAATAAAATGATATATATTTATATAATTGATTTTTTATTCAAAACAATTAATTTTGTAACACCGTGTGTTGATATAACAATATTTAACTGTATTACAACAGACACTAGCAAAAAGATATAATTTAAATCCATAAAATGCGATTGTTTAAAGAAATAATACCACATCGCCGACGCGAGTGTCGCGTTGATTTAAGAATCATACATTATTGTTTATTGTCTTTATATTTATTTTAAATAATAAAAACACGTGTTATATAACCTATTTCTACACTATATTTTTGATCAGGATCGGTTTCACTCATCGCGAGCATTATCAGTTGATTTTACTTTTAATATCATGCTTTACCATCAAAATTCGACAGTTAACACATTTAAAGTGACTTTATATCTAATGTATATTGAAAGCCTAACTTTCGCTTATGGCATTTCAAATTGGCATCAAGATAGCAATGGTTACAAATAAATCATCGCGGTCTGATGAACATCTGAGAGAACGGTTGACATTACAAATTCCCTGATTGTTCGTAATTCATCTCAAATACTGTCAGTCAATTTCTAAAACCTTGATTTTTTAATAAAACATAATGAGTATTTAAACATTTAGAATCATTCAAAGTGGCCATTGAATGAAATTTACTGTCAAACATTACGTCCATTAAGAACCATTTCGTTTTAAAGCCGACTTAAATTAAACGTCTCAAACGTATTAAAAAAAGCTTCCATCTTTTAAAACCAGAGATAATATCTTTAACTCGCATTAAAATGTATTAAGCGCTAAATAGGTAGGGTGCTTAATTTCTATGACCCAAAACAAAAACGTATGCGTATACTATTACCTATTACGTTACAAAAGATTTTTATCTATGAACGTTATCAGCGGGTGTAAGTAGTGTTTGGCTTTCTCTTGCATTACCTAAGATATTTCCGAAGATCAAACAAACTACCTAGCCTTATTTGATATTTGGAAGCTGGGCAGCATTGTAAAATTACACTTTATGGGTACTATAACGTTTTTTAACGACATTTTAGTCGAAGTGACGGTTCTTTAAATGCTACAAAGTCTTCAATGAATTTTATGTTATCGATGGTGTCGTATTTTATCGAGTTTTAATAGAAAAATAATTTCTATTCATTTTCAGAATAAAGTCTTGAATTAATATAAGTATTTAGATAATGTTTATTGTTTAGTGCATATTCAGTCTGCATTTTCGACAAAAAATAATTCAAATACATACAAGGCACGATTTTTTACTACAAAATAAAATAATTCTGCTTTCAGCTTTTAGTCAGTTATCTAATTAAACAGTTTACTTTATTTAATGCAAAGGTTAATTGATAATAAAAGCACTGTGAATATATATATTACTATTTTTTTAAACCTTTTTATAATGGAGTTCTACCAAGTAAATATCAATTCAATCAATTAATTGATAATCCTTGTCACAATGGCATGCATCCGATGTTTTGAAAGAATAACATATTTAGACACTTTTATAACGACTTTTGAGAATAGTTTCTGGATAAAAAAATAATGAAAACTGTTGCTATCTGACAGATTTTCGAAAACTTATCTGAAATCGTAAATATATTTAATTTAAAAATGATTTTATTTCTCTCAAGCAAAGCAAATTAAAAAGCATTTCTGTAATTCTTTTAACATATTTCATTTTAACCACGAGTAAATTTTTAAGTCAACTTAAAGTAAAATAAATATACATTTATGATACAACTAATTTCAACCAGTCAATGCAATTAGGAGGATTTTCTTCAGGGAGGTAATAAAAACAGTTTTCGTGTTTTCATACTGATTTTTTTCTCTGACACTTTTAGTTTTCTTCTTGATGTAGACGTATTCAATATATTTATGTATAATATATTATAAAGCACCGAAATCTTTAAATCCAAGACAATGTAAATAAAATAAATTGCTGAGTACACAGATTTTACTTATACTTGATTTATGATGTCTAGTGCAAGAAAATAGTGTACTCTAGTGATAGTTTAATGGAATTTAGTGAATTCTAAAAACATTTTTATAGAAGTTGAGAATATATTAGAAATTGTTTCAGAATATATATATTCACGTGGTTTTAAGCTATGTATACTTAAAATTAGATAAGAAATATATGGATGCCATGTGTCTGTGTAACTTTTATTTATTTATTAAGATATCTCATTATTCGTTAAACGATAGTAATGGCGTCACTAAGTAAATGTCATCGATTGTATAAAAAGTGAAATAATCATTAGCGTATTTTAATTTGTTTTGTAAAATATCCCTTCAATGAGATATAAGACGAGCGTTTTAAAGTCAAATAATATTTGATCATTGACAAAGCAAATCAGCAAATATGTTTTGTAATTTGACATCGTGTTAAGAGATCCACGATCAATGTTTGATATGGTTGGGTACTGGTCTGCACTTTTTTTTAATCAATTTATTGAACATCTTCGAAGGAATTGGTTTGTAATGATTGAAACTTCCTTCAAGCGCATCTGATCACAACACATGATTTGTTCCCATTTTCTTACTGATTATATAAAATATTGACATATGAAGTAGATTTGTTTCTGGAAAAACTTTCGAAGTTATTTTTTGCATTGCTTCTGACAAATATATTTGTTATTTGAATAGTTGAAACTTTGTACGATTCGACATGTTTCTATACTAACGACCCGGTTTTCGCCTTTCGGCATTTTTAGTCATTCTATCACACGGATACAACAGTACTGACTGATAGATTGTCTGAATATGTCGAAAGGAAAAACCTGGGTCATTAGTGATAAAACATATGAAATCGTACAAAGTTTCAACGAATAAAATTCTATCTTGAAATTCCATCAAGTGTCTTTAGTCGACATCAGTAATTGTATATGAAATTATTAATACTACTTTCATTTTCAAATATTTTTGACTATGTTAAGGATAAATACGAGACAATACAACTAACGAATTGTGCTTATCTATCTAAAACTCTAAAATTTTCATAAAATAATGATATAGAAGCTAAAAAGAAAAGGACCCATGTCGGGGCATGAGTTCAATACCCTTTCCGTTTGGGAACTTTATGAATATTTCAATTGAAGTAAATAAGGTAAATATAATTTCAAAATAAATGTTTTGTGATTATTTTTCACAATAAAGGACAGTAAAATCTTTAACATTATCGATAAAATTTGACAAACTTGTCAAGCAAATTGTTCAACAATATATCATATCGAAGACTACTAATTGAAAATATCGATTTTGTATAATAATTTAATAATCCTGACATTCGTACAAAAGAATCAAATACGGAGGTACTGAAAGCTTAACAAGGTCAAACTTTGAACGAAAATCTCGTATTGTTGGAGTAAATTTTATTCTTGAAAGTTTGGGAAAACCGCCAAGAACTAATTAAAACTTAACAAGTCAAAGATAAAGAAGCAAAACCTATCACGATATCCAAAGTTGATAAAAACATTTCGACAAGTAATATTTAGCTAATTATTTTCGATTTCTTTTATTAAAATATGAAGAATTTGTGCTTAATAAATAATATGTATTATATTTTGCAGCCGATTTTTTTACTAATAAAGTTATAGTTTTGGTACGACGAAAAAAACATTAATTAGATCTTTTTTTAAAATAAAGCTTATCAATGAATGAGTGAACGAAATCACCTGAAAATACCGATGTTCATTTTAATTTTTTTTTTTCGCAAAGAAATGATCTTTAATAATAACAGAAATGATTTAAGTGTTTGTATGCAGGATGTATCATGTTTTCAACACATTTGTAACGTTTTATCTTAACAATAATCATCTTCAGCATAATATTGCCTATTTTCGAAAAAAGTTTCTTTGCTTTGTTTCTTATTTAAAAATTATCAATTAGACTGACTAGTTCTCTAAAGTTCTTTAATTCGGAATATTGAATAAGATCAAGAAACAACTTTGCCATTATAAAAACAATATTTTCCTCAAATTAGCATCAAAAATCATTTAATATCTATACAATGTTATAACAATTCGTTGTTAAAAGAATGAACGACATTTTTCAGAAAAATGTACAAAAAATGTAATTACATAATTGTTATAAGTACACAAATTATTAATTAAGTTTAATAATATTTTATTTTGCTTTTTGACATCATTTCAAATAAACTGTAAATATACCAGTAAACAGAAAGTGACCATTTCATCGTTATTTAAATTCTTAAGAGTTTAAAAAGCCATAAATTTTCAAAAACAATTATGTCTAGTTTTGATATTATATATCAATATTTTTTTTCAAATAAAAACTAAAGTCTATTTATCTACATACAAAGATTTTTTTTGTTATTTTACTATTATGTATCGAAATATCGTCAGATTTATTTAATTTGACATCACTTATTGAATTAGGAAAACCAAATTTAGGTCTTTCCATATTTGACGGTATAGACTACATACATTTTTTTCTATCAAGTCTACAACCCTACGAATTCTGGCCAAAATGTCTTAATTTAATTATACAAAATGCGTGTAAGACAATAATTTAATTTCCGAGTTTGTGACGTTTTTAATTCGTTCAGTACTTATACATTTTGCCTCGTGTAAATGCGCAAAATTAGCGATGTTATTCTCGTAATAAACTTACATACTAGAGGGGCGAAAATCGCATTCAGCTTTTCGCAGCCATAAAACTTCCCAACACGTGCTTGGGCCATTATAGAATAATAACTGGATTATAATATCAATAAAATCACGTTTTCAAATGTGTACGAACTCATTATTCTGTGTATAAATTAATATTTCAAGCATGTAACTGAATAAAAACAGTAACAAATTAATATTAGGTCCAATATAAAAATGTGATATTTTTGCTTTGTCAGATATTGTGTAATTTTTTATGGCAAATGCTACAACCATAAATAAGAACAATATGGCTTAATGTTTTAATAACCCTTTTTAAAAGTCGATTGATAATTGAATTTTAAACGAGATAAATCTTAGTAAGGTTTTATCATTTATCACAGAAGACGAGCTAAAAGTAGAGAAGACGTTATTTGTAATAATTTAAAACAAAGTTAGGAGTCTATTTGATTTACTAAATAATTTTCAGAATTGTTTGTCCTAGAATTAGACAGATCTTTAATATGAAGTTTTGATATTAAAAAAAAAAATTCAATTTCAATAATACAATGATTTCTTACTACTGTTACCACAATTTGAAATTATCAAATAATGTTCTCGTCGTCGCCAACCTTTTCATTCATATAAAGAAGACATTTATTTTTATTTAATTTTGCTTGTAAGAAATGATTTTATTTTTTTTTAATGTGTCTTAAGATTTATTTGTATATCCTGACCGAGAAATTTTTCACTACGTTTACTTTTGTACTGTCTATTGGCAATATTAATTAAAAAATTCATAGTAACTCCTAAATTTATTATTATATTCGTAATCTGATAAAAAAAAATTACTCATTTTTCTTGTTTCTAAATATATCACAACAATTACTGAATGAAATATTAATATTTTTTTTAGCATTTTACAGTATTTAATTATATTTGTATGATAATATAATTTCGTAGCTCTTGAATCATCTGTTTTATATGCTTGTCGAAATCGTGTAAAAATAACCTTGTTTTTGTTTGTACTGTATCAATTGATAGTATTCGAGATGAGTGAAACCGGTCTTAATCTTGATACTATAAATTAGTAAAAAATAGCACATTATATTTGTTTTAATTATTTAAATATATTGTCTTTTCCGCAAGACGTGACAGTTGACACATTAAAAATATTATGTAATATTATTTAATAACTAATTGTTTCATTGGGGAATAAACAACGAGAGAAGGAAAAAATAATAATTTTTCTCTAATTAAACTTAATCTTAATGTAATATTGAAATACGACTAAAGGTAATCATTTTTTGATAAGCCATTGTGTAGTGCAAACGACCTTACATCCAGTCACATCAATAAAACATATCGACGTTGTACGTGATAATATTTATATATCAAAAATCCTCTTACGGAATTTATAGCCAAATGTTACCTCATGCATTATTCCACGAGGAACCTATAAATTCGTGAGTCGAATGGACCTAACCTGACCTTTACGACGCTGTAAACTTCACATGGGCCAAATAATATTAATGTTATAAGAATAGTTTGTTTGTTTGTATGGTAATTATGGAGTTTGTATAAACTTACAATGGTATAATGTATAATATATTAACTGAGTTAGCTACTATAAAACTTCTAAAATATAACTTAACCCTTTGAGGAGTATGGCCGTACATGTACGTCCAAATATTGTGATGTCTTTTATCAATTGCAAATTCCGTATTTTTTGTTGAATAATTATAATTTCTTCAGATATTCATGCTGCACATATCTGTCAATAATTTTAAGCAGTCGGGCTTACATTTTTTATTTGTTTCTAATTAATAAAAGAACTTAACGAAAGAAAAAAAATTAAAGAAATTACACTTTTAATCATGTATCATAAAATTTACTGTCTGTTCAACCGCTTTCTTTCTAGGAATCAGTATCAATATCGAACTATGTTTACTCAGACTGTATTATTTTTTTAGGCTCAAACTAAAGTAATTGTTTCTAGAAAATTCATAGTGAATGAATTTATTTACATTTATTACTATGCATTTCTCAAATGTACAGCTTTATTTACTACATGATATAATAATAAATATTCTTTCTAGATTGAACCACAAAAAACACATAATTTTATTATGAGGTGTAAAAAAAAATATTTTAAATAAACCAAAAAACTTATTTCGTAAAAAAATAACTCACTACTCAAAGGGCTAAATTCTTTCATCGAAAACAAATTAACTGAATTAAATTGAATTGTATTATAACAAAATCAACAGTTATGAAAGTTATTTCAAATATTTACATGAATTTACGGGTACTTTTTCTGTGTAATTCGGCTTGTATATAATCGATGCAAATTGTTAATTATGTTTCACTTGTATTCATCCAAGTGATAGAAATGCCTATAGATCACAGGTTCCCAACCTTTTACGGGTGGCGACTCTTTTTCATAAAATCCATGTGACCCGCGACCCCCCATACAATCCAAAAGCAAACAAAAATAATTTCTTTAGTTGACCGTATAAGTTAGCGACCCCCCCAAAACCATTCGCGACCCCCAGGTTGGGAGCCTATGATATAGATGACTAATAAAGGCGATCCGGGTAGTGAGTGATAAAACATGTGGAATTGTAAAAAGTTTCAAAAATTTTAATTTTATATTAAAATTTCATAAAGCACTCTCAGTCGATATCGTAAATTACATTTTTAGGTATCTGAAATCAATATACTGCTCAAATTTCAACAGTTGAGACGTCAGTAGTGAGGGTTAACAAATGAACTTAACATTAATTTCTATTTTCTTGAAAATATTATAATGAAAAATATACTGTAGTATTTCACTGGTGTGAAACACATGCCGCAACCAGTGAAATAATAAAATTTAATTTAATACAAAATAATACAATATTAAGTCTTGCCAGACATTTTTTGAAATAGCATCAGAAATGCCTGTATTTTGTAACGCACACCTGTTTGTTGTGTGGCGTATTGTATCCAGACTAGACTAGACTCATCTAAATAAAGTCGAGTACCCATCCTTGTCTGACGTTAGAGCCATCTAGCTATAGGGTAAACAGAAAAAGTTGCAGCGTAGAAATAATAATTTTACAAAATATACAGTAAGGGTAGGAAGCACAATGCAGTATAATAAACACAGCTGGATACAAACAATCTTTACTGGATGGGTGTGGTATTATAGAAGTAATATGCAATCTGTGTAATATGAAAAAGATAGACAGATAACTGTCAACGAAAAAAATGTACCATAGAGTTAAATATTGTTAATTTTTTTCTAATCCATATTCGCCTTCAGTCAAGACAATTTATACTGATTGATATGTATCGTAATTGGAGGTTTTTTTGTAAGATTACACAGTTGATAAACTTCTATTTAAAAAATGAATAAGGTAGAGCTGGTGGTTAACTGACCCTTTGCCATAATTTGCAAAGATTGGTCACACTAGCTTCCAAGCTAAATCTAAAAAAAAACCTGATTGAAAAGAAAGATATAATTTATTGATTGAATTGGCATTCACTTGGTAGAACTCGATTATAAAGATATAATTTATAATATCAACTGAAGATGTTTAATGGAATTTGAATTGTTACAACTTTGTACAATTCCACTTGTTTTGTTACTGTTGAAAATATTTTATTAAACAAGTTATTATCATTTCGAATCTCAGAAGTATATTTTTTTATTTACTTCCATTTTTGCTCCAATTGAAACTATCTAACTACAACGTTTTTATTCTCTCAGTTTTCCCATCGTTATGCTGTTTGGTAGGTGATTGAAAATTATCCCCGTTGGGATGAGAAATCCATTTGTTCTTGGGTAGAGGACATGGGTAAAACGTATTTAGCGCTTTATTTATAAAATTTGCTGTTTCATTACCAAATCTTGATTAACGTTTACTGTGTGATACTAATAAAATTTTGGCTGAACATAATATTGAAACGGAACTTTATTTAGCTAGAGCACAATTCGGCGGCGCATTGTCAAAGCTTTCTTTGATGCACGCCACCCTTAAGATCGAGAAATTCCTTATTCAGGGGAACTTCAAAACATATGTAGATGTCAAATTCTTTGAAAGCAGTGAATAGTAAACATAACATAAAATACAAACTTCAAAGCAAACTTAGGATAATTCAGTCAAATAAATAGAACATCAAAATGACTAAAATATTCACCCAAATTTTCAAAGTACTAACAACTCGTCTCTTAATAAATAGCCACCTTAAATCACACGATAACAAATGATAAAAATAGCTATTACATATATAACTGAAAAGGATAAACTTACTTTTCGAGCAAATTCAGCCACAGTGTGTGAACTATAAGTAGAGCTTTTAGGTTAATATTATTTTTAATTTCAAATACCAATTTAGTTAATAAATTTAAAATAACACATAAAGATATCAGAAAATATTCGATGTGTGTATGAATCTTAATTAAAATGGTTGAATCATTGTAATAATGTTCTGTTGTCAAGCTTGCCATTTACAACAAGTTATAATGAAAATACGCGTGTATAATTTTGATTAATAAAAAAAGGTACCATGTTTATCCCTACACGACCCCAAAAATGTTTGACACACACAAAAAAAAATCGGCCACTGAAAATATAAAGCTACTGTTTTTAGGATGAACCAATTTTGTATGTTGGTTTAATTTCTTACACCAGCTTTTGTATTAAAAAATAAAGCAGGATATTTTTGTTAGAAAACAAATAAACATTTTGGGACGCGTTTAACTTGTAAAACAAACCAATATATTTCTCATTTATAAGCCATTCATATGTTGTTATTTTTTTTATGCACATAAAAAATTCATAATATTATATATGAGTTCAAAAAAATACTAAGATAAATCTATGAGAAACAATTAAATAGCTTTTCTCTGAAATGTTTTTCCATAAATTTCTATCCGTTTTATTCCATTGTCGAATTGGAGTATTGTTATAATCAATAATTAAATAAAAATGGACATCTTTTTCCAACCAAAATCTCTCACAAATAGAAGAAATACTGATTGACAGAAGATCAATTTACTAATTGGAATGTTTTTAAAAAAATAAAATTACAGTTAAAAATAAAGAAACACAATATTTATCAAAGCTTTTCAGCAAAATAAAAGCTTGAATAAGTATATATTAACTAATGTAAGCTTCATGGATAATTATATTTTCTGAAGGTTCTTATCTTAGATATTCATTGTATTACACGATGAATACGTCCTGATTTGACAAGGCCTTTGTTTGCTTTTGTTTGAATGTATACGTAATTTATTATATAGTGGTACACCTGTGTAGTAAATACGCAAGTGTTTGCTTCTCGACACGAACGCACTTACACCTTTGTATTGCGCAGTAGCATGTAGAAATATTGGAAAGGTGGGATATTATTGATAATTATAACAAATGAAAAAGTCGTATTTAGAATCAGTTTTATTGAAAATTGTTGGTAATAAATATATAGCTTTATTCAATGGTGAAATAAAATCAATCATTCATCTTTATGAATACATACACACACACATATATATATATATATATATAATATATATATGATTGTTTTTGATGCTACCTAATTATTTTTAATTATTATCAATCTCTCCGAAAACATTTGAGTTTACGACTATGGTTAGTTATTCAAATAAAAATTGGGAAAATTACACAATCAAGGACAAAACGTTGACTAGAAATATATTTATAGATAAGTGAATACGTTAATTTTAAATAATAAAAACACATTTATTAGTACGTATACCCACAATATATTTTTTGATCAGGACCGGTTTCGCTCATCACGAGCATTATCAACTGATAATGCTCGCGGTGAGCGAAACCGGTCCTGATCAAAAAATATATTGTGGAAATAAGTACTAAAAAATATGTTTTTATCATTTAAAATACCATGCCTTTCCATCAAGAAGTGACAGTTAACACCTTAAAAGTGAATACGTTAATTATCAGTTTCTAATCCACAATGTTATCTTCTATGAAGATATTTTATGATATCGACTGAAGGTGCTTGATTAAATTTCAATATCAAATTTGAATTGTATCATAGGAACTCTGAACGATTCCTTGTGTTTTGACACTGACGACCTGGTTTTCGTCTTTTGGCATATTGAAGCATTCTGTCACACGCATGCAACAGAACTGACTGATATTTTGTATTAGAAGTTTACATAACTGTGAAACTAAAACTAAATAAAAATCTTTTGAAATATTGTGATAAACAATACGATCGGGATCCATGTTCCGAGTCTCGGACAAAACTTCACGACAATCCGAGATTTCATAAGAATGGTCCGGTCAACAGCAGTATACAAAGGCAGAACGAAGCACTATGATTGGTGATAGGTTTTTTGCATACAAGCAGAAGCGGAAGACATTTTTTGATAGAGAAAAAGAATATTTCAAAAAATTTAAGTTTGATAATTTAATATAAACAACATTTATGCTTGTTAATTATTTACGCTAACCGCTTCTTAGCACCTTGCAAAATAGTGTGGTATTAGGTTACAACGTAATGATATTCAACGCCAAAATACATAATGATATAATCATATAAAGATATGCAAAAAAACAGTGTATATACTTGATAAAATTTATAAATTATTTAGTTGTTGTAAAAGAAGATTTTATTACAAAAAAAAATCGGCACGTCTCTGGATACATTCTCCCTTTAGTTGAGCCACCCTTTCGTAGACGAGGGTGAAACATAAAGCCCCATTGAAATAAATATTTGGAGGTAGAATATGAATAAAAATTATGTTTTTTTCCAGTGAGTTGGTTATGCACGAATAAATATAAAAATAATATAATTCATAAAACTGATTTATCTAGAATAAATTACTATACAAATATTTATGCGTATATTTGAATTACTCAAAATGGTTTGATAGAATGACAGCACACGAAAATGTATATCTAAACCAAACATACTTGTGGCATATGGAAAAAAAAAAACAAGCTTTCATACTCATCTCCTCCTGTATGAAGGTATATAAAAATAAGACTAGACTTTCAATTAAAACAACTCATTATATTAAATCTTATGATTAATATTTTAAATAAAATTGTGTATATCGATTTTCATATTCATTGCTTTGTATCTTCGAGCTAAAATATCAACACAGCGTAAGTATCGCTGTACGACTAGCGTTAAGAAAGGACGAATGACTAGAAAAAGGTTTCATTTAAAATATACAGCCAAAATACAGATGTGAAATGAAATTTTTCGGTTCGCTCTCATAACAGAACAGAACAAACAACAAAAAAACAACAATGAACAGAGCAGAATAAAAACGAGGAAATTATATGAAATATTCAGGTATAAAAGAATATATTATACATACTTTATTGATTTAATTGGCATTTTCTTCATCGAATTCCATTATAACACGATGAAAAAATAGCAATATATTTTAGTTCTACACAATTTTTAATATATATAGCTGATAGCTATTTTGGCTTATATAATACCTACATCATAGCCGTATTTATGAGGTACTTAGATTGATGAAGGCGTAAGCCGAAATAGCTATCAACTATGTATCTTAAAAATTTTGCGGAACTAAAGTTCGTTGCTATTTTATTTTATTCATTAATATAACCAATTTACAGTAAAATATTCGTTATTTTTTTATCTTAAAATATTATTGTTAATAAAACAAATATTTTTATAATCTGGTTATTCAACGGTTAGTTTAAGACAAAAGCAATTGGAAAATGACGGATTTACAGCGTTTTTTTTTATAGCCCAGATAATATTAAACTTTTTCATAAGAAACGAAAGACCTAGATATTAAAAATGAATTGGTATGCAGCAGCCATAAATTTAATTGCTAGTCTAGACAAATATCATTTTGAATATTAAAAAGGTTTCTAAAGCTTTCACAGCTACATTAAATTTATTAAATCATTTTGATTACTGAACATACGCCGATGGTAGATTTATTTTTATACTTCACAAAAAATATAAATGGAACAATTTTTCAGTCATTAAGCTCAATATTCGTTTACTTGTAAATAATTGAATTTTTTCCTGAAATACATCGAACATTTCTTTTTTAATTTTTGCTCCTACTCCTGGTACAAACCCATAAAAACTACGAATAATATTAACCTTTTTATTATTTTAAAATATAATAAATTATTTATCATTTCCATAACCATGTTATTTATAATAAATGAAAAATTTGAATTAATCTGTATAGTATTTATGAAGTTTTCATTAAAAATGGAATTGTTGAAACTTTGTACGATTCCACATGTTTTGTCACTAACGACCCGGGCTTCGTCTTTCAATATCTTCAGACAGTCAGTTTTGTTGCATCCGTGCGATAGAATGAAAGCCTGACGATGCCGAAATGTTTATTTCAATTTTGTTACTCGTCGGTATATAACGATGGTATCTTAACTGATACACTTATTACACGAGAAATGCTTGTTCTTCAGTTACTCAAATTTACCTTTTTAACGGCATTAATAACAGAGCAAGGGCAAGACTTGTAAGTGATTTGTAGAAGGAAGATTTAGGGAATGAAAACTACTCGTGCCTTACATAAATTCATTTATTGATTGAAAAAAGCTCTTCGTTGTAGTATTCACACCCGAAGATCCGTAACGGAAGCCAACGACGTTAAGTACTAAATCTCTGATTGTATGTATACGCATTAACATATGTAGTGTCTCGCGTGTATGAAATTAAATTAAAAAAATTATAATGCTGCATATACATCCCTTCATTTACATAATTTGAATCGATAGTATGCCACTAATGTGTGTTTCCATACTACATACAACATGATTTTTTTTCCGGACAACGATCATTTCCACACCGAATCCTATATAACTTTGATTCCAATCGATGAGCCTTATATCATTGCTTGCATAGCTCATACTTGTTATGTAATAACAAGTGGTTTGATAGGTAAAAATTTACTGCGTTATGAACTTAAAAATATTCAAATGACAGTTGAAAAAATTTGAATACAAAAAAAAAGTGAAACTTTTCAGTGACATTGAAAATCAATAACAAAATTTAAAGGCTTAGTTAAATTTACAATATTTGTGTATATAAATATTCAGAATTAAATGTCAATGATGAAAATACTTACAAATAAGCGTCTAAGCAATATAAATTTTTCAATTATGTCTTCTATGTAAAAGCTCTCGTGCAATTTGACATTAGGAGCTTTTATCAAAGTATTATAATAATCTGTTAAATGACCAAATAAACAATTTTAAAGCACCTTTAATGAAACCACAACGAGGACTAACATTAATTACAAAGATTTATTTACATTACTACTTGTACATATTCACTTAAAAACGCTAACTCAATTATATATTTCATATTTAAATCATACATTAAAAGCTATAAAGCAAGAATAAGACGATTTATTAACAATTTCTTCTTAAGAAGTCTGTAAAGCTTATTTTAATTAAAGTTTTACTAAAGTTCTGAAGATGGCCAAAGCTGACATGAAGTTCAACAATAATATATTTAAAAAACGTATAGCTTAATACTATAACATTTTTATATTTTTTTACTGTTGAAACTTGTTTGTATAGTTTTCATGTTTATGAAAAACCAGTTGCAAAAGCTGGTTGATCAATGAATTCCCTAGAATGATATTATGAGCTAGCAGTATTGAGCTTTCCAAGAGATTTCATTAAAAAACAATTAGCATATCGCACCGTTAATATAAAACCAACGCATCTACAAGTAACTTAGCTTAAAGAAATAAGGGCTTAAAGTTTTAATTTTTATGGAAAAAAAGAGTTTCGTAAAGCGTAAGCTTGAGGTATATTTTACTCGAGTTTCACAATGACTAAAAAATATCTACATACAATTGTAAAACGAATAATGAGCAGGCACACTTATTTTATATTAACAATACATGTTAAACTTTTATTGTATTAATTATTTATCTTTTTTATGAATCGAGTTACTTAACATGTACATTATTAATTTCATTAGTTTCAGTTAGTTTTCAGTTAGTTCAGTTTCACATTAAAATCTATAAAACGAAAATTATACACTTGCTATGGTTACATATTCATTATGCAATATGCGGGATAAAGAAATCAATGTCTTCAAATATATTCTATAAATATTATTGTACGTCTAGTACAGATGAAAATAATCAATGTTTATTGTAACATTTATAAGTAAAGTAGTTTGGTGGCTTTACGTTTATATTATGTTATACAATACACGCGATGAAAGCATTGTGGTATGGTGATAATATACCCCCAATTAAAATTTTAAAGTGCAACATGACAGTGTAGGAGCATTGTTGTCAGCAGTACGTTTTACCTAGTCAGTTTTGATGTACAGAATTTAAGCTCACACTAAAACCACTGGCAGAATGCGATATTCAAAAGCTCTCGTGAATTATTCAAGGATGCTGTTTTAAAACAAGCTTTATATATAATGATTGAGATGTATAATCATAAAAAACTACAGAAAGAGACTTTCAAGGATCTATTATAAGTTATATTGTCTATAATTTTGATTAAAAAGTTCATAAAACAATTTGTGGATGTTATTTTTATCAATTATTATTTTGGCTAGGGCATGTATGTATAAATATATAACTCACTTCGAACAAAGTATTATATTTTTAAGCCTTTATTTATTTCACAAGATTTCATAGCTTGCGAATATGAAATGTTTATGGCAGTTTCTCATTTAATAATCTACATTCAACTGACATTAATATTTTTCGTTTTACAAAAATTTCTATTTAAATGAGTATTTTACTTTAACCTTACACGTGTCTGGGGAGTCTACGTACATTTTATCGTTTGTAACCTTTGACTTTAACTTGTATTTGTTAACTTACATTTTTTAGAATCTTTACGAAGATGTGATATCAAAAAAATAAATTGAATATATAAAAAAATTAAACGTCTTCTGCGAAATGAACTATTTTTATTTATTTAAAAGAATTTTTTTTTTAAATTCGTAGAAAATCATAGAATTCAAAATTTTTTATCATTTAATTGAAATATTTTAGTTTTGAATTCTTGAAACTTCGTACAATTCTACATTTTTTTTGTAAACCACCACTTAACATATCATATTTGGCATAGTATTGCGAATGCCATCGTTATTCTGAAATTTTCAACAGCTTGAGATCAAAAACACTCAACCATAAGCTGATCGCTAAATTAAAGCTCTCACCACCGTCAAATGGCTCATTTTAGTTTCTATGGAGTGTTATAGCTGAAGTCACGAATCGGGTTCATTTTAAATGATGAACCCAAGCCATGGCAATCATAAATTATCTCAATGAACCCGATGAAAGGGTTCAAATAAACTGCGACTGACTGAGTAGAGAGCTGATAACGTAATTATTTTATCTGACATGTCGAGTCAACAGTTTGACATGGTCAATAACATTGAACCGTTATTTCCGATTAGTTGCATACATGTAAACGATCTGATGTTTATTATGCAATTATATATTAAATAAAAAACCTAACGGATGTTTGTATTAATTATTATTATTGTAACCTTTAAGAGATCAATTTACACTCCCAACGTGGCATATAAAAAGGATTCATAATGACATAATTCAAGTCAACAAATTTTTGTGCGAGAAAATACTGTTACTCAATTGCTTGACCTTTATTTTTAAAAGACAATAGAAATAAAAAGCAAGAGCTGAATCAAGACTCAGAATGAGCTTATCAATTTTGTTACATGAAGGAAGCAAAAATCAATTTATGAAACTGTCCATGATGGAATTCGAACTCGTGAGCACCGTAACCAAAACGAACGACCTTTACCACATGAAATTATTCCCGATTAAGATGAATATTTTTAATATTGTATATTTGAGAAAATTTTTAATATCTTAATCAAATTTTCACGTAATATATTAGCACCCTTCTCAAAAAAATCAAATCAAATTTTGGGTGATGAAAAAATAGATTTTGATCTTAGAAATGTATCTAAATCGGTATTGTTCATTTTACATTTTAATTGGTAAGTATTTTTTGTAGTATGAAAGGTAAAATGTATTTTTATGTTCTAGAATTTAATCGTAAAAAAACAAAGAGAGTCTAAGCATACCTTGTGAATGGAATTGTGAATATTTAATACACAATTTTAATATTTTTATGTAAAGATTTACCACTTTTAAGGTTTTAACTGTCACTTCTTCATGGAAAGGCACGATATTTTAAATAACAAAAACACATTTTTTATTACTTATTTCCACAATATATATCAGGACCGGCTAAGCTCCCCGCGAGCTAAGCCGGGCAATGTTAATTATTATTCAAAAATAATATGTGTTTAAATTACACAATTAATGAACGATGGTGATTGAAAAATAAATAGTTTTCAATTTTGTATTTTTAAGCGCCACCTAACAGTATACCGATTTAGTTAAAGAGCTTTTCAAAAATACTCTTTTATGTGTTTATTATGATAAGTTCAAGGCCTTTTGATTCAATAATAACAAATCGCTCAAAGAAAAAATTACACAGTCTGTAAAAGAATCTAAAAAATACAGACTAGAAAAATATCAATTTAAATCCCCTTCCATCAAAGCGCGGACTTTTAAATTTAAACATTTTGCCCTGGTAAACTTCTCCGGCGAGGTCTGCGAGCGATGGAGTGCTTTCTTTTATAATTCAAAGCCCGGATGAAGCTTTCTGTGTACTTTTTTCAAATACCAAATCGCAATAAATTCAGCGATGTACTACAGACACAGGTAAGGTCAATCTTTTCATAAGATGGCTAGCCAGAATATTTTTTTTTTATTTATTCGTTTCATATTTAACAGATCAAACAGTTGTTTTAAATAATAAAAAGTATTCAAGCGCGGGTTTTTTCTTCATTAAAATTTTCCCATTGCTTACTTACCCCAATGATGTTAGTTATGATTATTCAGAGCTCTAAATGGATTATTCATTTACCTTAATTTTATATGAAAGTTAAAAAGTGATTGTGAACATTTCATTTTTGTATCTTGTATGATTTCTAGTAAATTGTTTTTTTTAGCTCTTGAACCCATGGTTTTGTATACCTACTACATTTTACTCAAATATTTTGTGTAGATAGACTTCTTTTACAATTGTTTTCTATCGGATGATAATGCTCGCGATGAACGAAACCGGTCCTGATCAAAAAATATATTGTGGAAATAAGTACTAAAAAATGCGTTTTTATTATTTGAAAATGGATGCCTTTCCATCAAAAAATGACAGTTAACACCTTAAGAGTGAAAAATACAGTTGTTATCCAATATTAATGATTGCATTAAACATATATCAGAAAATAACACATAAATATATATATTATAACATTCTCTACTTCAAAATTATAGCTCAATAAAAATTTAAATCTCGACAAATGTTATTCTATGAGAACTACTTGTTATTTTTATGACAGATTTAAGATGCAAAGAACAAAAATATGCTGCACTGATAGTTAATCAATCGGACTTGATATCCTCTAAGGTCGTAATTGAATAGATGGAACGAAGTTCGAACATTATAGGCATATATGTACTTCAAGGAAAATATACATTCTGTCATTCGAACCCACATTCTAACCCGACATCATTTATACAGCTACATTTCGGCATGTATCATTTTATTTTAAAAAATTATGTGTGAAAATATTACCCTTTGCCGCAGCTGTTTTTTTGCTTAGCAGTTGGTTAAACATATACCCAGTTGTCTTTATTTATAATAAATATTTCCTTTATGTAACTGTTGTGAAATATTATTTATTATTTCAATATATAAGAAGCTTACCTAGTTCCCAGCGTCTGAAAAAAGCACGACGATAATTTTTCCTTCAGGCATCTCTCGACGACTAGCGTCTTCAATATTATTACCGCTATAATGCAAGCAATGCATTTAAAGGGAAACCTGCATTATGCATGCCACCGGAAAAGCATTTTCCTACTGCAATTTGAGTTCTACAATAAATTTATCTGTATCGGAAGTCACTTGTTCTGACGATATTTTAGCTGAAAATGCACGATTGTATAAATGATGTAAACTTAAATAATAAGCTTTAATATTGCCTATGTCTTTAGCGATACGTTTGTGGAAATTCATTTTTATTATAAATTTCAAATATAAAACGTTTTTATTTCACTGGTTGTGTAACAAGAAGTGATACGTGTTTCGTTTCTATAAGAAACATCACTAAATTAACTGTATTATAACTTCCTCTTTACGTCCAGAAAAAACAAACACTTCAAGCCCATTCCGTATTTTAAGCTAAGAATATTAATTTTGTTTATATAACCGACCTTTAGATAGATAGTTAGATTGTAACGCAATGAATAACATTGTAAACAAAAAAAAGTTTAAATTTATCATAGCTATTTTTAATAATAACGCTTTTACACGACAGCTTGAGACAACAAATCTTGAAGCTATTTCTTTTGATACATCTTTGAAACGTCAGTAGAATTATTTTTCCTATACAAATATGAAAAAGCACCCCTGCTTATACTGTTGGCATAAACGATATACAGTTAGTAGAATACAACGTTTTAATGGATATATTTTCAACTGAATGGTTTATCGAAAAGAATGTTTTACTTACAGTCAAAATCGTTTATTATTTGTTCCCGCATAAACCTATCTCAGTTTGCTAATAATATAATATTAAGATTATTAAGTGACAATCAATTAGAAATACATTTACATTTGAAGTGAAAATTGTCCCAATAAGTACTTATGAGCAGAAAATTGGCTTTCACTTAGCTGCAAGGCTATTTATTTGGAAAAGCTTTCACACAAAACACATTAAACGAAAGCTCATAAACTGTCTGTTTACTTTTGTCTATAACAGTCTGAGCCAACCCAAGATATTACAATTATTTAAGCCCATTATATTACTTCCAAACAATATATTTTAGCCATCAAAATATTTGAATTCATCCTTTTCAATATTTAGATCTCACTTGTATATTAAGTCTTAATTAAATATTTATTCATGAATTAAACGAAATTGTGCCTTTTAAATGTTCTCTTCACATTTCTATCATCGTATTCTGTATTCAATCAAGAAGCTTATTATAACACGGTGAAAAAATAACAATGTATTTTAGTTCTACATTTTTTTTCATAAGATATAGTTGATAGCTATTTCGGCTAACACCATCGTCAGAACTATGTTTAAACGAACATTTGCTTATCTATATATAGCTGTGTAGAAAAGGTACACAATACATCTTCTCTCCTGTTTTAACGACCTAGCTTATTTCCTGCTAGCTTTAAAACTAAAAAAAAAATGTAAATTAGACTAAACAGGCGGCTATATCAATGAACTTACATATTGCACGGAGATGGTTAATTAGGTGAGGATAATTTATTACGGAAAAGAATTAGCCCCTCGAAATCGTCTGAGGAACGGCGACAGACTTATATGAGTTGGTTCGTTAAGAATTTTGTGTGATAATTGATATCTATTGATTTCCAGATGTTCCTTTATTACAAAGATGTAAACACGTAGGCGCTGAGACTGAATTTATATTATGTGATTCTTTTATAACGTGATTTCTAAATTGTGAGTCTGTTTTTTTTTATGTTAAATGATCTTACTTGTTCCTTAGCTCGAGTGAATATACTTCTACCTGTATGTCCGATATGAACGGAAAAACATGAGCCACAGGACGTTTTATAAATACTGCTCCTGTCAAGTTTATTAATTTTATTTATAAAGCTTATTATAAATCAGATTAAACCATTTCCGCTCCTAATATGTAGCACATAGTTCCCTTGTGATGGTATCTCAGAAGAAGTGTTTCTACGAGAACTTCTGGTTACTCTGTTGCTCTCCCTTTCCTTTTCAAAGAGAGAAGATATGTAAAGTTAGGATTAGAACTGTACTATTAGTAACTTTATCACATTCTTATTGTTGCGCTCTGGTATTTGAATAGACGGGGAAAAGTATACATTAATGCCTTCAAATGAAAGTCTATAAATCTAAAGAAACCGCGATCAAAACAAAATAATACATCGATGTTGGCCATTTGACCATGAATTCGTTATACACATTTTATACAGTATTGAAATCCTAAATAAAATTACGAAAACCGTTATCAACATTCTAAATTTAAAATTTACTTTCAAATTCATATTGCCACAAAAATACGTTCCAAATTTGAAAATAAATGTCATCAATGATAAAAAAAAAACTTCAGAGTGTATTCGCGCACTCTGGACAGTTGAATTTTATTACTATGTCATCAAGTGCCTGTAGATTGAGTTGTGGCTCTATATGCATATATGGTGGGCAAATACCATGTGGAAAATTGCACAGACTTAATGTGATAAAGATGATTTACGCAAAAGGGGGAGTCTATTATTTAACGGGACGTTATTGTTAGTTTAATAATGCCATTGCATGCGACGTCATTTTATTATACGGTGAAATATTCTATACAAACTATGCTCCGTTGATCATAAAATAGACTGTTTTTGATGTCTGGAAGGTTACATTGTAATCTCGGGTTTGGTTTAATATCTCCCCAGCGTTTTGTTTTGCATAAAGGTTAATTTTAGGGTAACCATGTTAATGGAGTTCTACCTATTTTCCTAAAGGAGGCTTTGTGTCAGAAACTTTTATGATTAATTTAAAGATATACATACTTTTTTAACACTGTTCGATTTTAAGATGTAATTTTAATGCGGCAACTATAAAAATATGCAACAAACATTAAATAACTTTTTTAAATGTATTCACTTTTATATTTAGCTTGGGAATTTTATTTAAAGCAATCAGCAAATTTTATCAGCTTGATTAAATTTGTTGATTGAATTGGCATTCACTTGGTACAACTCCATTATAACACGGTGAAAAATAGCAATGTATTTTAGTTCTACAAAATTTTGTAGAACTAAAATACATTGCTAATTTTTTCAACGTTTTTTCTGATATGTTAAACAATTTCTCTATTACTCTTTTCAGTTGTATTATATAAAAACCTAACAAGATAATTTTTTCACCGTGATTAAATTTGAATTTGAAAAAAGTGATATAAAAAAATGTTTTGAAAAATTAAAAAATAAGCCAACAATATTTGTATGTGACAGCATGCAGCTCAAACAACAAGGGTTTATTTTAACATCCCCTCTGGCTTTCGTGCTTCATCTAACAAATAAACAAAATTCTCCAACAACTTTGAAATAAAAATATACCGGCAACACTGCAGCTTGTCTAAATACGAAAATACTGATTTTTTTCAAATCTCGAACGAGAGCTCACATTAGTTCAAAAGCTCCATACGGAGAGCGACGAGCGGGAAAATAGAAAAAAAAAACGATAAATAAACTAATGGAACATTTTAGATGCAATCGTAAAAATGCCCTGAGGCAGTGATGGAAGCGAAATAAAAAAAAATTGCAATTTTCTGCCACCAAGAATTGCACATAGTTTAGAAATTGGACGAAGGTTTTATTCGTATTTTTATCAAGGATGTAACTTTTTTATGATCATGATTTACTTATTTTTCTTTATAGCAAGCTTAATGAAAACAAAAACGGTAAAAGTTAATCGATTTTTAATAAAAATGTTCGATTTTTTTACATATGCCTAATGTTTTCAATTTAAGTTAAATATTGTTTCTATAATATGTAACATTCATCTCTTCCTTAGCAACAAACGGTGCCAACTGTTATTCGGGAAGATCATTGTCAGCTGTAATAGCACCTTTTTAGTAACGAATTCGACTATTAACCATGTCGTATATATATATATAACATATATGATACCCGAACATATTTACCATATATAAATTATTTAACTTATTTAAAGAGTTTTGACTGTTCAAAGCTATCTTTTTAATACAAAAATATGAGCATACCCTACTTCATCTAGTGAATACAAATATAATTAAAAAATCATCAATATAAACTAGTGAAAATACATAATTAAAAATATGAACATCTTAGAGTTAAGTTCATTTTATTCACTTTCATTTTTTATAAAAAAATAGATGTCAGGTATTACTTTGTTATTGTGAAATTGCTTTGCTTGCGATATAACTGTCAAAAGTTGATTTCAGAAGCATAACTCAAATAATTAATTCATAAATTTTGAAACCTTAACTGCTAAAGCTTACTAGTAGAGCGAATTTTATTAAGGTAAATTAACTCTACCCATTATCTAATTATAATATTAATTACATATTGAAATTTTAAAAAGCCAACTAACATTTTCACGTATGTGGCTTTTTGCCTCACGTATGCTGGACATCGATTTGTTATTTTTTACAGTTGCAATTTTAAACGTGTTTGATTTGGCTACAATGAATGAGATAAGAAAACTTAAATGATCAAAATTCGTCGTTAAGTTTGAGAATTGTAGTAATGAGCTAAATCGATCCTTATGATTGTAAAAACTATAGTAAAATATATAATCGACAAAAATTATGTTATATTTTTACAAAAATCTAGTCAAGGTTTGACACTGTTCTCTTAACTCGAGTAGTGAGAATTTTTTATATATTTCCGTCAACATATTTAATACAATAATCAAAATAGCTTGAATTTTATGATTCGTCGTTTTTACCGACGGTTTATTTCCATGAATGGTTGTAGTGAAAACGAAAAATGCACCACTGCAAATGGGTGGGTAAATATTGAAGCAGGTCATGTCAGTGCATCCCTGATTGTGACAGCCTACGAGTGCAGTCTGACACTGATTGTGAAATATGGATCGAGGAAAGCTGGTTGCACTAGTCTGAAAAGCGGCATAGTTCTACTACTCCAGTTGGGAATAATTTACCTATTTTTACGTAACCGTTGCCCGGTCAAGTATATAAAATACCGTGTGAAATACAAATTAATTTTATTCTCAACATTTTTATATTTTAACGCTTTTTATTATGACATTAAATTTCAGAAATTTTTTCTTACAATGGTTTGCCCTTTAAAACTTTTTTAAAACATATTTACTTCTCATGATAGAACATATCAGCAAAAGCTGTTCTACTCTAACTGGCAGTTATTCAATCAATCAATCAATTTAAAAGAGTATTTACATATGGAAATAGTCGTTAAAAGTCGGTTGGATTGAAGTAAAACATACACGACAGACGTCTAAGCCACAAACCTAAAAATATTTTTTAATATCGGATTACGGAATCACACGTACATTAATTTGAACCGGTTGACACTGTAGTATCATATACTATGAACATCGATGCTCTTCTAGTACAGCATTTAAAAAAATATAGGCAAACCTCTCTTATCACTTTTAATGGATGATATATTCAATAATAAAAACACATTTTTAAATACTTATTTCCATAATACATATTGTTGAAATAATTACTAAAAAATGTGTTTTTATTTTTAGAAAAAGCCTCTCTAATGTTTAGATTTTACTGTTTATTTTATATAGGTATATTTAAAAAATAACATTCATATTATATAATTAAAAAATCATTAAATTTTTCATCAAGTAGTATTTTAAATATTTTTTCGTTACCTATCTAACTGTAATTATTAGTTATTAAAATTATTATAGATGTACATATATTTAGATTATACCTGAAGATGCCCAAAGGTAAAATCTAGTGGTGAGTGACAAATAAATATATTAATTTAAATAGCTTCAACAATTCCAATTTCATTTTTAAATTCCTCCATACTCAGTCTTATGCTTAAATTGAATTTTTTTCCGAGTCATGAATCAAATTTCTGTTATGATATCAAATCATTGATAATTTTATTTTATATCTGACAAAGTAAACATTGACATTGGTTTGAGTATCATTTTACACTTGACTTGTTTTCCCACGTAAACGTTTTAATTACATAGACCATTGTATAAAATTTAAAACTGAAATTGTGATAGCGTATCTGAAAAAACGGTTATCTATCTACAAATCATCGCCAGGTAAAGCCCTTGAGCGTAATCTCTAATGACACAACGTCAAAACGGTCGACATGCTGAAATGCACTCAGGTGTACCAACATTTGACATGGGAAATCTGTTGGAGTTCTCCATAATTTAATTGCAACACGTTGCCAACGCTGCAATCAGCGACGGAACACGAAAGGGGCGAGTGGGCTGATGTTTCAAGCCTGGACGAGGAATCATTAGCTAATGAAACATGTTTCAAATAACCAAGAAGCTGACTTTCGTTTTTTTAATTTTTTTTATATTTATCTATTAAGATATAATTTCGGTCTGTTGTTTTAACACTACTAGATGAAAATGCATACAATGTTTTGTACTATATCAATAATTTTATCTTCTCCATATCAAGACTAATGTATTCATTGATTGAATTGACATTTACTTAGTAGAACTCTTTATAACACGGTGAAAAAATATTTTTTTTAGTTTTACAAAATTTTAAATATGTATAGTTGATATCTATTTCGGCTCACGCCTTCATCACATCTATGTATACCGTAATATATATATTACTACCGCTATGTAGACGATATCTTGATTTGTTGGCAAGGCACGGATAGACAATTAGATAAATTTCTGCAGAAAGCTAACTCTATACATAGTAATATTAAATTCACACTAGAGATAGAGGTAGACAACTCCATCAATTTCCTGGACTTAACCATTAGCAGAGTAAAAACAGACACACTTTTAAATTTTTTTAAAAACCTACCTTTTGTGATACCACAATTCACGCAAAGTCCCTCCACTCATGGAATCATAATCTTGCGGCTTATAACTCCATGGTCCATAGGCTAGTAACTGTACCTATGAGTCAGGCAGATTACGACAAAGAACTGCATACTATTAAATTCATAGCCCATAATAATGGTTATGAGATAACGACGATAAATAATTTATTATATAAAAAACAATTAAATCTAGCTAGAAAACTCATTTACCCGAACCCAATACAAGATAACCGCTTCTATAAATCTATTAACTACCTAGGTAGCATTAGCAAAAAAATTCATCGGGAGATTAAAAAATCAATAAACGTAGCTTTCAAGGTCAACAATAACATAGGCAGACATCTTAATAATAGTAAAGATAAAATCAATAAACTGAACAGAAGCGGTATTTATAAAATGTCCTGTGGCTCATGTTTATCCGTTTACATCGGACAGACAGGTAGAAGTATATCTACTCGAGCTAAGGAACATGTAAGATCATTCAACAGTAAAAAACAGATTCACAATTCGCTAATCACGTTATTAATGAATCACATAATATAAATTCAAACTCAGCCCCTAAATGTTTGCATCTTTGTAGTAAAGGTCGGAGAATGACGGCTTTGAAACAGCTGGAAATCAATAGACACCAATTATCACAAAGGATTCTTAACGAACAAACTAACATAATTGTATCGCCACTTGTCCAGCCGTTGTACAAAGGGGTGGTCTGATTTACTTCCAGAAGGATCACTTCCGTCCCACATATAATCTTATTGTCATAGACACCTATTGTTTCATTTAGAATTTTGAAAATTTAGTGTCATTGTGTTAAAGTAACAAGCTAGGCCGTTGGAACAGGAGAGAGGATGTGTTGTGTGCCTTTTCTGCACAGCTATATATAGATAAGCAAATGTTAGTTAAAGCATAGTTCTGACGGTGGCGTGAGCCGAAATAGCTATCAACTATATTTGTTAAAAATAATTTTGTAGAACCAAAAAACATTGCTATTTTTTCACCGTGTTCTATGTATACCAATCTATATATAGCTGTATAGAAAAGGTACATAATACATCTTCTCTTCTATTTTAACACCCTAGCTTCCTATTGTGATAATACATTCTATTGTAGCATGTAGCACATTGATTTTATGAATTTCTCGAAGTGGGAGTTATTCTAGGTTTATTTGGGTTTTTAGGGGAATAAACATAAATAGTAATTAAGTGTAGTACTGAGATGATTTAATATAAAAATACATTAGCCTTCCGTAATGATCTGAGAAGCAGTGAAAGATTTATATTTCTTTGTTCATTAAGAACGTAATGTATATATATATATATATTATGTAAAGCCATTGGTTTAAGAACTAAAAAATAATCTACATGTAATCATATGAATCTTAATAATGTAAAACAGTCTACAAATAAAAAGTTTAGGGTCTCTTAAATTTAATATACATATGTATATAATTTTAATCAAAAATAAAGCCAAATTAAAATTTCATTGAGAGTTAAAAATAATTAGAAAACACTCGTTGACAATCAAATAACGGAAACTGAAATAATATTAGGAAATATAATGAGTTAATTCTCAAAAATTGTTGAAAAAAAACAATTATTATAAGTCAAATAATAATAATTTTCATGTAGTATTATTTTATACTATCGTATATAGTATACTATCAAAATCATCCAGAAAAAGAAACGCAGTAATCTATTCGAATCTATAGTGCAATGGTCAATTTTGTTTGCTTCGTGTAACATGTCTCATGAGTTCGAGTCCTTTCTATGATAGAACGATAAAATTTATTTGAAAAATGATGATAAATTATTTGAGAAATGTGATATCCACTTATATTAAAGTTTATATTCTCTTCATTAGCAGTAATGTATGGCACGAATTTTTTTTATTGAACTAGAGCATATTTTCTCAACCTTTTACATCCGCGAAACACAAAAAAATCCAAAAGTGTTTGGCGGATCATCAACATTGGAATAAAATAATAAATATTTACATAATTGATTTTTTTATACAAAACAATTTATTTTGGCACACCGTATGCTGATATAACAATATTCAAGTATATTAAAACAGACAGTCACAAAAATATATTAAATAAATTAAAAATCCATAAAATTCGATTGTTTATCGAAATAATATCACATCGCGGACCACCCAAAAATCTCCGTGGACCACCGGTTGAGAAACTATGAGCTAGAGCATAGGCTCCCAACCTTTTTCGGTTGGCAACTCCTTTTCTTAAAATCCATGTGATTCGCGACCCCCTATACAATCCAAAAGCATACAATAAAAATATTTTTTTAGTTGAACGTATAAGTATGCGACCCCCCAAAAAACCCTTCGCGACCCCCAGGTTGGGAGCCTATGAGCTAGAGCATAAGTGCTTATAATATTTTCTATAAAAGATATACTTAATTTTGACAAAAAATTAAATTTCAAAGCTAGTTTCACTTTAACCAAAGAATACAATATGTACTAAAATTTATACACGTTAAAATTCAGATAGCATAACGCGCCGAGTGAAAATTCCTTTATATTTTGATAAAAAAAGTAAGTATTCAGATTTACCTCACTTTTGTATATCCGACAACACAGGATGATATCATTTCCCGAAGCATGAAGCCATAAGTGGGAAAATCTTTTCAGCTGAAAGACTGTATTGTTCAGTGGATCGGAACGTATTGGTAATGTACCTTATCAATCGATAGGTACTTTTTACAGTTATACCAAAACCTCAGTATCTTTGATAAGAATATTGTATTTCTAATAAAACAGAAGTGTATTTATTAATATCAATTAAAAAAAACAATATTTAAGTTGGTTTTGATAACATTTTCGGAATGTCTTTTTAAGTATTTATCTGATTGCTTTGTTAGTACTAGATGTATCAACAATTTTCAGTGGTTACTATGATAACACGGTGAAAAAATAGCAATGCATTTTAGTTCTAAAAAAATATTAGATATAGTTGATAGCTATTTCGGCTCACGCCATCATGAGAACCTCATAAAATACATTTTTTTTTTCACCGTGTTATAACGGAGTTCTACCAAGTAAATGCGAATTCAATAAATAAGTTACTATAATATTTAAATTATGATATCAAATATATGAAGGTGCTTAATGAAATTTTAATATTAAATTTGAGTTGTTGAAACCCTGTACAATTCCATATGTCCTTTTGGCATCTTCAGGCATTCTATCACACTGATAAAACAGAACTGATATTAATAGATTAATATTAATTTGGAATCTTACAAGGTTTTTGACATTTCAACTTTTTTATGAAAACTTTGTACAAACCACATGTTTTGTCACTGTCGACCCAGTTTTTGCCTTTCGGCATTTTCAGTCACTCATTACTGTTGCATCTATGTGATAGAATGCCTGAAGATATTATACGGCGAATCCCGGGTCGTTTGTGACAGAAACATGTGAAATCGTGTAGAGTTTCAAAAAGTCAAATATAATTATCTCGTAACTTAATGAATTGCAGAAAGCTACCTTATTTACATCCAAGATACACTCAATTAAATATCAATTAAAATTGAGCCATCGAATTACTGAAATGTCACTTCTTGAATAAATAACACACTTATTCGTTATTGAGTTAACATATTAAAAATCAATTTATTTAATGTTGTAGGCAAAATATAGCGCAGCAGTTGGGTTAACATTCGTTAACATAAATCACATCCGGGAGGTCGCGTAAGAGTGCTCAAACATTCACACCCAATTAAAATGAACGCCCATTCGTACTTCAGAATGAACTAAACTCGTCTATAAATAATAACTCCCTGCAGGTTTTTTGGATTTTTGCTGCCGCGCCGCCGTTACGATTCGTTAAGGAGACGGTTCGTTAGCCGTTTCTCGTTAGGCGTTACGCTGGGGTGGCTGTAAGGTAGACAGCCGCTGGTCTTTGCGGTCCAGTGCTTCTCCTGGCGGCCATTCCTTAACGGAAATCAATGATCGATGTCTGGAGGGTACCGTTTCCGCATGAGAGCACAAAGGAATAAGAGAAATTTGGTTCACGACGTTTCTGGAAAACAATATTGTACTAAGTTTTAACGGTTATAATTTGATACGTGTTCATTTTAGATCTACACCGTTTAAGTCTATAAGTGTTCTTATTAAAACGCTACTTTCAATCACTGATTTTATATACTTTATCTGCATACCAGTCAACTCAAGTCATCACTTTCTGGTGAAAACAATTGCGAATTTCACCTTTGGAACTATTGTTAAATTAACAGTTAAATGTTTTTTTTACACATGAGTTTTTTCTAATTTATTTCATTTCATGGCTTTTTCTGTGAGTATCTTATTGAATTTAAACATTTAAAACAATTTATTGATTGAATTGGCGTTCACTTGGTAGAACTCCATTATCAAACGGTGAAAAAATATAATAGCAATGTATTTTAGTTCTAAACAAATGCGTGTGCCGAAATAGCTATCAACTATATTTTAAAAAATAATAATTTTGTACAACTAAAATACATTGCTATTTTTTCACCGTGCTTAAAATAATTTGTTTCAAGCACTTATAGGCAAAACATGGCCTGTAATAATCTGGTCAATTTTCTTAAAAACATTGTCACCATTAACTTCAATATTAGAATCCGAATGTTCTGAATCGCTCTAAATTTGCAATAGTCGGTTAGCTATTTATTTATAAATGAAGGCAGAAAACATTTCTAATGATAGTTTTCGCAACAAAATAATGCTGCTCCACAGTTATTTAAAAAAAAAATTGTTCGTTTCTTGGTAAATTAAATTTGAAAGCGAGTCATTAAATTTAATTGTCATTTAAAGTTATATCTAAATTATAAGAGCTTACAATGAAAAATATTCGTTTCACACGTGGCTAGGAATATCACCCACACACGTGGAATCCTTTATGAAGCCCACTTCCGGTCTCCAGTAGTTATTCTATTTTTGACATTATCCTTTCTTTTTGAGTATGCTGGTTCTTTGAAAATTATATTGCCCTAAGACGTCAGTAAAACTTTAATGTAATCTTCCTTAACACTCTTGAAGAACATTTACTTTTAAGAGAATAAGCCATAATAACTGTTTTACGTCGATATATAGTGTGTTTTATTTTGTAAGAAATTCATCTGTCAAGTGCGATAAATTATTTACCACATTTAGAAGTTAGTTATAAAAATATGCATAGCTTTAAATAAAATCAATTATTTATTCATTGCATTTTAATCGTTACCATACAGTGCAGGGGTTGAGAAGTCTGTTCCGCGTGTCTTTATCTGACCGGCGGATTTAATGTCAAATCTGTATTTTTTTTTCTTCATATGGAAATTTTGCATTTCAAAATTCCCTTTTCATATAATCCGGACATGTTCCCGTAAATATTCTGTTTAAATTAATATATTTGCAAGAGAGAGAAACAAAAATAACGGTAAATGCGGGAAACGGTGAATGCGGGAAAGCTTCAAATAATAATAAACAAGTAAAATCGTAAAAAACATTTATTTATTAGTTACTTGTACATACTGTATATAAAATTTATTTTTTATAAAAGTCCTTTATGTTAGTTTGCTTCTTTTTATTTGGCACTTTAATTTTGAACAAAGACTTGTTACTAAACTTGTGACTAAAAGTTTGTACGTACAGGTATCATTATTACTATGAATTTTAAGCAACTGCAAATGTATTTGCATCATAAACAATAATACGTGGGTGGTGGATTTCAATCCAAAAAATAGCACATGCGTCCAATGCGTTACGTCTAACATGTACGGCGGATTCCAACGTGTCTAGACATAACACCTGCACTCGGCTGTGTCAAACTTGCTTGCCGAGATACGGAGAAATATGCAATAAAAACGGTCAATTGGGATAATATTTGTGACGGGACCAAAATATTTAGACGGTTTATCGAGTAAATCGGGGAAACGGTCAATGCGGGATTATTTAACATTGTTCTTATGGGAGTTTGACGGGACCATAAAAAATAAGCGTTCCAGCCGGGAAAACGTATTATGCGAAAACGGTTGATCGAGGTTCTACTGTATTAATAAATCAATTGAAATGAACAAAAAGCCATATCGCCCTGTTTTGCGTATCCACACCAAAATATTGTAGGATTAAATATTACATGACGAATAAAGTGTTTTTTTGTCTAAATAATTAATAAAAAGAGTAATAATAATAATAATGTATAATTTGTTAAAAATATAAGAACATACAACGATTTTTTCAATTCCTATATATTTCCTTACATAAAAAGTAGTTAAAAAATAAAGTGTTACCATCAAATATTTTTGATTTCAAAAATGTTCCTTTGACAAAAAAGTTTGCCAATCCCTGCTCTAGCGTTTGCATGTTCCCATTTTCCACAAAGAATAAAAGAAAACCTTACACCGGCTCGCGCTTTATATATATTTTTTATAAAATAGTCTAACAATTAGAATAAATTTATGAATATGCAGTAGCGGGTCATAAATTAGATAGTTAGAGGCGCTGTGGTAGATTATGAAGCAAAAAAGTACATCCGCTAGTTTCCGGTCAGTCCGAACCGCCGCCCATAGAAAAATGTTACGTTTTTGTCATTCTACGAAAAAAGCGTTTCTTGTTATAATACCAATCTGAATTAAAAACTTACATATAAAGGGGCCTAGCAAGAACGATTAGCTAACCACTAGTTATGCTTTATATCCATTTTTTTCGAAAAAATAAGAATGGTTGTAAATACGTAACAAACAATTCCTGTAGAAAAGCTTCTATTGAGATTTTTCCATGGCTGACATGTTCAACATTGGGAGCGTCATGTGTTGATAATGTTGATATATTATATAAATATTTTTAGTATAGCTACTGTAATAGAAACGATTCTTTTTGTCTCTAGTTTTTATTTAAAAGACACCATTTCAAATTATGTATATATATATATTTTCTGACGAGTTAAGCGTTAAAATTTAAGTGTAATTAAGTAAGTTTAAGAATTAGTACTGAATTGCAGAAATGTGATAAGAAAATTTCATTATATTTTTTTCACTATCACCTTTTTCTTCTCGGATTAAGTTATTAAATTTCTACATCAACATCTCTACTTGATTTGTAAAATACCCGACAGATGATATTAATTCATAATTATTTGTCAGTAATGCCGTTTAATTTGATAGTAAACATTATATAAATTAGGTCAAATGAATATTAATCTGATTAAAATATAACAATCCCTACGACGAGGATGGGATTCGAACCCACGCGTGCAGAGCACATTGGATTAGCAGTCCAACGCCTTAACCACTCGGCCACCTCGTCAGATGAGCATGAATTCAAAACAAATTACCTTATCAAGTGAAATGGTGCAGATTGCCGCTGTGTGAGTGAAGTGATGAGTATGTATGTATTACATTTATACAAAACACAACAGATACAATCATGGAATTTTGATAAAACATTGCATATACAGTTATTTAGTTAAATGATTCACATTAAATGAAATCTGTTGTGATTTTTATCATATCAATCAACATATAAGTAAATTTCTAAAAAATGATATTTGGTACATAAAATAAAATAATTTTAATAATTTATAATAACGAACTTATCAGTTACCGACAAACGAGTAAATTTTTATATTGTTAAATAGTTAATAACACCATGAACCTTTTGACTAAAATATGCTCAGTTTATAAAGGAAAAATAACATAAAACAAAATTTTACACAATGAAATTTATTACTAAGAAAATGTATGCGAAGAAAAATCGATTTCTATGGGCGATATTAAATAAAAGCAATTTAACAAGATGTATAAGATAACGAAGCAAAAAAATGTCTTCAGTGATTAAAAATTTAAATTGAGTTAAATAAAGTCTTGCTCTAAGCTGTAAGAGACGGTCATTTATTTTTTGCATTGAAAATTAAGAAAAAAATCTTTTTATATTGTTCTATGGACAGTCCTCTTGTTATAAGTGAAAATATATTATCCTCAATGACTTCGTACACTGCCCACAATATTTAGTATAATACATATGTGAGAAAGCCAAAATATACAGGTGTGTTATTATTATCATCTATTACGATGTTGAGAATCAAATATTGATGACAAAGCAATGTGTTAAAAAAAATGAATAGTACTATTTGCACTCTGTATAATGATCAGGACCGGTTTCATGCATAACGAATTTACTCATTTTTGTGAAATTAGGTAACAATAATAATGGAATTCGTTCAGGAACCATGAACATAGTTAACAGTAATTATACGTAAATGAAATTTAATAAAAACTCAATTTTAAATGTTAACGAACAAATAATAAAACAACTTATCTGTAATAAGAAAATATTATGTATAATATTAAAATTAAGTTATGAAAGAAAACAGTATTAAATTTAAAAAAAAAATCATCAGAAGTATAAAGTGGTATTTTTTTATTCATAAAATTGTATTAGTTGATTATACGAATGAAAATGCTTCTGATCATTATAATTATTTTTTTTTGAATTTACTCAATTTATCAATGATTAAAAAATAGATTGAAAAATTTAAGGCAACGTTCTTAAATAGTTTTATCAAAAATAATAAGTATGGATGTATATTATATATATGTGTGTGAATAAATTGAATTAGCATATTGAAGAAATTTATCGAATACATCGTGAGTTCGTGTTAGTGTTTCGTGACGATATATATTTCTTGTTCACGATATTAAAAATATTTACAAGTGAGTTCAGCTATGTTATTGAAGAAATGGTACCAGTTAAGTATTGATGAGATTTTTGATGTAAATTATTTATGACATTAAAAAGGAAAGGTAATGGATCGATACAAGAAAAATCGCACAAAACCATGAAAATTTGGAATTTATTTTTAAATCTGAGAAAATGTTTATTTCGATTATCATTAAGATTATATACATAAATACATATATATATCAAATTTTAATTGTAATACCTTTGTACGATTACACATGTTTTACCAGAACTGACCGTTCTGTTGCATCCGTGTCATAGAATCCATGAAGATGCCGAAAGACGAAACACGGGTCGTTAGCGATAAAACATGTGGAATCGTACAAAGTTGTAACGATTAAAATTTAATATTGAAATTCCATCAAGCATCTTCAGTCGATATGATAAATCAATAAATTATTATTATGATCGTTTACTTAAAATAACGTGCAGTTTTATAACAGTTGAATTTTGATTCTGTTATGATCAGTGCGTGTTTGCATTCATGTCGCAGCGGAAGGGTTAACATTTATTTTTAGAAAAGCAAATACTCTTGGAAAAAACTTTGGCTACTGATTGGCTAAGGTCAAGATCGACTCAAAAATAAGATAAAAATGCCTCCAATAAAATTGGAGGGTGCTCCGTTTAATCCTCATTGTGTCAACGAGCAGGTAGGTGGCTTTAGCGTAAGTTTGATTTTTTACGCATAAAACCACTTCAAATAAGTTAATTTAAAGTCATAGGAAAAATAAGACCTCTAAATTTTTGAAGGAAAGAGAGTGGGAAGAATAATATTTCGTGAAATTAACATACAAACTAACGTTTAAATTAAACTATTTTTCCTATAAGTAAATTAGAAATAGTTAACGAGATATTTTTTTATACAATTTTATAATAAAAAAGATTCATAGAATACATTCAATAAATGCAGATATTTTTTTTTGTTGAATAGAACATTTATTCATTTCGCCGTTTTGAAAAAGTATTTCACATTAATTTAATAATCGTGTGTAACTTTGCACCTGCGTTACATTTGTTTCGATGCATACAAAATAAATGACATAAAGTATAAAAAGTGACATTTATGCATATTCCACAGTAATTAACAACAAATAAAATTGCAAAAAAAATATAAAAGATTATTTAATCCAGTGACTGTCATGTGTTTGCTTGTTTTCAATGAAATTGTGGACCATGAGCGTGTTTATTGGTTGTTTAACTAAACAGACAGAAAAAAAACAAAGCAAGTGAAAAGAAAATAAGTGTCGTAGTCATTTATTTATACATACAATATAAATGTATAAATTAACTTTAACCAGCTAATAGATACATTTCCGGATGGCGATAACTACAGTGAAATTTTTAAATATTGCAATATAGCCTGTATCGAAGAAATTGCAAGATGGCCACCTACCTTATAGTAAGAATCTGTACTCATTCTGAGACTGCTGCTGAAAATTGGTCAATGACCACAAATTGTTTTGAAGTTTTCCACAACGACTTACATTCTTTATTTCACTCTAGTCACTCAAACACTTTGAATGGGTTGAGAATAGGTTTAGCTTGCCATCGATTAGAATAAGCCAGTGGTTTTCAAGCTGTGTTCTACAGAATTAAACTTATGTAATTTCTTTAATAGAGTAGCTCTAAATTAAAAGGACTGACAATAAAAGGGGTGGCACAATTTATCGAGATATGTATCAACAGATTCGACGTCTTGACTGAGAATAATTTATATTCTAATAAGGGTGTAAGCCGAACAAGAATAAAAATCGTCCTCATTTTATTCGAAAAAATCTTTCAGCCGAAATAACATGTGATACATAGACCTCGCGTACACAAAAATCTTCAAAATTAATCATCAACAATCTATTGTTATATTAAACGCATTATTTGTACTCTTTTAAGTTTGCTTGGTGTCACTTCTCGGTTAACAGACATTATATAATATTTAAATAATAAAACACAATTTTTTTCAGAATTTCCACAACTTTATTTTATCACGATCACAACAGGTTTCGCTCATCACGTCCATTATCAACTGATTGGGATAATAGAGTCATCGGAATCTGCTTCATTAATCACAATAAAAGTAAATATTAAACTATAATTTATGATATCGACTGAGGGTGCTTGATGGAATTTCAATATCAAATTTGAATTGTTACAACTGTACGATTCCACATGTTTGCCACATGATAGAATGCCTGAAGATACCGAAAGGCGAAACCCGGGCCGTTAGTGCGTTGCCTTTTTTTTACTAAAAAATGTGTATTGACGAAAATATTGTATTTATACCCAGCTTTGAGGGTGTAACGAACTAACATATTTAACAATGAACGTATGATAGTATTTGTAATAATACACTGCTATATTTCTGCTTATTTTAAAAAAAGATTTCAAGTGCTGATAATATACCGAATAATCAAAGACCGTGCCTATTTGATGAATATAAAATGATTAGTAACTTCTTATTCAAAGCATAATATAAGTTATATAACAAGAAACGAATAAGACTTAAATTTCAAACGCTTAGATTTGAAATATTTACTGAAACCATATCGTGTTTGTTAGAAAAGACGCTGAAAATATATTATAAATCAAATCTCTGGATCATTTACAATATATAATACAAAAAATCATTCTTCTTTGTTTTACTGCACATAGTTATTGAGTTTCTACTGTAGGGATTAACGTATATAATTTCTATCATATTTTAGGAATGCATTACTGAAAAAAGGCGCAATTCAAATATATCATATCAGTGAACGATAACATAGTAATACGCCTTTACGAATCAGTTGCCAGGCAACGACACCACCCTTCGTATCCAATAAAGGCTTCGCGTGTGTTTCCTCATGTACCAATTTGATATCACAATTGCATAAAATTGTGTATTGCGCTGTGGAGAGCTGGAAAAATGGAAATTGTTGACGGAAAAAATTTATTTCCATTTACATTTATTTCACGTAGTTTATTCAATATATTTCTTATCGGAAGCCGATTTCTTCAGTTCGGGAAATATAAAATTATTTTATTTTCATTCGAAGCATTTTACGTAGCTTCATTTACCTAGTTGAGTTGACTGGAATTGTATACCATAATAGAATTTGACGGTATTATTTTCATCATTTTTTGTAAAAATTTTCCTCGCTTAATACTTAAATAAAATAATTCAATTTAAATTATTGAAACTGTGTACAATCCAATGTACAACCATTTACACTAGTTCGACGCAGATGAAGGTGTTTAATGAATTTATAACATGCAATGGAATTATAAACGCTGGTACAAAAAAAAAGCAAAAAAAGAAAAAAACAGATCCCAACTACACTCAATGCCTATATTAAACGAGCAATTAAACCATCCTAATCCTACTTTGCAATATACCATCACAGAAACTTTACACTGTTTTGGTTTTAAGATTATCTTTTCTAAAATTGATTAACATTATAATCAAATCAATAGTAATAATGTATATTTTTGTATATGGACGATGCAGACTGTTTACTGACTTATGTTATATTGCACGCATGTGATAGAATGCTCGAAGATGGTGAAAGTTGGATGAAAAAATAATCTTTTAAAATTTAAATTTGGTATTCAAATTTCTTCAAAAATATTTTATCAGCTTTGATAAAAACTTTTTAAAGTCAATCAACGCCGTAGACTGAAAATTCGTCGCGGAAAATTAATCTTTGAGATTCTATCACATCCACAATTTATCGCGTATACAATTTCTTCTTCTCATAAGTTATTGAGTAAACAATTTCTCAATATTTATACGACATGTATAACCATCGAGATAAGGGATTTTGGGACGTGTCAAATAAATATCTTACGATGACAAACGGACACTTGTGAACTCATATTGCCTACCACTGATTTATAGTAAAAACTATTATTGGTATTAAAGTGTCTCACTAAAGTAAAGCTTCACTTATTTAAAACAGTTCTATTCCGCAAAAAGGGACGATTTTACAATATCCCATTGAAAGATGATTTAATATACCTAAGCTGTTTGCAAACACACATACTTCTAACCGTCATTTTTATGTTGATTTATATCGAAGGAAAACATTCCGCAAAAAGCCTCAGCGACAAATACGGAAATCGACTTTGCCCGGGAAAATGATAAATAATGCATTATTTGCGAGAATTGCGCGGATTGTATCAGGGGGAGAATAGAAAGGACGAATTATCGCAAAATAAGGAGGTAAACAGCGCTGAAAGTGAATTGGATTTACATAATCCCCATCAAAGTTTTTCTTTGTCGCTGTATTGCGATTTTCTTCGTAAACGGCTGGCCAGATTTTTTTCATCCCTTCATTGCGAAATAATAACGAAAAATCTTTAAACTTCACGGATTAAAAACATCATAATAACGAAAATATTTAAAACAGATACAATTTACGTTAAAATGCTTTTTTATTATTCTACACCATTTTGATGTTTTTTTTATAGAAAAAAAAAAAGAAAAAAAGCTGAGACAAAATTTTTTACGATATCGACTGAAGGGGCTTGATGTAATATCAATATCTAATTTGAATTCATGAAACCCTACGAACCCAAATATTTTGTCACTAACGGCCCTATGTCAGTCAGTTCTGTTGCATTCATGTGATAAAATTCCTAAAGATGCCGAAATGTGAAACCCGTGTCGTCAGTAAAAAAACATGCGAAATCGTACAATGTTTCAACAATTCAAATTTGAAAACAAACTTGTTTCATCCTTAAAATTTTTGGTTCTCCGAAATTCTGTGTGTAAATGTGTTTTGAAAATAAGCAAGTCAATTAGAGACACTGTGTTGTCTTAAAAGATCAAATTTAATTATTTTTAAATTTAAAGGATTTTATCCAACAAACTTCTATTATATACTACTAAAAAACTCAAAAACAGTAATAAATTGAAGAGGTCGGTGCGAACAAAATACTGTTAAGGTGTTAAATGTCACTTCTATTTAATACTGTTTAAGGACCGGTTTCGCTCACAGCGAGCATCATCATCAGTTGATAATGCTGGCGATGAGCAAAACCGGTATTGATCATAAAATATATTGCGAGAAGTAGTACGAAAAAATATGTTTTTATTATTTTAAATGTCACCAAAATACATGGATGATGGTAAAAAACAGCAGACATGCTCAAAATATTATTTACTGTTGTATGAAAAATATGTAGGTTTATACCATACATTTCCTTAAGCTTGACCAATAATGTTCTGTGTCATGACAACCTTCCTAGAAATATGTCAAAACATGTACAATCCTCTTCAGATGGATAATGCATAAAGGTGAATAGATATAACAAAAGTTGACGAATGTCTACCTTCATTAACGCTAATCCCAAATCTGTCCATTAGGGTTAGGATACAGGAAAACTAGCGTCAAAGTAAATTTGTCATTCAATTCTTGTCAGAGAACACTCCGAGAACCTGTTTCCGGTTGGCACGTTTCCTGGATTGGTTTATCTACTAGTTCCGTTTCTGTAGCCGTTGTTGCGAAAAAGTAATTATTTAAATATAAGTTTAAATTTACATGAAAATTTAAATAGACTTATCATATGCGTAATATTTATTGTATTTAGGGTGGAAAAGAAATTCTAAACTAAAGTTAGCAGGATGATAGTTTACCATGGAATAGTTCACTGTCATAAAACGACTTTCATAATAGTGAACATTCGCATAAATTAATTAGTAAAAAGTTTGCGTAATAATATTTAACATGCCTTTTATCATTTCTTAATTTTATAAAAAGCTAATTGGAACTTATAAAGTTTTTTAATGGTATCTTTAAATACATGTATGTATATATCCGTATACGTAAGTGCAAAAATAGTATTAATCGTATCTAATAATTGCCGTCCCTAACGTTTTGTTAGTTAAGGCTTTATTTATTTGAGCTCTATCTATCGTTGATATTTAAATATTTTTAATGAAACTATTATTCATTCTAATCGAATATTTCATTAGCTATATATGCTTTGTAAGTAAATTATCACTAGTAACGGTAAATTATTTCAAAAATCTTGAACATTTAACTGTATTAAATAATATTTATAATCCTAAAATGGTGATTTTATACCGCCATCTGTAAATAAACACGAATAGCTTTAACGCTTGTTTTTTCATTGCACAGATGGCAGTAATATTTCAACATATTAAATTGCTTCTTGTTATTTAACTTATACCATGGGCGCATGCGACGAGGTGGCCGAGTGGTTAAGGCGTTGGACTGCTAATCCAATGTGCTCTGCACGCGTGGGTTCGAATCCCATCCTCGTCGGTAAGGTTTTGTTATTTTATCGTTTTTATCGATTATTCCCTACGCACTATTAAAAATTCATTGTATCTAAATTTCCCCTCGTATCTTTTTTTAACTCACTACCTGTTCCTACATTTTATCATCCATTATCTGCCCTGTTATCTTATCTATCGTGTGATAAATGTGTTTGCTTTATGAGAATCCATTTTTTGGTTCAATAGCATCGTATACATGGTTTTAGTTGATACTTAAATAAAACTGTTAATCTGCATGTGCTTTCAGTTAATTTCCAGTGATAGTTTGTAGTGTTTAATGTTAATCAAAATCCAGGTAAGCCATTTTCAACCACAATCACATAATACACTAAATATTAACATGACAACAATTACTAAAAACTGCAAGAAATAATGATAAGGTGTGGCTAATTTGAGAGCTATAAATTTATTATTGTGTAACTTAAAAAATGTTGTTTGTAATTTATAAAACATTAAAAATTGCTGGCTTTACCATAACACGTTGTTTCCGCGAATTAAAGTTATTCAAATGATCTTGTGTCGTATTCCACCACCGTGTCACCGTAAAATATAGTAAATAGGAGCATACTTCGACAGTGAAGACCGGCACGTCTCATTTAAATTGAATTTTATTTATTTTCATTAATAATATTAATCGCGAATACCTTCTCAAATTAATTGATTCACACAATTAATAAAATAGTACTTTTTGTAATATATTTAATTATTTGCATAAAAGTGAAATATTTAATTAATGATTCATTTGTAGAAAATTTTACATTTAATAGCTTTTTAGTCCGAATAAAAATTAAACTTAAAGCCTCAACACAATTACTTACATTTACAACGTTTAGTTCAGCTTGTGACAGAAGCAAAATGCTTTAAACCCGATAAGGGAAATTTGATTATGAATGACATAATCAAATTTTATGATGTTACTATATAATATCAATACCATTAAAAGCAAGGCTGCGGAGACGTTAAAAAAACCATGACATTGACGAAAAGCACGATTCTTACTAAAAGAAGTTAAATTTTTTCAGATTTTTTCCTACCTTTCCTATTTATGTGCATATAATTAAAGATTTTCTTGAAAATAGCATTTATTCAAATCAGAATGAAGAATTCGAAGAGTGGAAAATAACCGCTCTAAGGATAGTTGGGTTGGCCGCAGTGTTATAACAATGTTCCACTATTTTTAATGCATCGTAAAATTCATTTTTTAATTTTGAAGTGGGGTTTCCTTCATCTGCTTTATTGTTACTCAAACGAGGATGATTTTCTTCCTTTTGTTCATTGAGATATCTTTCAATATCATCTAATCGAAAAAGAATTCGGAGTCGCTCGTTTTTCACGACTTAGACTCCAATTCCACAGCCCTGAATTAAATTTATTATTTTCATCCAATTATTCATCAATAATTTTTTCACCCAGAAATAAACGAAACTGGTTTTTTTAAATTTTACTAGTAGGAACTTAATTTCTTTTAAATTTATAATACTTACTAATGATGATATTAAAATCTACGATGCATTCTAGAATTCAAAAAGAAATCCGTAGTGCAGCGGTCCACCTCGTTTGTTTTCATTCCAGATCTTACGTGCACTAGTACCCCAAATATATTCTTACACTCATTATAATACAGAGGTTAAGCAATTCGGTATTCCTCAGTTCCCGTAGAAAAGTCGTATATGCCACATTCATTACATTATTTTGAACAGAGATGAAAGTATTAATCGGGCATTTCTTAAAAGAATATGAGTACCAAAACTACAACACTCAATTATAGATTTGTCGTAATCATTACACATTCTATCAACCTACTTCGGAGAGGACTGTAATCAGTTGTTATTGCAATTAAGGTACACATATTCAAGATAATTTCACAATAAACGGAAAGACAAAGGATTTTTATCAATGCTTTGTCACAAAAACAAATATTGATCGAAAATAGCTCATAAAATCTTTCACAATAAGAATTACTATAGGAAACTTGACGAAATTAAAGTAAAATTCTGAAAACAAATATAAAAAATCAGTGGTCCGCAACCTGCGTGCAGCGGGACAACAGTTTACAGCGAGATTAATGTAAAATTTGCTGCAGTGCATTTATAGGTATCATTAAAAAATCAAATGATTCATATATTACATTCAATATTTGATTTGACATTTGATAAATAAAAATTATCAGTATTTGATAATTTTTATTTATCAAATGCAAAACATTACAAACAAAAAGAATTTTGCTTATATATATATTATAATACTTGCTACGACGGGAGAAAGTTGTTGTGCCATTTGGGAAAAAATGTTGTGAATCACTGTTTTCAATAAAAACAAAAACTTAAATATTACTATCTATTACTGGAATATTTCAACAGCTGTAATAAGAATTTTTACTTCTCACAATATTTATGTTTAGTCATAAATAATAATTGATAAAGATGGATTGGACAATGTTTTATTTCATTATTTGATTTATTGATTGAATTGGCATTCACTTGGTAGAACTCCATTAATAACACGGTGAAAAAATAGCAATGTATTTTAGTTCTACAAAATTATTTTTAACAAATATAGTTGATAGCTATTTCGGCTCACGCCATCGTCAGAACTATTCTAGTTCTAAAAAAGTTCTAAAAATAATTTTGTAGAACTAAAATATATAACTATTTTTTCACCGTGTTCATTATTTGATTTGCAATTATAATGTTTATTATATACGTAAATCATTCACTTACACGGAAAAAATCATTTACACTATTTATTGTCAACGAGTAATTTTATCTTAACATTTAATATGATCATCTCTGATACTTATTATCCTCGGATCATAAAAAGGTCTGGGATTGCATGCAGTATTGCAGGGGTATCAAAAAAAAAGACACTGACTACAAAAACATCAACTCATCCACTAAGTCTCAAACCAAACACCTATAATAATTAGCTAACAATACTAACATATGTTTTAATTAAAGTGCATTTTTTAAAACTCTGATGTGCCGATGGAGGCCCGCGGGCCGTTGATTTTTTATATAATTTTATATTATAAAAAAACGTTTTCAATATCGTAATAATTATTTACGACCGCGTATAAACATTTCATTATTCATTATTTTTTCACTTACAATAATAGTTTTATAAAATAAAGGTATGTTGAACATTTTGCCACTCCTTTGCGTCCTTGTGTGTACATCAGTGGCGTACTTAAATGCCAAATAGAGCTATCTTACAATGTGAAAAATGCTGTATCACAGTGCAAAAAAATCCAAGTATCGATACTTCCAAAAAACACGTTATTACTCGTATAAAATACGTTATTACAAGTGTTCAAAAAGCGCATTTTACACATATTCTTGAGATTACGAATGGTGTGTTAGTATTTGGAAAACATTTATTAAGAGATGTTTTTTGACCACGTGTATGTATTCGTATCATTGTTAATTATTTGTGCCACATGACCAAATAGAAAAAAATAATTTGGAGATGATAAATAAAGTAAATTATCTTTAAAAAGTGGCTCCTCTATTTTTAACGCTAAAAACGTTGAACATATGACTTTAAGTAACTTCAGAAATCGGCACAAGCTTAACGTATCAATATTTTCGATGGTTTCGGCGGTAACTTTGTGGTAGTTCATTTTAATATAAAATTTATGCAACTTTGTACGATTCCATATGCCTTGTCACAAACGACCCGGGTTTCGCCCTTCGGCATCTTCAGGTATTCCATCGCACGGATGCAACAGAACTGACGTCAGTTCTGTTGCATCCGTTGCAATCGAACAAAGTTGCAAAAATTCAAATTTAATATTGAAGTTCCATCAAGCACCTTCAGTCGATATCATAAAGTTATTTTAAATTTTATATTGATTAAACATATCAATTTTGGGACTCGAATACAGCGAGTTAAAATAAAAACATGCAAGGCAAAAATAAAGCTACGCTTGCGTAATTTTATTAGTATAAAACAATAAAGACGAGAGAACAATTTATCAAGATATCAACAGATTGCTCTCTTTTGAATATCATTTAAAAATATATTTTTTTAATGCTGGATTGGGGTTCACTGAAAAAATAATTCTATTGGTTCCGTGAGTTGAAAAAAAATTGAAGCCACTGCTCTAGAGAAATGATTAAGAATATCACCAGGAATGGAGTTTTAGAGGTACAGTAGGGAATTGCTGATCGAAAACTTTCAATGATACATATGAAAGTTCATATTATTTGAAATCCATCTGTTGAGCTAGGGTGAGACAGTCAATCCGCTTCCAGCCAAAAAAATATTAACACGTTGCTATTTTTTCACCGTGTTATAATGGAGTTCTACCAAGTAAATGCCAATTCAATCAACAAATAAATATTCACTCTGGGGGAAATTAGCTTTTCATTTATAAACGATTTTAGGATACTGATCCCGGTGTAGCACAGAAAAAATATTTTCTCATCTGAAAATTAAAAATGTTTGAGTAACACTGAGTTAGTCTATCTTAGGAAGTGGAATTAAATTCTGACGAAAATGCAAATGGGTAGATGTAGCAAATAATAATGCTCTGTTTAGGATTGTTGTCACTCAGTTACGACGTTAGCTGTTGTTGGCGCTGGTTCCTATTAAAGCACGCCACTGGTAGGAGATCATTTCGTAACACTTTCACGTGAAGACGATCCAACGAGACTTAGATCTTCTTCAATGAGGTCTTTGGGAATACCAATCGATGACATTTGGAATACATCTTTGGCCTCTCGTCGTGCCATACGACCGATTCATTGTCGTTTCAACATTCTTCATGAGAACAATAATATTATTGCAAATATGGAGTCATTGTTTAGTATCATGTGGAGATGAGCCTCAGACAGGTCGTTTAGATCTACAATTACTCGCATTTGTTTTGGATTGTAATAAAACGTTTATTTTCGTGTTTGATTAAGCACTGTGACAATGAAAGTGTGAGTGAATAAAATATGTGAGTTTTTTGTTGTCATTCTGCGATATTGTTCATATCTAGTATTTTAATTTTGATAACGTTGGTTATCATCCGATTTTAACGATAGCAAAACCAATTAAAGCCCATTATTAATCATTATATTTATTATTAATTACATATTTATTTTTTAACGTAACGCAGTCCTAATTTACGTGTCAAACCGTGAAAAGTGAAAAACATGGTAAATCATAAGATAAATAAACATGGTTTCAATCTGCTATAAAAAATTATTACAACGGCTATGATAACAAAAAAAATATTTGTCAAAATGAAAAAATATTTTCATTTTACTGATTCATATTTAAATACGGTAACGAAATTAAACGATCGTTATAATCCACTCATTATATCTGTAATAAAATAATGATCGGTTAACGAACAATTCGGACAGCGAACACAGTCTTGAAAAAGATTATATTCGTTAACCGATCACCCACTGTACTGAAAAAAATCAAATTTGAATTGTTACAACTTTGTAAGATTCCACATGTTTTGTCACTAACGACCTGGGTTTCGCCTTTCGGTATATTCAGGCATTCTATCACACGGATGCAACAGAACAGAACATTTTGAATCGTACATAGTTGTAACAATTCAAATTTGATATTGAAATTCCATCAAGCACCTTCGGTCGATATCATAAGTTATAAAAAAAAAGTTTAGTACTATTTCCACAATTTAATATTTTTATGTACAGGATCGGTTTACCTCATCACGAGCATTATTAACTGATCTATGAATTTCCAAGATGAGCAGTATTATTTTGGTCACTCTTTAATGAAATCATATCCTATCAGCTGTTAAATTTTTGGTTTTGTATACCTGCTAATCATTAACTCAAAATGTACTCATAGCCTTGCTTGTAGTCAGTTGATAATGCTCGTGATGAGCAAAACCATTTCTGATTATAAAATATAGAGTAGAAATAGTAACACAAATATGTTTTTATAATTTAAACTATAATTATCTTGTTCCACATTTCGGCTACATACCGAGATTATTTGAAATATAATAATTTCATAACGTCGATTGTCACAATTATAGCCGATGAATAGTGATATGTTGAAAATACAATTTTGAAATTTATGTGATGAAATTGTTCATAATTAGAATTAATTAGTCATCATATACTTAGAAATCTTGTGAATTATAATGAGAAACAAGTGGGACTATGTTGTGAATTAAAGTATTGTTGAAATCGACTGATGCTAGTTAGTGGGTGATACTATTGTTGTAAGGAAATCTAAGCACGTCGTATCAACGAATTGAGACTGATTTCTCATTTAACCTAATGCACAATGATCACATCGATTAAATTTGTATTTATTTAGTGAAACTCCACTCTACTTGAAATTTTCAATGTATATTTTTATTTGCAAATCTTAACCTTATTACCCTATGACCGCTTACATCTCAACGTGTGTTGTTAATTGTCACTCAACAATATGATGGCGTTAACAGTGTAAAAACAGTCACTTAATAGCTGCTATTTGTAATATAATATAACCTGATCAACACTGTATATCTCTATAAGTTTGGTTTAAACTAACACAACTGAACTATTTTTTGAAATATTTGCTATTAAAATATTGTATATGGATCAGGTTAAACACAAAGTCTGACTGAGTGTAGCTGAGTGTTGAATTCTCAATTGTCGCGATGTCGCTGGGCTCAAATCCCACTAGAAATAATATTTATTATTAATTCGACTCATACACTTCGTTCTTATGCGATTCTACTCCAAAATCTACTGATATTAAAACGAGGCATTGTGAGAACGATTAGCCAATTGTAATTCTTGCTAAAGAAAACTTGTATAAAATCTTCTCTTGGGATGCTTCATTCGGAGTGCATATAAATATAGCAGTGATAGCGAACATTTTTGAGTCAAATTTGGTTAATTAGTTTAGTACCGTGGGTTACTAAGTTAGTGGCCTCACTTGGAAATGGAGAAGGGAGAATGGATAAAAACCACATTACCTTTTTGTTTTATAGCTTGAATTTTTAAAAAAAATATTTTTAATTGTCTGTTCTGTAAGTCTATAAAAATCAATGCGTGTGTCATTTAAAAAAAACCTGCGTGGGTATTGACCCAGGCATTGGCCTGACCTGCTGCTCATAGGTTCGCAATCACTGTTCTAGAAAATATTTAAACTAAATCGTTTATATGTTAGCGCAAGCTATTTCGATAAATAGTTTTGCAAGAGGTCTGGAAAAGGTTATGAGCGTTCCATAAAACTAAAAAAACATTTTTAAAGTGTAAGTTGTCGCTTCCTCGTGAAAAAGCATTATGTATATTTGAAAAATAAAAACATAATTTTTAATACTATTTCAGCAATTTTATATTTTATGACCAATGATTGGGATGAGCAAAGCTGGTCCTGATCGTAAAAATATTAAATTTTGGATATAGTACTAAAAATTATATCAAAATATTACAATATGTCATAACGTAATTTGTGTGGAATTTAATGAAATCCTCGTATTACATGATTCATTATTATAGCTATGTATATAAATGATTCAAAGAAAAATAATTTACTATCTATAAGTACTCCACCTGTAGAAAAAATACGCATAACCGCCACTCCTTAATGTTACTAATATGTATTCCAATACACACGGTATGCAGGTTTGAACGTTGTCAACTATCGTATCTTATCTCTTATTACTATCTTATCATTTCATATATTCAAATAATACTCACAGCGATGATTTCCAAACTATTAACCAAATTCAATGTAAGCTGTAACGTGTCATAAACAAAAAAAAATGAACGAGAGTTTAAATAAAGTCAACCCTTCTATAGCGTAGAGATAGTAACTACGCCAAGGTATGGTTTTTTTTATATAGAAGGTAGATATACCCATAAAAAATTGTGTAAGCAAAATCACCATATGATTTTTTTTCAATTTGTATATTTTGACCTTGATCTATGGTTAACAATCATTTTTTTAAATGCACGGATTCAAATATATATACATCATATAAAATATTTACGATAATTTGAATTTTACCTTGAAATTCAACGTTTTGTAGAAAATTTGCTATAGCAGGGACCACTATACGAAAACCTATCGCATTCGCTATAAAAAATTCACTATTGAAGAAAACGATATATAAGGGATGGCTATATGTGTAGTTTTAATGAAGACATTAATGCAGAAACAATCATTATTTTAAAGATTTTGATTATGGGCAGCAACTGTCGAAATATTAAATATCATTTTTTTTTAAATTTTCGTTCTCATTGCATTTTATTTATAAGCTAGATTTGGTGTAAAATTTTGGAAACTTGATGTTATTGTTAAGCGAATATATCATTGCATGATGTTTTATTTCGTAAACGTATAAAGAAATATTTGAAAACAGTGCTCGAAATGTATCATATGTGAAGAAGAAATAATTAGTCTCAGCAAAAAAACTTGTTGCAATACTGCAGATCGCTATGGTACCATTTCATATACACCACGATATAACTGTTAGGCTATGTAAAACAGTTTTTTATTAATCAAGGGTTGTCTACTTAATATTCCATCAAGGCTGATGAGGGAAAAGAGTTGAATATAAAACAATTATTTGTGTGAAAGGACTTAGAGTAGCAATGCTAACCGTTTCCTTACTTGGGCTACATACATGTTTTAGCTACGTTATTCGGACCAGAACATATATTTAAGAATTTATCATAAAAATTATAACAACACAAAAAATATAAGTAACATCCTGAAAAATACAATTTTTAATAATGAGAGAAACTTTTGTTGATTGATAAATTAAGTGTAAAATTTCTACATGCAGAAAACCTTCATGGACTGTATATGGCCCGCGGGTCACAGGTTGAGTAAAGCTATATTTTCAATAAATATTTATCTATTTTACAAGACAACAAAATATACCGTCAAACATTTGTTACGCGTAAACAGTAACATTTAGTAAGTGGTGTAAAATATTTAGTGGTGAAATGTGATAGCCGGTGCTTTATTTGTAAAATGTAATGTAATTTGCATGGATATTCAAAATAAAAAACTTGATAATCTTCATCTAGCTTATATAATCTTATATTGTTATCAATCGATTATTTATTTTTGATGAGTCATTTTCATGGAATTTTTGATAAGCATACCATAAATAGTGTAATCTGTTTAATTCTGATCAGTTCTGAATTATATATTTTTTATGCCAAGTAAAAACGTGTCATATACATAGGTATACAAAAAAAAAACAATTGATTGAACTTTTTATTTATATATAGTATATTATATTCGACTATAATAAAAGGACAGGAAAGTCAAATCGAATATTAAATCAAATGGATGGAAACTGCGAGGGAAAATATAATAACACATTATTTACATGTATGCACCAAGTACCATTTCGGAAATCGATTGCAAAATAAATTTCAAAAATTTACAATCATGACAACGTAAGCGGATTAGATGATAGTTCAAGTACATTCATTATTCGGCTGCATAACTGTCAAATATCAAAAAGATATAACGTTGATTGCGCATTTTAGATAAAATAAAAGCAGACTGAAATAGTCTCGACTAATTGATAAAATGTAACAATATGAAACATTCTTAGAAACAAAACATCAAATTTCTGATAATATGAGTCAGGAGTATGTGGCAATTTCGTCCTGTAATTAATCTACACTATTTCGTATAATAAAGTTTAATTTAGTTTGATACAAAATTCCACTTAGGGATATTTGACTATGGTGTGTAGACACACGTTCGAAGATTATTAAACACTTACGGGAAAAATGTATTTCATGTTTACGAAATATGTAATTTGTCTTTGAAAATTTAGCGATTTGTAGAAAATGACGCTCAAGCTAGGAGCGCTATAGAAGTGACTGACGATCGGTAGGTAGTGTAGTGTTGACTGTATTAAAATGAAATGTAAATTTTTTTTATTTCTCGATTTTATTTGTGTTTCTTTTTGTTTCAGGTAGAACCATGGATGTGAAGATATTTTTACTTTTTTCGTTGGTAGTGCTGGTGAGCTGCCAAGAAAATGCGCAGACGCGTATTCCTGAATACCTGATGGAGTGTTACCAGAACCATATACTGTTACAGAGAGAGTCAAGACTGCCAATGACGATGCCAATGTTGATTGACTTGATCAGGAAAGTGGAGAATGGCCCGACTGGAGCTAATATGGACATGAGGAATTTAGTCGTTGGTCTGATCCACAGGTAAAGCTAAAACAAAGATTATTTTATATTATATATAAGGTAATTGGCGCTAACATTAGGACATTTAGAGTTTTGCAATATAATGGTCCTAGGTTATGTTGAAAATTGTTTGTAAATTTAATGCTTAATCCCTCTAGACCGGTGGTTCTCATGACAACTGAATTTGTAAAATTATCATTATTTTAAAATTGATTGAATAAACCTGACTTATCCAGCATTTAGTCGAGTTTAATTAAAGGACCGTTTTAATAATAGAACTGTTAAAAAATTTTGGTCGAAGTTATACGTTGACTATGAATCAAGTCAATCTAAAGAATTAACAATTGTTTTATTAATTTTGTCGATTTTACCTACAACTGTATAATGTGAAAGATCATTCAGTGTAATGCACTATATAAAAAATAAATATCGAAACTATTTTTATCACATTTGGTGCGGCCACAAGACATTTCCATAGGCAGCTGATGTTTATAATGCGGCCACAGTGAAATTTCACGTGAGAACCACTGCTACAAACTAACACTAGACAAAGTGAAAGTAGCTTTAAGTTTAGCTAGAGCAATTGAAGTGCATGCCTAAGTCTTAATGCATATATTAAATTCTGTAAATTTAAAATAGCACGGTGGACCACACCTTTCGTAACACCAAAAAATACAGTCCGTCAGTACTTCCTAAGTTGTATTCCTTATTCTAACCATTTCGGAGGAAGAGATTTAATTAATGCCCATTCGGTTGAAATTATAATATAATATCTATTAATAAATAAATAAATTGAGATTGGAAATAGATATAAAAAACGTAGGCTTAATGAAGAACTGTGTGTGACTATTTGTTTTCTTTATATCAGGTTCCGTCTGGATGGAGTGGTGAAATCTTCAAAGGTCATAGCTTCCGACAATGTTGTCCCATTCAGCCCACTTGGTTTTCAATTTGACAAGCATAAACTTCTTTTAAGCAAGCTTATTCCCGGAAGTCCAATAATGCTTGCTAATTCAACTCTGACACCAATTGAAAAAGTATGTACTTATAAAACTCCATCAAACATTTTAAACTATGTCTATATTTTTTATTGGTATCCAAATCAATCACTTTTTATATCATATTATACTAGTCAAATATCTCTTATGTCGATGAATAAGGATTCATAAACTATACGTTACATTATATCACACCTCAGTGATGAGAGGGTTTACGGTTAATGTGTTGAAGGGATTATGAAGGGCTGTGGAAAATATGACATCGAAAATATACATATTGAATATTTATAAGAAGGCTTGAAATAAAAGCTACCAAATAGCTCGCTCTAGACTCGAGTACAAAAGAGGTATTAAAAAGTAAAAATAATATCACGGTGAAAAAAATAGCAATGTATTTTAGTTCTACAAAATTATTTTAAAATATAGTTGATAGCTATTTCGGCTCACGCCATCGTCAGAACTATGCTTCAACTAACATTTGCTTATCTATATATAGCTGTGTAGAAAAGGTACACAATAAATCTTCTCTCCTGTTTTAACGGCCTAGCTTGTTACTTTCTCACAATAAGACTAAATTTTCAAAAATTGTAAATGAAACAAAAGGCGGCTATGACAATAAGTTTACATGTGGGACGGAAGTGGTCATTACAGAAGCAAATCAGACCACCCTCCCAGGAATCGGTTGGACTAATGGGGACACTATTATATTAGTTTGTTCGTTAAGAATCCTTTGTGATAATTGATGTCTATTAGATAGATAGACATCAATTATCACATCAATTATCACAGTGCTATTTTTTTCACAGTATTATAATGGAGTTCTACCAAGTGAATGCCAATTCAATCAATAAAAATAATATGATTTATTGTCTCATTTTTTCACCAATCATAGTGCACCCTGCATCACATGATGTCTAGTACGATAGAAATGGAGAGCAGGGGAGACGAAGGCTCGGTTTGCAATAGATTGTCCGAATATAGGACACAGAGGCTACCAAGGCAAGTAAAGTTACCTCCTGACGTTGAAGTTATGGATTCTGGCATGACGTAAGTGGAAAAATAGCTTTTTTCATTTGTGGCGTCATAGGTAGATGTGTCAATAAGATGGACCATACCTCGACAGATTTATTCATTGGTGGTACTAACTATCTAACAACTAACATATAAAACTATACAAATGTTGGACTATTTTAAGAAACCCAACGTTTGTCTATTTTGAAAAGTTACTAAACCATTTTTTTCATAAAGTATTTTGATTAGCTCAATTAAGAAGAAAGCCACAAATGATTATAAATGATTACTTCAATCGTTCTAAATAAGTTACCACTAATCTTAAGTAAAAACATTTACTTCAAAACAAAATTTCATGTTACATATTATCAATCAATTCACTAGGTTTGTCATCGCATTCTTCACAAACAAAAATGACTAAGAATACTGTATGAGTAGAGGTTAAGAAACTGGTTCAACTAATTCTTTATTTCGACAGGTCTCAGATGAACGAGAAGGGAAACATGCGATTGTTTGTTGGTGATCAAGAAGATGTAAATGTTGATGTAGTTCCCGGTGTTTATACCACCGGAAATGATATTCCCATGAGTCAATGTCCCGTTGAAGACGGCGTGGTGCAAACCCTTTGGGGAGCTGTAGCAGTTGGACCACTTTTAGCTGGAATTGCCGCTGGTCTTCAGCCACAAAAAGTGACACTGCGCGATTTGTCATCCGAAGGGAAAGAGAAGATTCAATACACTGGACCGGTCGTCGTAGATAATAAATTTGCAGCAACTTTGGCTGGTTAGTATGAAGTAAATGATATATATCTTTAAATACCACGGGCTTGAAATTTTTCCACATTCTTTAATTGGGATGATATTCTGGAGGTTGGTATATATTCAATCTTTAAATTTTGCACTCCGAGAACGATGATTTTTTATCGTGTTTTGGAAGAAAGGGTATTCACGAAACAATCTTCATATTTTATTTAAATTGCGTAATGTATTGCATCTGGTATTTAATTACAAATACGTTTTTTAGTCACTTTTAATGTGTTAATTGTAACTTCTTGATTGAAAGGCATGATATTTTAAAAATAAAAATACATTTTTAGTACTTATTCCACAGTTTACTCTATGATCGGGGCTGGTTTTGCTCATCAGTTGATAATGCTCGCGAAATCGGTCTTGGTCATCAAATATATTATGGAAATAATTACTAAAAAAGCATTTTTATTTTTAAAATGTCGTGCCTTTCCATCAAGAAATGACTATTAACACTTTTGAAATAATTACAAACCATTTATTTTTTGAATTGTTGAAACTTTGTACAATTCCACCTGTTTTGTCACTAACGACCCGGGTTTAGCCTTTGAGCATTTTCTGGCATTCTATCACACGGATGCAACAGAACTGACTTTCAAATTTGATATTGAAATTCCATATCATCTTCAATTTATTATTATATTATTATTCATAAATTTATTTTTTCTTTTTTTAATTCATATTTTGGTAATGCTTCCAATACTTTATTTTTTCACTGAATTTTTTTAAATGTAATATTTCATCAATTGAATATTTTGCTTTGATATCTGTTAACGTTTTTGTATACGTTTGTCTTAAGACAGATTATTTAGCTAATTTATTGACTGAATTGGCATTAACTTGGTAGAACTCCATTATAACACGGTGAAAAAAAAACAGCAAAGTGTTTTAGTTCTACTCATCAACCATCACAAAGGATTCTTAACGTACAAACTAATATATGTCGATCGCCATTGCTTAACCCGCTACGGGGAACCGTTTTGCCGCCGTAATGGACCAATTCCGTCCCACATGTAAACTTATTGATATAGCCGCCATTTTAGTATCATTTAAAAATTTTAGTTTAATTGCGAGCAAGAAACAAGCTAGGTCGTTAAAACAGGAGAGAGGATGTGTTGTGTGCCTTTTCTGCACAGCTATATATAGATAAGCGAATGTTCGTTTAAGCATAGTTCTGACGATGCCGTGAGCCTAAATAGCTATTAACTATACCTTAAAAAATAATAATTTTGTAGAACTAAAATACATTGCTATTTTTTTTTTCACCGTGTTACTTAGCTAATATTAAAAATTTCTTTCCTTTCTACATTGAATATCGTAACATATTTTGAACCACACGATTTGAATATTTTCTTCGTAGGTGATTTGGCAGAGGCATCTTTGCGTCAAGGTCCAATGAGTCAAGCAAAAATTAATATCGGAGCCGGAGGTGGATGGAATAATACGCAAGCACCAAGGTGGTATTTTCTGTCACAATCCACCAACTTTGAAATGACTGACGCAGAGATCAGAGGAGGTCTTGACGGTCTGATATTGGGCTCAAACATAAACGCTCTGACTTCGAAAATATCATCGCTTAAGCTGTCACAAGTCTTGGATATGTACTATTCACAGGTAGGAACAATATAACTAGTTCTTTTCCAGCAATTTACCACAATACCTTGGATAGCAGATGAATGCGTAACTAAAACAACAATCATGAAAGATTGTTTTTTAGTAGTATGGCTGTTTCAAAAATAATTTTTAGTAGTAATAAGACGGCAAGCCCTAAATACAAATGTTTTATTTCCAATTAATAACGCTTTGGATTGCGTAGCGGTTATGACAGATAACTTAGTATATTAGTATTTCCGTACCAACAGCGCCCTCCTTAAACGGACTACTTATAATAATTGATCTTTACCGAAATATTGTATTTATTAATAAATTCAGGGATACGCGGTAATAAATGAAATCATATATCGTCTCAGTTTTAAAAGTCTACTTTTGCAACTGTTTTGAAATTTATTTTTGATATTATTTTGTATACTGCTAGTAGCCTAACAATTTATTTGATTGTTTGTCAGTATTTTTATTTTACTTTTAGCAAGAGGGTAGAATTAAAAATATTAGGTACCTTACATATTACTTTCATGTTTTTTTTGAAATATTGGAATCATATAAAAATCTTTCGAGGATATTTCTAAAATCTATGTTCGCTCTTAATGTGGAACAAACGGCTCACTAATAGAAGTATCTCAGCATTTTTTTTATAATTCCGGCTTTTTTATCAATTTTGATGGATGTATTTTTTTTTCAACGAGATTTTTTATAAAAAGGATAACATCAGTTGATAATGCTCGCGATGAGCGAAACCGGTCCTGATCAAAAAATATATTGTGGAAATAAGTACTAAAAAAAATGTGTTTTTATTATTCAAAATATAATGCCTTTCCATCAAGAAGTGACAGTTAACACCTTAAAAGTGAAAAAGGATAACGCTAGAACACTACTAATGTATTGATTGAATTGGCATTCACTTGGTAGAACTCCATTATAACACGGTGAAAAAATAGCAATGTATTTTAGTTCTACAAAATTATTTTCAACAAATATAGTTGAAAGCTATTTCGGCTCACGCCATCGTCAGAGCTATGCTTAAACTAACATTCGCTTATCTATATATAGCTGTGCAGAAAAGGCACACAACACATCCTCTCTCCTGTTCCAACGGCCTAGCTTGTTACTTTAACACAATGACACTAAATTTTCGAAATTCTAAATGAAACAATATGTGTCTATGACAATAAGATTATATGTGGGACGGAAGTGGTCCTTATGGAAGCAAATCAGACCACCCCTTTGTACAACGGCTGGACCAGTGGCGATACTATTATGTCAGTTTGTTCGTTAAGAATCCTTTGTGATAATTGGTGTCTATTGATTTCTTCCAAAGCCGCCATTCTCCGACCCTTACTACAAAGATGCAAACATTTAGGGGCTGAGTTTGAACTTATATTTTGTGATTCATTAATAACGTGATTAGTGAATTGTTTGTGAACAGAAGAGAAGTTTACTCATTCCATGCAAAATTTATGATACCTTAATAAAATCCAAGATATTTTTTTGTTTTGATTTTTTTCTGGTATATCACTTCAATTTTAATATACTATTTAATCATTATAAACGTTACATTCCAAATAATTCATATTAATAACTCATCTCACCAGTATTCAGTATGCCAAGGTTCATTCAAAAACATTTTGCAATAAATAAACGTGCAATGTTTTGACGGCCAACCACTTTTTTGGCGGCAAAAAGTGATGCAACTATTATATTCAGCTATGTACAAAATGTTGCGGAAGTTACAACTACAGCGATTGTTTCATTTAGAGATGTGATCAAAATAATCGCTAGTATTATTTTAGTAAATATTTTTATGAAATATTAAGGGGAGGCTGGGGATTATTGGGTCAGTTTTTGTGTATTTTTTATGATTTCTAATCATGGTCCCATAAAATTGACACGAACAATGGAAGTTTTCCTTTAGAAGTGATTGAGTGCCATATTGTTTTTTTTTTGAATATTCAAAATTTATGATATCGACTGAAGGTTACAACTATGTACGATTTCACATGTTTTGTCACTAACGACCCGGGTTTCGCCTTTCGGCATTTTCAGGCATTCTATCACACACATGGATTGCCAAAACTTTTGTGTGGGTAAAACCACACGCACCATAAAGATTAGAGTTTCAGAGCACTTGGCTGCTTATAATTTAACAAAGATACTCCCCCTTGTTGTACCCTTTGCGTGAGATCGGTTCAATGGGTCGACAATCTCATGACGTAAATTCTTATGTTTCATCACTGGATGTTTGATAGTAGGTATTCTCTATAAAAAAGCCCCCCATTTACATTTTAATGTTAGTTGATTGATATTTATTGAAAAAACCCCTTTCAAGAATGACTCACTAACAACATCGTTAATGAAAATTATCACAGGCAATTGTTTTAATTATTATTAGATTAATATTGTTAAATTTGTTTTAGTTGTAATTTACTGCTTGCCTAGGGGTAAGTGTTTTCCTGTAATTAATGACATAAATAATATACGATACTAACTGTTTATTTTACGTCAGTTCTGTCGCATCCGTATGATAGAATGCCTGAAGATGCCGAAAGGCGAAACCCGGGTCGTTAGTGACAAAACATGTGGAATCGCACAGAGTTGTAATAATTAAAAAAAATAACTGTTAAGGTTTTCCCACGGGCCTCATAATTTTATATTTAATTGCAGAAATTAATAACAAAGAATTTTGTTACATAATTAATAAATAAAAAACCTTATTAGATGTTATCAGGGCCTTATTAGGTGTTTCCGGATTGGTCGGTTGGTTTTTAATTAAGTGCTCATAAATTGGAAAGGTAGGAAAAAAACCTACCTACGACAAAAATCAACCTTTTCAGTCGAATTCGTGTTGTTGGACAATGTCCGAGTCGAAGTGGTGTTTTTGGTCGACGTCAGAACCAGAATTTGAGTTGTGTTTTTTTTAACGACTCCACAGCCCTAGATGTTATATTTTATTCACAATATCTTCTTCATTCCTAAATTGAAAAAAATACAGTTGATTCAGAAATTTATTTATAAAATACCTAAAAATGCGAAGTGAATTTTTTTGGTTACATACCGTTACCGTGGATGTTAAAATAATGGTGATAAAATCTGACTTGATTTACATAAATATCATTTTGATGACTTGTTAAAAAGACTCGAATCTTCATGATGTCGATCAAAAAGTTTGATATCATAAGTATTCACATTTAAAAATATCAAAATCCTTGCCGAAAAGAGCATTTGTGTGCATTTTAATAAACAGCTTCATTTAAGAAATGTGTTTCTGAAAATTATTGTATTCATTGTAAATCTTACGGTAAACAGTATCTCACTCTATATACTTGTAAACGTTGATTGAAAGAAAGTTATAGTTTCAACGTCAACAACAAAGATAGTCCAATTCAATTGTAATGTTTGAAAACCAATAATTTCGAGCATAATTTAATAAAGATGAGCGAGTCTTAAGGCATAGTATTATATTTCAAAAAAAATGACAACAAAGTTTTAAGTACTTTTCCATCACCAAAGAAGAGAAAAATAATAACCCACGCCTTTACTTGTCAACGCACCCAAACATACTTAGTCAAAGTTGCTTATTGAAAAACGACACTAATTCCGGGATTACTAATAGATGCTTTCTATATCAGATTATTATAATAGTTTTTTTATAAGAACCATACAGTCAACTAAAAAGAACAGCAAATTTTAATTATTAAAACTTTTTATGATTCCACATGATTAGTCAATGACGACCCGGGTTTCGCCTTTGGGCATCTTCAGGCATTCTATCAAACAGGTGCAATCAAGATCTGACCCAGGATAAATATTCTGCTATGGTTATATACAAGAGGAATTATAATGAACATAAGGCTAAAATTCAAATATAGATATCTGACATAATTTATGATATCCATATTTTATCACACAGATGCAACAGAACTGACAGTTCTGTTACATCCGTGTGATATAATATGGAATCGTACAAAATTGTAACAATTCAAACTTAACTGATATTTAAACTTGAATCTGACATAGCTTTAATAACTATTGATTTGATTATTATGACTTTCAAATTGTATATGATGTGGAATTGTACAAACTTTCAACAATTCAAATTTGATTTTTAAATTCCATCGAACACACTCACTCGACATAATAAGTTAACAAATATGGCGCTTTAAATATAATACTTTCTCTGCGTCCAAATGTTTCCCTATCTCCCCTGCAAATAATTACGATTGTATTCATAATATTTGATGAGGACCTTTAACAAATCAACAGTTATTGATCACGACTTTAAGCTGACTTCAGCGATCAAGGTTGCAAGGTTGTTCGTAAATTTATTACTTTTTATTGTAATGCCCCGAACGTCTAAAATTATTTCTACATTTTTTTTCACCTGATGTTCACTGGCAATTCGCAATCTTGGCTTTTAACAGGTGAACCACGACCGTGACATGAAGCATAGCGAAGTATTCTTCAATTATACAATAACATTAAAACCATTCATCGGTTCAATAAATTATTATTAAATAGTACAATATTATATAATCGCTTTTAAGGTGTTAACTGTCACTTCTTGATGGAAAGGCATGATATTTTAAATAATAAAAACACAATATTTAGTAGTTATTTCAACAAATATATTTTTTGATCAGGACCGGTTTCGCTCATCGCGAGCATTATCAACAGATAGAATACAATTTACAAACAAGTCTATTTATACAGTATTATATCTTATATCAGTTGATAATGCTCGCTATGAGTGAAACCGGTCCGGATCAAAAAGTGTTTTGTGGAAAAGTACTAAAAAATATGTTTTTATTATTATTATATTTTTTATATTTTAAATATTTTTTTTATATAAAATCGTAGTTTGATAGAAATTTTTATATGAAAGTAAAAAATAGCATGGTTTCAGAGACATATAATATCGTAATATTGATGTTTCAGCGTTACATTCCAAATTGAAAAAAGTAGGTATGTCTTAAAAAAAAAAAAAAGGCGAAACCCGGTTCCTAAGAGATAAAACATGTGGAATCGTAGTTTTTTTTAACAATTCAAACTTGACATTGAAATTCTATCAAGCACACCGCTCAGCCAATATCATAAAACATAATCATGTGTTAACTATTTTTATATAGTTATATTATTTAAAAATAATCTATTTTCAATTTATCAAATTTAATGACCACCTCTCAGGACAATTTCTGGATCCGCCACTGATTTATTATTTCATAAACATTCGTTTGATAACAGCTGACTTTTAAGAAACAGCATTTCAGTTGATTGATGCATTCTTTATTATACCGTTTTTTTACGAATCTTTTAACGCTATTATAATATAAATTTATACATTTAATGGCTCTTTCATACCAAAGACATACACTGCCAAAAGTCAACAGTACCAGATATTGATTTTCGATGACGTATTATCATATTAATTAACTATACATTGTATTTATTTCAGAGAGGAATTTTTTCTGAAAAACTCAGGGCTTGCAACCGTAAAACACTTATGCCAGAAGTGTCTCCTCAGGAAACTCTGCTGAATCAAGTCTTTGGATTTTCACTGGTTCTTGATCAAATTATGAACTTAGAAGGAACTATTTCCCAACAAGGCTTTGAGCAATTCTCCACAACTACCATCGAAAGCGTATCAGCATATATACGTAAATATTCATTTTGTTATTGAATTACATTTTTATAAATAATTGCTTTACTTCAGTGCTTCATTCCTTTTGGTCTGTTCTGTCTTTTGTTCAGAGAGCCCTGGCACAAAAAAATTGAAAGTACTGCTTTATTAAAACAAAAAATGTTTCAAAAACTATGATACAATATAAACGGTTTCTCAGCTAGTGGTTACGTACGAATTTAAAGAAACAAGTGTATTGTTAATTTTTTAATGGTTTTTTTTTCAATTTTGTAAAATATTAAAAGTTTTCCACCAAGTTTTGAATTCCCTCGTCTTTTTGTTTCATAATGAATGGAAACCACTATCATATATTTATGTATTGATTTTCTAGGAAAAATGATCAATGAATAATCTTTTGAATGATTCATTCGGCCTAAAAAATTCAAAAATGAGAATCCATCATTAAAGCCAAATGTTTGCATGGTTATCTTTCATAAGTTTAGAACCAACTTAATGATAATTGAAAGCAGGAATGTGAAAAATGAGTTTTCATTGTAACGTTTTTAGAACAACATTTAATGGATTTTAGCAATTACTAATTTCCTATAGACAAATATCTTGAACCAATTAAACAAATATCAAAATTGTTGTGAAATCCTCTTACTTACTGATAGTATTACTATACATTGAAAATAGTTTGAATTTCAATTTTTTTCAGTACTTGTAATATGGTAAAAAATTGTATATAATTATATTTATCAATAGATGGCACTGTCATAGAAAATTCAGCATTAATCTTTCTCTTCATTTTTCTATCAGAAATGTATATGCTAGCAATTATAACAAACCTCCGCAAATTCAATAAGAATAACTGTATGAATTACTGAAAGAAAATCCATGATCTGTAAAATACGCGAGATCTGAAGGGAGGAAATTAAAAATAATAAACAATGTCCCCACTTAAATTTTGGTTATTGATTTGATGTTTTATACCATGTTATATTTCAGCAACATCAATAATTGACTTGAGTTGTTCTGCCACGGCGACATTACCAATCAACCTCGAAATAGAGGCGTCATCAGATCTCTACATCTTCCTGGACGCTCAATGGAGTTACAGTGATATCAACCCATCGCTTTCATATCTTTTGGAGAAAATCAATGTCAGTCCATTCGGAACGAATGTTACCATGTTTAACGCCAAAGATGGAGGCCTAATTGTCAATTCTACACAATCAATATCTGACTTCCAACAATTATATAATGAATCTGTACATCAAACAAGTAAGTTTGTTGTAATCAACTGACCACCATTTTCAACTCTTAATTTCTTTGTGAAATTGTAACAATACACACATGAAAAATCTTTTCATAGAATGCTTTTGACAGTTTTTATCGAAAAGTTAAAAAAAAACTAACAATATCTCTTATTTTATTGCTGACACACAAAAAATTTAAAAAAAATATTTGTAACTAAAAAAAATATATTATTCATTATTTTGGTTTCTTTTATGATTTTATTTTTGATATATAAATCTTATGTGTAAAATACTTCAAAGTCTACCACTAAACAAAGTAAATATAACTTTAAAACATAAATAAATATTGGCACAGCCATGTGACAGCATTTCACTTGAATGAAAATAACATAAGAATCATTCAAATTTAAAAATCCTGAAAATCAGATAACATTCTTATTGATGATTCTTAATTGAATTTATTTTTAAAAATACATGAATATTCTTATGGAAGCATTTGCATCCCTGCACACCATAGCGTCTGATTGTCTATTACTCTTGCATTTTTTCTTTTTGATTTTAGTAAAATGATTATTAATACAACTCTCAAAATATTAATAAAATAAGAACTATTGGCAATGTATTGAAATGCACTTAGGAATACTCTCTGTAATATTTAGGGTATTATTGCTTTAATATTATATATCCTATTCCATTGGAACAAGGTTATAGTAAAGTGGTCAACTTTCCTGTCTTTGGTAGCTGTGTTCATGTGTTTGAATCTCAGAACAAGTGCTTTGATAAATTAACAAACTCATTTCTGTCAAACTCATTACATTCTAAAAATGGGGTACGTTGAGTGTGATTAGCTTAGCGCTAGTCCTATACTAGCCTTAATCTTCCAAATCCATTGTATTAAATAAATAATGGGTTTAATCCTGTCAGAAACGGAATAAAGTTAAGTCAGTTTTATTTTTGTAGTGGACTTGAGGTGAAATAATTCATACATTCATTTTCAGTCGGAATTAATCATATGAGTCAAGTGAACATTTTTTATTACACTTCCTTTTTTTTCATTTTTCAGTTCCTCCTGGCTTGGATTTGCCCAAAGTAATGCAATCAATAAGAAGGCTTCAAGTTGAAAAAATGAATAATGAAACATTGTTGAAATATGGCGGAGGAAAGTCTAATATTGCACTCATTGTGACAGGATCATCAACCATAAACGACAATGATATTACATATGCAATGGAACAAATCAGGATTATTTCTGTTGACTCTCCGGGTAATCATGAATGACTTTTATAAACAATTGTCTTTACCTTTTGCATTGGAATGTCTTACTGAATAACTCAAATCTCTCAACGCATAGCCATGGTTACAAATTAATAAAATAAAACATACATACATATAACATTTAACATTCATTTGGAGTCAGTTTCTTTTGAGACTTTTGAATTGATCTACAGCAATTATTGAAGCCAGGCAGACAGTTCTTTATGATTAATTTCTTTTGAAAGTCCATAATATTTAATACACAACCAAGAAATTATTTAACCATCAACACCTGTTTCCTAAGCACTTTTTAATAATATCTTTTATATTATTATTAAATAAGTGCTGTAATACAAAATTAAAATTTTAATAGTTGACCATTTAATTATTAGAAACATTAAACCTTTATTTATACATTATTTTATTGGTGAAATTGTATACCAATAAAGATAAGCTACAATTAGTATTTCTAAGCTTTGCAAAATACAAGCAATTGGTTGACATAAAAAATAAATAATTAATATTTATGAAATATTTTGATCTAAATTAAAATGTTTTAGGTATTTTTATTATTTAAAAAATGAATGAATAATAATGGTACACAGGGCAATAATTTCCTAGTGATTAGTATCTTTATTCAAAACTTATTTATTTAATCCATATATGTTATTTAGAAAAATGACATTTGTATATCATTTATCACTTTGCTTACAGATCTCAGATTCTTGTACCTGGTTTCTGGATCAACTGACAAATTCACTCAGCTAGTGATTGACTCAAAGAAAGATATTGTTCAAATCAATGCCGGAAATAATGAAAACACTTCAAATCAAATGAACAATCTTATAAGACGAATTAAAGAAGGTGATAATTAAATTCTAACATAATGCTTTTTTTCATCAGTTAGTTGCCTCACGATAAAACAAGACTCCTTATTCTGGAGGCCATTTTCAGATGGTTAAAAACATGTACTTCATGAGTCCTACATTTAACCTAGATATTGTTTTGTAATAAACAAAACTGTGTTGGTTTGTATGTGTCATGATTTTAAACACAATGCCAACGGCAGTGTAATTGTAATTTTACATCAACAACTTAATGAGTTTTAAAATTGGGCAGCTAAGTGATAGTAGACAGTATCATGATTTTTTTTTATATGTAATATTGTATTGATAATTGATAATATTATATTAAAGATATATCTCAAACTTTTCAAAAGTTAAGCTCTTGCAAACAGTTATGCTAAGAGTTTTCCAGTTCTATAAGGACAAAAAGCCCCAAAGAAAAGAATTGTGTTGAAGCCTTGACGGGCGAAATAATACATCAACATTCTTTACATGAAGTGTGCCAGTTAAGGTGTTAACTTATAGCAATCAACCGTTTGCAATGAATTTGTTTTCAGAAAAATTGGTATCTTAATAATTTTGTCTGAACCTTCCAGTTCCCCGACGACTAATCAATCGCTTGTGTGGAGCAGAATTCAAAACTAATTTAACAGGAAATACTGTACTCACAGAAAATGTTGCACCAGGTAGTATCAATTACTACAGACTACCCGCAAACTATTTCTTCACTTCAAATGAAAAAACTGTTGTGAAAATTAAGGGTAATGGATATGGAACCATGAATATCTGTTATTCTAGAAAAGAGGAATTCCCAAGGTATTTTTTTTATTATTATTATTATATTGTTTTTTAAGATTATAATAGATAAAAAAAAAATTAAATCCATTTAATCAATGAAGCGCCATCTATTTTTACCCAATGCAAAGATTATTAAATAATAATAATGTTCGCTGTCTTGTCACCAATATATTCATTCAAAAGTTCAATGTAGCCATGATCACTGATAAGCTTTTAATTCTATTTTGTGTGTTTATTTACAAAAATAGCGAGGTCATTACAATTTTAGCTGTGAAAAGATTTTTCTTTTTTTTTCCTTCTTCCTTTCATGGTAAATATTTTCTTTTGTTGAAACTATATTATACATATATAAAGTGACTTTTAATTCTTAGGTTTTCCAATTCATCTGTTAATAATGATGGATCAGTATGTCAATCAATAACCAGTAATACTATTGAAATACCTCTAAGAGATGCCTGTATTGACCGAAGTTATATTTACCAATGCGAACCATACTATATATCTTTAGAAGTTGGCGCCTCTGCAGATACGTCACAAAATTTGAGATGCCTTGGTAAGACTAGTAGTAGTCTTAATAGTAGTATTCATTGTTTATCATTATTTTATTTACATGTACATACTATAAAATCAAATTCTTTTATGACCAGATTTCCAAATCAGACAAAAAATCAACATTTCCAAATTCAAAACAGTTATAGTGCAACACAGGCAAAATATGAAACACATACTATTTATGAATTTTCGTGCATTCATATATCACAATTTCAATGATTTATTTTATATTTTCTCATAAATATCCTTGGTGTAGATGATGAATTAATTTAATTAATATTTATATAATAAAAACACTATGTGAACTACGATGTCTTAAGAAATGTATTTTTAAAATAAAGACGATTTCGCTCATCACAACGATTATCAGCAGATGACAAATATCAATAAAAATCAGCTGATTAGGGAAACCAGTCCTGAGCTTGAAAATATAAATTTGTGGATACAGTACAGAGCAAATCGTTTTTATTATTTTAATATTATGCCTTTCCACTAAGACGGGATAGTTAATAAATTATTATATAAACGAAAAAGATTAAGAATATGTTTAATTTTGAATTGTATTTTAATTCAGTTCTTACAATCAATTTCAAATTTGAATTATTGTGTGAACAACCCTGTTTTTATATTTTAGCTTCTTTGGACATTCTCAAGTTTGATATTGAAATTCAATCAAGCATCTTCAGTCAATATTATAAATTATATAATCAATATGTTGAAAGTCTTGTTGCTTTGAAAAAAGGTTTTTAACATCATTAATTTATAAACACCAAAATGTAAAAACGGTAAACAATTAATATTTGGCATTAATTAAATAAAATATTGTGTTTTCAGACAAATCATGCAGAACGCCAGATGCTGTTCAATTTACAATTACAATGGATGAGTTGGGATGCTTCAGCGGTGGCACACAAATTGTATTTAACAGTCTCTTAATATTATCATCCATTTCAATTTTACTTAAATCATATAATACTGTATAATTGTTGCAAGTGGTGGACTACCATACCATGTCATGTTGCCCAATGGTAAGTGGGCTCTGCTTTATGCTAAGAAGTAAGGGCCTTCGGGAAAATTATATGCAGAACAAATCTATTTTTGTGCTGGTTGGGTGAGCCCATTTTTACTTTTGACAAACAAAATTATTGGATCCAGTCTGCCACTGAGTGTTTGAATGAAATGATTTATTTTTGTTGTGCATGTTATACAACCACTGTGTTTTAAATTTTATGGAATAAAACGTGAAGTTAAATTATCTTGTGTTTGAAAATTTACCATCTCATTTGTAATAAAGAAGTAATACAATGTAAATCGTATTTTTTTTTTTTTTAAATAATGGTCTCTTACCAAAAAATTAAGGTTTATTGGGTTTTCCAATGAATGTAGAATAAGAAAAAAAAAACTTACAGTCAAACAAGATTTTACACACAATCAAATGATTCGGTTTTGGCAATCTAGGGTTCTTATTTAAACTTTGAGTTAGTATACATCTTGAATAAGAAACAGGTTCTATTTATGCTGTTTTGGTTTTGCTCTCCGATTTTTTTAACTTTGAGTGTGGAGTACTTTGGTCAACAATAAGAGATAGAAATTGAGACATATTTTATATTTTTGCAAAAACATGGATTTTTTATGAAAGCTGTAATCAAGTACTTACTTATGAATATTTTGGTCATTTGGAGATTGTAGCCTTGAATATGAAATAGGAGTCATTTATCTTAACACGTGGATCAATAAGTCCCGGGACTGACACATAGATGGCGTTGCCAACAAAAGTTCCGTATGATTTTTCATAAATTTTTTCAAGTACCAACCTTCAAAAGATACCTGTCAAAATTTCATGACATTCTGATGTTTGGTCCATGAGTTACAGTGATTTAAGTGACGCTCGTCTTGATATTCTCAGAATAATGGATTCGAAACAATTTCGTGTGTTGATTTATCATTGTTTTTTGATGAAAAAAAACACAGTGCAAGCTCAGCAATGGCTTGAAAAGTGCTACAGGGAATCTGCTCCATCAAAAACAACCATTTGTCGGTGGTATGCTGAGTTTAAACGTGGTCGTACAGACACTGAAGATGCTGAACGCTCTGGCCGGCCAAATGAGGCAATTACCCCAGAAATCATCAAAAAAGTCCACCAAATCGTTTTCGAAAACCGTAAATTAAAATTGCGTGAGATAGCTGACACCTTAAAGATATCATACGGCAGTGTGTACACTATTTTGCATGAACATTTGTCTATGAGGAAGCTGTTGTCAAAGTGGGTGCCGCGTTTGCTCACAGTGGATCAAAAACAACAACGTGTCGTTGATTCTGAGCGCTGTTTGAAGAAGAAAGTGCTCTTTCACCATGACAATGCGCCGTGTCACAAGTCGCTCGCTACAATGGCGAAATTGCATGAATTGGGCTTCGAATTGCTTCCACACCCACCATATTCACCGGATCTGGCCCCCAGCGACTACTACCTGTTTGCAGACCTCAAAAAAATGCTCCAAGGAAAGAGATTCTACTCCAACGAGGAAGTCATCGCCGAAACGAACGCTTATTTCGAGGCCAAAGATAAGTCGTTCTACAAGAAAGGTATTGAAATGTTAGAGAAGAGCTGGACTGATTGTGTTGCTCTTGAAGGAGACTATGTTGATGAATAAAGTCGAATTTTGCCAAAAAAACGTGTTTTTCTTAGTTAGTCCCGGGACTTATCGATCCAAGTGTTATAGTGTATAGGCTAATTAGCGACAATGAGACAAATATAAGCAAGTTGAAAGTTATAGCTATCCTGAAAAGTACTGAAATGACATCTTTGCATTAGTAACAACAAACTATTGGAATCTTTTGTTCTGCTCTGTGAAAAATATGTTATTCTGATTATATCACTAGTATTCAATCAGAGTATTATGATTTTTATCGATATTATATATATAAGCACTACCTGGCGATGGTTATATTTATTATTTTTACTAAAGTATATGCATTAATTAACCACTTACACTGCAAATAACTGCAATGAATATAAATAATTAAAATATGTCTTATGCCAAAGATATGGCAAATCAACGTAAATATTGACTATTTTGATTCAGAGTTTTTTCCAGACAGGATAAAAATCCGTGTGTTATAATATATTCATAAAATTTATGTTGACAAATTCTCAGCATATTTTCCTACCTATCGGAGATCTATGAACTAAAGTTAATACTAGCTCGATCGTTGATTGATAAAACTTTGAAAACAGTTTCTGGCAATACCGACTACTAAACTTGACAGGTAGTTTGACAGTTGCAAGTAAACAACGATGTCAGATGACTTGGATTCTCTAGATCGTGCAGAAAGTGATGGTCAGAAGCCTGATAAAATGTTTACTTTAAAAAAATGGAATGCTGTAGCTATGTGGAGCTGGGACGTAGAATGCGATACGTGTGCCATCTGCCGGGTTCAAGTCATGGGTAAGTCAAGATTTTTTATAGGTTAAATCATTCTATTTTGAATGCTGTTTTGTGACACCAAAGTGTAAATTATGCGGCAATTCAAATTATGCCCTGTTAAAATTGTTTCAGTTTCGTAGATGTTGAAAAATACATAGTTGGTGTTTCTTACAGCGTTAAAAAAATCTTAAATATACGATAAGTAAATGTAAAGTTATCGTAATCTGATGGTATAGAATGAAATAACCTTTTGTTATCTCGTTCATAATAAGAAAAAAGCTGTTGTACAAAAGTCGATAGATAAATATTTCAACGGATTTACTAAAAAAGACTTATATTTCATTAATAGAGTCTGAAGATATTTTAATGAATAGTATGTTCAAACATATGCAGAGTAAGTTACAATCACTGTTGGAATCCTCATATTATCTCTACTGTTGAGATGTTTGATTTCAACATGTTGATAATTGACATTTAAAAATCTCATTGTCAAAACTTTCGTGTAATAGCTTCTGTTTTATTAAAATATAGCCTGATATGTATTTGAAATAATCAATGTTGGAATTTCTTGTGGCTTAGGAGGTAACAGGTTAACAAAATTATTTTATTTTGATTGCCTTTACAAATTAAAATTCTACGTACTATTTTTCTCAAAGTTACAGCAATTTACTCTAAAAATGCTGGTTAAACATGATGGGAAGGTCTATTCAGATAAAAACTTTAATAATATTTGAATGTTATTATTAGCCGTAAATAGCCATCTATGATATAAGCTTTAAACAAAAATTATATATGATTCGTTTCTTAGATATGCATGTGCTTCCACTTCCAATATCCATTCAAAGTTGTAAAATAGTATCCTTATAGGGCAGCGTTCGGGAAATCTTTTTATTCATTACCCGTAAATATTTTTGCGTAAGTCGATATTACTCCTTCATTTTGAAAAGGAGACAATCAATGTAAATTAAACATAATTTATTGAATTTATTTACACGGAAAATAAAAAAAGACGCATGAAAATAGTAAGTATGTAATAGACAAACAAAAAATAAATCATATTGGAACAAACGAAATTTAATTTAAAACTTTACCCCTTAGGCCTTTTCCTTATTACCCTTAAAAAATCATTTTTACCTCATTTAGGGTAATTTACCCCGGTTCCCCGACCGCTGTTATAAGGCGATAAAAGAAAAAAAAATATTTAGTGCAAGTTCTAAGGAATATAACGAATGTTATGAAAGGAAAAGTAAAAAATAAAACTTTTATAATTTTTTCTATTTTTCATTCATTCTTACAGTAGGCACGTATTGTATACATTACAAATTATATTTACAACAGTTTTGCTCCATCACTTATATCAATGGCAAAAATTAAACAACTATAATCTCATTCTACTTAAAACTTTATATCAACAGTTTATTAACTAAAACAATAAAAATTCGTCTTATAAAATCACATTTATACTCCATTTTCCTAAATATTCATATAGTAACCACACACATCCAGTCTATATTTCACTGTATTTTATTCTTAAATACATATTGATCAATATTAATTATAAGCGCTTGTCAATATTTTAGTAAATTAATTGAGATTAATAATTTATGCATCACAGCCTCTTGCGTTCAACAGCAAGTTAAGCTTTACTGTTTGCAGTTGAATTTAACCTTCGCGTTCTTCCTGAAAGCTTCTGTTCGATATCTTCTAAGCTTTTTCCTCTGGTTTCTGGTACCCAAAATATCGTGAAGAACAGCCCGAAAACACAGATGACTCCAAACATCCAGAAAGCGCCGTGAGCTCCCACTGCTAAGATAATATCTGCGAATGTTTTAGTGACGACAAATGTGCAGGACCAGTTGAAAGCCGTCGCGACTGACGCGGCTGTGCCTCTGATCTTTGCCGGGAGAATCTCTCCCATCATTAGCCACGGTATGGGTCCGAAACCGAGAGAAAATCCGATAACGTACATAACCATGCTGACCAAAGGCACCCAACCGTACCCTTCGACGTTCACGCCGAGTGAAAGAGCATAGAAGAATGACCCAAGTGTCATTAATGTGATTATCATTGTTGCGGCTGATATGTATAGTAACATCTTTCTGCCAAGTCTGTCAATAAGAAGAGTGGCGACGAAGGTCGAGCCAAAGTTTACGATTCCTACAATTATAGTACTCAAGTTTTCATCCACGTCGCTCTCGGCAGCCTTGAAAATAGTCACAGTGTAGAAAATGACAGCGTTAATTCCGCTCATTTGCTGGAAGAACATCAATCCGAGGGATATAAGCACAGATCTAATGTGTTGCTTTTCGAAGAGTTCTCCCAATGTAGATCCACCGGATCGGTGCACCTCTTCACTGTGCGATTTAACAATCTCGCCGAGCTCGCGGTTCACGTCTGCCTTGTCGCCTCTCAACCAGACGAGAGCTTCCCGAGCCTTTTCCGTTTTACCTTGCGACACGTACCACCTTGGCGTTTCAGGTATGAAGAAAGTGAGACAGACGAACGGCACCGGAAGTAAAGCTCCGAGGAAAGCGAGATTTGACCAATCGAGAGAATAGCCCGCACAAAAGCAGATTAGAATTCCCACGTTTCCCAAAGCCGTCGGCAATAATCCTAATCTGCCGCGCACTTCCGGTTGAAGAGTTTCCCCCAAGTACACTGGGAAAGATAGAGATCCTATTCCGACGCATAGACCACCGATTGCTCTTCCTACGTACACCATGTATACATTCGGGGCAGTCGCTATCAGAATCCAAGAGATGGTGAACGGTAATCCGGTAGCCAAGATGGTATTCCGTCTGCCAAGGTATTCTATGAGAGGCCCGCCCAGTATACCGCCTGCTAACGCTGCCAGAGGCATTAGACCGCCTACCCAAGAACCCTGCGAACAAAAAGAAAATTATATTGAACAAAAAGAATACACATTATTTTCGTTATCAAGGTTCATTGTTCAAGACTTCTCTATGAGTTTTTCGTCCTAATCAGCATAATGTATATTTAGAATGATGCATACTGTTTTAATGCATTGATTAACTCAAAATAATATTTTTCTAATTGATATTTTATCACAGAAGCACGCTAGAATGTTGCTTAATTACACCATTAAATAATTACGTGTATAGATTTATATTTACTGATTATTTTGCAAGCGATGTCATTTAATTTCACGCCTAATCACGCATGATTACTAGATTTTTAGGAATCTAAAGTTAATTAAATGATTACAAACACGTTACGAAATGATTATTTTTATTCATATACACATATATTTTAAATAGTATTAAATCTATATTGTAGATTTATTTTTCCATAAGCACTCGAAGGATTGTTTTTATTTAGGGTAGATTTAAATTCTCGCGTATTTGAGATTTTAAGATCATCACAATTGATAAATTACGTAATGAAGGTCGAAAATTATGAATTATATTCAATTTAATTTATTGATTGACATATCAGTGACCACATACTTTTAAATATTGTTGCTTAATTAACAATATATTATATAAAATTAGTAACATGTGCCTGGCACGAGCCTCCAATGTTTATCATTTTATTAATTACGTCTCAAATGTTTCGATGTTTTACAATCGTGATAATTACATTATATATTATCTATTAATATTACTGCCCAAACAATGAAAATATATATTATGATGTCTTGACTTCCAACATTCTATAAACAAGTTTATCTTTATTTGAAAGTGTTACGAATGGCATTACTAAATTAATGATTAATTGTCGTTATCATTCTACGGGATTGGCATCCAACAATAATGGGTGTAATTCCAATCTTCCTGCCCGCTCTTTCACTACATCCTCCATTTGAAAACTAGTGTAAAAATGTTCTCACGAAATATTTTATACTTTATGACATCATATTGTATTTTACATAACAATTTCTCCACCAAAGTATCTTCTTGGACACAAACCTGCATTTCTAAACTCTTTTTAGTATTATTTAATTCACGAAATAGTATACCACTCATATTTTTTTTGTAATTATCTCTAAATTAATATCTATATCTTCCAAAGTAGATATTAGATTTAGATACACTAAAAACAGATTAAACATATTTTTGATGATGGCGCAAAATCGAAACAACTTTCAAACAATGCATATGATTCTTGTATAACGAAATACTTTTATATATTTACCTTAGTATAATAATAGACGTCATTTTAATACATAGTAAGAATTAATTACAAGAATAGTTTTTATTTTATTTTATGGGTAAATATATTGAGGTACTAACCTGTTGCACTGTTACAACGATGGTACTATTCTCGTGAATCATGGTAGCCAAGGCTGGGGAGGTATATGCTGTCGCATATCCAACAACCATGGAGCCCAGTGACACAGAAAGTGCTGCCAATATCTGAAACGCAAAGAAAAACATTTATTTAATGTATTTATTAGTGTAATATAATATCACAGTAAAATAAACATCATTCATCTATCAAATTATCAAATTTTGAGAAATGTATTAATTGACTGTGATATTTAACATTTTAGTCACGACGGTGCAATTCGTTTTTCTAGACACCCAGACGTTTGTTTGAGTTGTCGGCTTACTCAACTAACGGAATATATGAACCTGATAAATGTTGCCTTAATTAAAACACGCGTGATATACTAGTTGACGTGCCCAAGAACTAATATTTTCAGTCGTCTCTTTTGTGACTTAGATTCAGTTCATTCACTTCAACAACCCCCAAAGGATATATTGTCTCTGGCTGGATCATAAATCCTTTTACAAATTTCTAATTAATGACACTAATAATTATTTTCTCTTTAAACGTTCATAAGAGTTTTAGTTTATCATTTTTCAAAAGCGGCTTTGTACTGCAAACTAATAGCATAAAATTAATCAAAAACTCGAAAAAATAAATCACAGAAATGCTCATAAAAGTATTTAACTCCTCTGGTCGATTCACAGATGACATATTTATGTTAATTTCAATCAAGTAGAGCTTTGGTTCTCGTTAATTTTTATTTTCTATCCTTTGTTTTTATTAATAATATTGACTTATAAAAATATCAAAAAAATGTTTTTTTATAAAAACAATACAATTATTTTTATCAGGTTTAACATTAACATTACGTAAATATCATCCAAAACGCTATAGAAAAAATCAAATTCTTTTCAAGTCCTTTCGTATAATTGTTCAAGACTAGGAGAATGTCAAATCGCATTTTTTTTAAATTCTGAGTTTCTATAGTTAATTTTTATCCTAATAAATTTCTTGAACTGTTTCAAAGTATTGAGATCTATTCTTCATTACCAGATTAGTCATATCTCAAATTGTACCGCAGTACGTTATATGACCATGTCTCAATTATGTGATTTTCCTTTCGCTAAGCCGATGTTTAAATATTTGTATTTTTGTATGAAAGATTTCCTACTTTGTCAAATCTAGTCCATCAATTGTTTTATTTTATGAGAATGAAGTAACTAATTGATTATTTTTTTACTTCTCTCGATATAATCTTCCCTGCTATTGCTTCTGCCGTATGATGACAATTATGTGATTCAAATCAATGTACTATATAGAACTTATGAATTCGAGATCATATTTTTCGCTTAATTATGTATTGTTTCTTTTTAAAAATTGATCATAATTACTTATTTTAAAATTCCTTTATTCTATAAAAGTTTTTATATTTACCTGAGTCATGATGTATATCTTCGTCGGTCTGTACGGTGGTGCGTCACCATTGATGGAATATTCCGACCCGTGCTCCTTCATTTTGACAGTGTCAGACAGCTCCCTCACAAACGGCACGGCGCTCCTCAAGTTCTCCTCCTTGGCTCCCCTGACTTCCATCTCCATTTTGTATTTATTTGCGCTTCCCAAGCTTATTTGCTTCAATTGCTGAAAGTGTAATCTGACACTTTCGAAGTTGTTTGCTTCGTCGTCTTTTTCCTCTTCGTATTCGTCTTCCTCGTAATAGTATTGGTCTTCCTGCCCCTGCTCTCCGTTCTCTTCAAAAGTTTTATGATCGTCTTGGCCGACACTTTGAAGGTTTCCGCAATCCGTGGCTATGCTTGTGCTGGTTGTGCTTGTTGACAGTGTTGCTCGTGACGGTACGCGAGCGTAGCCGCGGCCGGGATTTCCCACTGGTCTCAGGCGACGGTCTGCACCACCACGATCTTTCTTGTCGCTCCCAGCCTGAAAGGCAAAATATTGAATTGAAAGAAACCCACTTGATCACCATCGCCTTTTCTTGAACACATAAGTCTTTGAAATTGTAATAATTTTTTTATCGGTTACCATTACGGTCGATGGTATTGCAAAAGTTCCCTTAGCGAAATCAACGTAAGAATTGAACTAATTTTTTCGTAATCATCTACGCATACTATTTTAGAGTAACATTTCATTTATGAATGTATACTAATATTATATGCTAGTAATATTAGTTTCTGTTCCAATTTAAATTATTTTAAATTGATTGTTTTGAGAGATTTTGACGAATAATAAACGTAGAAATTGCGTCCAAATTCATTTTCGATAATTTGACAGCCAACCGATTAATATTTTGGTTAGTTTTATAATATATTTAATCACAAAGTCAAATTCCAAGTTTGTAGTACTTTATTCCTTAGTACATTTAACAGCGATCTAATTAATATGATTATTTCGATCAATTTTGGTTTAATACTATTATTTTAAGTATTGATATGTTTATTGATTGAATTGGCATTCACTTGGTAGAACTCCATTATAACACGGTGAAAAAAATAGCAATGTATTTTAGTTCTACAAATTTTTGTCCGTTGTTGTTTCAACGTTTTATTGATATGTTAAACAATTTCTCTATTACTCTTTTCAGTTGTATTATATAAAAACCTAACAAGATAATACTAAATAAGATAACAAAATCAATCAAAATGCTTTCCTCTTTATGCCACTAACACGAAGTAAATGTGTGCAGAAGCGACCGTCGAATCTAAAACTTTTCATATATTCAAACTTTTTGCAATAATTATTATTTGATAAAATTGGACTTGCAGTTACGTTATTATTATCACTTGTTTGTTCTGTTGCAAATGATTATTTGTTTTACATATTCGAGGAATGTTAATGAAAGCTGTTTTTCTAAAATGTTTGTATAATTGATAACAATTTGATTACATGTTCAAACGAAGATGGAGTAGACAATCGAATGGTTATCAAATATTATTTTCACATTATATTACCACGAAATTTATAATTTCAAGATATGTCTGCAATAAACTTGTCTTGTTAATCGAGTGAATATAGATTTATTTTCGGTTATATATTTTTATACTTAAAATTAAAAAATAATACGTTTTTGTATATTAAAAATGATATTTTATGGCAACTCTTTATATATTATGCAAATGTCAAATTATATTATAGTAATTCAATAGAAGTATCATATGCGCGCGCACCAGTCAAAAATGTGAATATAGTGAAAATAACGATAAACGCGGGTAAGCAATTGATGAAAGAATGAAAAACCTTGTGTACACATTTTTTCCAATTGTTACTAATTCAATTTAATGTAGAAAAATATTCTCATAAACTTTACCATCAAAAAATTAAACGATTAAGTTACTTAATCACTATAATTTTCAAAAAAATATATATTACTTTCGTTGATATACAATCTCTGATGAAAAATGTCGGAAAATTGTTAGTTTTTACTTCTATTATATTTCAATTTAATACATAAGTGTTATTTAATTTTCTAGTGTGTCGATTTTATAACATATTTTTAAAAATCTAATTTTAATAAGTTTTAAAATATCGTTTCAATTGTGAAACTGGTATATTTTTTGAAAAGTATTTTACTGATTTAATACAAACAATACGTTTTATAATAATGAAATCACGTAACGACTTTTTTCGCTCCGCACGTTTTTAAAAGAATAAACAAATATTTTTTATATATAATGTAGAAGTTGTAACGAGCTTTTGTTGTGTTTATAAATATATATTTCAGAGATTAAAAAAATATAAGTATTACATTATAACTTAATATGAAACCCTTGTACGTTGAAACTGATTCAAATCACACAAAAAAAAATCACAACACAATCACAGAATAACTCAATTCAATTTTACGCACCTTATACTTGGTAGCTGTTTACTATAGTTATAACTTCTCAGTTTTAAACAATTTTCCGCGTTCAATACACTTCGATCATTGATGTCATTATCGATGCCCCGTCCACATTTATAACTTATCAGCGGCCATGGAGAGGTCACTTTCGTAATGACAACATGGCCGCCGGCAAATAAAGCAAAACAATATGTGGTGTTTACAAAGGTCTAGCAGATCTGACATCGGTGTGGGGTGATGCACCCAGTGATAACCCCAATCGTCTTGACCCAGCGCTTGAGGAGCGCTGGATTTTGGGGAATGGTTGAACGCGCCGCGCGAATTATTGCACCTTGCATTAATAAAGAATTTTTCTTCCATAAACCTCATCATTGATCAGATTTAGAAACGTACATACATGATATAATTTCGCGGTGTAAAAGGTAAACTCTGTATATTTATTTTTTGCAATTAATTTTACACACCTGTCTTTAAATTTTATGTATTAGTAATACGCTATTTTATGAAACAATTTATGTGAAGAATAGATATTATTTAAAAATCATATTTATCACAAACTGATTATTCGTGTTATATACAAACGGTAGTGTTTGATTTACACGGTGATATTGTGGATCTTATATTCGTGTTAATCAAGGTATAAGACACTTTATTAATATCCTCTTTTAAACAACGAAGGCATATTTAGAGTATTCTTAAGAACCCTTTTTTATTGTCATTTGCTAAAGATGAATTTGATTGGTTCAAAATTAAAAAGTATTTTAGTTCTACATACTTTATACATATATATATATATATATAGTGGATAGCGATTTCGCCTTACGCCCTCAACAAAAAATACCTCATGGTTCCGATTCATAATAGTTATCAACTATAATATATACATTACTAATTTCATAGAACTTAAATGTACTGCTATTCTTTCATCGTTTTACAATGGAGTTCTATCAAGTGATTGCCAATTCAATCAATTGATTTGTTTAAATGACTTCAGCTTATTTTTAGCAGATGTTTTCCGCAATATAAAAAAAATATAGTTTATATTATCATTCCAGGTTCAGATTTTTTTAATCAGTTATCTTGTAGATATTAAATCCTCATTGCATGATTAGTCTATTTTCTTAACGCATTACCGACTGTTTTATTTGGTGTTAATCTAATACTTTAAAAAAATCTAGGAATTCGCACTCATGTTTTATAAAATTGTATTTTAATGAATTTTAATCGTTTGGCCACTGTCGTTTTCCTAACAAAGTACGTTTAACCTAATTTTCATTATTCTCAGGTCGCGCGTCGACTAATAACTTTTGGTTAATGCATGTACTGACGTATCTACTTAGTCGATTTCTGAAAATATATCGTCACGAGTAATTTAAATGATGTTTGTATCAATTACTTAAATTTGGAATGCATTCTATAATATGTCAACGCTTTGTATCCAAAAAAGGTGATTTTTCTAGATGATGTATCGATTAAAATGGGTTTTTTTATGAATTAATATTTGTCATTATTCATCATAGTGATGATGTGCTAGTTATTAATAAATTTTAAATATCACCTGATATAAATTCGTATTGCCACTCTGCAGTTCATGTCTCTATATAAGGACATCAAGAATGGATGGGAATTTCGGGGTATTTTTAAAGAGTTCTTTGCGAATACCGCTACTCAATCGACTGAACGTTTTGGATCATTTTCTTTAAGGAACTCGTATGAGTACATACGTCCGACATTGATTTTTTTAACACGGTGAAAAAATAGCATGTATTGTTTTTTTATATAATATTTAGTTATTTAATATTTTAGTTCTACAAAATTTATAATGTATGTACTTGATAGCTATTTCAGCAGATAACCCTCATCAGAAAGTACTTCATTCATCAGTTCTGATTCATAATAGCTACAACTACATACATTATTAAATTTATAAATATAAAATACATAGCTATTTTTCATCCTGTTAAAATGGAGTTCTAACAAGTAAATGCCAATTTAATCAATTGATTGGCTTAAGCTCATGCTTTTTCGGTAGATATTTTCTGCAATATAAAAATATATAACTAACGCGTATTACAATAAAATTTAAGTCAACAAATGCCAGATTAGTTTGTAAAACTTTCTGGCGAAAAAAATATTTTTTATTTGTTATTTTTTCTACATATATTCCATTGTTTTTATCCTAGAAACAAACCGACATCACCCCTATTTTAAGCATTTTTTGTTATAATAAAATCGCAAATGAATTACAATTTTGTAGCTTGATTTTTATTTGAAAAAACACAAACTTTTTTTCTTTCGTCTGAAGTATAACACTTTATAATAATAAAATTAACCAATATAATGTTTCTACAGTGCCCATCATAGATGTCGAACTCTTAAAAAATCAACCTGTTAAATGATTTATTTTTTTATTTATATAAATTGGTATCTGTCATTTTTCTGTCAATGATTATTATCATAATGTTTATATATCAATCTATTCAGCTTTAAATTAATTATATCATTTTATGAGAACCAATCCTGACGATGTCGTGAAGCTGTAATAGCTATCAATAAATTCATTTAATTTACCGAATATCACACCGATGTGTTATATTATTGAGGTGATTAAATCAAAATAAAGACAGATTTTGAATTTTTCGTGAGACCTGTTTATCGATAAAATAAATGATACAAATAGCAGTCACGTTTAAATGGTTTTAGTGATTATAAATAAACATTAATTAAGCTTAGATAATAAATTTCAAGTTTACTTATTCAAGGGAATCAATTTATTTTGTCGTGAAAATTTTCTTTGGCGTTTCCTCTGATGTATTACGACAGTGATGCTTTTCAATTTAAAATTATAAAATTGTAGCTTAATTGCAATCATCGAGTTTGTAACGCAAATGAATAAATTTCTCTCTAAAAGCTTGATAGAACTTTGACAAACTTAGTCGTCAAAAAAAGCAATTAACATGAAAATTATAATGTCGGACAATGCTTAAAGTAATTAGAAAATTTAATATTTATTAATCGCGTCATTTGTGACTTGACAAATGTATGAGAGTTACACACATCAATTAAAACCCTAGAATAGTGCATTTTTGCGTACCACAACATAAAATCTTTGGAACGCATAAAATTTAATTCTTGTGTGATTGTTTATAATTAATGACACAGGTTTTGTTCTCTTGCAAAATCAATACTTTTTTTAATATTTTTTTGAGCTAAACATTTACAATCGTTCATGGCGTTTTAATATGATAGTTTGATATGTGACCAAAAGGATTATGGGATTTTTATTATAGTGAATAGATAAAGCTAGCTAATTGAGCTTAAAATTTTAGCGATAAATTACATTTTATTCATTCTTGTAAGTTAACGGCTATATGGGAGGAAATTAAACTTATGAAAAAATTTGACTATGATAGTGGAGAATGGCTTTGAAAATACACTTCCTCTTTAATTCCACCAATTACTAACGCGTCGTAACCATTTATTCACAACCCTGCTGTTATTGTTAGTTTGAATGAAAAGTAAGATGTCTGATGTAAGTAATCATTTTTTTATTGAAATTTATAAATTAATTTACTTACACTCGGGCCTCGTATTACACGCTTATATCGTTCCACAAAATGTCGTGTAATACAAATCCGTGTTATATAAGGTTTGATATTCATAAAAAATTAGGGTTTGCTTCCCATAAAAATATCGAAGAGAGGTTATATTACATAAATATGTACTTTATTTTTTTAAAATAAACTATACGTTCATATATTTATTCATTCATCATCTCTATCATTTAGAATTCTATAGTTTTTACTCTTTTTCGAGATGGTTTGTGAATTTTCATCATCGGAGGAAGGATTTTTTATTGTTTTAGCCTTCAAAAATTTGGTAATAAGCAATTGTCTGCTTTTAGCGTATGTATTTCCTCATAAGATTCCAAAATAAAAAAATAAGGTAAGATTTGCAATGGAACATTCCATGTACGTACAAATCAAACATGTTATCTTTTTCCTTAAACCGTGTTATATAAAGCGTGTTTTATAAAAACATGTCACAAATTATACAACCGTGTTGTATAAAACAGTGTTATACGAGGTCTGAATGTATTATGTTATTGCGATTTGCATTGAATGTTCTCCCTTTCGTTAAGAAGGTTGACTACATCTGTAAATCATGAAAGCAATTATTTCACGAGTAAACAGAGTGTCTACTATATTTTTTATTCCACTTTTTATAAATATAGGTTATCGACTAGGTCAATGCAAGTATATCATAGGTTTAGTACTTTGTACAAAAACATGGAAGTTTAAATTAACGAAGTCGCTTATATTATTTTAATGTTAACTATGTTTATAAATTTAAGTATATGTGACTATAATATACGCCGTGAAACGCCCCAGTACTGATCGGCTTTTCTTAAACATATTTCAGTTTGACCTGATATAAAAAAAAATCTAACAGAAAATTTGGTGCATTTTTAATCTGGCGTTTTTTTTTATTATTATAATGACATCATTCACAGTCCGTTCCTACCTTACATTATAGTTTAAAATTGTGCAGCGCACACGGGCGGCCGATTAAAAAGGGCGGTTCAATCCAGCTGTAAAAGTACTTGTCGGCATTGTTCCCAATGATGTTTTCATTGAATTCAAAATTCACAAAAAAATATACCATATATTTTAACTTTCCAACTTCCATACCATCCATCTATCCTGATTTCATTAATAAATATTTAGAAAATAAAAAAATTAATTTGATATTTGTATCGAGTTAAAGTTTTCCATTTCCACTGTTTACGCGTACGCCACGTTTGTATCATACCCGTGTACCCAGAAACCGCGCAAAAGAGACAAGGATCTCATTCAAAATCAAAAGATAGATTCCATTACAAAAAAAAAAAATGCGCAAATGAAAACATTGATTTCATATTAAATTTGAAGATTCATTCCGTAAACTCCGCGTAAAAAAAGACCTACAGTTTGTTATATTCAAAATATTTATTCCAAATTATAATTGGTACACGTAACAATGACCCATTTTCAGTACATAACAAAATGCATTTTTCTTGACCGTTCAAAGCAGCGTTAAAAAAGTACGGCGTAAATCGAGGTGTGCGCGTGTATAACCATTTGGGGCTGTCAGTTTATGTTTCTACGCGGGTGGCCAAACTCCCAGGCGCAAATTCAATTGTAACCTGTTTTAGTTTAGATATACAGCCCTGGATCCGAGCCCATAATCTTGTCCTAATGGTTGGTTTCATTCAGATGTATTTAACTATTTGCAAATTCAGAACTCATAAACTATCAATGTCATAAAGCGTCAGTATGTTTTCAATCGAAAATATTTATATATAATTAATTTCAATCTTCAGGAATATTAATTTAAAAGATTTAACTTAATCTACAAAATAAATATTTTTGATATTACTGCATAATCTTCCGTGTAGATGTCACTAGAAGCGATCGCTGACTAGTAAAATTATTAACTTTTACCATCAATAATTTTCGGTGAAATAATATACTATAGATAATATTATATAGAGATTTTATGTGCCAATCATTTTTTTGTTTAAAATTTTAGCACTTCGGATAAAAAGAATGTTCTCTATAATAACCAGATAGGTATCACTTTTTACTGTATTTTTACTTTCATTGACTGAATGAATCAATTTTATTTATTGACAGAGACATCTATTAGTATAGCACAAAATTATTTTATGAATAACTATTTTTTTTTGCCTTTGAATAATATGTCGATGTTGTTTTTCGTGAATGGTTTGCGCCCTTACTTAAATTGTAGAAATCGACACTACTGGTGAAATGAATGTATAGAAGTGGAAAATGTGAAACCTGCTACATTAAATTTCTGCTCGCACATTTAGAATAATAGTCAAAGATTGAGTCATATTTCAAACTACAAATTCACCAGATCAATACTCATGCCTAAAAATTCTATTTTGTTTCGTATTTTTTTTAATGAAACTCACCATTTCTGTCGAAATCTGCTTCAGCATATCCATAATTTTCGCCATTTTAATCGAGGTGATACTGTTGAAACTCATTTTGAAAAATAAAAAATATCTTACACAAAATGAAAATGTCTAATTTAACTGCTTAAATATTTTATTATTATTTTTTCTTTCAATATTGTGAACTAGGCACAATTTATTTTACTACAATACCGTCAGGGTACACGAAAGTGGTAAAATGTATTAAAATTCCTCTCACTTATTTTATTATGCACACTCAACTTTAAATGAATTTTTAAAGCCAGGTTAAACAAAAGTATTATATAAATATTTTACTATAATTATTATAACTAAAATTGTCTTTTACGGCCACGACAATGGTGTCTTAATTAGCCCAAAAATGAATTGTCTCTCTTTTTATTTGGAACACAGTCACTGCTCTTTATTTCGTTATTGTTAAATTTCTTTCGTTTCGAAATTTGAAAATTAACCATTTGCGCGGTACCTAAGGACGTTCACTTAGGTGGATTGTGGTTCGTGATATGGTGTGCAGATGACGTTTATATATATGAACTCCCCGCCCCTTTCGCCCCGCTCCCTTTTCACTTCGTATAATGTATAGAGTAGCAAGGGGCTAGTTGCGACAAGGGTAAGTTAAAACGTTCGATATAAAGATCCCACAGTTCATGGAATATTCCATATGCATTATTTGTATCAGATATTCAAAAACTGTCTTCTTTCTAATCTAAAATCGCTTATATAATTAACTTAATAACAGAAAAGGAAATATTTTTATCGAATATTTGAAGGTAGTATTGGGTAGAAGGGCTATTGGTGTAGTACAACCCATTAAAAAACCTATATAATTGTGCAAATAAATTGTTTTATTAAATTATATATTAATTATAATAAAAATCTCGTGTCACGATGGTTCTGGTCGAACTCCTCCGAAATGGCTCGATCGATTTTTATGTTTTTTTTAATGTATATTTATTAGGTATGAGAATATGTCGTAAAGCATATTTCAGGCCGCTAGGTGAGGCTTTCATTTTTTAATCGCGATTCTAGTATTTTTGTATAAATAAATTTAACCCTCGTTCGTATAGACGAACAGAACGAAGTTATTTATGCTGTTGAATGACAGATAGCGCTACGTCCGCCTCATCGAACTTTCATTCACGCATGCGCAAGTCATTCACGAGAAATGCGCGTCATTTTGACATTTCATTCGGCATTTGTTATATATATCACAACTCAGCGGGTGCAAAATTTCGTACGATTTATTTTATTTTATCTTTTTTTGTGCGTGTATTACAGTGAACAATGCCAGCAAAACGCAATGGGGCCGTCGATCGAATAAAGCAACAGACATTCAAAATAGTAAAGCAGAAAGAACAGACGAGCAAATCTAACAAGATGACAAAAATGTGTGTGTGAGCATGTCGCAATTTCGTGCATCTTAATCCCAAGAGGCATGAGCTGAACAAAGCCAACAACGACAATCGGTACGGAGAAAAATGCTCCGGTTCGTAATTAACACACGCAGAGTAAATGACCGACAACGCAAACAAGTACATCGAGTATTTACACCAGCTTCGTTACTACGTCTCGCGTTCAAGTGCGAGCCAGATATTGAAAATTCTGGTTATCCGAAAGTGCTGATTGGTGCTATGGACAAAGAATGTCCACATTGTCTTGCGCTCAAATTCAAACATGAATCAACCGGGATGTGTTGCGCATCAGGAAAGGTGCAACTACCAGAAATTGAGACACCACCAGAACCATTGAACGGCTTGTTCATCGGTACGGATCCAAATTAAAACCTGTTCCTAAAGTCCGTTCTCACACTCAATTCATGCTTCCAAATGACTTCGTTCAGAGCAACAGAAATGGGTCACAATACTGCAACAAATGGTCAACAATTACGTTCAAACGATTCAAATCAAACACTTTGGGCCGAGTATATACAATCAATCCAAGGCAGATTGAGTGCTTCTATCTGCGACTGTTGTTGGTAAATGTCACCGGCCGATTGTCATTACAAGATATACGCAAAGTAGATGGACAACAGTATCCAACATATAAAGATGCATGTCTTGCACTCGGCTTGCTCGAAGATGACAATTGGGACGATATGCTTGCTGAAGCAGCATTGGGCAGTACAATAACACAAATCCGTCTACTCTTCGATATACTTTTGACTACATGTTTCCCGGGACGAGCACAAAGATTCAATGACTGACGATATATTTCATTGAATTCGTACACGGTGCAACGATCTCACGATTACATCCAGCGACGCTATGTACAATGAAGCATTGATTGCTATCGAGGATCTTTGCATTGTCATTGCCAATTTACCACTCAGTCATTTCGGTATGAGTTCGCCAAATCGAGGTGCTTCTGATCTAATAGACACTGAAATGAATCGTGAACTGCAGTATGATACTGATAAAATGGCAGCGATTATTACTCGCAATGGCCCACTACTGACTCATGAACAAAAAATCATTCACGCTGGCAGTTTCGGTGAGACAAGGTGGATTCTTTTTTTTTGATGCAACAGGTGGAACCGGTAAAACATTTGTCATTTCGTTAATTCTCGCCGTCATACGACCAAATAATGGCATCACATCGGCCGTTGCATCATCTGGCATTGCAGCAACTTTATTGGATGGAGGCAGATCAGCTCATTCAGTATTTAAGCTGCCACTGTATATTCAGAGACTCAATGTGCAACATAAAAAAAAACAAACGTCCATGGCGAAAGTGCTGAAACAATGCAAAATTATCATCTAGGATGAATGCACTATGGCACACAAACATTCTCTTGAGACGTTGAACAAAACACTCAAAGATATAAAAAATCAACGAAAAACTATTCGGCGGCACTCTGTTACTCCTTTCATGTGATTTCAGACGAACACTTTCAGTCATTCCACGTTCAACGTACGCTGATGAGACCAACGTTTGCTTGAAATCATCGCCACTGTGGCGTAATATCCTATTTTAATAGCTTATTTGTGTTGGCTTAACAGACAGACGGACTGACAAAAAATATCGTACACTCAATTGCTCTTCGAAATTAATATTAATTTTCTGAATTGAATTGAGAAAATTAATGGTTGGTGTTTTTTTAACTTTTATCGGCGGTCTTCCTCTACAACGCTCCATTCCTCTTTCTGCTATTAATCCCATCCCCACAAACTAACAATACATTCTTTATTTTTTATTTTACAACCAAAATATCCACTAGAAATAATTTATATGACAGAACTACGTTTGCCGGGTCAGCTAGTATTAATCATACATTATTTACAAATAAAAGAAAAAGTTTATGATAATAGATCCGTGTTTCGTCTTTTCGAACCACATCCCTCATAACTTGCATTTTATCACATATACACGTTACTTTGAAATCTCTTCATTTTACGACTTTGAAGTCGTTCCATGCTGAGCATTTTAAATGATATTTCAACGCGTAGACTTCAAAAATTTATTGAATAACATCGGTTTGAAACATTCTTATTGAGTTTGTCAGGACAAATCAAGCAATGCATTAACTCAAAAATTAGCGACTACAAGAAGTATCAACTATCAACACGGTAAAATCAGCGGTCTCGACAGTTTAGACGTTAGCAGTCAGAGGGTTAAAATTATTTTTAAAGCTTTCACGACTTAACCAAGAAATTGTCATTGTATAATTATTGTTTCGCTGATATTGTCAAAAAAATAAATATTATTCGAAGATAATTGAGTGAATGTGCTTGATACAATAATTTTTGAAAAACGTAAACCCAATGAAAATTTCAGATATTACTTGAACTTTTAAAAATATCAATATTCCTGAATTTCCTCACTTTCTATCCCGGAATTTCGATATTCACTGTAAATGCTATAGAAAATCAAATTCTTCCTGAATATTTTTTTTTTATTCTGTCGATAATAAATATATTTATTGTTCATAAATTGCCTAAAAATATAATTGACACACAATTCGTAAAAAGACATTTATTTCAACGATATAAGATCAGCATAACTAAGTTTGTATTTTTTTTTTGTAAATTATTACAAGTAAAAAATAAATAACAAAAAATAACCATTCCAAATTCAAATAAATTCTTATATTCAATTAATTAAAACAATTATACGCACAAATTTGTCGAATTTGGATTTTGGGATTGGATGACGTAAGCCTTAAAATACAGAATCAATGACAGGTTTATTATGTATTGAGAATAAAAATTGACCTTTGACAAGTACTTTATTTTATTTGTGAGCTAAGAATATACACGACTAAAGTTATGGCATATCGCTCAAAAACTATATAGAGTCATTAATAGGTACAAAAACTTAAATACTTAATGACACTTTTATGATATTATGTCCAAAAAAATTGTTTTTAATTGAAAAAAAAAACCTTAGCTCATTTGTCAGTTTGCAAGATAATTATTAATCCTTATGCCGTACATATTTATTATAAGTTCATCACCCCTGAAATATTGTCTGAGACTTAAAACCATGTTCTAATTCTGAAAAGTGTTTTCGTTGAAAAAATGCTTATGAATAGTATTTCTGTATAAAAAAACTATGTCGACAGACTGGTCTAAGAAATAATTTCCCAATATAAATAATCATCTATTTTTACAACAACAATTTTGAAATTGGCTCAACAAATGGCATACTTTTCCGGTTAAATATAGTGTCACAAAAGTGAATATTTCACTTCACATATATGTATGGATTGTAATTAAAACATTAATTGAAATATATAAAAGGGCATATTTTTTTTTCAAAATAATCAAATATTTTATCAATTATGTAGTCTATAAACGTTTATGCTGAAAAAGTGTGAAATAATAATCGTTAACCCTTGCTCAAATTTTAAAAAATGCTTAAAAAGTCGATCATGCGTTCTGTTTAACGTTTAATTGATGTTATTTGCAAACAATTATTTTTTAAGGGCGAGTGTAATTCATACAACGACATCTTTTAATGGGAAAATATTTAACTTTACTTGTATTTGAATGATAACTGAATCAAATCGAATATCATACAATGTTTAATTCCTGTTTCCACCGTTACCCACCAATTTAAAATAAGTTGGTATTTCTAATTCTAAAATTACTCAATTGCATTTTAATGATAGTTGATTATTATTTGTTTTTGCATCCTTTCATGGAAGACTCATTTACAGTATTTAATGTTTTTCATTTTTCAATGATTTTTATTTCAGTTGTTTATTTGAATCCTAGTCTTAGGGGCTGTGTTTATCCTTTATAATTAAATTCTTTTGTATTTAAAGGATGCCAACTGTTTATTGTGTCAGTTATTTTACACCCGTGTGATAGAATGCATGAAAATGCCGAACGACGAAACCCGAATCGTTTTTCAACAAATTCATCAAATTTTACCATACAATGTTTTGTTATTATCAATATATTGACGGCTTAAGAAATAAATTGGAAAATTGAATAACTGTCGTCAGACATACAGTTTTTTGCTCATCTAAAAAGTGAAACAACTATATTTTAAACGTATTTTTATACCATAGATTCAATATATAGCTGTATATAGATATATATATGCAATATATAGACTGGCTCAAAAAAATTCCAACTACCACGTGTGGGTGATAATACTTAGTGATAGGCTTTAGTATTTTATCGAATTTATTTCGTTGTGAGAGTTTCAATTGTCATAATCAGAAATCGAATTTTTCATGTATATTATAACTACGATTAACGATAGTTTTCATTTCCTTATTAAAAAGAGTTTGATAAGTCAAATTCTGCCCCTTTACAAAAAATTGTAGAGAGTATAAAGTTAAAGACATCTATATTATGCAATAGTTTCGTGATATCAGTCATGTGTGCATTTGCATAAAAAAAATCTAACGTCACTATCCCACATGTGTTATCATTTTGTAAATGCATCACCGCTTTCTTCGCGTTACCACTGAGAGATAATAATTTATGCACTATGTTTTATTCATTTTCATGGAATTTTCCAGGAATGATTAATTTCTTCACAGTGAATAAATAGTTGTTGCAGTTTAAAATCCCATCAATAATTGACCATCATAACAACATCGAATATTCTTATCCCAAGAACCTCGCTTATTTTTTGTTTTAATTGTAACCAAAATCTTACGTTGTACCTTCATTTTAATGTCCATATTTGTGAGCAAAATTATATCGTCTGCTCAGAGCGAAGAACAAAGTTTAAATAGTTTTAATTTACCCTTGAAATACCTTATACTTCGTTTAAGTTTCTTCGTCTCCATATTATTTTAATTATTTGCCCCTGTATCCTCATTCTAAACGTCTTGATTCATTGATAAATGAATACTATCAATATATCCTTGACCTAGTATTTTTCTACAGTTTTTTTCCTTTTTCATTTCTTCTATAGTAATAAACGAATTTCCAAAATTCTATAGATTTTGTTTTTATTTTTAAATCTTTATTGCATTGATCCACATCAAACTTCATTGCTTAAAGATTTTCGTTTCATGATTTTGATGGCTTAAAGTGAATTATCTGGATTTCGTTAAGACTTTGTTCTTATCAAAATCTTTTATTTTTTTCGATTGATATTCAGTAGCAATGATAACGTGCTGATAGGAAATCATCGATCCACTTGCATTTTCCATACACCAATCAAGTAAACAGTCCATTATCGGTAAAACAGATATCATACATTTGAAAAATGTTAAAATTATTTCCAAATAAAAAAAAAATGCATTTAAATTTCGAATCAGGAACTCAATTATAGTTTTATCATTAAACCACATACATCAAATAGTTCATATAAATTCAACATACTGTTTTAATTATTAATCGTGACCTTATTGCGAGATGAAAATGACGCCCTACGCTGACTTTGTTATAAAAATCTCATCTCGAATGCGCAATAGTGCCAACCTCTATTGTCTGTCAAATCAATCTTGCCAATATGCAAATATGCGCACCTACTTCTTGCACTATTAAAAGGCTCCATACGTCCCAACTTTACTGGTCATGTTTTAAAGGTATAGTCCTCACGTCTAAAAAAAGTACCTGTTCAATTTTAACACCTGCGTAACATGCAGCGTTGCAAGTTTGTTGCGCAGTCAACACGCAAGCGTAATCTTATTTGAGGTTTTTCAAATTTGAATATTATTTTTTCGAATTTATATTTTCCGCGAACTATTACAAAATATTTTTATTATTATTTAATAATTTTGTTTTTTTTCTGCTGACCACTTCATTATTGTTATCAGTACTAGGTTGATTACACGCCTATATTTCTAAACTCTTCCAGAATATTTGTTCAAAATTGTCCCTGTAACATAGTCCCCACGACTAAGAAAAATTATTTATTCACTTAAACACCTGCGTAACTGCAGCGTTGCAAGTTTGTTGCGCAGTCAACATGCAAGCGTAATCTTATTTGAGGTTTTTCAAATTTTAATGTTATTTTTTTAAATTTATATTTTCCGCGAACTATTTTAATTATTACTTAATATTTTTTTACTTTATTTCTAAAATCTTCTAGAATATTTTTTAAAAATTGTCCCGTATTCCATATATAATAGTAATTGCCTACAATATATAATAGTGTAAATTTGAACACATTCGATTTCATAACGTGGATTTTCATTGTGACGACGAATATAAATGTGGTGTAAAATTTTTTACCTTCAGAAATCTGTATCAATGTAATTATTTTAGATTGAATTTTAAAAATTTTCTGGTAAACTAATTATCTACCTGTGGTTACATCAGTAGAATTCATACCGTTAATAAACTGAAAAGGTGTTTATTAATCTCATTCAGTACAAAAAAGAATCATACAAGAAATAGTTGATTTTATTGAGCTGTTAAAGTTGCCGGTCGTTAAAAATATATCGAATATGATATACCTTCAAAGATTTCTCTGTTCAACCTTCATTCTTAAAAAATATTTTCCTCACACGCTCTCTCTGTGGAGTATATAGCAATAGATGTATTTAACGGAAGTAATTTTCCACGACAAATGCTTGTCAAATTTGCTCAACATTTCTTTGGCAACGAGTGTACTATGCATTCTTTCTCTAGCATTTTAAAAATATTATGTTACGAATGACTTAGAAAAGGATCATTGGTTAGTCATCTACTCTCGCTACACCTTGTTTTTAGATTTAAATTCCGGGATGGATTTTTAAAATATATTTTTAATTTTTTTATAAATCAAAAAAAACGGTTTGTTTCCGTGAGATCCGTCGCGAAATCTAATGACGTTAACCACCACACCACAGTTATACATTTATCGACAATAATTAATTCTGTTTATTCAGCAAAATATAATGAATCATAAATTCATTTTCTTATCGCCACTTTATTCATTATAGCGGGAGATCGGTTAACAGTTCGGATTGCGAGAAAATTGGACGACGAACACTAAAACGATATTTTTTTTATTCGTACAATGAATACATATTCGGATAACGAACTAAAATGATATTTCTAATCCGCTTATTCTATCTGTAAAACTCGGTTGATCGTAGAACCATTCGGGTAGCGAACTTAGTATTGGAACAGATTATATTTGGTGACCGATCACCTACTGTATAAATGTGCCTAAACTAGTGAATGAAATTATCAGGTGGTTGTTTCTAACCATGTTAATTTTTTGACTACCGGAACTTTTAGTACTCTTCTACAAGAGTGTTGCTGTTCTTTCAAAAATACTTTACTAGTTATTGTTTTCTACAATATTTAACACATTATATCCCTATAACAAATGATTATAAATGTATCCGATACATTTTTAATGTTAATGTCAGATCCACGACTCTCGCTAGAGAAGCAAAAGCCGATATATCGGATTTATACAATATTATGGTTCACATTCAACTCGCTTTTTGAGAGAGAATTGATGTGCAATTCAAGTTACAGATAGATAAAAAACATATTGCCATCTATTGTACAAATTTTTCAATTAACCGAATGAAAAAATCTTTCAATGTTTTATATTTGTGTAATGTTTACAGTACTAAAGTGAAATAACACTATTTAGATCTAGAATTATATATAATTATTGATAGCTTTTGTGGCACCACGCCATCATCGGAATGATGCAGAAACAGCAATCATACAATTAAAGTGGATTGGATTATATACTTTGCTTTTGTTTACTGTGATAAAACGGAGTTTTGCAAAATTCATGTCATTACAAAATCGTATAATTTAAATATTAAAGTCTGTTCGCAATCATCCTTTAATATGGCGCCCGACCGTTCTTTATAGGTCTTAAATGCATTATTTACGACCAAGAGATGCGTCCTTCGCATGTCGGATACGTAATTGCACACACCAAAATTGTTCTATTACGGCATTAATTGGTTATCCATCAAAAACGTATTATCGGGAAAACTACGTCACGTGATTGATTTTCAAATTAAACGAACAGCTTTTCACGGTCACCCGTCCAATCACAATAATGGACTCCTCGTCGTCCTACGTTATGAATTTTGATGTCAAAACAACTCTCATTGTGCGATGACGTGAATAATGTACTGCAATGTTACTTAGCGTGCAGTCCGTAAAAGCAATTATGCTTTCCTGCCCTGGCTATACGATTATAATCACACAGTAACTAACGAATTTATTGCCATCATATATGGAGTATAGACACAGTAAAAATATTTTCTCAGCCTAAAAAATAAAACAATACACTTATCTAAATAGTCTATCTTTCATAATTCTTTACGCACACTTAAATCTACAAGCTATGACATATTATCAAGTTATCAATAGAAAAAAATAATTGTATTTTTTTTGTAACGTATGGTTTACAACGGGTTATAGATTAATCTTTTCTAACGTCCTCTTTCAATACGTTGAATGCCGAAAACACTCCAAACCAATAATAAAAACAATGATTAAGGCAAAAATATTTAAACTTGTAAATCGGGATTTCACGTTGTTTTGTTGTAAACCGGTCAAAAAAATATTTTACTACCTGTAATGTGTAATGCCGAAAAATCTGTAGAGACAAATATTTTGCTATATTTTATAATTATATTGATTCAAACTTTAAAAAAAAATTCAACACATAAGTGAGATTTTAAAAGCAATTAAGACGTTACTAAAACAACGATGCACGGAACATTTTGGTTGTTTTCAAGATCTGAGAAAAATTGTTTCAGTTTACAACGTTGATACATAATATTATACATCGCTTATTTCACATGCCGTCGTCCCACCACGTGGTAGATCGAACTATTTTGTACGCAAAAATGTGCATAATTAAACGCACAATAATGTTACCATACAACGTTTTTCATGTGACGTCTTCAATGTATGATGATCTGTTTTTATTAATGAGTATTTATCACTATTAAACAATTGATTCGCGCATGGTACAGAGTTATAAAACATAAAACTGATCTCACTTACTTTTGACATATGACTTTTATGGTCGTTGAAAAAGTGTAAAATTTTCGACACCACTTTTCGCTATACTGTCTAGTTCTCATTACAGTTAATATCTCATAAGCATGCATTTTTAAAGGGAGAAAGTTAAAAATAAATCATCTTATGAAATATAAAGTTCCTCCTAATATTATGTCATATATTATATACAATATAATATTTGCTAAAATAAAAACCGTTGTAATAAACTTTGTATGACGTCTACATTTGCATATTCCATTGTGTTACACGATTATACTATGTATTTAAATGAATATTGTCATGCAGATAATTTTATTCGATACATTTTTATTTCAAGAAAAGACTTATGTTTGTAAAGGAATAATTAATTAAGGTTATATAAATGTATTATAGTATTTTCCCATCATCAGAAATGTTTCAGGTTTTTTTAAAGCGTTGTTTTTTTACGTGTCCTTAAAATTGAAATTGTCAAATAAATGCTGTATTGCCACTCATTATCCTTGTATTTTAGATCAAATACATATGTTTGTAATAAAACAATTATATTTATCCGTTCCCTGCCTAGCTGTTGCAAAGGATATCACAATAACGATTACTTCAAAATTTTATTAAAATTTTTGGTTTTAACCAATCTTATGGAGATTGTCACGAGAAATCATACTACGCAATAATACAAAAATTAACTTGCTCATAAATGTGTTAGACAGAGCTGTGGAATCGCTCATTTTCACGACCCCGACTCCTTTTCCAATATATCAATGAACAAGCGGAAATAAATCACACTCGTTTGAGTACGACTAACATTATATCAATATATTAGTAGTGGACGAAGGAAATTCTATGTCAAAATTTAAAAAAGGTTTTTTCATATATAAGAAATGTTCAGAGGTAATTATTTAATAACTAATCATCATACATCTACAGCTACGTTACTATTTTTAAATTTATAAACAAAATATGAAAAAAAATGCACATTATATTTTACACCTGTCCCAGCGAAGATGAGCTATTAATGTACGCTAATCCATGTCATAATGATATTTTGAACCACAATATATTGTGAATAATTCTATCAAAATAAATCGAGGACTGGGGAATTTATATAAATAATTAATCACACTGTAGTTCTCCGTTGTTTGAAAAAAAATCCGAAAGGGCAGGCAACATTTATTGGCCTGTTTGGTATACCGTATGTGTTAGGCGACACTCTTGTCTTGACTCGGAGACCTAAAGCATATCATTCAGAAAACAAAACAGTTAAATGTGTATTATATCAAATTTATAAATATCATTATTAGCAAATAATAATAATAATAAAAGGTGTTTGTATGTTTTTCATTCTAATGTATTATTTCTAATTATTGTATCGAGAATGAAAACCAAAGTCAAAAAAATACTTTATTTTTTGGTAACAAACTGAGATATTTAAGAAGTATTAAAATTAGCGAAGCTTTCTAAATTTCAATGATAGTTGTTGATAGATGTCGCAAATATTAAAATATGCGGAAATATTTTGATAATAAGTGACATCTTCCATTCAATACATTAGATAATTTTATCTTTGCAATTATTATTTGAATGAATTCCAACTAGAAAACTTCGTATAGAGCAATTTCTTCTTTATGTTTTTTATGTCAATTATGTTTTTAAATACTTTATTATCTTTTATTTGAACAGGCATTTTTGACTGAATTTCCACATTCATTCAACATTCTTACTAAAGTTATTAACATGTCTACTAGTAACGAGTTTTATATCCTCCCACAAAATTTACATACCAGTGTTACCATCAATTTTCGACTGAATATGTGCGTCGAAATTACCCTATAAGGCTTGGAAGTAATTTCTTAAACTTTTTAAAAAAGTGCATTTTCTAATACCCTGTATTGATGTAATTATTGACCAGAGAAACCGTCTTCGTATGATCAATTCATCTTATATTCAATACAATTATTTTGATGAAATTAATTCTGCTGCTTATTTATATTTTGAAATAATTTATGAAATTTATTTTTTCTTGATTTTTTTTAATTTTTTTTTATTTTTTACAAAAGCAAGACTCATACTTTTTTTATTGTACTGAATACTATCAATTCTTTTTTTTAAACTGATATTTGGCCACACACGAACAATCCATTTGATCCTGGAAATACGTTTTGACTTTCTAGAGATAATTTTGTCACAAACAAAATATTTTTTCTTTTGTTGTTGTCATATTTTAAAGATTTCATTGTTTCACTATTCATTCCACATTTAAAAAAATAGAATTGGTATTAACCCTGTTATTTGTTAAGCCTATTAAATGCCAAATTATTGTTTCAACTTTTGTTTCGAATTGTGATGAGGCATTGTTATTATTCATCTTATACGTTGAAAAGAATAATATGTATCCAACAGTATATGCACCACGAATGAAATATGTAGACTGTATTGTGGAGGTTGTGTTTTTTTTAAGTGGGAAATATGCCGAGATTCTAACATTAATAACAATTTAAAAAAATACATAATTTGAACTAACTCTATCCCTGAAACAATGTCAAACAAGCTGTTGAAAATTTATATATAAATATTTTTTTTATGATGTTGTCACTTGGTTGATTTGTCGATTCTCGCTGTACAGTGGAACCCTGATCAATCGTTCTCGCATAATACGTCTTCCCGGATGGATCGTACATTATTTATAGTCCTGTCAAACACCCATACGAATAATGTTAAATAAAACCGCATTAACTGTTTCCCGATTTATCGATTATAGTTCCGTCTCAAATATTATCCTGATTTACCGGTGTTGGTAGACAAATCTTTCTAATCAATACACTTTGTGAGTTTGAGCACATTAAATTTTATATTAAGAAATTAATGATGAAATACATAATTCGCTCAAATGTCTTGTGTTTTTTTTTTAATAAAGAATTTCACAAGACGAAGCTTGAAACACTATTCGATTATTTCAATAAATAATATTTAATTCATATAACTTTTACAATACTCCCTCATATTTATAATTTTTGTAAAATCATATTTTTGTAAATTAAAGGAGGGGAGACATTATGTAATCTTTTTTATTATTATTTTAAGCTTTCCCTCATTCTTCGTTTCACACATTTTTCGTTTATTTTTAGGGTTCCATGAAAAACGTTGAATCGAGGTTTACAAATTCGATATTTCAAATTTTGGTAACCAGAAGTAGAAATATGTTTTTTTTAAACAGTTTTCGTTTTTATTTTCACGTTATAAAATAAAATAATACGCAATTTTCTCTACGAGAAAATATTCGTTATAGTAAATTAAAATACAAATTGATTTCCAAAAAACGTTTCCCTACCATTATTCTTCTCTTTCTGGCAGGTTTCTTGGCAGCCAGCGGTGCCTTTTCCGCAATCTGATCATCCTCTTCTCCGACAGTCGTCATTTTCAGCTCTTAATCACAACCTTCACATTGATCTGTCACACGGTTACCAACTCCCCGCGCCTTTACTAAATCACCAACAACAACTGCCCAGTAAAAATAATTCAACAATTCTGCTCAAGTTACTATTGTAATCTGCATTATCTTATCATAATGCCAATATTATGCATTTTCTGAGAGATAGTGTTAACCAATATCAATTTAAGTTGCGCGATGCACTTCGCGCGTCGAGTTAATTTCGTGATCAGCGCGTGAACTAATACTTCCATTACCTGGCCATCATCATCTTATAGCACATATCATATGTGCAGTACACCTTTTATGCAATCACCTTGATTTGTCGTAAAAATGAACCTATATAAACTCACGTGTTTTCCGGGCTTACTACTTCTCAGTGAATATGAAATATGAGCCGATTCACATGTATTCAAGAATATGTATTGGATGAGATAAGGAAATCAGGATGAAATAAGACACACATGTGTTCGGCTCAAAAATATTGTCATACAAGAAACTCTGACAGATTGTCTATTTTTTAAATTTTTTGTCGGTAGGTTCGATTTAAGACTTGATAAAAAATTTATATTTAAATAGTAAAAACAAAATTAGTTCTATTTTCATATAAAATTTATAAGATATATAGTTCATAGCTATTTCGGCTTACACCTTCATATTATAGAATAGTTCTAATTAAAGCGTAATCGGAAATAGCTATCAATTACATATCTTATAAATTTTGTAGAACCAAAATACATTGCTATTTTTTCACCGTATTATAATGGAGCTCTACCAAGTAAATGCCAATTAAATCAATACACAATTTAATATTTTTAAAATCATGATTGTTAGAACTTTTATTTGATATTGCTATTGATTATACGTCACATTTTACGCATTTTTAGAAACAAGTTTTTTAGTCAGAGCCGTTGTAATTAATTTCATAGCTAATTGAAATTATGTTTTTCTTCCAAAAACCCACATTTCGTGAACACAGTTGATCAGTAGACATTGTTTGTGATGAGCGGAACAGGTTCTTATCATACATATTTAAAATTGTGTAAATAAAATATTTTTAAAATATTTTTACTTTTTAAATATAATACCTGTCCACCAAGAAGTGACAGTCAACGCCTTAAAACTGAAGAAATTTATCGTAAATAAAAAATAGCGCCTGATCTACATCAGCCAAATAACTTCATACACTTAAATGTATACTTGTTAACGACGAGTGTCTTCCCTTCGTATTTAGTATTATGTAAAAAAAATATCTTACAATTTTCGAGGCAAGATTTATAAATTAAATTCAAAATATAAAAATTAATTTATCGTTTTAATATTAATGCACAGTTTTGAAACGCGTGCAATATGCAGATAATATATTTATACGCAAATTGAAACAGCTAAAGAATTGACTCTATGAGCGTGAACTTTATGCGTAGCTACTTCGGCCTCATACAGAAGCTTATTCAATTACCTGTAATGACGTTCCGTATGATATCTATGTTTAAATCTTCTTCTTCCCCTCTTTGCTAGAAAAATATTGCAATGCCTACATCAGGGAACGGCAATGCGAAAACCGCGGTCGTTAGTGAACCATACACAAAAAATATCGATCACTGTATGCTTGAAGAATTCCTATCTATCGAATGTAATTATAGAAACCAATATAAATTTTATACGAACCGTAAAGATAAATATCTTCGAAAACACACCCACCCTCTCTTGCTTATGAAAAACTGGAAAATCTAAATACATGTCTAAGAGGTTAATTCTTGGCATAAAATATCGTGTATCACATTGTAATTAATTCCATATAGTTTGCCGCACGATTCGACACAAACTTATATTTGAGAGAAGTTGGGAAATATAATCATTCACAAGTATTTATCGTAGAATTATTTCTGTTGAGATAAAGTCCATTTAAAGTCGATATAATCCATAGTAGAAGCATGCATCGTTACAAAAAACAAGTTGTAAATAATGCATTTCTGTCATTTACATAATTTTTATTACGCCCTTCGTGGCAGTAAGGTTGTCGAAACCTGCTCAGCTTGTTTACTCATTCATGTGGCATATTTATTTTGTCATTAGTATAAAATTTGCGTTCACTCTTATTGTAATGTGATAATTGATTTGTACGAAGTGCATCCATTACGATATGCATATTGCAGGACAAGTGCATAGCCAAGCCCTACCAGTTATTCTCTTCAGTAGTTTTCCTATCCAACTGAAGAAAATCAACTTCACTTGTTTTCATACTTGCCCACATATTAGCAATAATTTATATATTTAAATAAATAGTTTTAATGCAATGTTTGTATTATTAATTTTATAATGAACCAGGAATATCAATATGAACAAGTTGATCACATGTTTTCTGCTGGAAGTAACACGTGAACATTTCCTATTCAGTTAAATATGGTAAATTAATACAGGTGGGCAATGCATCTAAAAGTAATGCTGTAACCTACATCCTATACGGAAAATCGACATTCAGTTCCTATAAAAAAAATAACCTTTTTCTGTACAGTGAAACCTTGATTCGACGCTTTTCGTAGGACATGGGTAAAAAGCTTGAAATAATAATAAAAAAACATAAGGTCTCCACCCTTTAATTTCCAAAAATATGGTTTTACAAAAATTGGTAAATATAACAGGATTTTGTAAAAGTTATATTATTTAAATCAAATATATTGAAATAATCGAATAGCATTTTAAACTTCTTCTTGTGAAATTTTTTATTTAAGAAAATATCAAGACATTTGAGCGAACTACATATTTCATCATTAATTTCTTTGATAAATATATAAGATTAATTTGCTCAAACTCACATATTGTATTGAATCGAAAGATCAATCTACCTAAACCGGTCATTCTGGATAATATTTGAGACGAGACCGTAATATTTAGACGATAGACCGAGGAAATTGATAAATCGAGGAACAGTTAATGCGGGATTATTTAACCAAGTCCTCATAGATGTTTGATGGGACTATAAATAATGAACGATCCATCTGGGAAAACTTATTATGCAAGAACGATTGATCGGGGTTCCGCCGGCCTGTAACAATGTTTATTGTAATCTAATCTGAGCTAGAGTTGACACAAAATCTTTATTTTGCATTCGATATGATATATGCAAATAAAAAACGTTTGAACCACCCTTGGTGTTCAAACTTTAGATAAATAATTCGACGCACAACTTAATAAGAATTTTTTTTTTGAAAATTATATTGAAGTATAATAGTGTCACATATATATTATGTAAAAATTAGACATCATCCGTGATTTATATATTTTTTTCGCGAAACTTTTTCTGTGCTTTTTTTATTAATAAAATTTTGCACAATAATAAAATCTATGGTTGACAGTGGTGTTACCACTGCTTTTATATTATTTCTCAGGACATATATTTTACCACCAACTGTGTGTTTTAATTATGATAGCGAAATAATTAACTAAGTTTGAGATGTATCGAAAAGTTTATAATGAATATAAAATTGAACCGTATGAACTGTTATTTCAAAACATTTTCATGAACGTAGATTCTGGTTTCCATGAAAACCAGACACACATTTAGTTGCGCCTAAACCCCATATTATAGTGACATTTAAACGCCAAAATAGATACCTTATAAAAATTATATCGGTATATTAAATACTTAGTAAAAATTGAAAATAATTAACTCATATAGCTATCTATGAATATATTTTATAAGTATCATTGTGTTTATTTTGCTGTCGAGAGATAATGATACCTTAACATGCTTAATAATTTTGAGTTTAAAGAATTATGTTATAAAATACATTTTTATGTTTTTTTTTCAAACCCTTATTTATCCATTTAATGTGATAATGATCTTGCCAATTTAAATGTATCAGAATGTATTTTGTTAAAATTTATGAAACAATTCCATGAAAAAGAAAATCCTCCAAGAAAACATCAACCTCATGTCATATCCCATTGTTTTAAAGATAGTTATTGCTTAGTCATTTAAGTGGTTTTTTTTTTTACTTCGTTATGAAAAAAAAGCATGGCAAATGCTGTCACCAATTATATGAAAATAAAAACACTAGTATTCCTATAAAATATATTGCTGACAACCCGTGACTCCTTGATTTTTTATGTGGTTAAAGAATAAATAATTTTATTGTTAAGTGGATTGTTTTTTATCTTGATGTTATTTGTATTTTCTGATAAACAAACGTACATCATTTATACATTTTTTTTATTTGACTAAAATAAATATTTATTAATTACTCATTAAAATTATTGACATACCGACTCGTTTATTATCTATACTAATTGAAGTTATTACACAATACAATTTATTATCAATATCATTATAATTGTGATTATTGATTAATTTATATGTATGCATGTTTTTTATCTTGTTATATCGTTGCTGTCATCATACGCATAATATCATATTGTTTCATCATTAATATATAATACAAGTAATCTAGAAATATATTAATTTTATAAAAAGTGATGATGTATTTACGATTTTTCGGAAAATGGCTGATTGCAAATAAAAACAATTGTTTATCATATCTCTCAAGTAAATAAAAGCTGATCCTTAAAAAAACAGTTGATTTAGTTATGGACTTAACGTCAAATTATATGTATTTTTTATTATAAAAGCGAACCACATATATTTACAATACCTGTTTTAATATATCACCAAAAATCATGTAATATAATTGATGAATTATAGCATATCATGAAAATATAATCAAGCATTTTTAAATAGATTTATTTACCTTTCGAAAAATATCTGCAAGTACTTCACCGCGTGACTTCTTTATATTCACCCAACAAAACTTTAAAGTAAAGCTTCGTATTCAAAGCTTCTGTGGCGAAGCTCTCTGATCCACTAATTAAAATAATCTTTTCCTTTGGATATATCCGTTTCCTGTTAGTTTACTTCCGATTATGATGTCAAGTGCAATCAATATTTAAGTATGTATGATAATTACTTTCTTGCAGTTTCACAGAATCGCTCAGACAATTCGTCTCACAGGAAAGGCTAGTTTTTGTAACGCTCTATCTTTCCTATAACAAAAATTGTAATGAGCTTTTAGGGTAAAGTTTCGTTATCTTTGAAACGTAGTGTCACACTTCGTCCTAATAATTCGTTACTAAACCTAATTTCAATAAGTATAACAAAAATATGGTACTGTTTTTGTCATCAAATATTAAAAATGTACCTCAAATATTCATAATATTATTATATAAAAATGTCACACTTAACATATTTTACATGATGCTTAAAGATGTCAATATTCAAATTGTTAAATTATTTACAGAAAATTATCCCAAGCTTATCTATTTAAATAATAGAAATGGTTATTTAATCATATTCCTACTAATCGTCCACTATGTTTTTTTTTAATTCTTCAAAAACGGAGAAAAATTGTTAGGTATCATAAGACAACCCTCAAGTGACCGTGCCATTGAAAATTTATTATTTGATTGATTACGTTGATTCTCTATAACCCTTTAGTGTCATTGTATTTTCCTATATTCATTCAAATTATCATCGGACTATACTGCTACGATTGGCTAAGTTTTTTTGCATGTCAATTGTTTTAATACTGTAATGTTATACTTGCCAAGTTAATCGAAACCGTTTTAATACAATTAGATAAATAGTTTCAACCTTAATTTTAAAGAAAATAAACAAATTTAATGATTTTTAAATAAATTGTAGTGAAATATTTATTTAATAATTGAACATCTGATAAAATACTTCAGTTTTTACTCTGCTTCCACATTTTATGCATTGATCAGAGTTGATTTCGTTGATCGCATTTTACATGATATGTCAATGAAAATTCTACTTAAATACTTCTACTTTATCGGCGATTGATTTACATCGTCCCAAATAATTTGAAAATTTCTGACCATTTTTAACCTATTTTCGTTGAATAGCAATTATTGCGAAGAAAATGAACACAAAATGCACTTAATAATGTTTCATATTGTTACCAATATTCTTTTATTAAAACGTAATTGTCACTAGGGGAGTTGCGTAAATATAGGCTTGGAATATGTAGTTTAAAGTGCCTTGCAAATACCAGTGAAGATCAAGTGCCAGGTCCGCTCCTTTCATGATTATTCTTCAGAAAATATGGGAAGCCGGACTCCGATGTTCATGATATCAAATTTGGTATGAATAGTAATGGCGATATAGCGCGGCCGCCGGCCGAATTCGGAACTAAGTTGAATATAGGGCGTAGCAACTGTCGAACTTAATCATCTGTGAAGTCGTTAAAAAAAACACGACTTCGACTAAAAGTTCAACTTTGTCAGGTTTTTCCTGCCTTTTCTATTAATGTGTATTGAATTTAATATTAAAGGAATTATAACTGAGGTAGTTTTAAAAATCGCCTAATCGAAAAGTAGTCAGTGTCGATCGTTTTTTAAGGACCCAGACACTAACCATAGTACCGCGATTATATGACTATGATTCTGGCTCCACAGCTCTAGTAAAAATAGCAAAGTAAATACTTAATCATTATAACATATGTAAAATCTTTTTGCTTTTTATTATTATATATATATTATATATATTTATATTTAAAATTGATTATTTTATTGTGTATTTCTTGAATTTTTATATTCTTATATTTAAATATGTTAATATGTTACGGTGCAAAAGCATTGAATTGATAATTTGTAAATTTTGTACCGTGTAGTTGTAATAAATAAATAAATAAAATTTATGATATCAACTGAAGGTGCTTGATGGACTTTCAATATCAAATTTGAATTGTTACAAACTTTCTACGATTCCACATTCAGTCAGTTCTGTTGCATCTGTGTGATGGAATGCCTGAAGATGCCGAAAGGCTGGGTCGTTAGTGACAAAACATGTGGAATTGTACAAAGTTGTAACAATTCAAATTACATATGTAAAAGATAGACTTTTGATTGTGATATTTATTTTACATGGAATTTATTAAATTATACTCGAACAGAAAGATATATGTTAATATTACATCAGTTACCTCAATAATTTTGATAGTCAAAGGCTTAGCGAAAAATTGTAACAGCGCACATAAAGTTACGCTTAGATTTTTGGCAGCTCTGTGAACATGGAACGATTGTATTTCAAATAACAAAGCTCTTAATTGCGTGGAGTGATGAGTAAACTAAACGGCGAAATTGTAATGGTTGACCATAAAACCAAGCCATAAACTCCATAGATAATCATATTTTTATGATTTCATGTGACCATTATCGGTTATGTTACATAAAATATCATTAATGAGTATAAAAGATCACGTTCTGGATTCAGTCGTCGGGCAGCTGACATTTTTGAGACGGACCTGCCTTACGCGATCATGACACTGTAAATAAAATGGAATTAACGATTTTCACTTGGGGTAGTGTGTATTTGTTGACCTAGTAACTAATGATTTCAAGGTCTAGGCTCGTGTAACTTCAAGATTAATACATGATTTATAAAATTGGATACGTTTAGGGAAGCTGAAAAAGTCTTGAAAAAATACCTTATTTTTGATGGATTCGGCGATAACTTAGTGGATGTGCATTATCTATATAGATTTTTATTGATAATTACGTTATTCCACTAGGTCAAGTGCTTAAATCATTTTTTTTCTCCATAATTTAGTTACATATATTCAAGGAGAAACTTATTATCATAGTATTTTAGTGTTGCTCTTCAAAATGTTTTAATATCTTTATATTGAATCCTATAATGTATCTTTTAAAATGCTATACAAATTTCTTTTGTTTTTGGTTATCAAACAGAATAAAAAATCATCGAATATTCTGGAATGTATTGTATTGTATATGTCTCTGTATATCGATATATTTTTTAGAAATATTATTTGATGTAGTCCATTTAAATTTAAATCAATTTTCTTTCATCCTGAAATAATCCGTTCTACAATAAACTGGATATTCTATAAATATCTCCATTTTACAGCAAATTGATTAGTTTAATATAAACATTCTAGATTACTAAAATTTTGTGAGAAAAAAATCGATAGTATTTATTTAATGAAATACATAGGCAAAGCTCTAGATAACTTGATTTTAAAAATCAGTACAACTCAAAGGAGCAGACATCCATGTCCTAATTGTCAAATTTAAATTGAAAAATAAAATGTGAAATCTTTCATTGAATATTACAGGACGAGAATCTAGACGCACCTGGTCGATAAGGTAAACCTCTTACCACTGCCAAGCAGACGCCGACATAAGTGTCTAATGCTAGTTAGATCTAATGAGCTGAATTGAAATGTCCTAGCTCTTATTGTCGAGTGATTGTTTGTTTTTTTTTTACAAAGGGACTCTGCGAACATCATCACGTATACCAATCTTCTTCATCCCGAATCGAAACCCGTCAATTGAAAGTCGATTATGATTGATAGCTAACGCACGCAAAATCCTCTAGACATCTAGAACAATCTAGATCCCTTCCAGCGTCACAAGAAATTGCTACACGTGAGCCACGTACACACCTGACGAACCACGCGCGTAAGGTTCTACCCCCTCTCCTGGCTTCGCCCTTCTCTTGTGGCATAATGCGACTGAGAATGGTTACGCCTGCATTCCTTCATCCTCGAGACCAGTGGAAAAATACTGGGACCTACAATCGACGCAGGTGTGGGAAGTTTCAATCGCGGTTTGCGGCCCTTATTGCAATAAGAAAACAATCCGAAAAATTTATTTGAATAAGTCTAATCGAACTTGTCATTCAATATTTAAAATTCTCAGACAACATGGATGGAAATGTAGTGTATTAAATATTTCCATAACTTTCTATGTAGATTATTTGGTCTGACATGCTGACGTTGCAATGATACAATAGCTAGCTAAAACTCTAGTTATGCCATTACATACATTAAAAAAACTAGATACTTTAATAACTTTATAACGCATTTGGTTCACTTAAAGATAGCTCCAGGTTTATAGTTGAACATTGATTTTAGACACTATTAAACAATCCAAACTAAAATCTATCTATCTATCATTTTAACTGCTATCCAACATTTCTGAGAATTTATAAGTGAGTCGTGTCTTCTGATAGTCTTGATATACACATTTACTTTTTTTCAGTTGATAATCCTCGCGATGAGCGAAACGGGTCCTGATCAAAAAATATGTTATGGAAATAAGTACTAAAAAATGATTTTTATTAATGAAAATATCATGCCTTTCCATCAAGAAGTGACAGTTAACACTTTAAAAGTGATATACATTTACACATTGATTCAAAAAATTTTTTACTTGACATTTACCTTTAAAAACCACCTGAAAGAAATAATATTAATCTAGCGCATGGTTGAAATATTTTGTCTAAAATATTCAATAATACTTATTCGCTTATCAGAATACATGTGTTTGGATGCTTAAAGATTTCAATGTAGCATTTTGTTTTCGTTAATAATTAAGATTGTCATAATTCAAGTCTATTCGTATACTTTTTATACCATAGGTTTATTTTTTGATTATGTATAAAAACGTTTATGGTAACCTTCACAAATATCTACAATTTTTCTCAGTGTTGGTTTAATGCACAATATATTTAACTGTTCATTAAGTTATGCGCAACATACGTATATACGATTTGATTAATTGTTTTGTAATAATTTCCATATATTTTTATTTATTAATATTTATTGGTATACGATTTTGCATACAAAATGTTTAAAGCACATTATTATATTACTGTAATGTAAACGTAAATTTATGGATGAACTTGACACTGATAAGCCCTGGCCTTCTTCACGAGTGGAAAGTTTTTGAAACATTAAAATATTTTGTACTTGATACCCTTACGTTGGACAAAGGCAGGTAAGGTATTATATAAATAAAATTCAAGTTATATCGTGTATAGATTTGCATTTTAGCTGTCTATTTTATACAACAAAAAAAAAACGCTGAATATATTTTAATCTGATTCGAAAAAAATGTAGGAAAATTTTAGTTTCCTTTTTTATAATACGAGGCATCTTTTTACCTCATGGTTCTTTATATTGTCGGATTTAGCGGTTAATTTTTGGAGATCATATATTACTCTGTGACATTAATATTTTTTTAATTAATTATTAGATATGTCACTGTTTCTAAAATAAATTTACATTTTCTACAAAAATATGTTTTCGATACCTTATTATATCATAAGTACGATATTTACATGTATTATGTAGATAGGGGAATTTCATTGTGTATACACGTGCTTTTTTTTATGAAACACCCGTCAATGCTCTTAATTCTGACTGATCGAATTAAATTCTTCCGATTGTTCTCTCTTGAATGATGTATATTTTCTCTTATTTGCTTCTGCATTTTTTAAACTTACCCTAGTCTATAACCTGAACCTTCCAGTCACCCCGTATTATCAATCAGCATACAAGTTTGTAAACCTGTGATTTTCGTTCACAATACGGATGCAAACTACTTCTCTTAATAGAAACGTGAGATGTTTTTTCTTAAAAAAATAAAAAACGTTTTTTATTACTGAAGTGATTTTGCAGATACAATTATTGTAATACATTATAATTCACCATTACAGCACGGCCGTTTAACATGTCTCGATTTCTTACGTTTTTAGGTATTATTTGTTAATATATATATATTACGCACCAATTTGTGAATGATACTTCATCTCTCAAAATAATATATCATCCGTTAATTAAAACTACTACCAAACTTAACTATCCAGGTTCACGTGACCACGGTCGTGTATTGTGCAAATATTAATATAATAAATATATATTTTATCATACACGTGGCAAAATTTTAAATTTCGTATTTTTTTACGTACATATGTAAACACGTACCAACTTGAGTGTGTAACTCTGCTCTACTCAATTTATTGTTGAGATAGCAATAGCCTGAGCAAATACAATATATGTCATCCTTGATGATTCTTTTATCGAATGTTTGCAGAGCATCTACGAAACGTTGTCGTTGCTTGACAATAGTAATAGTTGATAAAGGTAATCTTCATAATGAATACATTTTTAGACGTTATTTTCTTGCTTCAAACAAAAAAAAAGTTTATTGGAAGGCTTATATCAAATAAGCCACATTGTCAAAACATAATCTACCACGTTGGAAAATATTTATTACTGAAGTTATAGACATGATTTGGTATTTTCAGTTTTACTCATATGTCTGTGCATATATTATAAATATCTATAACTTTTTTTACATAGACCAACCCTGACCAACTTCGTGTGAAATAAAATATTTGTTTTTTGTATCGTTTACTGGAGATAATGATTATTATTTTTTTACATTTGAAGAGTGTTAAGTATTATGGAAGGGCGAGCATATGAAATATATTTGTTGAACAGCTTAATAGTTGGCATTTGAATTGTCAAAATTTTGTACGATTACACATGTTTCATCGCTAACGTTACGGGTTTCGCCTTTCGACATCTTCAGACATTCTATCACACGTATGCAAAAGAACTAACCAAGTTTCTGACTGTCTGTTCTGTTGAATCCGTGTGATAGAATGCCTGAAGATGTCGAAAGGCGGAATCCGGGACGGTAGTGACAAAACATATAGAATCGCACAAATTTTCAACAATTAAAATTTTATATTGAAATTTCATCAAGCACGATATCAGACGATATCATAAATTATAATTGGCGTTGTTGTGGTGATATCAAATTTATTGAAATTACGGTATTAGTTTTAGAGGGCTGCTCCGTAAATGAGATTACTTGAGTTTTGTGAAAGAAATTCGCAAGATGCCTTGTTAAATTATAAATATATTTTAAGTCAATGAAATATATTATAAGTTGAAAGAGTATAGAAAAAAAGCATAGAATAATTTTGTGTTACAAATGTTACCAATCACGAACAAAATTTAAGTGATACGAAATTCGTTTACCCTTAAAATGAACGTAAGTATTTAAATATACATGAAGCTAGTAAAAATAAACTAAGCCACTGGAAGAGTGAGACCGCAGATAATATGGTATAGGCTATTTTTTTAAAACTAAGTAGGAGGGTGCAAATCGGTGCAGTATATTACAGCTACACATTATTACAAATGATGTTCACAGTGGCTTTCATCGTACATATCAAATTCAAATTATCTACCAGGGATTTTCAAGTAGAGATCCAAGGCCAGTAGCGTGGTCAGCAATAAACATGTGAACATCTGTACGAGGTAGTATCCTGTAAATCCATAAGGCACAGTAACGGGAAGATAGTAAAATATGACAGTTCAACTGTTAAATCATCGTATTTTTTATTTCACTGTTACAGGGTCAATTTGCTGAAGTTTTATTACATTATAGTATACTGTATACGGAATTTTTTTTAATCGATTTACGTAGTCACTTATTTACGTTTTATACCAGGTATGTATAGTTAATACATAATTTATTAATATAAATGTAATTTTATTCAATTAACCACACATTTATAAAGTAACCATCTCTCTATTACGGCGTTTTTTTCGTTGCTTATCACATATAAAATATTTTTTATTATTTGAAACAAAAGGGTATATAAATACAAAGACATATCGATTGCTATTAAATTTACAAGTTAATGAAATGATGAAATGATTGCATTCATCAGTCTGAAGATGCTTCTCAAAGTAGTGAAACACGTGCCACATGTATTAAAAAAAACCAGATAAAAAACTAAGCTATCAAATTTAATTTATAATTCAACCCAACCATCTGACCTAAACATGAATAAAAAAAATTATCAGAAACTCTTAAACTGATTTGTAAAAAAAAATATTTTCGAAACCAAACAGCAAATTTTGTTGTATTATTATGTCATTGCATTTTAATTTCAAAATACGAACATTGAAAAATTTTATTCCAGGAAAGAAAATTCTTTATTTTGTTAATATAATATTTGAAATATGGAACACTGTTTTGACATTTGAAAAACTAAACACTATTTTGACTGTGCTTAAACTTATTGATTTTTAAATGATAATAAAACAATTGAAGATCTTGGCATGACTTCAAAAAGTACACTTTTTCCAATTTTTTATTTATTGAATTTCCCGACTCTATTTTACTGTGGTACTACTGTGCAGAGGTACATTTTATTTAACAAAAACATTCTTCGTGTCGGCTCTCGATAGTAAATCACCTTTTAAAAAAACGCAAAAGTCTGAGCCAATTTGTATGAAGAAAACAAAGGTATTTTTAAATATTTTGCATTTTCTTGAGAAAAAAAGTTTTTGTGATATTTTCATTATATTCAAAGTATTTTTATTAAATAGATATATATGAATTACATGAATCAATGTTGGGAAATATGTCATTATTAAAACTGTACGAGACAACGATCTCTAGAAAGGGAAGATTCTTCATGTTGTTTACAATCAATAAGAATCGAATTAATATGTATAAATGTTGGAATGTAGACTTCAATAAATTTGCATCATATTTATGAAAACTTATAAAAAAGTGTTTTGCTTCATAAACCGCTTAACGTGCTACTTTATTTTATGACCTTTAAAGATTTCTTTTTTTCTCTTTCATTAGATTATCTCATTCGATCGAAAGAATATTTTTTACAGTGCAAATTCTCCGTTCTTAGAATAAATAAATAATAATATTAATTGTAATTAAAAAACAGTTTACTAAAAGTTTAAAAAATATATTTTATTAAATCGAAGTTCTATCAATAAAATACCGATTAAATGGGAAAATTTTTCAATATAGCCTGACCCTACTTTAACGGTGTCTCCTTGCGATTTTTTTCTCGCAAAGCGTATTGCACTAAAATCTTTAAATTCGGTTTATTGATCAAATTGGAATTTATTCGGCTGAAAAATAGCAATTTATTTTGGTTCTGCTTTTTATTAGTTTAAGGTATATAGTTGATAGCTATTTCGACTTACGCCCTCATTAAAACTATACTAAATTAATAGTTCTGATGGGGGGTAAGCCGTTATTTTTTTTTACTTTGTGTTAAAATTATGTTGTTATAGTATAATAAATCGTGTTTAACTTTATACGAGTGGGCTATTTTCTTTTGCGACCTGGCAGGATATTTATAACGACAGTTTGAACAACGCTGTTTCTTTTGATTTTTTTGTATATTTTTTATCATTTCGAATCTGCCATGCCTCTAACGGAAGTCGTTTGTCCTCTACTTACATCATATGTGATAATCCTAAGTATAAATGACTTTTCAAAATGTCTTTTAATAAAATGTTTCACAAAATAATAAAAATTTCCAATAATTTATGTTGATTAATGCCAATATACAATTTCCATTAAAAAGTGGTATCACTGTGACGTAGCATACATATTTAATATTTCGATTCATTCTTACACTATGGTATAAATTCAATTATTGATAAATTATTACGAACGTCCTTGTTTAATTGAGTAATATGCGTCAGCAATAATCAAAACTGTAAACTTTTCTGTTTGTCCTACAATCAATAAAATTATATTGTATCGTATGATTGTTCTCGTAGCTTGTCTTCTGGGAGATCAGGAAAGGGTAAGTAAGGTCAATTCTTCAATTGTCTCTTATATCGATTGAGTGTAGTAGAGAATACGTACTAGACGAAAAAATGCAAATCCAATTATTACTGCAGTAAAATTGTATGTAATTACGAAATTTAGATTTTTAGTTTCTTTTAACTAGTATATCCTATTCATTTAATAAAAGGTCTCTGAAATTTAAAAAGGATTTTTTTATTGTTTATCATAAAATGCAGGCAGCAACTGCCAGATAATGAATATGAATTATTGTTTACATATTTATTTATTTATAATGATGAATGCAATATGATGTTTATGGTTGTATAAGATAATAAAACCCTTCCATAGCAGTGCCACCTATCAACATTCAAGCCATGTTCTTCCATGTGTAGGCATTATCTTTGTTGCAAATTACGCTCCATTTTTACAAATACAATCGCACACACGGTTGGTGGTTATTTTGCTTTACAACGAGGACGGGTGTCCTTAGAATTCTGGTTTCAAGACTATTTGTCGTTTAAATGTATGGAATTAACTGATCACGTTTCGAGAGTGCCTGGGATTCATGCAGTGATGTGATAGATGTTACAGAGACACCGATAAATCTAGACAAACGTAATCTAAAAATACAAAATTATTCATACTTTTCCAAAGAGTGGACGAGCAGAAATACACTTTCTTTGCAGTAAGAATGTAATCATCTTGGATTGAAATTAATACACTTATTCAGAAACAGTTCGTCCTTATCACTATAACAAGGCGCTGTAATCATAACTTTATAATATTTAACTCTCCCAATATTTGTTTTAACCATACAAATTGTGGTATATTTTTTTTGTTGTTTTATTTTTTGTCATCTCAAATCATATTTACGACCACTTTTATAGGAATTTGAATGCCATAATAAAGGGTTTTAGGTACTGAAATAAGTTATTTCATTGCTAACCACTTTGGTTCCGCATGCTTAGAAAAAAAAAATGATACTAACGTTACGTAACATAACCGAAATATTGCAAATAAAAAACTTCGTTGGCAGCAAACGAAGAAACCATCGGCTATCTGACCTGATACGCTGGGTTCCAGTCAAAATCTGGACCATGTTTCCATAATTATTATTTATCTTGTTATAATGTTGGAGCATAGACAATTTACTACATGGAAAACAACCGGTAGTCCCTCTTCATATTTCAAACGTTAAATTATAAATATATTCCTTATCTAAATATGATATATTTTTATAATTGTATTACTGATAAATTAGTAGTATGTCAAAGTAATGAAAATACAATAGAAAACGATTTGAAACGATTCGACGATTTAAGCCAAATTGTTCTTAGCGTCGCATTTAAAAAATTCAATACTATTATATTAATTAATATAAAAAGTCAGAAATGATACTGAGATGAATGTCATTACTCATTTTTAGTGTAACATCGCAATGTCTTCGTACGTTTATACGGCGAAAATGTTTCTGACAAATTCCATAACTGTAACATCTCAAAATGTATCTAACATTTAAAAGTCATTCTTTTTATTGAAAGTGATATAACGAAAAAACCATAATTGTCGAATAATTTGATAATTTTACAGTAATGTCATTATTGAAAATTCTTATTGGATTATGACTTGTTTTTTAATATGTATAAAGTGATATATTAACACATTCGCGACGGAATAAATATGTATTAAGTGCATGCAGACGCAGGGGCTGGGCTGATTCTTTATGTGTATATATATATGTTTGTTATTTAATTTCGGTATTTTGTTCAAAATATCATTTTAAAATGTCATCATTCTAATAAAACCAACGTATTCATCCCACTATGATGTATAATATTTTGTAATCAATATTTGAGATAAGCTATAAAATATCATATTACTTAGATGGCTTTTTTTCACAATTACCGATATGGTCAGCCAAAAATAAATTAGTTTATCATTTTTGCATTGCTTCTGAGAAATAAGTGCATCAATTGCAAATTGATTTCGACCAGATCGATGACGTGAACCTGCGTCCACCGCCGCCACAGAAAAAAACAACGACGTAAATTCCGTGTCCCTCAGCGTTAACATGTTAATATATAGTTTGGAATGCAATACGAAACTAACATTAAAACTTTGATATCACTGCACTGTATCGATACAATTTACTTTAGTGGTTCTTTCCATTCTTAGCTGGTATATTAATTGCTTGTTTTTGCCATGCGATTGCGTGCAAATCAATCAGGACGGCATTTTATGAAACAAGTGGCTGGTCTACACGTCATAGGGTCAGAAGTCAATTGGTCCATTGGAAGATCGCTGTGTGACACCCGTCACGTTGCACTCAGCTACGAAACTACGATACACCTTGACACACCCCCGTAGCTCATCATCATCAACGTTTCTCTATCCTTTACTCGATGTATTTCATTTTAATTTCCGCTATAAGATTAGAAATGATATTCCCTGCGCATAAAATTTTTGATATTTTTTTTCATGGCTACTGTTATGCATTTATTTAGATGGGCACAATTATGTTTATTCGTTGTTTACGAGACATAATAGTTTACATTTTACAAATTAAAATTATAAATGTTAACCCGTTCTCTGCTGAGCCACATGAAGGATATTTCAACACCGAATATAGTTCAACAAAAATAATTCAACTTAGAAACTTACAATTACACTTAGAAAGCTTATCGGCATATATTAGGCTATACTTGTACACGAAGCTTGTATGATTGATATCTCTCTTATTTTTTTAGTATCATCTGTCAATACACTGCATCAATCGTCTCAGCGGTTAAGACGTAAGCTAAAACGGGGCTTATTAGATAATTAATAAAAAATAACCGCAAAAATTGTGTTGTTTATAATTGTATAGAAAATATTTTTGAGAACTACATTATATCTATGGTAGGTAAATGTATGATATTAGTAGAATCACTTCTTGATGGAAAAGCATAATATTTTTAATAATAAAAACACATATTTAGTACTTATTTTCATTAGGAACGGTATTAGTAAAACTCCATTTTTTGTATTTTTACTTTGAATTAAAAAAAACGTTCAATGTATAAAAACGCTTCAGTCAGACTAACAGAAAACGTCGCAGATGCTAAACGAAAGATGTTCTTTTATTAGATTAACTTATACCTGAAATGAATGTGATTTGTGCATTAGTATTTTTTATATGATTTTTGATTCTCATACTAAAAATGATAACCCTATCGAGAGTATAAATAGTTTTTAATGAAAAAATATTTTACAGCTTAATGCGCAACACGTAGTATGAAAAAAATGTTTGGCTAATTTGTTTTTTAAACCACACATGAAACCTTGCCTATATATTCTTGATAGTCACGGTATTGGAAATTTATTCGAATATATCGTAAAATATGAATCGATACACTTTTACTAACCTACTACAATCGACATGATTGAACGTCTGATTTTTACCTACGTCATACGAACAAGCAATATTCAAAAGAAATAAAAATAATCATTGGATTTGTTTAATGTCTATGTCGTTAATTTAATACAGTATCTATGATACAATAGTTACTCAGAGAGTTTCCTATTTTTACACTTATGATAGTTTTCAACCTTGAACGCAATCGTTTTTTTATTATTGTTCATATCGTTATGCATAGTGCAAAGTATAGTTTAAATATTAAAATGCAATGTTTACTGGTATATCCATAATTTAACTATCATACAGATTAGTACCGATTTCGATCATCGCAAGTATTATCAAAATAGGGCTTCTTAAACTATTTCAGCAAAGCATCACTTTACTTATTTTAAATAGAAGATTTCAAAATATATTGCAGCGTATAGAACAGTTGTTTCTATATTCATCTCTGTAGTATATATTGATATTTAAAAAAAATGATTTTTTTTTAATTTATTTGTACCGCTGCAGCCACAAGACACTTAAATAATACTGATGTTTCGACTGATTAATACGTCCACAATAAAATTTTACCTTAAAACCACTGGTATAGAATGTCTTCAAATTTTCGCGAAAATTTTTTGGGAAATCCGGATCCAAAGTAATATTACAAAAAATTCTGATTTAATTATAATGCCGTTTTAAAAAAAAATATCACTGCCATATGATTCCAGAAAACGTCGTGTAATGTAAAACAATTTTATATGAACACAGAACAATACGCGTATATCTTTTAATAAATCATTCTTTAACTATCTTCGTTAACCGTCTGCATACTTATTTATTATATTTCATGGTAAGAAGCCAAACACTTTTGTATATTTCTCTTGAATTTTAACATGTATTTGGTTTGTAAGGCCCGATTCAAATTGAAATTATTTACTTTCGAAAACTGTATTATAAAAAAGTATATATTAGGTAAAGCGAAAAGAATTCGCCCTTTTTTCAGTTCAAAGAAAAATTTTATTCACTTTTTTTTCGCGTTATGTATAAAATATGTCTGATAAATGATCTAGATTTTATGTTATACCGGCAAGTAAAATCTACGTATCGTACCTATGAATTATGTAAAAGCAAATTGTTTGCTCTGATAACAAAATTGCTTTATAGACTAGCAAAATTACGGTCTCCGGTATAACGTGTATATTCAATTTCTGCGTTTATTATTTATACGTGTTTGCAATCCATATTGTTTCGCATTTTATGATACTGGCATGCAATTAAACGTCGTTATTTTCCAGTCATATTTAATAGCAATAAACCGGTTGCATTTTTATAATCTTCACATTATAAATTATCATTTGTTTTTGTTTCTCATCGTAAACAGATTGATATTTTCTTGAACATCGAGTTTTATCGGCTAATAAGAAAACACTTCACAGTGATTAAATTTTGCCTTCGCATATTTTTATCCTATAATAGAAAGAACAAATAAACTAAAAAAATATTAGTTTTTACAGGAATTTATTATTTAATTTTTTTATTATATTATTAGGTTTATATTATTATAAAAAGATTTTTTTATTCTCAAACAGTATATAAAGGTAAGGGTAAGTAATTCTGGCGTAATCTGAAATATCTAAAAACAACCATATATTTAAAAAAAATGTTAATTACTCAATTATTTAAAGATATTTTTTTAACTGTTTTCTTGCTTATATGATATACGAAACGATCAATCAATAAAAATGACGCAATTACAAAAGGTTCTGTACAATTATAAAATTAACAGAGGGTAGAACCTATTTATATAATGAGCTATTTTTAGTATTTTTTTCAAGAGTAATCAAACCCACGTATCATAGAAAATAATATTGTTTTTAAAAATAATCAACCGTTAAAATATTGATTTGTTGTTTTTAACAGCCCAACTCAATTGCCATCGTCCTTGCCATTTTTGTTTCAAAAGCGACAGTTGTTTATGAAACAAATATTGATAAAGAGGTGCATAGCTCAACAAATTATGTACCAATTTATCAATATTTATAGTGTCACTACTCAATCCAGTCATCGATATATGTGACCAACTAAAAGTGATAATATAACACCCTCAAAATAAAGTTCAGCGAATGCAGGCCTAGAGTCTTTTTTACCTTTCTACAAATCCATATTGAGAATTATTCAACGAGAATAAATTGAAATAATTTATTTATACTAAACACTTTAGGTACATCATAAATTACGGTCCAATTTTAACAATATACCGGACAATTTTTAAATAAATTTATTCTGCGTCCAACTGACGATATAATAATGTTAAAAGTTGAAAATAGCATAGATGACCAGGAAATGTCATCTAAAATGTCACGTCGCTAGTGTTGCTTGTGTGACATACAGACAGAAGTATTTTCTGTTTTATAGTATATATAAATTCAATTCATTCCCTGCCGATAAAGTAAGAAATATTAATTCACATCAAGCATTCGTCACCGGCTGCAAGTGTTGTGTCACTCAAACGGTTATTTTACTGCAGTTAACTTTCTCAAAATCTATTTTAAACTTCTAGATGTTTCTCGATAAAGCCAGGCTTGGTTTAATGACAGTAAACCTGTACGCGCTAATTGCACAGTGGATCACATGGCAAGTCAATCGACGCAGTTTCACATAAACACGGCAGCGTACACTACAGTATGTCTTCACAGACGGATATTGACTTTATTAATCTAATTTTTCTTTTTTACATAACTTAACAAAGAAGATTCAGATGACAACTGATAGCGCATTGTAGAATAAAATATGTTTTATATCAGTAATTTTTACATTAATATATTCACGTAAAGTATGTATTGTGTGATTTTCATTTTTTTAAAGAATGTATGATGTGAACAGAGCGTGGCTTTGCGCACATAAAATCATCAGTCATTACACGTCAAAACTGATGCAACAGTTTATCAATGATTTTAACATCTTTGTCTATAGTTATATCGAGGATTTACTGAATGTATTTTTATTAAAAACATAATTTTATCGCTTATTTTTGTACATAAAGGAAAGAAACTGTATTTAGGTTTTCTCATAAATAATAGTTTTTTTTTTTATATTTCCGTATTATAATAAATTATTTAAAGTAGGAAGCTTACATTAAAAATGAAGATCTTCGAGGAAAAATATTTGTAAGAAGTAAGGCTCATTTGTAATTCGTTTCAAATATTGTATCTTTATTCTATGTTTAACATTTTAACTGCTAACCTCTCAAATATTGAGACGGTTGACAACAGTGTGTTGATATTAAAGACTCATAAATGTGATATAATTAACAGTGTAAAAAAATCGTGTATGAGTTAATTTTTATACTGAAATATAACCTGATTTGTTGTAAAAACCTCCATATGTTTGGTTAACATTAAGAGTACTGAATTAGTTATTGCAATATTTGTGGTTATTATCCCCTGTCTGACTTAGCAGGAAAGGGTTGAATCGCCAGTCCTGGAGAGTATTATTAATTGAATTGGCATTCACTTGGTAGAACTCCATTATAACACGGTGAAAAAATACATTGCTATATTTTCACCGTGTTATACTGGAGACTATTGTTATATGTCACGTTAGTATTTTTTTTTGGGTTTCGCTAGTATTTCAGCTGCAAGACTGGACTTCCTGTGAAGAAGGGAAACCGGTCCTGATCAAAAAATATATTGTGGAAATAAGTACTAAAAAAATGTGTTTTTATTATTTAAAATATCATGCCTTTCCATCAAGAAGTGACAGTTAACACCTTAAAAGTGTAAGACTGTCTAATATGATTTTTATGTTATCAACAACAGCATGTCAAAAAAATATTTAAAGTTCTTTCTTTGTATCAGATAAAATAAATTTAGTTTTAGTGAAATATTTATTATAACTAACTACAAACTTTACACTTTTTTTGTGATGAAGTTTTTAATTAGAAACTTTTTAATGTATTATAGTAAATCAGATGTCAGTTTTCTTGCACTGGGTGGTTTTGATGGATCGTTCAATTATAATTTCCCATTCACTTATAATAAACAATATGTTTCATTTGTAGTAATAAATATATACCTTACGTATATTGTTATTATTAAGAATAAATCAATTTGCTTTGGGCATACATGGACCTTATACGTGACCATTGTATTATTCACTGCAAATCAAATGTAATTTTATTTTTTGTATTGTTTTATATTCAAAGGGAATGATAAGGATTGTTTATTCCACTCGAAAGGTTCAATACTCGAATTAAAATTTGCATATTACGAAGAATTTATCAATCGATACTTATTGCTTCATACTACGTGACCGTCTGTATTGACTCTGTAGTCATTTGTCAAGTATTCTAGAAGTTAAACATTTTATTTCTTTTTTTTTTTTAATTTAATTATAAAGAATTTAAAAAGTACCTTTTTTCACTCGGACAAGCTATCTTTTTTAATTGTTTGGCAAACAATTGATTCTCCAAATTTCGTCATTATATCCAATTTTGGTCTGACCATGTTATCTGTTTCCGATAAGATGTCTGCATGACTGGAATTAACAATACGTATAATACGTTTGTTCGTGTTTCAAGGTGGGTTTTCAGAACTGCCCTTTTAATTGAATTGCTTTACTTAGTATTATAACGCTTTTTGAAAATTTGAAAATAGAAATCATTTATCCATTGACCTTGCCAATAATAATTATTAATTATTATTTATGGCGAGGAAAAATCGCGTGAAGGTCCCCGCCGATGGAATGCTACCATTAGTTATTTGTTCGCGCATGCGCTCAATGTGGCGCGGCGAGCCTTCGACGCTCGCTATTGGCTGGCTGGCCGACGAGCCCTCTGTACTATTGTACGGCGACCTTTTTTTGTATGCGATTGCAATTTACTATCGAACACGTACCACGAAATGGATGCCGCGTTCGAAATTCAAAATAACACGAAAATTGCGAAACCGAATCTGACGTTTTATAATAAAACAAAAGTGCGTTCTACTTTTGAATTTATTTACTTGCGGATTTTATAACGGCAGAATTTTTCGTATGATATGTACCGTAAACAATGTTTCAATGCCTATAACTGCATCATAAATGCAAATAACAATGTATTGTATTTTATATTGCTAAATAATAAAACAAAAATACCGTCTGAAATTTTGAATCTGACTAACTCCGTATTAACTCCGATCAAAGTCACTAATATCAGTTTTATCATTTGGTCAGTACATTTCCATTTTTAAAATAACCGAATAAAATATATATTGGATAACTAAAACACTTTTTCCCAATAGGTATACTTGAATTTTCATAAAAAGTATACGTGTAATTCAAAAATTCTAACTGTTCCAGTGGGCCACATATCAAATTATATGCTCGATAATTTTTTTTGTGTGGAAATCTTATTAAAAAAATGTTGGTCATATTGTTGTTCGCACAAAAATGAATTTCGGACCATTGTTTTTTTCGGCTAATTTTCGATCAAATAATGAAGATTAATGGATAACCATAACTATCTTGCTTTTTGTCTTATTAACTAATGATGCTGTATGAGAAAATGTAGTAAAAGTTCAAAACTTCTTCAACTTTTAAAAAAATAACTATTTTCAACATGATATATTAAATGAAATTTAGTCGTTTAACTATGTAGTATTTACTAATTCTATAAAAAAAATATAAGACAATCGAATTGAATCAATTATTTCTGCCATATCATCCAATGATTTCACTGAAAATAGCAATCAATAATAACTACACCACGTGTAAAAAGTAAAACCATTCACTATTTCTAGGTAAAATATAACATAATAATATGTTTATTAGTATTTTGCCTTGCATGCTCAAATACCTTATCGTTGTTTTTTAAGGCCATGCACTAAGTTTTCATGATAAGGTGTGATGCAGTCACATAGAGTAAGTTTTCTACTATTCAAATGATGCATATAATTTGCATCACATATTCCAACATACAAAAATACCTGATATAAACGTTTTTTTATCAATACTTATATTTAGTCGGCTAATTGGCTTATTTAGTTGGAAAATAAAAAAAAAATCATGAAGCTATTTTCAACACTAAAATATTCGAAAAGGTTAGGATTAATTCAAAATAAATATCAACAATTTTATTGTGTCCTTAGATCTTTGTTTGTACTTTTTCGTACATTTAAAGTTACATACGTCTATGATATTTGTTAAAAAATATTAAAACATAATATTTAGTATTGTGTTTAAAATTTTGTATTATCAAGACTAGGAACGGTTTTGCATATCGTAAGTATTATTAACTGATATTAGTTTCTTTTAAGGTGCAAATTATCACTTGATAGAAGTGTATGATACCTTATATAATAAAAGTACATTTTTAGTACTATTTCCACAATATATTTTATAATCTAAACCGGTTTTTCTCATCGCGAACATTATCAACTGAAAACTGATTGAGGGTCAGTTGGTTGTAACACGGTAAAAAAATAGCAATGTACGCAATGGCGTGAGCCGAAATAGCTATCAACTATATTTGTTAAAAATAATTTTGTAGAACTAAAATTCATTTCTATTTTTTTTACCGTGTTATAATGGGTTCTACCAAGTGAATGTCAATACAATCAATCAGTTGGTTGTGCTTGTCATAATTGCATGTGCATTTCAAAATTGTGTAAGTGGTACTTCACGTTTATTTTATAGTATTGTTTTAGTATATTGCCTTTGTACCAAGAAGTTAAATATTTAATGTTTGTGAATTAATTAATTAAAATTAGAATTTGAGGAAAGAGACTTGTTTTTTACCTGTCTTTTAAATCCTACTATCCTTCTTATACTTTATACAGGTCCGCTCTTTGAAGCATGGCCATCTCTAGGCAAATATCCTAAGATTTACACCTTTTTTTAAATTTATATCATTAAGCTTGTTAATACTTGTCAATTATTTTGAAAAAATAAGAGAATCACTTATTTATTATTTATTTGGTAAAAAAATATATTGAATAAAAAGAAGATTCTGAAGTCGAAACCTGGTGAAAAATTCCCTACACAAGCTACTTACCATGCCAAAAACACAAAAGCAAGCTATTTTTTTTAAATACATTCCATGATATCATATTACCACTATTAACCACGTTCAATTTGTCTAGCTGAACTAGACACCCCGTGTGCGTTGCGCACTTTGCACATAAAGTAATATTGGGTATTGCTTAGTGTATATACAACTAAACGTTCTCTAGTTAAATACTGTAAATGATTCTTACGTTATTTCTACAATCCTTTTTTTTTCAATTTACCATTTACAGATAATAATAATACTTAAACTCAATTTTGCTTAGAGCGTGCTTACCTCACTTTCAATAATGATGCAATGTGCTTAATATTCATTCTTATTTTTATCATTATAAATTACCATAAAAATGCGATACTTAAGACGAGCCCTTTTTTCGTTCGGCTATCTGTAATGGCTGTTGCAATAGTGATTATTATGAAGTAATTATATTTTCTCGGTCGACCGCTTGTTGCCACCGCGCTCAAATTACGCCGCCATGACAGTTGCTGCAGTGTCTGGTTTCGCCACTGCCGGTCTGACGACATCTGAGAAAATGTTGGCGTCATCGGATTTTATGGAGGTGTGTCCCTTGCGTGCGATCAAATTTTGACATTTGGACACTACCTACAAAAAACAAAACAATTTTCCGATGCTATTTTCGGGGTAGGTCAAGCATCCAACGGCTTTTTGTAATTGGATTGACTCTATTTATAGAACTTATTTTTTAGTAATTGTAACTTAGGTCATAATTTTTAAAATTTACTTAAATATTTTTATTGTTGTTGATTGCTTATCCCACAACTTATGGACGTACATTTAATACCGCGGACGATATGGTGTAAATGGATTATTAATAAAATTTATTTAAGGAAACCTACTTGCTTATAAGCAACTTCTTCAGAGAGGATTAAAACAGTGAGGATATATGAAAATATAATAGACATAAAATGTTCCAAGACAATGTTCGCTAACCGAATTGTTCGACGATCAACCGAGCTTTACAGATAGAACGAATGAATTAGAAACATCGTTTTAGTTCGTTATCTGAATTTGTGTCCGTTGTCTGAACACAAAAATCTTTCATGAGAGTGTTCGTTATTCGCAGTCCGAACTGTTCGTTAACCGATCACCCACTGTATTTAAATAAAAATACATACTTCAGCACGGTGAAAAAAATAGCAATGTATTTTAGTTCTACAAATTTATTTTTAAAAAATACACTTGATAGCTATTAATGGCGTGAGCCGAAATATGTGTTATAATGGAGTTCTACCAAGTGAATGCCAATTCAATCAATACATACTTCAGTTAATATAATTATTATAAAAGAAGCAAAATATGAATGTATATCTTTAGAGATTTTTGACCGTATTACTGATGACCTTTCGTAGAAAAATTGTAGCTTTGACTTAAAAACAATTATCGCTGAACGGTTTCCATTGAAATTCCTGTATCTTTCTCGTTTGGAGTTCATCTGGCATCATGCGCGTTAAAAGCTTCCTCTCAACTACAGAGGAGAATACTTCACTAACACTTTTCCTGAATTTCAAATCTAACTTGAAATTTTATTTTAATCCAACCGTCGATTGAAATCCACACACATTCAGGCAAAAAAAATAATAAATATAAAAATTACTCTTTAGAATATACCAGTTCTAAATTAATACATGAACTATAAATAAATATAAACACTTGGAAGGTATCAAACCCTGCGTATTGATGTCTCCATAATCTGATCATACTTCGTTTTCTAACAGTATTTGTGATGTGGAATAAATTTCATGCTTGAAATTATTTTCCATCCAGTATCATTCAATATGCTTAATTTATCTTTAAAACTTAATGATATATATATATATATATCACCATTCGTTTTTGGCGACCGATGAAACTTGCAGGCTGTCTCGAATCCATTTATAGTACCGCCGAAGACCGCACGATGATGTTAAATACTGGACCCAACCTTCGATATAAACTTGAAAACATATTATTAGACACCTAGACGAGCATTGCTTGTTTTATTTGGTCGTTCAGTATATTGAAATAAACTCGTAGACACTTAGTTATTCCATGCGTTGTGTTACATGCTTCATATATTTGGATTAAATTTACCGTCCAAAAAACTATTCCTTTCGATATTGACGCTTATATTCTTTCAAGGTTTAACATCACTTAACTATTAATTTTTCGTCACCACAAAAACAAAAGAGTACTTGAGTCATTTTGCTATCATGAATGCAATGACATTCTCTACATGATGGATTTGAGACATTTTCGAAAAGAAAAACACAATCAAAAAATAAAACACACATTTAAAAAAACATTATACCATTTAAAATTGGATAACAGTGAAATACTAGACCAAAATTTATGGTAGTCATTAGATCTTTCGTCTTCTTTTTATATAGATTACTATTAACCAGGCATTTGGTTGCGCGCTACTCAATCTTGACCTAGTCGTCCAATTTGGCTTCATTTATTTATTAGATGGCCTTGATCACCTTGTAGACTTCTTGTGTGTTATTAAATTCTCTGTACCAACTTCGAGACATTGGTAGGTCCTTAACACATTTAACTAAACACATCATATGTTATGCTACACGAAAATAAGAATTAGGCAGTTTGTAGCAAACACTTAGCAATATTCGGTAACATACAAACTCAAAGTAACCCATAACACGCCAGACGCAAAATCGACGTCTGTCCAAAATATGTGTATACGCGTTAAGTACGTATTCCGCACGCTGCATGTTCAAAGAAAGGAGTTACACACCTAGAAGAAATCAATTCATATATTTTATGAAAAAAAAAATTACAGACAACTGAATTTTTATCATGTTACTCGAGTTAAAAATGTAAAATATTTTCGAATTTTCCTCTTCGAATGAATTACAGATGTCCTCTGCACAATTGATTATTTCATCAGTAATCATTATATTACCATGTAAAAAAAGTAAACAGATTATTTCTCAGTAACCAATATGTTTATAAAAGTAGAACACTGTTCGAAATACACGTTAAATTATTGTAGAATAGTTTACCTCTAAATATGAAACCTTTCGATGTCTTGCAGTTGTCTGAATTGTATATCCAGACAATTGCGCTCATCCCTTGATTCAGGCACGTTCAATCTAACACGGTTTCAAAAAAATTATCGTATGAATCGAGAGATGAGTGTATTTTAAATTTCACCATTATGTCACTTCTAAATCTACACCGATTTTTTTTACATATATTGTGTTGGCAGCACATGATCTGAGACCTATTCTAATTTAAATGTTCTCATTGATAGTTCTTGCTCTTATCTATACATGTCATTCCATAGCTTTACTTTGTTGAGAAGGTCTGGACCCTCGAAATCTTAGGAGATAAACCAATTAATTTTCCATTACATTCATCACTTTTATTGCATGTATGTTTTTCAATGACAAATCCGTTTGTAAACTACAACATGTAACCATTTTTAATTATTATAATATCATTAAAAATATGTGACTTACTGCCCGGATGTAAAACAATCACAAAATGCTTACTTACTTTTGGTATATACTGTAATAAAACCTGATCAATATTCTTTCATTGAAATGTATGACATGAACGTAATTAATATTGACTTGCATAAAACTGTCGTTGAATTTTTAGCGCGATTTGTCTTTCAATTTTATTTAAGATAACATAATACTCCAAAACACGTGTAACATCGTCAGTGCTTAGAGCCAAACGTCAATAGTTTAAACCCTTTAAATGACACAGTTGTCAATCGTTCATATTTAAATGACGATATTATTTACAAACGCGAATATCGAATTTCTTTTTATCACTCAAAGAATATTTAACCCATTGGCTGCTATCATCCCGGCTGTTGAGACTGCTGATTGCAGTGTATTAATACTAATATATATATATATATACATACATACATACACACACCAATTATTGTAAAACTTTACAGTTTTATTTGTACTTGATTTTTCCTATTACGTTACTGCATGTCATGTTTATCGGTAGTTACAATCTTATCAATTGAATGTAGTTTTATTTCAATTTTAGAATGGCATGGCATTAAGTATTTTTAGTTATTTTACGTGATTGTGCAATCTCTCATACAAAACTTAGTTTTGTGGTCGGAGATATCATTATTAAATGAAGTTTCAATGGTTAACACAAGACTTGTCGCTGTGTTGCTAATATGTCGTATAAACCATAATGCGGAAGTTTTCTCAAGTTCAGATCTCTTTCCCAGTGAAATACAAAAACATATTAAATATTTTGATAGAATTTTAATTACAATGCGTGTTGACGGTGATCATATGATGACAATCTGCCACCGAATCTTTGTGAATTTTTTATTTTACTTCCTTAAAATCATACAAATCCACCATATTCTATAATATGAGTTCGCGTGATGGTATCTGTCTAAAATTTTATTTTTAAATATTAAATAAGGAAATCAAATTTGAATTGTTGAAATTTTGTACGATTCAAAACGGCAACAAAACTGAAAAATGCGAAATCCGTGTTTGAACAATTCAAATTTGATACTGAAATTCCATCAAACGCCTACAGTCGACATCATAAAAAAAGGAAATTAAAAAATTACATGAATGTATTTCTATACATAAATTTCTGTTCCGCATAATAAATGTTTAAATAACTCACTTTTGCAACTGAAAACAAAAATATCGTATTTAAATTTGATATGGAAATTTATTGCAACTCGGTTATGCTTTTCGCTATTTTAAAATTTCATTTGTCCCATATTTGCATTTTCGCACTTATTTAAAATTACATCGTTGCACTTTACATAGAAAAAATCAAGTGCAGCGTTTCAATATTATTTTATGATCAGCCAAAAGACAACTAAAAGGCGTTCGCCACTTATGCTGATCTTTACGATATTTGTTTCCTATAAAATTTTATTTTTTTCTTCAACAGGATTTATCGTACACTTAAAGTATTTTCTTATAAGCGCCATGTGTATGTATATCATAGTTATATTCATATGCACAAAACCTTTTAAAAATAATAAAAATATACATCGTAAAATAATCCTTTGAAATAACTACAACCACATCTGAATATGGTTTTGTTAGGCTGAACGTAATGCAAACAACGACATCTTTAAATGGAAAAAAATGTTGAATATTTAAAAAAAAATCTCAGGTGCTCACGAAATTATTTTTTTACTAGTGCACTAGTGTTTTACTGTGTAAGGTGAATTTCAAACCAATAACATAATTGAATTGAGGACCTATTATTTAATTCCATAAATTCATTTGTCTGAACCAAAATGCCCTATTTATTTTCTTTCATGTAATATTTCATATGGCATAAATAGTTCAATATATTTCGAAATAGTATTTTTAAATAGAGCCTTGTCGTGTTTTGTTACCAAATATAGGTCATTTATTTTGCAATTTAATTCAATAAATTTTAATGAATTAGCGAACGTATTTACAAGTAAAACAATGGTTTTCTTCTTTTATCAGGTCCTGAAATATTTCCTTATGTTAAATTTGGTTACCAGTTGACTATCGCATTGTGTAGTATTATTTTGTTGTCGATGCACGCGTACACAACGGGTGGTGAAAAATCAAAATGTTGTGGCTCGATCTATTTCAACCTTGAGTTTCAAAATGAGATGTAAAATTCTATAATTTACTGTAAAATTTAAAAATTTGCGAACAAATAATATATTTTGTTTTTTCAAATTGTATCTTATAAATAGATCAGTATAAATTCGTTTCACAAATAAAGTAATTTGATAATCTTCCTGGAGTACACAAATTTTAATTATTATCATCCCACACTGTTTATTTGTTTTATGTAAAAAGTTTGGAAATATTTTGTGACATCTAGCGATACTATTTCAATTTAATATCCGAGCTTTATTCTAAATTAGCTTTTATATAACATCAATAGATGAAAGTTTTTTTTATACTGTATTAATTTTTTCAACACACCGTTATCTCAATATTGAGTATAACATTATAAATTATTAAAATATAGTCAACTGTATTTCTATCACTGAAGTTCTATATCTGGTATATGTTTTTCCTAAAAACATTACTTGTACCACTTTTTTCACCGAATTCTTTGCGGCCCTGTGGCGCAACGGATAACGCGTCTGACTACGGATCAGAAGATTCCAGGTTCGAATCCTGGCAGGGTCGAATTGTTTTTACATTTTGTGAATTAACATCCATGAGAAAATCATCTGAACAAGGGTTAATCTACGCAAAAAAGTTATTTTTTTTGAATTTTTCATTATTTTTCGCATAGAAAATGAATGAATATTCTCGTTTTTCAATACATTTGCCTTGTTTTTTCGCCTCCACGATTTAATTTTTCGACTTCACTTAAAATTCTACCTAGTGAGGATAAATCATTTTCATAGATGTGTATGCAATGTTTCAAAAAATAAGGTTTTCTTTGACCCCGACGTGATTTGAACACGCAACCTTCTGATCTGGAGTCAGACGCGCTACCGTTGCGCCACGGAGTCTCGTGGTTGTGAAGCTGCAATTGTGTCTTTTATACACAGTGTTCGACACTATTTAAATAATACTTTATCATAGTAATATTAGTAATAGACATGAATTTATTCCACTTAATCTTATTTAAAGTTACATAAATGATTTTAAATATTATTTAGTCATAGTCATAGAATTCCAGGTAATGGCTGATCGATAATGTTGATGATGTTCAGTTTTGAACAATTGTAGATTGATGATCCCCGGTGTATAAACAAGCATGTCACTTTTAGGTATAGCATGAAAAAAACTTTTCATAAATTCTACTTACTAATTTTAGATACTGTCTTTTGACGAAGTCGAAAATTTCGATCTAATTTGATTATAATATTTACTTATTGATCTGTGAAAGAATTCTTGTGTAAATCATCGTCACCAGGCATTCGTCAAACGATAAAATTTTACTTTCGTAAAAAATCGGTTTTTTTTCTCTTAATATTCGTGACATTGTGTCCAGGAAAGTTTTATCGTGTGAACAATTTGTCAGCGATCACGCAAGCTCTATCGGGTAAATATGTATTGTGATCATTTTGTCCGGGAATGCTTCGTCATGAGTCGATTTTTCTCTTGCGTTGACTTATTACCGCACACTTAGACAGTACGTATTTTATTGATTGAATTGGCATTTATTTGGTAGACTCCATTAAAACACGATGAAAAAATAGCAATGTATTTTAGTTCTGCATTTTTTTTATAAGATATATTTGATATCTATTTCGACGATGGCGTAACCCGAAATAGCTATCAACTATATATTATGAAAAATTTTGTAAAACTAAAATACATTGCTGATTTTTCACTGTGTTAGTACGTATTTTATTAACCGATTCAATGAATAGACTTTTTCTTAGGGCATTACATGCCGTTGATAATTTATAATTAGCTGTGTACTATTTTATGCCAAAACAGAAAATGTGTATGTAAGTAGGTAAATAGGTCTAATGAAATAAATGAATCTATGCTGCCTGACTTTTAACCGGTTTGTCGAAATTAATATAAATGTAAAACTCTGCGAATTCTATAAACTGGTGCTCATGTGTGCGGAATTGTTCAATCGAATCAATTTGATTTAATAATTGAAACGGATTCTTTAATTATATTTCAGATGCCTGCCTTCGTTGTCAAGCTGAGAGCAAGAAAGATTCCTACGGCAAACAGGACTGCGTGGTCGTGTGGGGAGAGTGCAACCACAGTTTCCACTACTGCTGCATGTCCCTGTGGGTCAAGCAAAACAACCGGTGTCCACTCTGTCAACAGGAATGGTCCATACAGCGGATGGGAAAATGATTTCACCTTCAAGTAATATTTCTCAGCCAGTTACCCTCAGCATACATCTTACATCGTTTTATTCTAAATTTAAAAAATATCTATATGTTTTCACTGTCAAACTTCAAAAATAGTTCTTTCAATCTTATATAGATTTCACTTATACTGAAATATTTTCTAAATGTGACTCAATCTCTTAATTAAAAAATAAACTTTTATATTAAATTTGAGTTTTTTTATCCATTGCATCAATAATGATAAACTTATATTTATGTACAATATTTAAATAATAATGATACATCTCAAATTCATTAAGCGGACCCGATTCTCAAGGGTTGCTGATGATGGATGATTAAGCCTAGCCAGATTTTTATGTATGACATTGAACTTCAAAATAATATCACCTCAAATCACAAAGTACGCTCTAAGCACGAGTCTATTCTAGAGTATATGAACTATATTTATGTAATTTGAGATATCTACCTAATGAATAAAGCACAGTTAGTAAGTAAAATAATTTTATTCATTGAATTATTTAGTACCATCTACATACAGAACGTGACACACATTAATAATATTTGCAGAAATATATACATCACGTTATTTATGTGATGGTTTCGCTTATTTCCGTTTGATGTACTATTCGTACCTTTGCAATCTAGTCCCTCGTGACGAACTACGTAACGAATCTGGTCGGGATATCTGCAATCTTTATCTGTAAAAAAATATTTGTATACCGTATAATTCTGTGTATAGGCAAGTGGCGCCGTGGCTTAGTTGGTTAAAGCGCCTGTCTAGTAAACAGGAGATCACGAGTTCGAATCTCGTCGGGGCCTGCGTCGAAAAGACGTTCTGACAGAATTTTTTATTTTTGTATAAATGCAATATTAAATTGAAATTCAGGATTATCTCTATTAAGTGAGAATATTCTGATGTTTTTTATTAGATTTAGTTTTCGTTATAAACATAGTGCCATCTATGAAAATATTGTTGTATGCAATTTCAGGTTGCAATTCTTCTAGGAACAAAAATCTGACCTTTATTTTTAAATATTTTTTTTGTTATTGATAATCATGTACAAAATAGAGGCTTCAAAATATGAGTAAGCTTGACATTTTTTTCTCATTTAGTTCCCTTGCTGATTCTTGAAGTCATTACTTGTACACATGGAATTATATCACATATGAATTGCAAACAGTAAAGAATGCTCTTACCATTACATGTAATGAGAGTGCTTCTTGCTCGTACAATGAAATAAATTGGTTCACAAAATGGCACACCATTGCAAGGATAATTCACTTGAAAATTAGCATCATATTGGCCGTTGACAATTTTACAAGATGTTGCTGCATCTTCAGTATATTTCCTCGATATGCAAACAGAAATTTCCCCGTGGCTTGTCCCTTGAAACTGTAAAAAAATATTCTTTTTATTATTATGAATATTGTTTTCCGGCAAAAGCCATAGTTTGAATTATTTAAAGCTTATTTCATTGAGTTTGTAAGCTGTATTCTCTGGTAAAAGATATACTTTTTACAAAATTAAAATAAGCCTTTAATCACAATTGTAGGGCAGATGGCACTATCTCTTAAATGAATTGAATATGAATTTGAAAGGATATTTTTAAAAATAAAGTTTTTTATTTGATCTTTCAATAAACATAAATACAATAGATAATTAAACTTTCAAAGAGCAACTGTAAAATGAATCTCTGGAATATTTAAAAAAAGTTTGCTGCTAGAACTGTTTTTATTTGAATGTGTTTAGTATATTTACAAAAAATAAATTAGGTAACATGGTGAAAAAATAGCTGCGTATTTTAGTTCTACAAAATTTATACAATATATAGTTGATAGCTATTTCGGCTTACACCTTCATCAGAATTATGTTTAAACAATTTTTAAATAAGGTATTTTGGTTGAGACTAATGAATTTATCAAAGAAAAATAATAACTTATCAAAAAACAAGCTGGAATGAAAAAATACTGTATAATTAATAATTACATTTGATCAAATATAAGTGTTCAAAAGTGATTAACCAACCTGTACTTTAACAACTGGAATGTATAGCATGTTAAATGGGTGTATTCTGTACAAAACCTTCTGCCCAACATTTATGTAATCTTCATGCTCTTGGCGGACAATGGAAGACTTTGAGCTTTGACACGACTGTGGAATTAATCGTTTAGGAAGTGGTTTTTGTATAAAATTCAAACGAATCATCTCGGAAAGTATCTTAACATCTTTTTGTGATGTTTCTATTAAGACATCGGCATGTGTCTGAGGATCTATCGCCAGTTTCTTAAATGCTTTTGTATCTGGTGTTATGTATACTAGATAAATATCTTTGAGTGAGTTTCTCATGGTTTCGATGACCTTACGAGTTCTTTCTAAATCCGCATCAGAAAACATTGTAGACGGTGCAGCAATGATGATAACATGAGGTAACGCTGCAACTTCCATGTCCAAAACTTCTTGCTCAGTTTTATTTTGTAAATGTGTTATTACCGATGTTAAAACATTCGGCAAGTTGAGACGATAAGGCCCTAAGAAAAGAAATGGGTTTATAATTGATTAAAAAACCTGCTTAGAATTATGTGATTGTTATAAATTGTACAAAGAAATTTATTGAAATCATTATTTGTAATTGATTGTATTAAATATGTGAATAAAGTATATTACTGAGGTTCTTTGGGAAAAAATCTAATGGCTGACCGGGCCGAATTAACAATTGCATGACATAATTCCAACCATTTTTGAAACATTAATAAGTCATAAAAATATTATATTATAAAAATGCTTTTATGGCGGCTTACAATTTACACATTAAAAATTATTTATTTATATAAATCCAGCGATTTCCAATGTATGGTAAATTCCACAGTCTTCTGTTTGGTAGGAGAGTTAAAAAGAGAAAATACTACAGTGAATTAACACATGTCATATGGATTTTTCTTCATTTTTTAGTGTGTGCGGAAATGCTGTCATATTTTAGTAAGAAACCTTTTAACTTCTTTTACAACATCTACCCACAAAAAATTCCAATAACAAAAAGGGGAGTGAGTTTTAAGCCAGGCAGAGTAAGAATATGCCAATTGTGTTATCACAGTTTATTGGTTGCCATATTTCTAATTCTGTTCATTATTTGTCTATACATTGTTAGCACGACCTGACATTCAGAACCACATTCAATTAAAAATAAATTGAATGTTCACTATTAATATTATACTACTTACAATTATCTGTGCTGTTGGCAATACTGTCGAAAATCTCAAGAATACTATGAGATGATGGAGCTAACCATTCACCGTTAGATCCATGCATTAATCCTAGAGAACTGCCTTGATTGGATACATCCAGAGTTTCCGAGAGTATTCTGGAAATTCATCAATCCCAACATTGAAATAAACTTGTACTCGTAGCTTTAAAAGTCCTCTAAAATGAACTTTGAATGTTCTGTATTTATCCACCACTGGTCAGCATAATGATTATATACAATTTTTTTACAATCTAAAAAGTATAATTGCGAAGGGTTATTATGTAAGTATTTATTATCCCTCCAATGTATTGGCACAAAAAGAAACTTCTTTAACATATCCAGTGCATCGGATACAGCTATTGTTGTCCACATAAACATAGTGCCCATTCATAACACTATGCTATATGTATTCAATTAAAAATTTTATAGTTTTGATTCAAAAATCGACAAATATATGATAGTGTGAAAGCATTCACTTAAGTTTATATCGATATTCTCTGTCGATGGGTTGCTTGGAACATGTTACAATACAGGTTATCCTCATTTATTGTATTTATTTGTTTTTATGATGGCACTCCAATACTTCAATATATCAGCTCTCTACTGCTAAATGAAAAACTTATTACTTTTTAATATAGCTGAAATTGATAATAAAGTTTATTGATTCAATACTTACGCTACAAGTTGCTCTGTTTCATATTTTGTCCACGATCCATCTGTTACCAAAATGACATCCATAGGACTTGTATCTCCCAGTACATTGCAATCAGGTAAAGTATCAAGGAGTTTAGCTAAAATAAATAAATTTCCAAAATGATATTTTTTGTGCCAAAAGAAGCTTCGATATATCATGGAATCATTTTTTTTTAACCAAAAGTGTTTTAATTTGCGAGGTTTTTATACTACGTCTATAAAATTTATTTGAATCATTTAATAATTTTTAATAATAATGCAATATTATCAAAATTTCGCATTATGTAAAAATATATATTAGTAATAAAACTGAAATCATTTCAGTCATAACTTTTTTAAGAGGCCTCTAAGATTCAGAAGTGCTTAGCCAGGCCTCTTACATTTATAAAGTAATCTGCCACTAATCAATAAATCACTATAAACAGGTTGTGTTTATCCAGGCCTCTAGTAGCAGGTGTACAATGATAAAGTTAATTGGTTTGTATAATGTGTATGCCATTACAACGAAAGTGATAACTTTATTTAATTGAAAAATTATCAAGCTTATTATGAGCAATTGAATATTAAGACCAATTGAAAATTATGAGCAATTGAACAAGCTTAAATATGTTAATATTGATTCTGTGATATTAACCCTTCGCAAAAGGCTATTGGATCAATAAAAATGAACAAATTTATATTTAATTTTTGTCACAGACATCTATTGAAGAAGTGGTAAAAAACCAAATACTTACGCCAATAATTTTGAAAAGCATCCACTGCCGCATTTGATATCTCTTCAATTTTATTTGTCGTCATGTGAACTGTACTTAAAGTGAGCCACAGTATATTTACTAGATTTAGTGTTTCTTCATAAATATTGGAATCTTTAAATAACTTAGCCATGTTTTGTTTTCTGTGACACGCGCGAATTCCAGTATTAAATGCGATGCCATAACTAGAGTAGTACATTTCTATGATTTGCGATAAACGAACTCTATCCAAAGTTGATGTCCATTCTCTTATATATTGTGATATGATATATGCTGAAAAAAAGTTATTCAAAATTTTGAATGATTAACGATTTCACTGCTAATGTAAAATCCGATATAAAAGTGTCATGCTGAATATATTTGAATTATAAAAATATATTGCAAATTATTAATAATATGCATTATTTCAAGGCAATACATGCGAGTGTCGGTAAGTACAAATAACTCGACTTCATTTACACTGATAAATCTGCGGGAAGTTCATACTGTAATGTTACATTGGCCCCCAGGTGTATTTATTTTCCATTATATTTTATTCTTGATTGTAAATATATACTATACACACAAATTTCTATACTGTAGTATTCAAATAGCACTTATGTCGGCTCAAAATTTGCTAAATCACTCAAAATCACCATTATAAATAATACCATATTACTATAATCAAAATCTACATAAAATAATTCTTCTGCGCTGAACATTTCACAAAACGATGTTATGGAAATAGTCAAGTTATTTTCATATTCCAATTTACAGTGCAATAAAAACAATGAAAAAAATTTGAATGAAAATGACAAAAAACATATTCACAACGGCACGATCCGAAGGCGACGAAATCAGAAATGAATATTGTCGGCTAATAAAAAATACAAACAAGATTGACTCTTGTAAAATTGTTTTTTCTACGTTTCATGCATGAACACGCTTTGCGGGTCCTGAGCACATAGTGGAAATATGTATGGACACGCTAGGCATGTTCTTAGCAGGGGATGAGTTAATATCAAATAAATATCCATCATAGGTTATTCTTAATAATTTTTTTCTTTGTTACCATCCTAGGTAATATAATTTAGTGTCTATTTAATGCCTATCCCATAATTATTGAAAGTTGATTCTTTGAAAGTGATTATTTGATATTCACGTAAAGTTCAGTAAAGAATTTTATACATAAAAAAAAACTATATGAATAGTAATTTCAAAATCTCACCATCTATTCCAGCCAGTATCTCAGCATCTGTCATTTCCCATTCATATGGAACTTTTATTGCTAAGTGCAAATTTCTCGGGATAATGCTATCATTCCACTTTCCTCCGGGACCTAGTGAATATTTGTCAACATTCTCTTGGACAATTGGCCCTTGACGGATTGCCATCTCTGCTAAATCGCCTGCGCATAAATGAAAACATTAAACACGGTGAAAAAAATAGCAATGTATTTTAGTTCCACAAAATTATTTTTTAAAAAATAGTTGATAGCTATTTCGTCTCACCCATCATCAGAACTATGCTTAAACGAGCATTTGCTTATCTATATATAGCTGTGTAGAAAAGGTACACAATATATCTTCTCTCCTGTTTTAACGGCCTAGCGTGTGTCTTGCTCGCAATAAAACTAAAAATTGTAAATGAGACTAAAAAGGCGGCTATATCAATAAGTTTACATATGGCACGGAAATGGTCTATTACAGAAACAAAGAAGCACCCTGCAGAGGGTTAAGCTATGGTGGAGTTCTACCAAGTGAATGCCAATTCAATCAATGAAAGAAAACATTAAAATTTGTATAATTAATTGATATTTGAATTAGAAAGATTTTTTTACCACTCAGTGTAGCAGCTAAAATATTAGAAATCTTTTTGTCCGATGATATGAGTTCTTTTTGCAGATCGTCCCATTGGTCAAAAAGTGAACTCAAGTCCTCTATTTCACCCTTAGGTGCTTTAAGAGATTGGTATGATAGTTCGTATGTCTCAGCCGCTTTCCACAGTTCCTTCATTTTGACATTTTGGGGTTCTAACGCTGCTGATATTCCTGCAATTAATGTTCCGGGTTAAATGTTTCCCCAGTGAGTTTGAACGACTCCATTTTCAATCGGACAACGACTATACGATGAGAGCCTTTCTGTTCGAGTATGATTTGATGAAGTCCATCTAAAATAAATATTGCAATCAAAAGATACACTTTTTTTTACATTAATATAATGAAACTCTGCCATGAAAATATTAATTCATTCGATATCATTAGATAAGATGTAAGTAATGTTTGCTTAGTTTTATGATAACTAATATTATCATTGAGGCGTTTATTAGTACATTGGCTGTTTATGTCATATCTCCAAGATAGATCAATGAATATTTTTTTACAGAAGCAAATAAATTGATAACTTACAAAATGTTTATGACCTTGTTGGATACGTTATTAGGTTTGTCCTGAGCCATCGTGATTGGACATATATTTAACTCATCACCTCTTTCCCATGGATCCACTGACGATGATATCAACATATGAAGTGTGCAAATATCAGATATTTCCAACCCTTCATGAATGTTGATGTATTTTTCACCAGGGATCAAAAGATCCATGAGAAAATTAAATTTTGTCAACTGAAATGCTGAAGCTCGATATGGTATTACATACTCCGTTTCCATCAGATTTTTTGCCCTCTCTATTCCATCTAGCTTGAGGCTAGAAATAAAAAAAATATGATCATTCAATTTGAAAAAGATTAACGACTTAAGTGAAATCGCAAATCAAAGCATTGTTACAAAATAGTTCATAATAATATCTATTACATTTTTTGGAACCAATTGAATAAAAAACTCCTTTTAAAATTCTACAAAGTGACATATGACATTCATATGATTTAATATCATTCATTTTTTTTATTTTTAAATGTAATTCATTTATACAATATATTCCAATAAATACATAATATGAAAATAATACAAGGCATACAAAAAAACTACAATTAATATACAGCTTTTAATAGTTTTTGACAGATTTACAATAAACTGAAGAAGTCAATGAATCGTACGCCTCTCAGCAATAATACATTAATATGGCCTACATACTGTCAGTCAGGGACATGGTCAAAGTGATCTCTTCGTGTAAAACAGTATTTTTACATGTTTTTTTCTATTGGTTTACTCACACAAAGCCTTAACTGAATTATTACACAATTTTTATTTGAATATTATTCTTCAGGATAAAAAAAAAATGACAAAGAAAGGAAGCCTGTCATCAATACTGCAAAACAATCTGGTGAACCAAGGATATATTTCACAGGGAAACCGACATAATTAGATGCATTTAAGTTTGACATAAATCCAAATGATGTAATTTGTAAGTTCTGAACAAATTACAAATTGAAAAAACTAATCAACTTGACAGAATTTCAATATCAAATTTGATTCATTCAATCACTTTTGCATGTTTTGTCATTTATAAAACAGGTCACCTTTCAATATCTTCAGCCATTCTATCACATGGATGCAATAGAACTGACAGTTTGTATCAGAGTCTAAAATGGTAGAATATATTTTTAATTACCTGTGTAAAATTGAAGAGCTCAGGACTCGAATATTGAGGTTTCTGTTATTATGCTCAATTTTGTTTATTAACTCCACTAAAAGTTGGATATTATTTGGAGCATTTCTTCTTATACCTCCATATTTATAACACTCAATTAAATGACTTGGAAGTGTTCCTGCAGTTGCACAATCAATGTCTAAAACAAACCATTATATGTAGGGTGCAAAATATACCTTTACAACATATAATGCATATTGTAACAATAACATTTTAATACTTAAAAAGAATGCAGTATGAATTTATATCAATATGTTCATTTCTTCAAGCTCTATAATCTAGCAAAAGGCAAATTTGATGAAATTAAGTTAATTGTGTAAAAGTATTTTTAAATTGTACTCAATATAAATTGAAGATATTTGTTTTGATTCATTCATAATAACAATGCAATTCATTGTATAATTGTATGAAGTCAATATACTAATTTTATACAATTGATAATAGAACTCTAAAAGTTAAAATATATTTAGTGCAAAATACCCAACCATATTTAAAAATGGCTTCATCATTTAATAATAGTTGATGTGGTGCTATAATGAATAAAAGAAATACATTGATAAAGACATACTTTTCCGTTTAATAAATAGTAGGAACTTTATTTTTAAGCCTTGTTTTAATTTTGGATATTGCACTAATTATTATATCAATAATTGTATTGGCGGTCTTTTCATGAATGACACCCTTTTGTGTTTGTTATTATAACCCCAAATCACAGAAGAATTATTCAAACGGAGAACACTTTTTTATTTTAACCACAAACTTTGATAACAAAAAACGTGTTTATAGCAACACAACAATGAAAGCATTTTAGAAAAAGAGTTGTTGGTGGATAAATGAGTTATGATTATTTTATATTGAATAATATTCCTAAATGATTAGCCTATTTGAACAGACATTTACCCAATATAAGGGATGATATAGACAAAAAATAAGATAATAACTTACATATTACATATTGTGATATCAAAATCAGACACACTGACAAAACTGATCCTTTGAAATGCATTCTGACATTATAGCTCTAACCATTATTTTCACATACTTCACCATCCCACAAGAAGAGAGAATGCACTGATAAAAATCGAAAGTGAGGTCTTACTTATACTAATATATGCAGTACAATTCTAAGTAAATATAGGTGATGATTTACTGATTAGATAACTCACTAGGTGTGTCATATTTTTATCTCTATTTTACAGTAGATTTATTATAATATGAATCACACTATAGGAAATATTATTTATTATAGAAAATATTTGTTAACTTTTGCCATAAGTAAAATATAATTTTGAATTATAGTAAAATAACCATTAGCATGCCTTCATATGTTTTTAGTTTACCTTTTTAAAAGGAACTTGGAGCGTAATGCTTTATAGTTCATTGGCACTTGTATTTTGATTGAAAAAAAATGGAGAGCATATTGACAGAAGATTGAGATTATAACTGTGAGTTGTTCAGTTGTATTTTCAAATAGAATAACTGTAAAGGGATATAACTGGGAGAATATTACTGATTTATAAATCACTCTATCGCTGCCTATTGACAGATTACCACATAATGGCAACATATGTATTCTAAGGGCATCAAAAGTCACTTGTATTGTGACTAACATGACCATGTTACCTGTTTTCAACAGAACCGTCCTGCTGCCCTCAAGCACTGCCTGAGGGCTCTAAAATATTTAATTTTCAAAAAAGAGTAACGATTTAAATGAAAAAATGTTTTCATTTATGAGGAATGTGTATCTGACAAATAATACATTTTTGAAAACTTTACTGTTGTTTACCAAAATAATGTTTTTAAAGTGTTTTTTTTTTTTAATATATGAAATGTCATAATAACTATAAATATGTATTTTTTTAATACAAATGTTATTTATTTTAAATAATAGAAATATATTTTTAGTACCATTACCATATATATTTATGATAAAGATCTGTTTTATTTATCACATGCATTATTAACTAATAATATTAGTACTAAAAATGTGTTTTTGTGATTTAAAATACAGTGCCTTTCCACTGAGAATTGACAGTTAACACCTTAAAAGTGACAAATATTGATATATATAAAATTAGAATATGCACCGTTCTGAGGAATAAAATATATGGTTACATTAATTCAATTTTTTGAAATTCCAATAATATTACCCAATTACTTTCATTGTATAAATACTGTTGCAATTGTTTTATTCTTTTTTTCTTGGGACAAGTATAAAAACAATATATATATAAGATAAAAATCTGGTATAAATTTTGTAACCTTTTTGGCTTATCCTAAAAGATGGCCTCCGAGTTGTGCCTGGGGTCTCCTTAGTGCATAATCTGAAACAGGATAAACCCCATTTCCAGGATCGAATGTGTGGGAGGTATTGAAATTCAATCGATGTTCAAGCCTGTGAACACCACTACTAAAGCCTGCAATTTTGACCATTCGCCTACAAGCCTAGCAGAAGATTGTCATGGAAAAATAAAAAGGCTTTCTGGTTACATGGTTTTTATTTATCATAAAATGGTTGCTTCTTTAAAAAAATACAAAACAGAAATAAATTCAGATTGATTCAGGAAGAAAAATCACTTGAAGTTTTTTAAATATTTAATTATAAGATAGAATGTTAATAAATAAATATCTATCCAATAGGATGTCATGACGCCAATTCTTCAGAAATTCAGTCTTTTTATTTAACCTTTGGTTTGACTTGACTTTTTAAACCAAAAAAAAAGATGGCCCTACTGCGGGGATAAGTAGTTTCAACAAGTATAATTTATTGAAAGTGACTATAAACTATATTTTTAACCGTCTGAGTAGTGTGTAATTTTTTTTATCAAATAAAGTATTTTTGATTATTTATGATATTACCAAACCCAAAAATTTTAAAACATTTTTTTTGTTATTTGGGAAGAATATTACTTATAATTTTAAGACGTAACTTTTTTTTAGAATTAATGCATTGTAAAAAATTAAAACAAATACATTCATTACGACTATTAAATATTATTTTAGAAGCTAAAATTTCCAATGTGTTATCTTTATTGTACACATTGCAATAGTGGTCCTCTATTGACATTGATTCCAAAAATGGGAGCAACCGAACGGCAACAGAATTTTATGATCTATATTACAAATTTGTTTTCAAATTTCACCTTTTAAATGAAATTCATTTATTAATTTCGAAACAATTCATAGATGGGTATTGGTGATATCCATATCAGAAGAAATAATAATGTATTAAAAAATGTGAGAGTTGCAATAGACAATCTGGTTGACTCTGTGGATATACTTCCAGTGTTGGTTGACATATGTGGCTATTTTTATCACCCAAAAAAACAAACTCCATTTTGTAACTAAATACAAAATTTTTTTACTTCACTAGTAATTAGAACACCAAATAGTTTATACAACAATTATGATTAATACCATCCAGAATTAGAAGCTTGTTATATATTTTATAGAAATACAATTTAATACTAGTTAAAAAATATCATTTTGTGTTACAAATGTATGTCTGAAAATTTTTAAGTGACATCTATCAACAAAAAAGAAAGTATTTTTACAAACATTGGCTAACATAACACAAAAACTATTTTTCGACCAGTTGGCATGCCAAACAAAAAAAATAACATTTCCGATATTAAAAACAGTTGAATAATATATATAAATCAAAATTTTTTTATAAACATGAACTCACTGCATGTAAAATTAATTATTAGTTATTTTTCATTTGATGCTGTACATTTTATAACAAATTTAAGCAGAATACATGCCCAGTTGGACTAACCAGTCATCCTATTTCTTGATTAGCATAAAAATACAAACTAAATTTATATGCGTGCCAATTGTGGCTTGCACGCCGTTGTTTTGTCAACTTTAGTATGTTTGATAAAATAGACAAATATATATTGAAAAAACACATCAATATACTAACAGTCAATAAAAGATGGAGAAACTCATGTCACAATTGATCAATATTCCAGATAGTTGATCTATTACTAACTTAATCTATTTAAGAATGTTGTAGTTAAACATCAAAACTATTTTATTGTTTTGTGATGAAACAGCCCTGTTAACCGGGAGTGTAGCATTTATATATAAGTAATGTCTACTGATGTCGACCATATAGGCCGCTGTAAAGCTTGTTATTTTTCTCTTAACCTTTTTCAGCTTGTTTGGGAAAGAGTAAGTAAAGAAGGCTGCGATTACATGACAAGATTAGTGGTTAGCTTAAAATTGTAAACAATCATTACAATTAACAGCATAACTAATAATATACAATCACAAGTTAAATTAAAACATATATTCCATTTACTGTCACTAAAGATTTATTAAATTTATTGTATAAATATTTCAAATTCACAAGCATAAAGAGTTTGATATTTGAAGAAAAAATATACATAATTTATTTATATGAAGTTATATATGACTACGGTGGCCAGATGTTCTGTATTTATGGGACATGTCATGTTTTCCAACATTATGTCCCACTGCGCCCTACACATATAATAGTGGTCAAGACAATGAAATTTTTAGTATTGAAGTAATTGCAACTATTTTCGACAAATTTTTTAGAATTTGTCAGAGTGGCAAGTGTATATATTGTAATCCATATGACAAGTCTATCATGTTATATCTAAAAAATCATTCAGGATAGTAATATTTTATAAAATCAAAAGAAAATGCTAAGCATAATAGAATCAATATTATCATACAGTAGATTTTTTAATTTTCATTGTATAATTACTAAAAATTGAAAATATTTATTAAATACATTTGCTTTCCAAAATGTGCCATATTATGAAATGTGAAAAATATTCCAACCTAAAATTTCCGTCTTTGTAGGTTTTTAATCTGGCCACTTTACATTTAAACATTTAATTGATTATAAAAAGTAATATAATTATTTAGCTTTCTTAGTGCTACATTATCAGTCCTCTATGCTGATGTAAAAAATGCCGCAGGCCAAGTATTAGTCCACATTTTAAATATGCATTATAAAATTCTATAAAAATATTAACTACTTGAAATAATAAGTATTATCCTTCCAAAATTGACTTATCAAAATTAACAATTTAGGTAAATGGCCAAGCACAGAACATAATCATAAATAAAATAATATTCCATCCCATTGAAGAAAATTTTTAATAATAAACTCATGTAATGGACAAAAATTAATTCTTTTTAGTAATATCTTAATACAATAGATGTCATGGACAGAAAGCCATTTTTGGTGTAAATAAACATACAATTCGGTCTAAGAAATCATAATAAAAATCACAGTACATGACTAATAATGGAATGTTAGCAAAATATACTGAAAAAAAATTTAAAGCACTTCTCAAAACATTACAACTCATTCATATTCTATTGATACACATAGCTACATGAAGGTAAAAATAAATTTTGTACTTTTAAAAGAGAATTGGATGATTGTATCTCTTAAAAATGCATCCTTTGCGAATGAATGAATTCAAAAAACCAAATCTTTACAGCGGATGAATAACATGTACACCTCTATCGAAATATTTGAATCGTTGCAAATCATTTGCTGTTTCAATCCAATATTAATTTTTTAATAGGAGGCATTGAGAAAACAATCGTCTTGCTGGAAATAATTAAGCTGCAAGAAAAAGGAAACAACTTGCAGGAATCATATTTCAGTTCAATGGCAAGTCATTCGGTTTTCTTTATTTTTACATTGTATCGATATTATTTATTATGGACACACAAGAGAGAAGGTAAATCAAACTTCCATAATATTTTCATCAGTGATTAGACCAATGGCAGTTTTTATTGAGCAACAGGTACATTATTATAAATTTATCAAAATGCACTAATTTGAAATTAATTAACCCTTTAATAGTCCTTCCAATTTAAATAATAATAATAAATCATTTATTCCAATTGCATACACATATATCTGTAGTAAGAAAATTTGTAGTGTGGCATATTTTTTGATATTTTAATAGATTGTAATTATTAAATGTTATGTTGGCCTTTGTAGGCTATCCTATGGCATATTACTCAAGGTAAAACAATACATTGCAAACCACATAACAAAAAATTTACAAGACCCTACAAAAGTCATTAAAACATGTTCCTTTATCTTTTACAATTTACCAAACATAGTTTGAATACTGTTATTGCATTTGCTTTGTTTATGATATTGAATTTTTTTGCCAGAATGGTGCCATGATATTGATTGCTTTAATTTTTTAATTGGAAAAAAATTATAAACCATTTCTGGGATGAGAAATTTTGCTAGGTGACTTATTTCTTCATTTTGAAGCGGAATATATTTTCGAAAAACTTATTTTTTCTGTAAAATTTTTTTGTTTTGTTTGAGTGATATACTTTTTAGATAAATTTTGCTAAATGATTATGGGTCACAAACATTTCATCGATAAATTCAAATAAATACATAAAACTACTTGCATATTGATAAAAGTAGAAAAAACAACAAACAATAATCACTTTAGTAAAATATATAATGCACAATATTAATTTATGAAATGATTTCTCGGATACAAGGAACACTAACCTTTTATTTTGATATTTTTGTGAAAATCAATGTAGCCCATTGGTAATATGGTGAAAAAATAGCAATGTATTTTAGTTCTACAAAATTGATCAGAATATTATACTCGTCAGAACTATTATAATGGAGTTCTACTAAGTAAATGTCAATTCAATCATATATGTCATTCAAGATATGATCATGATTATCGAATGTTCATGACATATATCTTCGACAGAGGGGGCTAAAGAATTAAGTCATAAAATCATTTCATTGATAAATAAATATTAGAAAAAAAAGTTAAATAAAGGTAAATAATTTTCACTTCAGAACAATATATTACCTCTATAAATTTTAATGGAGTCATTTCACAAAATTATAAAGCTGATAAATCATCGTATAAAGATTTCAGGTAAAAAAACATTGTCATTTTTTTAGATATAACAGTGTTGAGCCACATCTTTCAAATTATTCAGAAGCTAAGACGTTCAGTTGGTCATCATTGACTATTTAAATATGTGAGTCTATTGGCAATTGAATACTCATTAATATGACTTTTTGTGTAATCAACACATTTTTGACAAATTTGTAGCAAAAATAGAAAAAAAATGTACAAGAACTTGTTGGTGAAATAAATACGTTTTTATACAATCTATGGTAAAAATATATTATCAAACGATATTGTATTTGACTGGGTTTTTATAAAAAGAAACATATAAGAGAGTGAGAAAAATAAACCGTTGGAAGATTCAGTCTTTTTCTGAAATAGGTATGATAATAAATCTTGAGGTGTTGTTTCTTAACTCTCAACATACTAAGTGAATTGTACAGAGCACAGTAAATTATAAAAAAGGAAAAAATAAGTTTAACAACTATGAAATTTAACCTTACATTTGATATATGACAAAACATTTTCATTTTCCCAAACAAAAAAACAATCAAGTAAAAGTCAATTAACACGGTGAAAAAATAGCAATGTATTTTAGTTCTACAAAATTATTTTTAACAAATATAGTTGATAGCTATTTGGGCTCACGCCATCGTCAGAACTATGCTTAAACTAACATTTGCTTATCTATATATAGCTGTGCAGAAAAGGCACACGACACATCCTCTCTCCTGTTCCAACGGCCTAGCTTGTTACTTTAACACAATGACACTAAATTTTCAAAATTCTAAATGAAACAATAGGTGTCTATGACAATAAGATTATATGTGGGACGGAAGTGATCCTTCTGGAAGCAAATTAGACCACCCCTTTGTACAACGGCTGGACAAGTGGCGATACTATTATGTTAGTTTGCTCGTTAAGAATCCTTTGTAATAATTGGTGTCTATTGATTTCCAGCTGTTCCAAAGCCGTCATTCTCCGACCCTTACTACAAAGATGCAAACATTTAGGGGCTGAGTTTGAATTTATATTATGTGATTCATTAATAACGTGATTAGCGAATTGTGAATCTGTTTTTTTATTGTTGATCATTCAACAAAGAATGACGGCTTTGGAACAGCTGGAAATCAATAGACACCAATTATCACAAAGGATTCTTAACGAGCAAACTAACATAATAGTATCGCCACTTGTCCAGCCGTTGCACAAAGGGGTGGTCTGATTTACTTCCAGAAGGATCACTTCCGTCCCACATATAATCTTATTGTCATAGACACCTATTGTTTCATTTAGAATTTTGAAAATTTAGTGTCATTGTGTTAAAGTAACAAGCTAGGCCGTTGGAACGGGAGAGAGGATGTGTTGTGTGCATAGTTCTGACGTTGGCGTGAGCAGCCGAAATATCTATCAACTATATTTGTTAAAAATAATTTTGTAGAACTAAAATACATTGCTATTTTTTCACCGTGTTATAATGGAGTTATACCAAGTGAATGCCAATTCAATCAATAAAAAGTCAATTATTTTTCTAATTAAGGACCGTAGTGATTATGCTGATCTTGTGGTAACAAATGTTCGAAATTAAAAGCTTAGAGAACTCTGAAGGTAAAATTTGTTATATTTATAAATTATGTTTACCTAAACAGACTTCAAAAAATGGGAAGAGGGTTCACCAAAATAAAGTTATAGTCTACAGCCAAAAATCATTGATATACCTATGTTAAATAACTACTAGCAACTGTAAAGTTTAATTGCTGCATGGAATAGAGTTTTTTTATATAATTGAAACCATGTGTGTCTTAAAATGATATGCAACATCTCTTGCAAATATATGTTCATAGATGGAGTATCACAGACCAAAGGGACTCAACATTCAGATGTGTGGCCTTGTTAAAATATTTGCTACTTATTTAGAATTGCCAATACAATTTAACTGTGGCAATAATAATTTTTTTGGACAACTTAATTACCGTAATACAAGTTTTGCCGGTTTTCCTTCTATCTCTCGTCCTATACCATTCTTAAGAGCGTATTCTCGCTTAATATAAGCAAAGAGGACATCGGTAATCAGAAATATCTGTCCAGTTGCGAAGGCTAGAGTCACACCGAAAAAGAAATTTGCATTTGCTGAACGGGAATATATCCAGAGATGCCAGACGGTCGGTCCGAGAGCTGACGTCACCAGCAGGAAGCACCCTACGATAAACTTCTGCTGCATATCTATTAACAAAAAAGAATTAATACACAGATAAATTAACTTGAAAATTTAAGATAATAATCATAAATAGCATAGTAAATGTTTTCATTTTAACTTGTACTGATAATATTAACATTTTGCATGCGGGAGAAATGCCTTTCACGTAAATACATATAAAGATATGAGCTGGATATATATAAGATGACTTGTAACAAGCATTTAGTACCAAACAAACTAAGAGTAACTCTTGAATGCCGGATGCATAATCTGTGTCTCTCCAATATATGTGTATATTAATATTCTACATGTGTATTCTGCACTCAATGTGTTAATTTTGAGCTAGGTTTTTCAGTACAGTTTAGGCACACGAACAGATTGGTGGCTAATTTTGAAACTTTTTTCTATCAAATAATATTCATTATGCTTAATTTTGAAGTAATTAATGTAGTGAAGCACAAATCACAGAAAAAAGCAACCTAAGGGATTTATGAATTATCAATATGAACTTACATGAAAATAAGTGTCTCCACATGGGAATCAGTGCCAAATAAAAGGCAACATCTCCTAAGCTCGGATACGATTTGAAAATAGTAGTCAGCGTTGTTAATGTGGTGGCAAGCAGGAACGGTTCATTCCTGAATCGCAGTGTTAACGGCATCACATAGAGCAGAGCTGAATTTATTTGAAAAGCGCACAAGAAGAGTGTTCTAAAATGTTCAAACATTTCAGTAAAGAAATACCAAAAGAGTCCAATATTTGGTTTTAGATCCGGCACACTTAATCTGAAAAAGAAATAAAACTTCAGTAAATATTTTCTCAATTCCAAACATTAAATTGTCATAAATAATTTACATATTATCATTAAGTGAATAATAATAGTTAAGTAACAATCTTCATCAAGCAAATTTATCAGCAGTAACTTTTGTGTACTTTAGTGGGTGAACATTTAGAGAAATTAATTATTGTAAATTTGAATTGTTACAACTTTGTACAATTCCATGTTTTGTCACTAATGGCCTAGGTTTTGCCTTTCGGTATCTTAAGGCATTCTATCACACGGATGCCAATGGATTTGTTGCATCCGTGTGATAGAATGCTTGAAGAGGCCAAGTGGTGAAACCCGGGTGGTTAGTGACAAAACACATGAAATCGTACAAAGTTGTAACAAATCAAATTTGATATTGAAATTCCATCATGTACCTTCAGTCGATATCATAAATTATTGCAAAATTTTATTAAAATAGAGTTTTCCCAACATAAATTTTTATGGATCCACACTCAAAGAAGGAATTTTTAATACATTTTATATTTGCTCAACTGACCTGCTAGCATAATAAAATAGATATTATTCAGAAGACGCTTCTACATGTCAACAATCATTCAACATGCTCACATTCTTTCTATATACATCTTGTTATGTCGCGCAACATATATTGAAAATTAAATATATATTTTATGGGAAGGAAAGTGGTGGCATGCTTACAATTAAAACTTTTCAGGGCGGCCAAAGATTGTCATGAATGATTCTCTATTTTTTTAAGACAGCACATTTTTGTTTAAAATTACAGATGTACTTTATATTATTATAGGTGTTCATACTTACATGAAGCCATATGTATTCTCTAAGAAGCTGTAAGATCCATTCATGATAAATGCACAGCAATATATCAGAAATCCCCATGACAGTACGAAGACCAAAAGCGTTATTATATATGAACATATATCGCAACCCTTTGATGTGTTATGGATGAATATAAGAGCTGGAACAATCAATAGCGCCGGATACAGCGCTTGGTGAGCAGCAATAGCTATGGCGAAGCAGCAAACAAATCTATAACCGTGTACCATTGATAGGAATGCTATTGATACAAACACGTTATTGAAAACTGTTGTAGTCATCGCTACACAATTTAAAACTGAGTACGGATTAAATAAATACGTTGTTACTACATAAATAGGCGCTGTATCGAAGTCATCCGACTTAAGCAACAGTTGCTCACAATCCTTCACATAATCGCTTTTATCTCTGTCTTGCTGTTCTTTTAGGATCCGCATAAACTTTTTCGCAGTTAAATACAAGCAAAAAGCCGTAATTAGATCGCAGAGGGAAAAAATGATCGGCAGATATTGCGGTATTTTTCTGGTAAGATAGTAGAAAAATATCAGCACTATTGGCGATTCATGAAACATGTCGCCTTGGTAAGGGTCTATTCCTTCGTCGAATAAGTATACGCCTTCCATTAACCTTTTCCATGAATTGATCGGCGTTGATATTTCAACACGGTTTGAAATTACTTCTCTATATTCAGACGTGATTAACCACAGACGGACTAAGCCAGCAAGAGCAAACCCGGCGTAAATATTCATTGTATTAATTAAAAAATTATCTGGCTAGCGAGAAACTAATAATGAACTAAAATACGCCAACTTCGACATTAAGGTTCAAGTATTTATGACCAATGTTTCAGAAACAATTTTGACAGAAAATATTGACATAAGATAAACATTGCGTCTAACTAACCCGGCACATAGCTGTTTTACCGACACATGAGTAGATGTACTGATGGTAAAACAGATAGTGGTGTTGCTAACGTAAAAAAGTATTTTTCCACACTGCTTCAATTATTGGCACCATCTGAAATATCATAAAGATAAAAAAGATTTCTATATTTTTTACATACAGCCCTACAAAATATTTGAATGCAATATAAACTTTTTGACGTGTTTCAATTTCAAAATAATTAATTCTATATATGAGCCAAAAAATAAAAGTATTTCTTCAATTAAAATTCTAGCGCGTGTCTTTTTTAGTCAATACCGTCAAAATAAACAAAAAACCTGCACATGGCTTTATTTGATTAATTGCTCCAAATTTGTTTTGTTGTGAACAAAACCATCGATGTGACAAATGTTGTAACACATAAAGCGTACGACATGTGAAAATATGTGTACAATATTTTGTAACATTACAGACTAAACTACTTTTCAAGGCGAAATATTATAACAAAAGTAATTGTATTTCATTTTTGTTTTTAATACATTACACAAGGAAGAATACATTATATTAGAAAATATACGTTTGTAGCAATTCATTTACATGTTTGTTTGAAATGTAAATAGAGATGATAATAATTTTATGATGACTCATATATGGTTATTTTTCATAGAATAATATAAATGTTAGGTTTTAATTCAATGTCTTGAGCATAGGCGTACTGTTTGTGATTAAAATTATCAAGAAAAAGATATCCTTGTAAATATATTAAAAAGTCCCACATCAATTTTGTGACGCTTTTTCAAAACTTGAAGAAAGATGTGCCTCGCTACATATTTCTTTAGACTTATACGTGGCCAAAATGAGAATTCTGCCGTCCTTGATTATTATTAAAATGTATGTTCTGTATGATTTTTGAGAAGTCGTGAACATGACTTTTTTGTTTTTTCAAATTGCAGAACCTGTCTGCCAACGGACTTGCCAACGATAAGAGCATTAACAACGAGAACAGTGTTGCTTTGAATGTCTACATATTCCAAGTGGACCAGAGTGAGTTTAGACGAATACTATTATTTAATGTATTAAATCAGATATTACAGAAGCTTGCTAAGTTGACATTCTTGCTATCATGTATTTTTTCCTTTTTGTTATTTATTCCTTTAATTGTAAATATTAAATTTATAAATATTTTTGAAGTAAAAAAAGCAATAAACTTAGAATTTGTAATTTTTGTAACATGTATGCACCAAATAAAATAAACATACTTTGTGAAATGGAGAGTTGATTCAGCACTGGCCGATACTCTTTCATTGGTTTTACGTAATGCATTATCTTTAAAAAAGAACAAGAAATACAAAAGTTTTCTCTATATTATTCATATAACTATTATTGTATATGACAACCAGAGTGTTCAACGTTTGTCAGTGATGTAATTGTAAGAGGTAATAAATCGCAAAAAAAACACAATTTAAAGAAACACATGTTTATTGAAAAATCTTTTTTTGAAATATAAACTTTGATAAAAATAATATAATTGTAAGAAAAATCTTATTACAATAATAATAACTAATTATATGGCTACAGAATTTTTACCACAAATCGTAGTTTTTCTGACATACTCCTTAGAAACTAGTGTCACTATATAAATGCCTCCACCTTATGGGTTCGGGATTAATTAATATTGCAAAAATAAACGACAAAAGAAATTACCTGTCTTATATTTATTCGATCTTATTTTACTTGTCATGCTGAAAGGGTTATTAAATAATGACTCCTAACTGCTTAATGAATTTATTCATATCTAAAAGAGAATGCAATATCATAGACAAAATTTCCATTCTTTTTTGGAAAATATTCACTTTTCCATGACATTTTTGTATTCAAGCTATTTCTTGCTGAGATTGTCATTTGAAAATGGAAATTCTGGCAACACTATTACAAAATTCTTAAAGAAATATTCAGTTATTTTTAATCAATAAAATATAAACAAATCTAAACATTGTTGGCATGATATGTAAGGCATATTTTTCCATGTATTTAAATGTAATGCATATCTGAATTGAATATAAACATAATATATAATTTAAAACCAATTTTTGAATAACAATTTTTACATATTCGATTATGATAGTATTCTACTAAATATGTGTAATAATGATACTATAAAAATAACTTAATTTATGTATTTATATAAGTAAAGGACATCAAATAATTTACAACATCTTTTTGTATTATAAAAACATTTAAAGATTTTATTTCTTTACTTTTTAATCAGAAATGAACAATTAAAAAATAATGTTATTTGGAAATTGTTAAATAATTCATGTATTAAATTTAAGAGCATATGATGGAAAACGGTTTCAAGATTTTTAATCATGTATGTTGTTAGATAATAATCAGTTATTTAAAAAAAAAAATATTGGCCGTAAGCAAATATTTTTTTATTTTTCTTATTTAATCAGTTTTTGGGATCAAGTTAATATAACTGACATAATTTAAATTTTGAGAAAATATATATTTATACAAAAAGATGTTATAAATTATTTGACATCCTTATTCCGCTTTGATTTGCAATTCCATTTCACAGTGTCCATTCTTTTTTTACAAATCCTTGGATGAGATTTAACATCTAACCTCACATTTCGCTTCATATAATAATTATTGATTTGATAATTCGGAATATAAAGCATAAAAGTCAGGTACCATTTTAAAATGTGCCGATTTTCTTCCGATCCGTCAAAATCAATCGTTATCCTCCACAATTTTCTGCTTATTAACAGTAATATGGCAGTTTTTTTACTATTTAAAAATATATAATGTGTAATATTTTGTGACTAAGTTACTAAGAAAATTTTACACTTACCACTAAAATCTAAAAACAATGTTTTTTATCGGATTTTAGATTAATTCATTTTAAGAAATTGGTGAAATCAAATTTAATAAATTGATTGATTTAAAAATATCATATGGCGTAGAATTTTTAAATTTGGCATTCAATAAAAATTTAATTCAATTTTAAAAAATAAATTTTACTTCAATGAGATTCTTGTTTCTCCCCCGCTTGAATAATAATGTGTTTTTATTTTCCAAGACAGAGGGTGGGCTTAAAAATTGTTTAATAAAAAAGACAAAAAATATATATATATATACTAAAATATGTATTGATTCTTGTATTTTGATTTGTCATATGTATTATGTATGTGACGATAATATGCTTCAAATAATCTGTGTATTTTCAAGTTGTAATACTTAAACTACATGTATTAATCTGTTAAGAAAAAATACATGTAAATAATTAAGAGCTAATATTAAATCAAAATTTGAGCCTTTATTTGTAAAAAATATAAAAATTAAACATATATATAAATATATATATAATGATACATTATGACCACTGCAATAAAACATATTCAAATTGTGAGCATATTATAAGATAGTGATTTCAAGTTATTGGCAAAATTAAAGAATGTATTCAACTAATTATTAAATAATAACAAAGAATGTTAAATAGGCAGATTGTGACTTGATCACAGCTTTGATTATAACAATATAAATAACATTAATAGACTTTCATAATATGAACCTACTTTCAAAATTTATTTCGCGCGTTTTTTCAAATGATTATCCTTGAAAATCATAGACAAAAGCCAGTCACAATAGAAGCTGGAACCATAGACTAAGGCACATTTTTGTTTTGTCAAATACAATTATTGTCTTTGACTACGTAATATTTAAGTTATAAGGCATCACACAATTTAGATTTTCTTGAAGAATTCATAAGATTCATTTTGAGATCTACACGCCGGAAATGACCATTACAATGGCCGGTTTGAATAACGATATTATTCCGGCGAGTTCACACTTTCAATATAATAATGTACACTTGACTCACAATGCTAGTTTGTAGCAATAATTCAACTGTTATTTATGAATTTACATTATTTTATTATTTTTAAAAAAATGAAATTTTCTTATTCTACATAATATCTTAATAATTAAACTTAACAAAAAGATTATTTTCTCGAATTTAATTGTAAACCATTCGACTGGAATGCGTACACTAAAAGGCTAGCTTCTAAACACTATGTAATAATGTCAATATTTAAAAATTTAAGTACGTTTTTAATTACATTAAAATAAATAATATCTAACTGAATTATTTATTACCATGTCAAACAGAGCAATGAAGATCTAACTGTCCTACAACTTTTTAAAATAAGAACATTTTTTTGCAAAAGTTGCACAGCAATATACTAGGTTTATATTTTTTGTTTCGTTGTATTTTTAAATTGAGCACAATTTTCTACAGGAAGTTTATCAATTGATTTCAGTTGTTGTGGTTTGGAATGACTTGGTAAATTAAAATATATCTTAGAATTAATCAATTCGATGTGCTAATGATCTTGTAATTCAACAAATGTGATATCATAAAGTTCCTCGTCAACGCTGGGAACTTGCCTCACTTCTAGTAGGAATAGGTCTTCGTTGCAGTAATATGTAAGCATATCATCATCAATTTTGGCCGTAATCCTGAAAGAAAAAAAAAACAATAATTAGCTACAATCAATTTGAATCCATACCGTAATGTAATCTTAACTAGCAAAGAAACTGCATAAAAAAATTGATTGTTCAGAAGCTAAGTTTTGCAAAAAATTCAAACAACGTCTCAGCTTTTGAGATGACTGATTAAAATATGTTGAAAGAAAACATTCAAAAATACAAGAGTGTTGAGTGTTGATGTATCTCGATTTTTTTTCTTGATTTGTCCTGATAATCTCAATTGATTCAAATATTGAATGTTGGCAAAATCTTCTACAATGGTTTAAAAGGCTCATAAACATGTAAAAATATTTAAGTAACAAATTAAGAAGTCTTGAAAAATAATTTAAAAATATTTTTTTTCGATTTTTTTTATTGTTGTATAATTTTAAAATGATACTGGAGTCGAACCAGGTCATTGTATTTTTGTCAAAAAATATGACAGAAATGACAAGGTGGCTGTTAATTTAACATGTAATCTTTTTGAAAAATATTTTTGTCAGTTAAATAATAAAAAGCTATTAAGAATTGAAATAAAAATAATTATAAAAGCATTGAAAGTTAGTAAATTTTTGGTGTGTGAAATTGTAAGATTGTTAGAGGGATTCGTTGAAATGTATGTTAATAATAAATTAAGAGTTTTAGTAATTTTTGTTAAGAATAATGTGAAGGAGAAATACCCCAAAGTAAATAGATGATAGTTTTAATAAAGCACATGAAATTAGACAAAAAATGACGTCCACTTACCCTTTCTTGTTTTTGCGATAAAGATTATTAATGGCCGAAGTTGAAATTTTGTACTTATTCTCAATCTGCAAAATAAGGAAAACAGAATATTACAAAGCTTTTCTAATCGAGTATTTATTTTTGTAATTTTCTTTAGATTTCGTTAACGGTTTCATCGATTTTTCTGTCTTTCTTAATTTCAGCTTAGATTTGAAAAGAAGTACTGTTTCGACATTTCAAAGTGGCGGTCTTGCGGCAGCCATTGAAGTGTCGAATGAATGTGATGGCATGATAGTGTGACCTTGCGGGAAGGTCAAATGATGGACAACAATTTTGTTAATGACAAACACATGCTGTTATAAATTGTTATGAAAGCACCACATTTGTTATTTAGCAATTCTAGACAAATCCAAACCAAATATTGGGATAGTATAAAATATATTTTACAGGAATGTAAACTTTGGTTTCCAACCTATTGCAGATTCCACTTTTAATGTAGCATACAAAATATCTTAATTTAATAAAATTAAAACTTAAATTAAAGTTTCACACACATCACTTTAAGATTTTACAGTAGTCCTAATATAATAGAATAATTATTATTTTCTAAGATTTCAATTCATTAAAATTCTATGTGTGTTTACAAACTACATATATTCGTTATTTGATAAATATATAATAAGGTAATAATATATTTGTCAAAGTAAGTAAATTCTCATAATTTAAATCACTTAATCAACATCATAAGAAATCATTAAATTGTACAACAGAAAAGTAGCTTTGATATCAAATTATAAGGGTTATTAACGATTTTTTTAAATAAAAATTATAAATATTGTAAAATAAAAAAATGTTTGATTTACTATGATAAAAATGTCGATAATAATATTAGAATGAAGGTATAATGTCTATCAAAAGCAATCATTCAAAACCGCATGAAACCGTTTTTAATATAAGGATGATGTTTTTTGGGGGGATAGCGTTTAAATGAAGTTTCACTTACCGCATGCAAAAGGCCCTGCGTTGTTGGTGGTGCTACATGAAGGGGTGTGTAAACGTCTTCAGCGTCCTGCCGAACGTAAAGCATGACCCGTTCGGTAAGTGGGGGCGACAGGGCACGAGCCCGTTTGAGAACCGGTGAGAAAACATCTCCACCACTACTGTCCAGAAGCGGGTGTTCTTTCTTTTCGCTGTGGAAGAAATCATTATAAAATTAAACATTGTAAAATTTATAGCCATTACTGTTACATGAAACATTGGAATAAAAGTTTCCGCTCAATATACCCACCCTAAATAGTGGCTACATATAATTTTATAACACTGACCTCTGACTTTAATTTGTTTTATTATTAGTTTCCGGTTGATTTAATTAAAAATATAGGTGTTAGATTTCTATTTGGGTGGTCAAATCCACTCACCGCTGACCGACATTAATTAAATGGAAAGGAGATTTTATTTCATGGCATTATGAATTTTAAAAATGTTTGGGAAACTTTTATTCTATGAATAGTTTTACTGTAGATAAATTTTGAATTTAGAACTGCTTCATCTCTATACTTCAATGAAATAATAAATTCGAAATGAGGTCAAAATTCCATTTTCAAACTATTTGAAAATTGTACGCGTTTTACACTTTGCTTAAATCGTGTTACATTTACGTTGTTTGTAGTATATATACATATACGTTAGGACTAGAATATGTCACTTTTATCAGAAGGTATAAATTATGATTAATAAGATCGTGTAATTACCCTTCGCCATACCTTGGCGCATCTGGAGGAAAGTGATTGTGGAACTTGAGCGTTGGAGTAGCGGGTTTGGCGGCGTGGAGCAGGAACGGTGAGCCTCCTTTCATGATGTGAGGGTCTCCGGGTAACGAACCATCGTCGTGGCCGTAGAACCCTTGCAAGTCCATTCCCGCCATTTTATCGAGGTCTTCAGCTGGCGTGAACAGCACTGGCGGCTTCCCTAAGTCTGACATGCTGTAGAATTCGCTTCTTTCGACTACAGGGTGGTAGAGCTCATCCAACTTCTTTCTTCCCGTCGCTGTCATTTTACGTTTTGCCGCCCGTCTTTCTTCGTCTCTTGTTTTTCTCTCGGCACCCTGTATTAAAAAAAATACATTATAATAAACCGTCTATAAACTTTCTCTATTGTTAATTCATTCAAAAAATTGAGTTAGTACTTAAATTAATCAATAATTCTTAAGTAACTATATAAAAATAAAAAAAAATTAACAAACCTTATCACAAAATACTTTTATTTGACAATATCCTCTATGAAAGACAGTTGGATCTCGTGGGTCTTCGAATGTGTCAATTTGCAAATGAAGTGGTAAGCCCTGCAACAAATTAAAAAGTAATTAATTAGACGTAATCATTAAAGTTTTGAAAAGACCAAATTGCGGAAGTCATAAAGCATCATACCGGTTTCAATAAATAGATAAAAAGTGTACATCTAAAAGCAATCATAAAGCCATGCATTTTAAAAAAACACTGCACCAAAACGATATCATAAATAAAAATCAAAATATTTTCAAGAACGCGATATCGATTTTTATATGACGATTTGAGATACAACAAAAATATATCTTAATGCTACTCTGTGCAATAAATGTTTTACAGAAGCGTTGTCAGATATTTTAACGCCCTTATGAAGTATTTTTAGCATCAACAGTTTCATTTAGTCAACACCATTATACAGAATATATTTCTTTAATAAATCCTTCAATCTAATCAAACAATCAAGTAACTCTTTCTTCCAATATATTAACAATGAGTAAAATGTCGTTATTGATTATTATCAAGTAGTTATTATTGAAAAGATAGTTCTTCTTTGTAAAAAATTGTTACTTTTAAATGTTTGAGTTTGAACTGACTTTTGAATGAATGCCTTGTTGAAGTGTGCGCAATTTTTTAATTGGATGAAATTGCCATGAGCAAAATGCTTTAAAAATTTAACCACCGTCAATGCAATCAATAAAATTAATTTGACACAATTAATTTCGGCCAATATCCGTTCAATTGAGATTGACTTGATAGCGCGCAGGAAATCAAATTCACTTTCAAAATGTCATAAATTATTGTTATTTGACAGTAATTTTTATGCATTTCTAATAACATATCTTGTACGGTGTATTTAATATCCTGGGCCAATTATTAGGTTCGAATTTAATTACACATTAGTTGCGTTTGGACGTCCTTATGTTTGAGTTGTTAAAAAAATACTCGACGCAATACAAATGTCTTAGAGTCAACTGCAATAGTCGCATCGTATCTTGCAAAAATTTTAATGATAAAAATAGTTATTAAATTAATAATACGAAACTATTACTTACGTTACTTTCAGGTAATAAACTTAATCACTTTTAAAATGTTAACTGTCTCTTCTTGATAGAAAGGCATGATATTTTAAATTTATTTAAACACATTCATTCAGTATCTATTTCCACAATAAACTGTTTGATCAGGACAGGTTTCGCTCATCTATGCTCGTGATGAGCGGAACCGGTTCTGATCAAAGAATAATCTTAACTCAGCGTTTTACTGATTAAAATTTTTATTGGCTCAGAATATCTAGCTATCGTTTGGACCAAAAAAATAAAAATAAAATCTGAATAGTATATAAAAAATACGAAATGAAACCACTTATATTTTTACAATTGATTGACGATTGATAGGTAACGATTTAAATTTTTAACTAGTGCAATATGTGAATTGTAAAATATTTTAAAGTTTGCTGAATTGTAATTTGAATGGAGATCAGCATTTGAAATCCTCTCTAATTTCGTAATATTGAAATAACGAAATTGGAAATCAATTATAAAATCACGATACGTTACAAATAAATTTGAATATTTCATTACTACAAATGGCAGAGTTTCTAAAATCATCGAAAACTGTTTTATATAAGGCAGCATTAAATTTATCGCTACCTAAATTGTGTCGATATCTAATTTTGAGTAAACAGAATATTGACTAATATACTTGCAAAGCATGTAGTATTATATTAACATGTTGCCTTTAGTGATAGCATGTATTGTAGGCTATTCTGTCCAATGAAGTCTTGCAACATACTATTACTGGCAATAATGTAAAGTGTCTTGCAATAGAAAATTGCCTTTAATTATAATGTTCAATGTTTTTATCTCAGATTAGAAAATATTTTCACCTCTCTTCTCAACCGTTTTGATATGAAATAAAGCAGTAAAAAAGTTGCAATAGATTAATCTTCCAGCTACTGCCGAAGTTTACTAGCTATGTAAGTAAATTTATTCAATAATCCGGATTGATCACCAAGGGTCATGCATTAAAATTAAGACGTATATAAAGAACGATGTTCTGATGTATGTTGTTAAATAGAAAAAATCGAACAAATTGGTCTAGTTATGATGTTTGGGGTATACTTATTAATTGGAAAGATTGGCCGAGTAAATTTATTATTGTCTATTAATATTCATAAACTAACGGAATACGTGGGTAATGGGTAATTTAATCGCTGGGCACAAAAAATGGCCCAAATTTTATATGTTCATACGTAGAATATGAGAAGTTATCGTTGATGTGTGTTATAATAAAAGACGATCGGTTGATTCTTTGGCAATATTTGTGGCGCATTTTTTCCCCCTTAGTTTTGTTATTGTGATTTTTTTTAAATCGTATAATATGTCGATTGATTGAAATGTCATTTGGTAAAATTCCATCACAGTATTGGAAAAAAAACAATTGTATTCACAAATAGTAATAATAAAATCATAACAACTTAACAACTAAAAATGTGATCCAAAACAGCTATCAGACTTTAACGATATACAACTTACAATGAACCCCGTTTTTACGTGTTATAAGACAGTTTAGTTTATTGTTTCGTATTGTCTTTCAGCTTTTATAAATCGATAAGAAAGTTTTCAATGCTTTTTTACATGTAATTAAATATGACAGGAATTTTTAGTTTCCGAATATTAGTTTTATGCAATTAACAAAAATTGATCCAAAATTTTTAAATAGTCGCGCATATGATGAGATTTGTTTTTAAATTGATTTGAATTTATATATTTCAAACGTTAATTGTGAGAAATAAAAACGTAAAAATGGGTACTTTATTTAGATAAAAAGTAATGTCAAAATTAAACGTTAATGGTGGGAAAATGTGAATTTCGGGCATGTAAAAACGGGATTTAACTGTATTTTCATTTGATTTTAGAATCAATAACGTTACACCTATAAGGTTTTTAGATAAATATGGTAAAAGATGTTGCTTGAAAGATTTTTAGACTCTTAAAAGTAAGAAAACTTATATGTTATAAATGAAGAGCGTCATTCGAATATGACATGTAATATTCGAATATATTTTTAAGCTAAACTTAAGAAATAAAAAATGATATTTGGACAGTATGAGGCATTGTAAAATTTAAATAAAAGCACCAATGTGACCGTCATAGTATGACCTTACATCCAAATAATAAAGGGGTAAACTAAATTCAAACTAGATTAAACAGCCTTTAATAAACATTTTGCATATATTAGTTTCTCAAAATGGCGATGAAGTTATTAATAATTGTAATACGGACAATTTAAAAATGTCTACAAGATATTCAAATTTAAAAGAATACTTTTCCGGTCATTTAGTTTAATAATAATTATTTACGACTAATTTTATTCATATCACTTTTATTGTATAAAAGTTATTAAGGTCAATTGAGACAAGCAACGTTTAGTGTATATTTAATTGAGATTATTTCAGTGTCATTAAATAAACCAATTAAATTGCTGGGCATTGGTGTATTGGGAGCAAAAACATCAATGCCTCCATATGGATTTATTTATGTTCGCTTTATTTATTTGTGCATATCGCAATTAATTGGTTACTTTCTCGAGAGACAATTTCTGGTCATATTTATGATTATTTTTCAATGATAATTGAGCTATTTTTTTATTACAATCTGTGTGTTTATCAAGAAACTAAAGCAGTTTAGTTATCCATGCATTTAAAATCGAATATGTGGATATTTCCCCCTCATTTTGAAAAGGAGACAATCGATGTAAATTTGAATTAAAGATTTTTTATTGAATTAATTTACACGGAGAATAATGATTCCTTATTACTCCCAAAATTTTAATTGCACCCCATTTGGGGTGATTTACCCCGGTTCCCCGACCGCTGATCTAAACCGATCCTAATAATGATAGAATACACTTTTAGAAATATTACGAAGAATTGTCTTTGATTATTTAATTACAATGTCTTTCCACAGAGGAATGACAGTCAACACCTTAGATGTCAGAAAATACATTGATATTAGGCATTGTATTGAAATTAGCATGAACGAATAAAAAAGTTCAACACTGTAAAAAAAGATGGCGTCGGACTAAAACGCATATCGTGTTCTGTCAAATGCGCTTCGTTGCATTTAATTATAAGGTAAGAAGCGTTTACCTGTTGTAATTAACGCAATGTCTTAGCAAGAACACATCAAAATACCATTTTAAAGCAGTATGATTGAAATATGTTCACATCTCTTTCATTCTTACGAAGAAAGTGCAGTAAGTAACGAATGCTGGATTATTTAAGTTTTTGTGTTTTTTTCATCGTAATTGAAAATGCATGCGAGGTCATTTGTGTAATGCTTCCCCATTGCACGCAATCTCACCGAGAAATAATTGGAAAAAAGTGTTGTTGATCTTGCAGAGATATCAATATTTTATATCGTTACGAAAATATTATTTACCTTGACTCCTTTCTGACTGCTGAAGTCTGTACTGAGGCATTGCACTGCTACGTTGATCTGAAAACAAAAACAAAAATAGTTTGTAAGTAATATAACGATAGGTGAATATTTGTCGACAATCATTGATAAACGAAAAATATCATAAATTCTAAATATTGTACGTAAAATAATGTATTACATGATACATTCACAAAGACTGTAAATTCTATAAGTGTAAAATTTCAAGATCTGCATATTTTTACGGGTATACTGTAGAATGATAGAACTATCAAACGGGAACAAATTTTTAAAAATGAATGCAAAAATAATTTAATTTTATTAAACACAATTTTTCAAAATATTTAAACAATTTTAAAAAATAATGACCAGGACCGTTTGTAGGATGAGCTTATAGAGTAAAAAACCGGCCCTGATTATAAAATTGTGTTTTATTACATGAAGTGACAGTTAACATATTAAAAGTGAATTAAGTTAGTAAGTTGGACATATTATTCAAAAGAAAATCTCAAGTAATCAATCATCTAAGAACAAAAAAATGTAGTAAAAATAAAGAATAAAAACAATGAATAAACTCAATGGGTACTTTAATTTAAAAATTAAAAGTACACCTCTCTTTAATTTTTATGACCGACGATTAAATTCAATTTCGATTGCAAATAACACGACAAATTATATGTTGGATGTAATTTAATTAGAAAAATTATACGATTCGTGCAATCAATTATGTATTGAATACCTTTTGGGCGATTTTATCACCCCGCTTATTTGCTTTATGTGAGTAAAATTTTCTCTTGTCATCTTCGCACGGTCTGGTCATATAATTGACAAAGCAATTGCGCGAAATTACCATCTCTAATTAATTAACAGTCCACACGACAAGATTGATAAAAATACAAACAATAACGTTGAATTTTTTTACAGTTTACATGTTTTTCAATAATTCAAAGTAAGTTTGTTTTAATGCACTGTATCGTTTCCGGTATAAATGAATATTAAAGTATTTTAGAATACATGTGCATTCCCAATGTGGAGTAAAAGGTATATTAGAAACAGTTTTGTTTTTTTGCTAGAAACTTCAGTAGTTCATTTTTTTTAGAAATAAAGAAACGATGAAAAGATAGGACCACAAATGGATTAGTGGTTAGCTAATAACTCTTTCCAAGTCCTATTTTATTTTATCGAATGGATGGCGAGAGGTTTTTAGACATCACAACCACTCCTGCGTTCGGCAGAACTTACAAATCTATTGAAAAAATTCTTATCGTACTGTGATTTGAACCCGTGTGATTCATTCACACCGGAAACTAATGACTTTCACCACTACACGACAGTTAACATTTTCCTTTAATGTGTGCTATCACGATGCAATTTTTAAAAACCGGAAGTTTAATTTTAAAAGATTAAAATCAATCAGCCACTTTTTTATAATCTGGTGTAATTTTATTCGAAAGAAAAAGCTTTATGTTTAAAAATGAAACAGCGAAAGCTCGTTAAAACGAAGCTTTATGTAAAAAAAACACAAAACGTATGCCAAGCAGGCGGCGCCTCCAGCGATCCTAGAGATCGAATATAAATTGCACAATTTGGCCGCGAACAAATTACACAGTAGTAACGCTTAGATAGGCTAATCACAGGCCTCGGACCCTAGGGGGACATCTAAAGCTACCACGGACAATCGATGTCCATTGATAGTGGTGGCCAAGCGGAAAGCGCGGGCACTACATCATACAAAGTCGCTACAAATTTATCGTTGCAAGATCTTCAAAGCGTATTTAATATAATACAATTTATCAATACCTTTAAAGAATTACTGGTTAATAAGATTTTATATATATAAAACAGCTTAATGATTTTGAACATTATACATCACATATTTATAATATTAATTATTTGTAAATCTATAATATATACTTCGATAAATCTTGTTGTTATACGGTTTTAAAAATAAATGCTTTTTTGACCGGAAAACAATAGCTTGAATATTGACACTATTGTGTTATTATAAGGCAATGAAAAATAGAGGAATCATTGTAAATAAATAATAAACGTTGAAACAAGTTATTCTATCAGTCGTGACTATTTTAATTAATTGTAAAAAAATGTATCCTTATTTACACATATTCCTGAAGAAGGCGGGAAGCCATAAAATATATCAATAAATAAATGTTGTACAATGAAATACGCTGTTATTTACACATAATAATATTTTACAAAGTGTTTTATGCTGAAAGTTTTTACAAACAATTACAATTATTAAATTTAATCAATGGGTGAGAAAAAAGCACTGAAATTATTTTTATGTTAATACAATCAGTAATGTAATATATAATATTAAAATTGCTCGGATGCATACACTTTACTGAACGTAATCGATATTAAGCATTATCGATTTCGTCAAATTATTTTAATATCATGCCCGTTATTGTTACTTAAATGCGCTAAGCAAAGAAATGACTTTACAAAAACTATAATTATTTGAATTATTGAGACAGTACATTTCTACATGTTCTGTCACTCACGAGCCGAATGTCACTTTTTGGCATCTTCAGACTTTATATCATACGTGTGCAATAGAACCGACACAAAAACGGCTTAGGTTAGTTATATATATTCAAGTGGAATTACACAGGAATATTATATTCCAAAATTATGTTCGATATCCGAATTGTTCGCTAACCGATCATCGATTAGTTTTACAGATAGAATAAGCCCATAAGAAAAGGCTTACTTAGCTCGTTATCCGAATATGTGTTCGTCGTCCGAAGGCAAAAATCTTTCGTTATATTGTTCGTTGTACGATTTTTTCGCAGTTAGAACTGTTCATTATCACCCACTAAGGCTAGGAACTTAATATTAATATTTCTGAAATAATTAATTTGATTATATTGACATTCAATTTCGTGTATATTATTTTATGAACAATACAGAGTTAATGACTTTTTGATGAAACGTATTTATAATATACAACAATCAACTAATGTTAAAGTTTAATTGTGTTATTTGATATTGAGAGATACTAACAAATTTAAAATTTGTGTGTAACGGTGGGATTAAATATCAGGTGACATATTATATGACTCATATAGGATATAGCAAGAGTGACTTAAGAGGGAAACAAAATTTGAAAAACTCAAATTTGATGTTGAAATTTTACCAACCAACTTTACTCAATATCGTAACTTTTTGCAAAATAAGTACAGAAAAGGTCAAGGAGTAATGACACTATTATATCTGTGATAAAACGATATATCGTGTTGTTTTCATATCACTTGGATACACTTTCATTGTAAATTACATGAATAATTGTACTTGGTCTGTCCAAACAGTGATCGTTGGTAGACCGTCAGAAGAGTATAATCGCGGGAGGAACGATACGTTGATTCAGACATTGCGATGTAAACACTATCCAAGATAATCTTTGAAGGCTACCTTCTCGGAACTGACGATTCAATTAGGGTTATTTATTCAGCAATTCAATGCAAGGCGTGTAAACAGTGAGAATAATATGTTTAAAATACGCAGAAGAATTCAATGTTAGTACACAAACAATTCACCAGGGGTCGATGAAAAGAAGAATGAACTTCGCGGGTTATTGACATCGATTGTCAGCAGGAATAGAGATCAAAGACAATCTTAATTAAATACATACTTAATTCAATTAAATTTGTTCAACACGTGGATACTTTTATATGTATTAAATCGTGCTTTCTACAAAACAATATACATTGAAAATAAAACAAATATTCTTTTTTGTTTAATATTTTAGAAATAAGTTTCATATGTTGATATGTTTGTACGTATGGAAAGAAACACTACTTCAAGTATATGAATGTCTCAAAAATAGTGTGAAGGTTTTTGTAAGGTACATGGATAATTCGTATTTTTTAATTTCTCTTATTTATTTTTGCCATATTCTTATCACGTAAAAAATAGTGTATTATGTGTTACGAATACAAAATTTTATTAAGGCGTGTAACACTTAAAGACCGAAACGACTAGTTAGTGTGAAATTCTAAAATTAATTGCTCACCTAAAGATGAAGTTAGAAGCGGCGTGTAATTTCGTTAGGCACACTTAGGTACTATTCTTTTTAATTAACACGTGAACTATCTTTTTAATCTCGTATATTATATTTCGTGCTTACGCGTATGAAAACTTGATAAAAAATCGTTTAACAACAGGAAATAAATATCTCATCTCAGACACTTTAAAATGTAATTATCACTCACCATTTTTCATTTTAAAAATGTGCGCAAGATATTGTAAATTTGATTAACTAGGCGTCGTATAAAATGGACTTCATTTTGTTGGGCATTATTCTAAGCTGAGAGTTATTCAATAAACAATTTACTGCCTCACACATCCGCTTTACCATTATGAATATTACTATGGCAATACTGCCATAAATATTTAAGAAAAAACTTTGTATATAAATCTACTGTATAAACATGGCTATTAAATAATTTAAAATAACGACACATAATTATTGTAAAGTAATATAAAAATGAAAATTTAACTGCTTTTAAATTGCATATTTTTCGATCAATGAAGTGTTTCAAGAAAGTATATTACTGAGACTGGCAAGAGATTTTATTGAAACAATTATATATGGCGGATAGTCAATGAATGCATGGAAAACTGATGCTCTCCTGTAACCAGTTTGTATCCGGGATGAACAAATTTGTATTTTCTTTTTAGATGTTAACAGTAAATTCTTTGTGGAAACGCCACCTGTAAATTTTCAGGAAATCTAAAAAATCAAAATTATTATCGGCTGATAATGTTTGCGATGAAAGAACCTGTTCTTTTTACTAAAAAATCTTTATCACAAATGGAAAATAGATTGAAGTTGTGCAATGGATTTGAATTAGAAAGCTTTTTCGGTTAATTGCTGTACATCAATTCTTATAGTCTTTTCTTTTGACCAACAAAATTTTACGACTCCTGGTTGTAATCCAAGCGCTTTGTATCTTATATTTGTTGAGATGTTATGAAAGGACAATTGAAACAAAATAGAGTGATGCACATGTCTTTGGATACAGATTTGTAAAATTATTGAAAAATCCATTCGATTGATTAATAATTTATTTGCGTTAAAAAATAAGCACTTAATCATAATGAATTCACGTACGTACGGATAGTCCCCCGACAAATGGTCGCCAATTAAAATAAATTTACATAATTTTACTGCATGAGTTTACAATCGCGGTATTCCATCATTATATGTATGACGTTCAAATAAAGCCTACCATTATTGAACACAGAGAGCACGGTGGAATTTAGACTACCTAATCAATTTAGTTTTCTTACGTCCATTCCTGCTTCTTGTTGGATTTCAAAACCGAAATAATTTTTAACAAGGCATCTATAATCTGGATGTTTATATCGGAGCTAAGTGCTCGCATCCGGCTTGTCTGCGGAGCACTCCTCATGGTTACCAAACGCCTTATTACAAAACTTAACGTATAACATTATTGTTGCTACTATAGATTCTTATACCAATTGCAAATAGCTATCATTATCTATTGACTGTTTAATAAGAGTTTTCATACACGCACCTCATAATCTATAACAAGAATTTATTGTATATGACAATCAGTAGTCAATCAGTGTTAAAAATAAAATTTAAATTTGGAACAAATTATTTTTATTCGAAAGTAATAAATTTAAAAATTGGAACGATTTATTTTTATCCGGAAGAAATTACAATTTGAAATTGGAACACTTTGAAAGAGCATAAGAGACGTGGAGATTTAGTTCAAAATTTCGAACTGCACCGAATATTTCAATACTATTTAGACATGAAATTCCATTTTCAAAAAGTAGTATTTTATTGATTGAATTGGCATTCACTTGGTAGAACTATTGTTTATTTGTTCATTTGGAACATACATACATACATACATTTGGAATATTGTTTCATTTGGAATTTTGAAAGTTTAGTGTCATTGTTGTTTGAATAACAAGCTATACCATTGGAAAAGGAGAGAGGAGATGTTGTGTACCTTTTCTGCACAGCTATATATAGATAAGCAAATGTTAGTTTAAGCATAGTTCTGACGATGGCGTGAGCCGAAATAGCTATCAACTATATTTGTTAAAAATAATTTTGTAGAACTAAAATACATTGCTATTTTTTCACCGTGTTAGTAGTATTTTATATCAAATTGTCGAGTCCGTGGTGTAATGGTAAACGTTTTTGACTTCCGCAGACCTCACGGATTCAAGTCCCAGTATGAATAGCTTTACCAAATTAAAATGTAGAGCGATGTTTATTGAGTTAATCTGAGCCTTATCTTCTTTTCTCTTACATTCTTCTTAAAAGAAAGAGATTGATACACAGTAATAATTAGATTTCATAGAAAAATCTTCCGTTGAGATACCTCTATCAGGAGGAAATATGTCACCATATTGTTAGAAGATATACATAAAAATTGACTCACCTTTGCTGAACTTTCAAGAGGATTCCAATAAACAGCTATTGCGTTATGTGACACTTCTTCAATACATCCGACGAGTCCTACACTGTTTTTTGTATCTGCAAAAGAAAAGAAAAAATAACACGTTAGAAATATAATTACAAATTTATTTAAATTTAAATTTAGAATTCTATTTTTTTTAAATTTGATATTCGAACAAAATGACATTAGTTATGTTTATAATTATTTAAATGAAAATAAAAAAAATAGTCCCAGCATGCATTACCTGCATTAATCAAGAGATTAGGCGTCATTCAGTACCGTTAATAAATCAGCAAATATTTATTTCTAATTTGATCGGTGGGAATTCCGAAAATTACTGATTTCAAATTTGGAGAATTTATTTATTCAAAAAAGCCTTGGTGTTAATAGACACTCATCAATTTACCACAAATGTGTTTTTAATAAATAATCCGAAGAAGCCTTTAAAGATGGTAATTCTAAGATCACATTAAAAGACAACGATTAAAATAGTGTAATTTGTGCTTTTTTAATTACGCGAATATGTTTAAATTAACATTTTTTCGTAATATATGTATTGATTATCGAATATTTTAATGATTAAACATACTTAATCCATTGCATGTCATAATCAAAAATAAAATTTGCATTCGATCGCGGCATAAAATATTGTCCGCTAAATTATTCAATTGTGCTTATTATCTTATTCCATATGTTTTGACGACGAGCGAAAAAGAGTTATGATTATTGATTAAAAGGATTTGCGAAATTTTTAATATGGTAAATACAAGATGACATCAGAAATTATTTTATGGCTGCATGAAATGTGAAATAAATGTAATATTTCATAGAATATCTACAATACTTATACAGTTACAACCCAAATTATATATTTTTATTCGAGTTCTTTCTTTTATGAATCTGAATAAGATATAAAAATATGAATTTCATTTCAAAATAACAATTAAAAATTACTGAAAGGTTGAATCTATAAAAGACAAAACTAGATTAAATAACAACTTTATAAAAATTAACAAAAAACGACATAATTAGTTTACATATTTTTTTACACCATAATTACCTAATCAATTATTAATTACGTATTGATTTAATTTATTTCATCAGAATAGGTTATGTATAAAAAGATACGTGTCTATTATACAATGTAGTTTTTTTTAATGTATTTTGAGAATTAAATATTTTGTTGTATCGATTGCCCGAGAATACACTATATAGTTTTATTATGCCATTTTCTCCATATTTAATGAGAAAACTATAGCGTTTCCATAATTATACTTTTAATTTACAATGAATAATGAATTAAACAGTTCTGATTTGTATATTATTTTATAATTTTTTTCAAATAATACGTAAAATCGAATTTTGTTTAAAAAAATCCACTCGTTACTAAGATTTTCCTGAATTAATAAATGGATTTTATTATCTTATATAATACAATAAAAATCGCTGCAGTTTTTTTTCTCCATAATCTTTTCATCAATATCATTGATATTATATTGAACCGAATTAAAAAAAAAATCTGCTATATGTTAAGACTTAACATTAAATTAAGAATATATACATGTCTTAAATAATTTATTTTTGCTTTTCTGAAAAATAAACCGTTGCATTATTTTCGTTGTATGTGTGCAGTATTTTCTTTTTCAAAAGGTACTGCTTATAAACCTTATCTGTTTTTGGACACGGTGTGTTATTTTTAGATACAACTTCTTAATGTACATACTACAAATAACAGCTATTTCATTCTTTCAAGAATCTTCTATGGCTAATTAGGAAGGAAAACATGTTATCTATATATAGAAGCGGATTATGTTAAAATATTTGTTCGTATATAAATAATTATATACATATTACAGTGTATATTTATAGCTCCTTATCGAATCGGCGAAAAATGTATTGTATATGAAAACATAAACATGTGACCACCAATTTTATATTAATACGCTTGAGCTTATTAAGGCTAATCCGTCAATATATGTATTTTAAATAATAGAGTAAAATAAGATAATCCACGAAGACCTTTGCTCCGCCGCCTTCGTGAAGATAAATTCAACGGAAGCAATCAGCGGGCAGTGGGCGGCTCTCTAAAAATTAGTATGAATTGGTTCCTATTGTTGGCACACAAGGAGCGCGCATTACACATTATGTTTTACTACCCTGCCAACAATCGGGGATTGTTCATGAACAGCTTTATGTGATGTTTATATGATTTATGGTATTCACGAGAAGTAAATATATTTTCTCAATAGGATTTACGAGTCGCGCTTTCTTGTATGCAAAAGTTAAATGATGTTATTTATTATGACAGTCTAGGCTCATATTGGTAAAGAAAATTGAATGAGACAAGACGTTATTTTATTTGATGTAAAATTTTGTTATTAGAATAATATATTTACTCAACAAATAACAACAAAAATGAAAACCGTGAAATGAACTGCTCCTGTAAATTAAAAGAAAATAAACTATCATAGCCTTAGTTATTTCAAACAAATAAAATAAACAATCATTGCAGACTGCTGATTTTAATCAAGATCTAGAATTGGCCACTTTTAATGTGTTAACTGTCACATTTTTTTTTATTACTTACTTCCACAATAAATTTTATAATCAAGACTGTTTTCGCTTATCGCGAGAATTGATCTAAAATAGGTTCAAGATTTTCAATATTAAAATATATTTTGATTCCAAAATACGAATACAAAAACGATAAAATAGTGGATTAAACGAGACACAGAATTAATTCCTAAATAAAACCTACAACAAAAGATAAATTCTATAAATTAGCAGTAGGTTTTTGCAATCATTATATTGATTGTAGTACACACATACTGATGTTATACAAGAGATACTAATACCATTATTGATGTATTAATATTATTATGAATATCCGTTTAGATACACATATATGGCACCTGTTTATATAAGTTGTATATTATGATAGTGCAACTATGTCTGTGATAATATACGTATCAACATGTAAGAATATAATAATATATATAGAATAATAGTCATTTATATGTAAATAATCACAAAGACGCGCGACAGGCAATCAATATTCCCTGGTATTACATTTGTTATTGCGCAATAGAAACGGAATACTCTTTTTCCTATTGGCAAGTATTGAATATCTGATTGCTAATCCAATCATTTTGTTGTAAATGTTTATCCTGCAATATATACACATGTTATGTATGGTGCCAGATTAAATCCAATAAAACGAACGGTTTATTTAAAAAGAAATTTCTCTAATCTGGACTTTTCCTGTATACTATACACGCATATGTATATGTCAATGTATTCAGAGTATTTGTCAATCTATTACTATATCGATTTACAGATATAAAATTATATGTAGTTAGTATTATGATGTTATGAATGAAAAGCCCACCAATCATGACTCAATAGAGAAAACCGTTTACAAAGCTGTGCAGAATCGCTTAGATAATTTTCTGCGTACCACGGGCAAATTCTGTAATAGGCATATCCGGTGCGGTAGCTGCCACGGGCCTCTGATAGGCACTGTGGAACATAATCAATGTAAGTTCAGAACAAAACGCCTTAAACATCATTAAATATTACATTCGGGAAACATTAAGGAACACGAAGGGTTTATTGGAAATTATTATTAGATTATTACATGGTAGTCCGAGCAGGTTGCATCTAATGCTTGAATTGCAGCGGTGGACAATCTTTACCAAAATACAACTATTATCTTGTCAATACAAACGTACATTACAATACTTAGGATATACTATATTTTGTATTAGATCAATTATGGAAAAATCTTTAATTATTATATTGGCGCCGTCCTGACAAAGTAATTTTTAGAGATATACTTATTTATATATATAAAATATATAAAACATAATTTTAAGCCTCTTTACAAAGTTTTACAATGTAATGAGTGAGTCAAGAAATCAATTGATAATGTTCGCGATGAGTGAAACATGCCCTGACCAAATTAGTAAAAATATGTGTTTTATGTATGCATGTAAGTCTAATGTATTTTTCTTTGATTTTAGCTCTGTACATAATAAAGCTTTATCTAAAAATACTTAAGAGAATATTTGTTCTAGAAAATATTAACGGCACATGTCGATTTAGAGTTAATTTTGATATCATTTATTTACATAAAGTTTTTAAAGTTGATGTGTGACAGCGATTGTGTATTATAAGCCAAAATATATTTTTACTGGCGTTTTAGTAAAACTTAATCTTAGTACGTTTTCGTTATATCTATCATTTGTTGAAATATAATATATTTCTAAGCGTGAAAATATATTATTACATATACTTTCTAGTGGTATATCTTTTGTTAACGAATGACAGATTTGGTATATTTTGACTGCCTGAATCTAAATAGATTCATAAAAACTATGCAAAAATTTAAAAAAATCAAAGCAGCCTAGTCAGCAATGGCACGGGGCCCACTTATCACTATGACTGTTTTAAAAATGGAAAAATTGCCCTCACTGTTGCGGGAGACACGGCAGCGTGCAAATAATGCGTACGGAAGGAATAATGGCCGCCCAGGGGAGTTATTAAATGACCATTTACTCAAGATAAGAGAAAATTACGACCTTACGAATAACTCTCTGCAAAAGTGCGCGAGCATAATAATATTGTGTATATACTTGCGTACGGTATTCTATAACTATTGTATTTCGAATCATGCCTATAAATTATAAAGTGATTCTAAAACACATAAATATAAATTTGTATGTCATATTTATTTATATAACTCTCATTGAAATGCACTAATATTATAATTTATTTTACACATCATTTAAAGAGAGAGGCTTGATATTTTATATAATAAAAACTCATTTTAGAATTTATTTTCACAATACATTGTGATGATCATATATAAATATGTATATATATATATATTTGCATGAAATGTTTGACCCGTGTAATAAAGTGGAATGCGTGTTAAAAACAGTTTATCGATAACTTAAAAAAATATCAAAAAGATAATATGAAAAACCGCGTATAGATAACAATGAAACTATTTCTAATGTCTTAACAAAGCAATAAATAAAACGTATAACAGAAAAGGATAAAATAAAGAAGACTTAGAAGTTATTTTAGCTTAACCCGTTCCTTGCTGAGCTAGATAAAAAATATTCCAACTCGGAATATTTATTCAGATACGTTGGTTTAAAGCAAACGTTTTGAGAGTTTTATGACAAACCCGGCTATATCAAAATATTTCAATTACCCGTCTCAACGGTAAAGAAAGATGATAGTATTTAGTGGGTAAGTATAAATCAGATCAACCAAATGTATACCAACTCTATAAACATTTTATCTTATATATATAAAAATGAATGTTTGTTTGTAGTGGGTTGCCGTGAACACGTCCGCTCAAGTTTTTAAATTAGAACAGATATTAGACTAGTACCAGTTTCGCTTATCGCATACACTATCAACTTATGCACTGGACTGTGTGTGGATGTGGATACGCTCTCAAATGTACAGCTTTATGTGGTCTGCTCAAGCGTCGTAAAAACATCTGATTTATTCATGTACGTAACAGATGGAAAAAAGAAATATATTGTGTATCCAAAAGCACTTCACTTATTTTAAGTTAGATTGCAACGCGTGTTGGGTACTCGCTATTCGGTGTATATTTCTTAAAGTACGGATTACATGTGAATTAATAATTACGCAATTTAAGAAAGGTGACGTCTAAAAATTATTATAGTTTTTTTTTTATTGATTAAGAGTTTATCTGATGTCATTTCTTTGGTGATAAAAGAATGACGTGTCATCGTTTCTATACGTCACGAAAAGCTTGAGTCATCAGACATTAAAGCTCAACCGCTGCACTCTAAAATAGTAAGTCAGCGCGTTTATGTATGTAGGTAATAGTAAATAATGTGATAAAATCACGTTCGCACAAACATTCTGCCGAGTTTACCTCAATTTTGAGTCACCGAAGACATGATACCCTGACATTACAACTGAAAAGGTGACCGCTGACTCTTTGACGAGAAACAGGATACAAAATCAAGAAAAATATTTTAGCTTGAATTTATGACTAAGATATAATTTATTTAGTATTCATCATTCCACTGTAATATACTAGCAATAAAATTCAAATATTTTTTCTTAATGAAAGTTTATTTCAATAAAAAGAATTAACAGTGTGCTTAGTTACACAACTGGTAGAAAAATGCTGAATTCATCGAGTATGTTAAAAAAATAAAAACATGTAAAAATAATTATATTTAATGTTGTATTTTCATTTTTTGCGTATACGCATCTAATACAGTGGGTGATCAGTTAACGAACGTAATCTGTTCCAAGACTATGCTCGTTATCCGAATTTCTCGTTAACCGATCACTATTATATTATATATAGAATAGATAGATAAGAAAAATCGTTTTTGTCCGTTATCCGAATCTGTGTTAGTTGTCCGAATTGTTCGCAGTCCGAAGTGGTCGTTAACCGATCGCCTATTGTACACTAAAATAAGCATATTTTTCGTACATATTAAAAATATTATGTTTATATGAAGATTGATTTTTTCATAGTTAGTATTGTCAACTTATGTTATTTTCTTGAACACTAGGTTTCACGTGTCTGTACATTTTTTATTGACAATTACCTACTGTAAACTGTACTAAAAGTACGGTACTCAAAAGAGGAATGATGCCTCAAGGCGCATGGAATTCTGTATATTATACATCTATAGTGGAATGCCAAGGCAAAAATATGCTCGCACTAAAATAGCAAGATATTATCTGGCAACAATTCCAACGATTACGATTTGTCTGGTAACATCCTTTCCTTCACTTGAAGTAAATCTCAATTACTTAAATTGCCCTCAGTCGTTTACTTTGCGAGACACATAACTGCATGCATATTATACAGGCATCACAATATTGCGCACTTTTATATGTAACGTTCAAGTAATTATATAATTGTATCATAATAATGTATTTTACAAATTGGGTATGCATTAAATGTAATTGAGACTTGAGATTTAAAAACGTATTAAATGTATAAATAAACACAAGTGTTTCAAATATCAATGATGCGAAAATGTTTACTGGAATAAGTCAAATCTTATATTTAATAAACTTAGAATGGAATTTGTTAACCTACGGGATGCGTGCCAGAGTTGACAAGTAATTCACACATTCATTTATTACGTAAGAAGAATCAAATATAATTAAATTAAAATAATATTTGTATTCAAATATGCGATTAACAAACAATTCGTTTTTTTTCACATATTTAAGAATAAATCTTAAGAGTAAGCCTAATTTTAGTCCACAATTTTACGGAAATTAGCATAATATGGAAATAAATTAAAATTGTGTACAATTCAATAATAAATTCAAAAGAAATCTAGAAGAAAACAAAAACTTTTTTACTACCCGATAGTAGATAATGATATCGGGTCGAACAGCATTTTTTTGTTGATTTATATATTTAACATAGTGTGGCGAGAGCGATAAGCTTACTAATAATTTTGTAAAAATCTTCGGACGATAAAATTTGAGTGATTGAGGAACAAGTATATCTCGTAGAAAAACATATATATTATACATAGATATAAGCTCGGTCAGAAATCTAAATGCTCCACATAAGGAGCAGACATTAATTTTCAATAATAATAAGTAGGGATGTTGTGAGAACGATAAATAATATATAAGAGTTTTTGGCATGCGCACTATAAAAAGTTTAAAGTCCTATTCCTTCATTGTTCCAAATTCAAAAAAAAAAAATGCATGAATATACTTAAAATTACATGATATTCAAATTCGGAATTTTCAAACACTCGAAATAATTCTGTAACAGTGGCTTACAATAAACTTCTTATTTTATTTCGTTACAGTAAGGCTCTTATTGAATCCGGGTGAGTAAAAATTGGTGTATAACCGTTATTTTATATATTGCTGCCTGCAGTTTTCGAAATAAAAAAAACACTTACGGTTTTTGGGGATATAATATGCCGACCGTGAACAGTATGCCCGTAACGATTCGAATATCGAATTAAGTATTGCCATATGACAGTCAAAATGAGGATCTCACGATCCGAATACATTACGAACTTAACATATTCGCGTAAACAAGTCAATTTTGAGTACATTGTGAGGCAATTTCGTTTAATTGAAGCGTATATGGTCCGGTACACTTTTCTGACACGCAATCCTTATGCTAATGTTAGTGACAATTAAGACAGTTAGATTTATATTATTTAAAAATACTATCTTCCCTACAAGTGATACATAAATTTATATTTAAAACATTTAAATACATAATTAAGTAATTCTAAGCGATTTTTACGTTTATGTATTAAATAGAATAAATAATTACGAGATGGTTTTCTGTTGCAATGAAGTTTTTCATGAAACAGTAGACTAACTAACTTTACTATTTAATAAACTTAAAAAAAGTGTATGGCATACTCAACACGTGCGTTCAAACAAACTTGTCTGTATGTAACAATTATACATGTGATTTTTTTTAGTTTGTCTAAAGACATAAGACATTATATTTATATTGGTACATATTCTCTATATTCAGGTATATATTTTTAACATTTACAGTAATTATTATTATTAAAAAAAAAGCACATTATTTAGTACCTGTACAATCGTCAGGAGCGGTTTCGCCCATCGCGAGTATTATCCACTATTTATAAAAAATATAATGCTTTCCCACGAAACAATGACATTTATCATATCAAAAGTGAGATAACACGGTAAAAAAATAGACGAAATAGCTATCAGCTATAAACCTTTTGTAGAACTAAAATACTTCGCTATTTTTCACCGTGTTATAATGGATTTCTACCAATTTAATGCCAATTCAATTAATAAACTTTGTATGCACTCACTTCGTATCAAGTGTATGTATACATCACGAGAATGAAAAATTCTGAATATGGTTATATCAATAAACCTTCAATAGATAACCACGATTTTTGCAATTAAGTAACAATCGAAATTTATATCGACGGTAAGCTTATAGTGTCAGAGTCTTAACTAATTCAAGCATGAATCATAGATAATCCTAGATTTAACGCTATATATATAATCGTTAAGTTGTTCATACTTCAAATCTGAAAATAATCATTGCAAAATTTCCATCATTTTTATTGTTATGACCGCTGCATTGTTCTTGTTAAAATTATCGGCTAATTTGATGTAGATCATAGAGAATTGATTGCGCGGTAATTTTTGCAGGCCAACTGCATTATTTGATACGAAACAGTCTTTCCTAGAAGTGCAGCTGGGAATATTACACTCGGAAGGCGTTAAGTAACATTCTAAAGTAGCTTTATTTGTATAGTTGAAACAATGAAGTTTACTTTATGAAGTATGTCACAGTTTTATTGATCGGAGCTTATGAAACAACCGTGTTACTCTAATTTGTTAATATATAAATTGTGCTTCAATAGAAATAATATTAATTATAATTTAGAAAAAGAAAATTGCTTAGATATTTCCTTTGATTAAGAAAGTTTTAAATAAAATTTAAATATTTATTTAAATCGTGTTCATTCGTAATGTTGAGTATATGAACTCCTCATAGAGAAATCTCAAACATTAACCAGCGTCTCAATCCTTCTATTTTCAAAAACATTAAGAATCGAAGTATATATTATTGGACATGCTAGGACATATTAGGACACGACGAATGGTAAGCTATGTCTTTTTAAGAGGTTGATCGGTGAGAAAGAATTATAAAAGCCTTCGATTCGAAAAAAATGTGAATTATTATAAGAAAAAACAGCAACAAAATTTTCTTTACTAGGATTTGTACATACCTGTGAGTTATGAACGTGAAAATAACGACGTAACCCGTTGCATTATGGATTCAAAATTATTATATTTGCAATGAAATAATAAGAAAAAGATTTTAAATGAATGATATGTAATTGACTGAATTGGCATTCACTTGGTAGAACTCCATTATAACACGGTGAAAAAAAATACATTGCTATTTTCTTCACCGTGCTGTAACGTATAATAACATAATTTTAATTTCGTAATTCTCTTAAAATACTTTTGCATGTTACTGTTGAGAATTTTAACGATAGAAAGTATGTTATTTAATTGTGAAAATTATTAAATAAAGAATCGATAAAAATTTAAACATATTACATTGATTATTATTGCCATATTTCAATCGATTGCATCGAGCATTAACGTAACTACCAGTTGGCAGTGAAGTAAATTGCTAAAGGCTTATCGCACCTTCGCGCAATTTCCTTAATCGTGACAAGATACCTTAAAACAATCGTTCATAGTGGTATGACAACCGTAATCGTTGTAGATAAGGTAATAGGATTTAGGCACCCATTTGAATTGATTATTGTTATCGAGAGAACGGACTAGCCTGCAGCTACTGGTTAACAATAGATACTTACTTCCAGAAGCCTGCATTATATTTTGCAGAGCTTTTTCACATACAGTGGCGTTTATTTTTTAAACTCATTGCTTTGAAGCAGAAAAATAATATTCAAGAGTCTCATTATCAATATGTTTTTTATCAAAACTCTACATACGCTCATACGTTTTATCTGTAAATAATAACAATTCATGTTCCGGATATTTTTTTGAAAAATCGTGAACATGAATTGTTTGTTCTTCCAAAGTGCGTGTTTTTGAACTAGCGTAAATTAATTTCTCTGATTGATTTATAACTTTTGATTTTCTTAAAAAGGCAGATCGTACAGTAAATAATATTATCCAACTCAAACTGTAAACATTAGAAGATGAAAAAGGTGCTTTAGTTGTAAAGTACGTCTGAATTCGTTTACATAAAAAAAATCCGTATGTTATGCAAAAGTTTTGCCACTCCTGCCATAGATAAATAGAATACATGAATTGTTTATTATTCTATGTGTTATATAATGTATTTATTCATCAATAAAATAAATATGAATGTTTCGATAAAATGTCTATGAATGAATGCAGATTTGTAGTATAATTTCCTTAGACTATAATGTATACAATAAAAGCCGATAAACCCGGTAAAATTTCGGCGATTAATTGTCCACGTGCAATGTTTGTTATATGTTCAAAACAGATTTACATTGTGTATCTTCATTTAAATCTAAAGAAATATTATTTTCATGCTTTATAAGTTTTAGTTTTGATTATTTTTCTGAATATCTCCGCTACTGGCGTGTGGGATTGGCGTGATTATTATAATAGCGCGGAGTAAGCCCCGTCGCGTGTCCTGTGAATTGACTGATTGCAGATTTGATTGTTCTCGCACTCATAAAATTATATCTTTATGGATTATTATTCAATAAATCAACGTTGGGTCACATTGTCCGAGAGAGAATGCAGCCTCTCTCGCGAATGGACGGGGCGAATTTTAGTGATTTATTCGACCGTCGTTGCCGCGAGGCGCATTTAAGCACAATTTTCATACGAATTTTACCATGCCCGAAATTATGCAAATTGCCCAAGTCAAATATACATTTGAATGACGATATTTATTGACCGTTGAATCTTATGTTGTGATTGATTGTTTATAGCTACCGGCATATCTATGGACTTTCGTCGAAAATGGAACAAGGCGTTTTTACATAACTATATTTAAAAACATATTTAGAAAAGCACTTATCTTTACCAACCTTTCAATTAAGAATTAAAACCTCGCTTCTGGGTTACCTTGCCGGTCAAATATTGATTTTGGCAATTTGAATAAATTTATGCGAAATTAACAGTTAGAACGTTGTTTATTTCGCATACAGTAATTCAATTTAATGAATTATTTAAACAAATTAAAAATATATTTATGTTTTGAATTAAGTGCATTGCTGACGTGTAAATGCGTAAGATAGCAATCGAGCAATAAAAATTTTATATTCTTCTAATGCAAATGTTTTAAAATGCATTTCTTATCTTAATATTGGATCAGATATTTAAATGCCAAATGTATAACTTGATTAATTAAACTATTTTTTTTAATTTATCACGATAGTTACATTTGAAAACAAAAGAAAGAGATTTAAAATAAAGAAATAGATTATTAAAGTTAAGAATAATATATATTTTATTCAGTTTAGTATAATGAAATATTCTGTTATCAGTCCAAAGTTAAAATTACAAAAAAATGCTTTTAACCGTTTCTGACAACATTTTGTGGATTTATTCTATAAGGTTCGTAACGCTCTCAAAAAAGTAATACAACCTCAAACTGTGATATTTTTTTCAAACTCCTACACGTTTTGTTACTTGTTATAATTTCATAAAGTTTTAAACAATTACGAGATAACTTTTTAAAATTATCAATCAGTAAAAATTAAAAAGTATATGCACATTAATTCAGATATTAATTTAGCTTCTAGATTTAGTCGGCTTATGAAAAATTTACTGAATACAAGTGTATCCGTGTGTTCAAATACCAGAAGACGTTGAAAGGCGATACCCGAATTGCGAGTAACGAAAAATTTATTATATATTATAAGTGTACAATATTCGAATGGATGTAATTTACATTAAAATTTCATTAATAATTCACTCCAAGTCGATACATTCGGTTAAATTATTCAACGTAAATCATACCCGCAAGATAAAACAATATTATGAAGATGGATTCAAAGTATATCTTGCAACACTTACATATTAATTTCAAATAATTAAATTTTAAAACATGCAACGTGCGCCTCAAAAGAAACCTTTTGCTCGTTTGCTGAATATTATAAAATATGTATTTACAAAATTATTTAATGTAAACTGTTTTATCATGATTTAATGAGCATTAAAATATTCAAATTAATTAAAAAAATCATTCGTAAGTCTATCGCTGAATTACGTAAGTTGAAAATATGATAAACTAGAATCGTTTACATGGATAATTTTTAAGAAACGGTTGATTTTATTGTTAGAGAATCAGGTATAAAGAGATTTTTGAACATTTACTTGGAGTATTCCCTGTAAACACGTATGAAGTGGTCTGTGTCTTGTTTGTATTTGCTTCGACTTCTTGACTATATACAAACACAATGTTTATGTAAGTATGATATTTTTCTAGTGTGAATGTCCATTCTAGTTAATATTCAAATAGATTGATTTATTGAATGTGATCTGAATTTGTAAATATTTTATTCGCATTATCATTTTAATCTTTGCAGACATACATAAATATAAATTTGTATTTTAGCAAAAGATATATAAAATTCTATCTAAGAAAAGAAATTTAAATAGACGGTAAATAGTAATTAAACACTTTTTATTTGGAAAATTAGAAGTAAAATTGCCGAATTTGTTTTTTAACACAAAAAATATTTTATTTGTTGAATTTGTATTTAATTCAGATACAATTATAACATCATATTTAGTTTTATAAAAGTTATGTAATAAGATTATAAATTCGTAAAAAACAGATTACTGCTTAATTATGGCATTGATGGTTTGTTATTTGATTGCGTTGAAAATTGTATAGAATTCAAAGGATTTTTTTAATGACGTTTATAAGGCAACTGAAAAATACAATAGTATCAAATATGTTATATTGATTACAACAAAAAAATCAGTAGTTTCAATTTTTATAAAAAAACTGTGTTGCGGTAATTAATTAAGTTATAATTGAAGTGTTTTACATATTTGATCATCTCTCAAGTTGGTTAAATTTAACTTTAAGAAAACACAGTATGTGTACACTGTTGAATGTACATAACTATTGTGAACATTTGATATTTAAACTTGGTTGAAACTTTAGACGCGTCATTCATTTTCACTCGAGTGAGCCTCGGCGCGGGAAATTCCCCAACTAAGAAAAAGTGTTCTTAAAAATAATACAGTGACTCAATACTTAAACATATAAGTATTTTCAGAAATCTGACACACATCTTAGTCATTTCGAAAGATATTACTTATTATTATATTAATTAAATTTTACATTAAGACTCAAATGTTAGTGGTTTACCAATTAAAAACGTCACAAAATAGCGTAGTAGAAGCATTTTGGTGGTTTATACCATATGGCGGCTTGAAATTTTAAAATACGTCATGTAGTATATATAACAATGGTGTAAAGTGAAATTCCAGTAAAGGTATCAAATTTTTCAGAAAATCAATGTTTGGTAATTATTTCGATAAAATAAATCGATAATATTTATTCCTGTGCTGAAGAATGTTAACAAAATATAACTAAGCGAGTTTGTTTAAGTAACCAACTTCTAAATTTGTTCATCATTTGTAGAAAATCATCATTATAATATTTCAGTGAAACAGTTCTAACTGCTGTTTTTTGTTACAAATTGTATATTATTTGAAGTGGCAAAATAACAAAGCTGCAAATTTATGTTAAATATATAACCTCTTGACATCTAATTGATTTACTGATTTCATAAATCTTGTTTTCGCGCTTCTGAACAATTATGTAAACGGCAGTTATAACTGTCTGCCATCACAGTATCGAATTCGTGTATTTGAGAAAAATGGATATGCAAAAAAAAAACATTCTAAGTCATGTTAAATGTGAACTTAAATTCACGGAAATACTAATAAGAGAGCGCAAAAAATTAAATATAAGTTGAAGTTGAGCAAATGGAAAATAAATTGTTCTCACGTTCCTGCTTTAAACGAGTTTTGTTTGACATATTATTTAGTTAAAGGCGTATTAAAGTTAAATGAGATAGTTTTAGGTCCGTTTTATGGTATACAGTATACACGATATTTATTTCGTTGCAGTACTCTTTCGTTAGGGTACATACACTGGCGACCCGTGAAACTCCCGCGCCCGTCTCGGACATCCGACACCTTTTATTGTGCCGGGTGCTCGGCCGCTGTGTATCGGGTTTCGTGCGACCGAAGAGCCGTGCGTTGAAGTTCCATACACAACTTAGTGGCGTTTTTCATCAATATACCGAAAAATGACACTAGAATGTTAACGCACGGGCAAGATAAATATGAAGTAAGTTAATTATTTTATATAACGAAGAGGTGAATTTTATAATATAAAGAAATTGAAATAAATACAGGCAAACATGTGAGACAAATAAGTAATATATGACGTCATAAAATTAAACAGATATAAACTATTTAAAATAAAAATATGCGTTGGTTAAACGTGTTCAAAGTGACAAATTTATTTTTAAATAATTAACCATTGTTACCACAGGAGTAATAAGGAAATATATTCCAATAACGTGTCGAAAAAAATGTAAATTCCTTAGTAAGTAACAATAAACAAGTCGTATAAGAACCGTAAGAATTATATTAAGTAAAACTTGTACGTTATTTCTGGTACATTCTTAGACATAGCAAAAAACGGTAGGTGAAAAAATGAGTGCAATACCGGTTGAAAAAAATCATCATTAGATATATTTACAAGATACTTGTGCATACGGAAGCATTTGGGTCAAAAATAATGCTTTTATTTTTTCATAGTAGGTAATTCGATATTATAATGATCGGTTACAAAGTATTGGACCTTCAAAGTAACAACGAAACAATATGTAATCAAGAAATTAGCATAAATATATCGATAAGCCTAATATCAAACCGGTAAATCGATAATTAGATGTAATTTTAGTTTAGTTTTAAAAGAATTCTTCTTAATGCGTGATTATGTGCACATATTCTTTCAATGTTAAATGCAAATGAATTTTGGATAAATATGTACCAACATAAAAAATTTGTAATAAACTACAAAGCTGCACTACAGTCAAGGCAAGTATTTAAAAAAATGTGTATCATTATTTTTTCAGTATCTTTGTGAATATATTAATAATAAATAAATTTTTAAGAGCCTGTAATATAATGTATTCTGAAATTATTCTTTAACACGATTCAAATATTGATAAAACAAAAGAACGACTATTGGAAATATATACCATTTAATTTAATAGAATGGAGGAAAAAACGTGTCACCAACAACTTGTAAGTGATATTCCTTGATTATTTTTTTCCGTTACGATGTCTTTATAGCTCATAAAACTATTGTTTATTACCAAATAAGAAAGATATTCTATAAATGAAAATATTTATTGATTTTATTATGAAATACTTTTTAATAAACTCTCAAATAAGATGCCATATGCAAGATTTTTTATTGTAATGTATATTCCATAAAATGTTGTTCCTAGCTTTTTTATCAGAAAATGATGGTTTTTAAACAACCACGTTAATGACAGGTTTATGATTGTTAATTAAAAAGTCATTAATATTGTAAAATTGTTATTCAAAATGTACTTTCCTACAAAACTTAAATATCAACTGAGTGCAATCGGACAGACGATTAAATATTTCCTATTTTATTTCGCAAAAGTTTCACAAATATGGCAGTAAATATTCATTTTACGATTCCAATTAATTCATCTCATTAAAATGCAATTTAATTATGCGACCGAAGTATGCGTACATTTGTATCAGTGGCGCATGTTTAAAAAGTTAAATATTATAATATGCAACATTGTTTTTTTGCTTAAATGTAATAATGTTATGGTGAAGTATTCAATGGCATAATAATATTATAGTATGGTTTAAAGATGTTTCGGTTTCACGTCATGTTCACAACAACTGTCAATTTTATTTAAAAAAAGTATATAGCAGGAAAAAAACTTAACGATTTTTATTTTAATGACAATTTTGAGTTGAGTTAAATAAATGAAAGTGTATATTACAGCGTGCGAAATTGTGTTACGCACAATTTACAGCAAAATAGTTCATATATGAATACATTAAGGAAATTATTTTAATGCAGAGAACGGCTGTTTAGATTTGTGAATTATTCTTAATTATAATGAATAGAATGTCTTTTTAATAAATTTCTAACTGCATAAAAGTTTGTAATGTTAGTAATTTGAGAAAAATATATTTGGAAAACAAACTTTTCTTTTTAACTGTTCGGTGTACCGAATATATCTTTATTTCGGATCTGAATATAACCATGTTGGGTCTCTGAGTTTTGTGCTCAAACTGTTATGAGCGACGTAATGCTTAAAATTCAAGTCATCTGCAAATAAAAGTAAAGTTTATTACATTGCGCCTACAGACGATCATTAACTCCCGAAGGCACGTAGTATAGAGAGCATTTTTCTCATTCCTTCGAAGACTGTTCCACCATCTTTGGGCATCGGACTCTGCGTGATGCTGTCCAGTAAAAATGCAACGCGTTTTTTTGCCCGCTCAATAAAAGCTCAAACCCCACCTCACCGAAGTGTATGCTTATTTCATAAGGAAATCACATTTTGTTAATATTTAACGTTAATTACATTCTTTGAATACACGCAGTCAATGGGAACTCTTTATATGTATATTATATGTATAGATTATTTTTGTTTACGATTAAAAATATGTATATATAACATAACAATAGAAGAACGTGATGATTGCGTTTTATCGGCCGTTAATTTCCGCATATTAAATACTACTCTCAAACATTTCACGAAACTTACAGAAACTAACTAATTAATTGAATTCTGATTTTTGAAAAACAATTTACTACGATTTTTTCTGTGATAAAAGACAAACAATAATCAAGTAATTCGATATTATTTTAATATGTCAAAAATACTTATACTTTTTAGAATAAAAAGAATACAGTCAGAAGACGACTTGGTACTAGTAATTGTCGGTCAACTAAAAAATACAGCAAGATAATCACATTGTGTCTTAGAAGTAAAAAGTGTGTTGGGTTTGTGTATGTTAACTGGCTGGGTGTATTGAAATATCGACGGAGAAAACAAATGACCGAAAGGCGGACCATAAAAGATTCGTGAAATTAGCATATTAATCGATTTTGTAAGTCAGCTTCCTGTGTTTATGTCAGATTCGGAGCCGAAAGTAATTTATAATGATTAAGTCTCCGTGCTCTATAATCTCGACTAACATCTCTGGTAATCAATTGCTACCAAAGTTACATTTGATAATTGATACTTGTGTGAAGAGACGTAGAAGAAAATAGAAAAAAATATTTATATATCTACACGGACACCTCGAGTGGAATATTTTGACCCGAGCAACGTCTCACACATTATTAAAAAGTAAATGTCTAAACGAATTAAAAAATGTACCTGTGAAGACGTTTGTTTTGGCGATACCCAACATATCGAAATATTTCATTAAGCAATCAATTTTTTTCAAAAAAATAAATGTAAAAAAATCAACTCATGCTGAGAAAAATCGTTCCTGATCATAAATATGTTGTAGAAATAGTGCTTAAAATATGTTTTATTATTTTAAATTAAAGGCATTTCCACCAAGATATAGCGGTTAAAATTTTCAAAGTGATTATTTTTAGTATTTAATTTCTATTAAAATAATGTGACAATTGATTCAAAAGCAATCGTTTTTCGAAGAAGATACGAAAAAATTTAAACTGAAATAAATCATAACAGTTTCTTGATAACTTGATACGTGGTTAGTAAGGTAAAGTTATTTAATATATAATATAATTAAAGTATTTTGCTTTGTTATATTTTATAAACGGTTGTTGATTGCTGTTTCAACTTCCAAAACTATAAAGTATAATTAAATTGAAATCAACACTTTAGAAGTTTTAAATATAGGACTTAAGTACGTTGGTTTAAGTGAATATAATGATAAAAAAACTTTGATTATTTGATTGCAAAAGAAGTTCTGAAAAACAAACCGTGTAGAGTAAAACTCCAGAGAGTTATGGGATAATATAACATTGAATTATTTTTTGAATCTCTGTGAGACTTACACAAATAAACAAACACATATGTGTATGTATAATTCAAATTGAAATTCATATAAAATTGTATTTATTCATAATAAGCATTGTGGAGTAGTGTTCGCTTGATGATTTTCTAGTATTCTCTTTGTATAATAAATAACCATTCCCGCTACATATCATTACTTTAAATTGATGCCATGATAGAAAGTGATTTGCAGGACTAATTGCGTGCTTAAAAATGCTCGTTCGTAATGAACTCTCACTATTATCGTCGGATTAATGCGAAGTGTTTATGATAAATAGTGATATAATTGAAATATAAATGCAAGTAATCTAGTGCGGTAATGCATGTCAGATCTTATCAAAAATTGTTTTTTTTATACATTATATATGTGTAATTATTAAAAAAGACCTTAATTTATCGCTATATTGATAACCGATTTAATTTAACTGATTATTAGGTATAATGAAGTTGTATACTAGTATTTGTTGAATATTTAAGCAAGTTGAGCTCATTAACACATTGAAAATATAGCAATGTATTTTAGTTCTACAAAAATTTTAAGATATATAGTTGATGGCTATTTCGGCTTACACCATGATTAGAAATATGGTAAAACGTACATTCGACTGAAGGTGCTTAAAAGAAATTTCAATATTAAATTTGAATTGTTGAAAGTTTGGACGATTTAAAATGTAGATGCTGAAAGGCGAAACACGGATCGCTAGTGACAAAATATATGGAATCGTACAAAGTTTCTACAATTCAAAATTTAAATTTATTAAGAAAAGTTAGTAATGGAATCAGATTATAGTGGAATACATTCATTGAAGATTGGTCAAAATGTAGTATGTTTTGTTTAAACAATCAAAGCATACTTTTTAATACTGTCTGTATTAATTTATAATATAATCATCTCATCGTAATAATCAAATCAGTTATAATAATTATTGTACATTTTTTAAATTTAGTATGACTAAGATAAAACTCTTGCAGTTATACGAGAATAATGTTTGATAAAAAAACAAATAATTATCTGTGGTATAATCGGAAACGAATAAAAAACGACTTAATAAATATGTTGCAGATTTAATAAAATTATTATATGAAGCACGTTTAAATAATTCTAATTGAAATCAAAGATTTCACAAGTTATTTTAATATTTATTATCAGATCCTATCTAATGCTGTCCGTAGTCATAACGCCTACCTTTATATAGTGGGGCAAGGTTATAATTTTGAATCAGATAATCTCGGGGTAGGAGAAATCTCGCATGAAAAGTCTTCAGATAAAAGTATGATTAACGCAAAAACAACATTTGCATTCGCCGTTTGATGTTTTTGAACTTAACAAAATCATCATACTACGTTTATTTATTGATAAAAAAAAAAACAACGCTGTGTCCGCAATGGCCTGAGGCATTTTATACCATTTTAATGGTCAACAATTTCAGACCACTTGAGGTAATGATAATTAAAGCTTCTCGACTACTGCAGCTGGAGAAGGTAATGTTGTGAGCTTTTAAATAGATTTTATGATTTAAAATACTGTTAAGATAATCTAACTTAATAATTTCTATAAATTTCAATAGTATTTAGTACAACTATAAAAATGACAATCGTTGGACATAAAATTATAACACGACTTTTAAGTAATTAGATACTAAAAATGCGCCAGAATTATAATTATGTGAACATCAATGTTTTACTGTAAAATTAGTCAAAATCTTAACGTCTCAGATAACCGATTCTTTCATTAATGAGAGAATAAACGATTTTGCATTTACAAAAAAATCGAGGCTTGTCTGTATTGAATATGTATTCGGCAAGGGGTATATTATAGGAATTTTAGATTGCTTACAAATATTATCTGCAAGTTCATTAAATCATTAAAGTATTATTCATGGAAATTAAAATAAGTGACAAACTCAAAAAGACATGTTTTTTGATGTTAATTATCAATCCATGATAAAAACGGTCACTCCATTTCATCCATAATTATACCATGTTTTTTGGAAACAATAATTTAAGTTATTTCCAGCCAATTTTAAATATATTCATTTATTTTAATGGATAGAAGCGAATAGCTTTTAACCATCGAAAAAATCTATATTGTAAGAATTGTAAAAAGAAACGCTTTTTAACAAAGCTTAATAGTAGTATATATAGATAGATAAAAATTCACTTACCGGCATCTAGTATTCGCTGTTTAACTGAATGTTGTCTACCGTGCCAAAATTGCCACGCCTTAATTTCGTCTTCAGGGGATTTCTCTTCTCGAAACATCAACATCACAACGCTCTGTAAAAAATAGAAAATAAATAATTAGTTTATTCATTGTAAAAAATATTTTGATTTGAAATACATTGCCGAAAATAGCATCGTATGTAGATCAGCAAAGAATATTTGCAAAAAAGGCATGAAAATATAAATTTGTAATAAATAAAAATATAAGTTTAACGCTATGACTATTTACTTTTTAGAAAGCTCATGTGAACTGTTCAAAAAAAGTTTCAATTCAATTTTTTTAACACTAATGTACTACTATGCAAAGTTAAACCGGTGAAAATATTTCATAAGGTTTCTCTATCGGATATAACTATAACACTCTATTAAATCTTCAATATTTATTTAAGAACTTTTTCATGTACTTCATAAGGTTTCAAAAAAAGACACACTTCGAAAATCTTTGTGTTATGTATAAATAATTTTAAGGTATGCGTGTATGTTTATATTAGTCACTAAAAAAGGAATAAATTATGAAAATCTCTAACAATTTGCTTTTGGCATACAGAAGTGCAATTTAAGTACACGTTTTACGAGATTGCAGATTATATTATGCGTGAAATATTTTTTTATATCTATAAACTAGAAATGTAGTGCAAACTGTAATTAAAACTTTATCGTTGTGGTTAAACTTTAAACATCTTTTTTATTTTGCAGTGGTTAAATGCCTTCAGTTAAAATACTTGTCGCTAAGTATTTAACAGTAAAAATGAAATAGTATATTTACTGACTATTAACAATCGAATCATTTTTAACAGCTATAATAAATGGTAATATGTGAACAAAATAACGATCTGTTTATTTACAAATCGCCTTACTTTGTCTTCATTGTTCAATAATACATAAAAGTGAAAATACAGGTGAGTGTACAATGTTTATCGATTAGTTAATATGTTTATAATGTTGCAAATATGCCAGGTGAATTTCAGCACAGTGAAAGTCTGTACATAATGATATCGGGCGTCAATCAATCTCGTGGTTGAAGAAAATTTCTTGCCTTTGGGTGCGTCCATTATCCTTCGTTATTCAGCATCAACTTTAAAGCTTTGCATATTATATTATATGCAACGTCGGGCAGTATGTTGAAAGCAATCGCTCATTAGCCGTTAAAACATTATGGTTATATGTACGTAAATGATTTATCCAATTTGGACCGAATCGTTTTCGCCAATGGGGTCCAAAGTAATACATATAAAATCATCATAATATACCGTAATTACCTTATAAAATCCACACATAAATAAGTTACGAGAAAAATGTTCAATATTTAATGGAGGCAATCAAATCTTTTTGAATTACATTTGTATGTTAAACCAAATTGTTGGGTTTATGCTTAATTATAATTATTATAGATATATTATACCGGGGCTGTCGGCACATTTTGATTTCGAAACAAAATTTATTACTCGAGAGTTGATAAATTATTTTATAAATTATTGAAATTTTGACCTATTTATATGATTTATTGAACGATATATTCATATTCAAAATTTATTTGCCACTAAAAGAAATTGAAAATAAAAAATCAATTCAATCCAAGATTGTCATAATTTAGTTGAACGAACATATCGTTATTAAACTACCATACATATTTTGAAAGTTTAATTTTATACAAAAAAAGCTCAACCAAATTAATGCGACTCAAAATAAGATTGTAAATAAATTTTAATGTCGGTGAATACAGAAGAAAAATTATTTTATAGATACCCAGTTAAGCTAACGGAATTTATAACTTTATACTTAAAAGATATCAAATAGATATTTATAAATGTTTTTTAAAATAATACGAAATCAATTCATACATTGAACCCTGCGTTAGGTTATCACGTTACCCAAATCCGATCTCATCCTAACAAACTTTACCACAGTCTGACCTCTGTGGTCATAGCGTGTACATAATTTTTGGATGCAATTTCAATACCTACTGGCATATTATTTCTCGGTAAAACCATAGTACATTATTTTTTTTTACTATGAACGAAATCAGAATATACATACGGGCTACAAAAAACTTTCAATTCACAACTGAATTAGTGGTTACGAGCTACATCCAGTGTTAGAATTGAGAGTAAAAAATAATATCAGACTATTTTTTTCTGCGTTGCTTTCAAAATCTATCCTATTATAAACCGCCCAAGAAGTACACTTCTAATGTAGAACATATTCAATATTAAATTGAGATTTTAAAATCAATAATCGAACGAAATTTTTGTGATGCGGAATATACAGACAAAGCATTTGATGAATTATAATATATTTATAGCAATAATGTATTTCAAATAAAAATACACTTTTATTAGTGTTTTAGTGAAACTATATTTCAGCGCATTTTCGCGATATATGATCACATTATCATCACTTAAAATATATATTATATATACTACTAAGCATAAAAATATATAACTTTTAAGGTTTTCAATGTCAGTTCTTGGTGGAATGGAATTAGTATATTCGAATAATAAAAACAGAATTCTTAGTGTTTATTACTTCCTTAATGTTATATTTTTAAAATGAAGATAGATTTCACTCATCGTGAGCAGTATTAGTTGACAGTCAATATTTAGTTGATAATTATGTGGTAAGCAAAATTATTCTCAATCTTAATATTAAAGATTGAAGAAATAGTTTTATATGCCGTGTATTTTTAATTTTATAAGCGTTTTTTAACTGGTAGTTTTCTAAGATATTAAATTTGTGTCTGAACTTTCATTGGAACCCTAAACTGCAATTAAAATAGAATTGGCCAACTGTATATTCATTTGAAATCTTCTTTCGTTGTAACATATATGTAATCAAAATTTGATGGTAATCGGAGCTCTGATATGCGGCGTACCATAGAGTTGGGCAAGCATTTGCTTTTTTGGATCGATGGAGTCGATAAATTCGATTCAAAGAGTCAATGATGAAGATACGCAAGGTGTCAGAATAAATCTTCACCCAGTAGCGAGTGATGATTACGTGTGAAGGGAATATGACTCGCCTGTCGTGATTGCTGAATGACGGTGAAAATAATCATGTCTTTTTTGATACACTGACTGCCAAGCGAGGGTACTTGCTGTTGAATCTCGGTTCATTACTGTGGCATGTCTGCGGTCTTAATGACCTTCCTACACGCGAGATGGCGCGGCCAGACCTAAAGCGAAATTCCCTTCTGGGCTTTGTCCAAGGTTTCCCTCGCAGGGACTGCCAATTATTTGCAAATTTCAAACAGTCGCCTTACTAGGATTCATTTTTACATGAACTTAAAAATAAAATGCGTTGGCATAAAATGGTAAAAATGATGATGATTTGTTTATTTTGTAGTAAAAATACAAACATCAAATGAAATTTTTATATTATTTTATGAACAATTTTTGTTGCTTAAAAAATCCATATTACATATTTTTTTTTGAATTGTTACAACTTTGTACGATTCCACATGTTTGATGCCTTTCGGCATCTTCAGGTATTCTATCACGCGGATGCAACAGAACAGTCTGCCTCAATACCTGAAGATGCCGAAAGCCGAAACCCGGGCCTTTAGTGACAAAACATGTAGAATCGTATAAAGTTGTAACAATTCAAATTTGATATTGAAATTCCATCAAGCACCTTCAGTCGATATCATTAATTATGACATATTTTTGTTGAAAAGCATATTTTTGATAAAATAGTTTGTCGTTATCGATAGGAAATATTTGAAAAAGATTGTGTTTATTTATTTAAAATTCTCATAAATCATAGTTGAATAAACAATTAAGTTACATCAAGATTTTTAATGTTGTGAAAAAAACTCTATTTATAATATTAATAACGCCCTAAATGTAACTTAGTTAATACAATGATGGTAAGTTTAAACATATGATTGTGCGTATAAAAAATTGTATTTATGTTAAAGCATTACGAATATATTTTGAGAACTTATTAAGGAAACAATGTACGCAATTGCTGACTTATATTTAAGGTTTATTTTATGAAAAAAAAAAATATTTGATGATTCCTGTTCTACGTAAGGATTCATGCCACATTTCATAACGGATCAAGTAACTTGTAACGTTCGAGAGAATGTCAGTATAATATTCATTTTTTGATGACAACTTTTGTGGTAAAACTGAAGTACAGAGTGAAGACATGAAAACGAATAAAGTATTATACAATGTTGCGGTGAGATTAATCTTATATTGTGATATATAAGACGGCGAAAAACTGCTTATCATTACGTAAATTTAATACAGTTTTTCTTTCTAGGTAAATATGAATTAAGTCTGAAAGGTTCATTACAAATAAAACTGTTTTAATTGAGACAAATAAATTGTACATAATATATGTTTTTAATTTGATTAAAAAGCACTTCAAGACTTTTTTTGACAACTGAAATATATTTTATTTAAACAAGGTTGAGCCGTAGTTTTGGAATATGTTTGAATTTCCAATTTATTATAATGATCATTGGTAATTGTTTTCAAGAAGTAAGTGTCGAACGAATAATGTTTTATCGTGTAGAAGTGTCATGTTTGAATCGTGAATATTAATTCTTCACCATTTAACTTCTTTAAAATCGATAAACTTACTACCTTTTAAATGTTAATTAAGCTTATGACGATAATTAAAAACATTATAATTTATGGGTTTAAGTCAATATTTTTTAAAAGAAAATATACTTTTGATGCGTAGTTGAATGAGATGGTGCTTAAATTACTCAACAATTTATTTCAAAATGCATTTACTATAACAATTAACGTTATAACGGAAATGAATAAAATACTTAAACATCGTTTAACTAATTTTCTCTCGTTCAGTCATTTGTACCGCTCAAACAAATATTTCGATTTTTTATCAACTCTAGATTGACTTGGAAATATTTTTTTATCTATTTGAATTAGAAATGATGAATTAATATAATTGAGTACAGTGTGTGATCGCTTAACAAACAGTTCGGACTGGAAACAAATCGGAAAATGAATATTATTACTTAAGATATTTGTATTCGGAAAACGAACACATATTCGGATAACGAGTAAAACGACCTTTCTAATCCACTTTTCTGTAATATGAAAAAGATTGGTTAAAGAACAAATCGGATAGCCAACAAAAACTTGGAGCAGATTATGTTCGTTAATCGATTATTATTTTTATTCCCTACAAATATTTTTAGAATACAATATGGTAGACTTAACGAAGTGATTATATGAATCCATGATACTTTAGTATATGTGATCGAATTTAAATATTGAGTTATCGCTAAACGAAGCTGTGAATTACCAACTATTAAAAAAAAATTGCTAATTTTAAGATACATATATGAATACTTTTTTAAAACTGAAACAAAAAAATTAATCAAATTGTAATCTCATTTCATATGGGTATGACTATTTTCAAATTGATGTGATACTCCATTATAAAGTTGATTAATAAATAATGTAAAAAAAAATAGAATTAATTAAACTCCAGACAAAGGTTGTAGTATAACAATATAAAATACTTTAGGGTTGAGCCATTAATATCAATTTTATGTACATGCCACTTTCAAATTGTTTGTCAGTAGTGAATAGAAAAGATTATATACAATCAACTATGCAGCAATGAGCTACGATTAAAACAACGTAAACGTTTATTGAAATTATTATCGGAGTAAAAAGCAATGTTTATTTCGTAATTTTAGTGGCTAAGGCGTATTCAATAATTAAAGTAAATGCATTGCGATGCAATTGCGGCGAGAAAAAATGACTGTCGGCGCACTACGATGACATCTAACGGTGAGAAAATTAAAGAGATTCTATGAAGCAGAAGTAAATTTTTGCGGTCAATTTTACTTGGCATACTATCGCTCTCTTAACATATTTCGTCGATAAAAAACTAAATCAACTACATATATAAAAATTGCGCTAAGCGATAGGTATATTTTTTGTTAACTGACAGTTACGAGTTCCCGGGGTTAAATTGTTTATCGCTCACTATCTACGTTGAATAATATGTGTCGTACATGATAGCCGTATGTTAATATAATAAGATTACATAATAGCAATGGTAGATGAGAAGTGTCTTTGAAAATGTGTACTATACCCGTATAAATAAATAATAAATAAAATCACGATGTTTTAAATGATGTATGTCAAATGTATGTATCTCAAATGTTGAGACGTTATTAGAAGTTGTTGATAGATGATACACGAAAATGTTGAAGTGAAAACACTGTCATAATTGTCGCATACAAACAAACTAAATGTCGTGTTAAAATATATGTCGATATGTTTTGATAGTCTCCGTAAGTTTGTTTAATACCACAATTTTTTTTTTGTGCAGCAGTGCTCGGTGTTTGAATATCCGTTTTAGTGTGTAGCAGGAGACAGCTAATGTTTTGTTTAAAGGATAATGAAAAAAATAACTAGTAGTTTCTTATATATATTACATTAATTGGTATCTAAGTATTTCAAACCATCAAACTTATTTTGCTATAATATGTATTTAACGAACGAACATATAATCAATATTTAAGGTAAATCTTTTAGAGAAATATATGTTCACTTTATGTTTCTTGTTAAGTACTTATATACGATCCGCCTACGTTGTTTTATTGAACAAATAAAATAGCAAATATTCCATTTCAATGTAAATTTAATGCGCCGTCAGATGATTGTGTGAAAATCTTTTACTCAGAAAAGTCAACGTGTCAGATTAAACCAGCTTTATAAACGAGAAGAAGATTTATTGACGGGCAATTATTGCTTTTATTTCGAAAAACATTTGTTTAGTATTCCAGAGAAATCGATTATTTTGTATTGGATATTTAGTTTTAGCTATTTCTCGAATTCAATTATGCTACACATGAATTCACAATGAAAAAAATGTTCAATAGAAACAATATTTTAGAACAGTTCTATTTGTCAAAATTAACCAACGCTGACTTGATATTTTATTATTATTTCCCGTTATAATTATTTGACAATAACTTCTAAAATGTCAAATTGATTTAAAATAAATGCACATATCTACAGTGACGATTTAAAAGCTGTTTTGTCCAAAATATCAGTTTATATAACGATAATTTAAAAGTAATCAAGTGTAAATAAAAACAAATTCTTGGTTCTTCAGATGTATAATAATAAAATAAATCGTGTTTTTTAAAAATAGTTTTAAGCGAAAAATAATAAGCACGGTCGTTTTGTGTCTGAAAAAATATTAATTTATTTTTAAAAACCATTATTACGATATGTTATTGTTTTTTAAGCGGACCATTAAACTGATCAACCGATAGCTTTATGGCCATTTTAATAAACGAAGTTTAAATATTAAAATATTTTAATATACAAATCAACAATAACCATTACTTTTAATTGATTATTTATTGATTGTGATTAGTTTAATGAGGAAAAATACCACAAAGTCTCGAGTTCCTTACAAAAGATTCTTTGAAACGTTTTGGCTTTTGAATTATCTAAATTACGGTCATAAAATTTCTTATTTTTGAGCTTTATATTGAAAAAAAAAGATAGTAATAAAATAGATCCAACACAACTGGAGAAACCGTCTTTTGAATGATAGTCGTAATTATCTAATAAATTTAATAGCGCCCTCTCGTTGGATTGACTCGCATCAAATCAAAGATATGGACCATAATAACTTTAATAAGTCATAATATCAAAGTAAATATTAACTAGGTGGATGATGGACAATGATTGGTCAGTACTTGCCGTGTCACATACTTATGATGGATCGTCCGGAGAGCCGTGTATTACTTTTACGTCTTCGCCGACGCACCGTGTAAAATATACTGGGTCGATCTATGTGATACATAATATAATAATAAAATAAAGACGGATTAAAAATATTTAATGAATTTTAAAGGTAATTAAGCTTACATGTCTACGGTCGTTTTTAGTATGTATAAAGGTTGAATATCATAGCAATAAAAAAAAACAGATTTTCAATAGAATCGGCGGTAACTTTGTAAAAGATCATTTTTAATAGAGATTAATTGAAATTGACGTATTTATTTTTCCGTTTGGTTAGTTACTTTTGGTATAAAAAAATCATTAATTTTATTTTTACACAACACGTGTTGTGTACGTTTGTACACAACAATGATTTTCTTTTGATAACTAATATTTATGTATATTCAAGAATATTTCTTCTCAAATAATTCTTAGAAATTAAATTAAATTCAATTAAGCGATTCATTCACGGTAGTCACTGCTTGATAAATGCACCATAAAGCTTAAATTAAAGTAATTCATAACATTTTTTTTTCACTTTTAATATGTTAACTGTCACTCCTTGATGTAAAGGCATGACACTTTAAATAATAAGAATACATATTTAATACTTATTTCCACAATATATTTTATGATCGTGACCGGTTTTGCCCATCGCGAGCATTATAAATATAATAATTGTTGATGCCAAATTGTAAGTATTAGACAAATATTTTATATTTCAAAACGAAAATAAAATACAAAAATAAACAAATGCAAATATTTTAATGATTACAAAAATGTATATTGAAAGGCACTGTAAGTGAGCAAATAAGTATGTATCAACTATATACACGTGTCAAAAGCATCTTAAACACTCGCAGAGAGCTTTCTATTGGCTGAGAGACTCGATTTAATCCATCGAAATAATCCTGAAAGCTGTCACGCAAAGCTCAATATAATCACTAAACTTCTGACGTCGAATGAGATACCGGGGAGTAATAACCAGCTTTGGCACTTAGTTTTTATTATTTAAAAAAGAGTTTTTATCAAAACTATCGACGCAACACCAATTAATATGGGCCGCGTTGGCTTCGAGACGAAGAGAGAAAGCTTCTGATAGCACCTACGCATAAAACAAGACGAATTTTAATTTTAATAATTATTAAACATATCGGAACATGCTAGAAATCTGTCACACGATGTTTTAAATTGAGTAGCACTTGGACATTAGTATTAAATCAATTCTAACGTTTAAGCATTGTACCTTACTCTATCAATACGCATTTTTTGACATTGAAATTCTATCAAGTACCTTCGGTCGATATCATAAATTTATGATACCGACTGAAAGTGAAAAAATATCATTACAAAATTCATTGCTACAAAAACAACTTTAAATACATTGCTTTTTTTTTCACCGTGTTAAAATCTTCTTTAAAAATAAAAAAGAGTTCTACCAAGTAAATGCCAATTCAATAAATAAATCGATTGAAAGTGTTCGATAGAATTTAAATATCAAATTTGAATTGTTAACACTTTGTGCGATTCCACATATTTTGTCAACGTATTCTATTATCTTGTTACTATATCATGAATAAAATTACTTAAAAACCATGTTTTTACGTTGATTGACCTCAACTGTGCAAAAAAAACTATCCAAAGTGACGTGCATTACGTACCATATCCGCTTTTGATAATCCGATCATGCTGCATGCATTAAAAGTTTATCCATTATCGGATGTCGCATGTCTTTTGCCTAGATTATGAGCTCATATCAGACAGTTGTTAAGTTGATTTCACGGCTATTGCTCAAGGAATACGATTTGACTTTATAAAACACCAGCGCTATCAATTCATAACATGAAAATTGCACATTTTGCTCACATGACGATTTTTTCACATATGAAACAAAATAAAGAGAGAGAAACAATTGAAACTGCATTTCAAATCAATTAAGTATACCTAAAATATTTGTTTAAAAATATAATTAGACACATTATTGCTTTAAATATATACAAATATTACATGAAATTTGTACTTTTTTTAAAATTATTTTGACTTGTTTTGTATTTAACTTGCAGATAATGCAAGTGTTACAATTTAATTATGTGCGAACGCAAAGTGATTGACATTTCCTTTCATGGTTCGTGTCTTGTAGAAATTTAAGCCTTGCATATTTAATAATAACCAACTATTAAAACCCTTTTCGGACCTCAAATTAAATCTCGAGGATTAATTATAGAAGTATTCACTAGATGAATTTTCGATTTTCCAAAAAAACGTCAATACTTATTGTAATGAAGTACAATTTTTAAAAAACAATTTCAATCGAAAAAAAGACCAGTTATTTGTCACAGTAATATCATTCAGTCATCAGTTCTAAAGTGTAATAAGTCAAAAAGCATTATTCTAAGTTAATCATAATTATCGGTATGTTATCAATTCAACGATAAATGATGCTTACCATATTTTATTTTATGTAGTGAATCAAAACGTTCAAATAATAATTAGTAAAAAAATACTCTTCAAGATTTATTTACTTTGAAGATATAATTATTAAATATAATATAATATTATAAACAAAAAAACATATTTTTAGAAAGTTTTTTCGCAATAGTTAATAGTAATAAAGCAATAAATTGAATATGATGACGGCATATTTAATGAGAAATCATTTTATTTAATAACGAAATTAAAACAGCTAAATCATACTTTACAAAATTGTAAGGATAAATCTAATTATAGCTTACAAGAGCATTCAAATAAATAAATAAATTATGTACGTAAATTTTATGAATCTTTCTTACACGTCAATATTTTTTATGTGCATAAAACTAAAAACATCGGTTGGTAAACGACCTAATGATCCAATGATAAAACAGTTTTGACCTCATGAGAGAAAATTTCTTGTGCACATTTATTGAGACAGCCAATAGTTAAGTGCCAGAGAGCTATTTGATTAAAATAGTTGAGTTGTAGATAAAGTATTCTTATTAAAGGCGTTTTCCGTGACAAATCAAAGAGAAAATTCTCACCGCTCAGGTGTATAATTAAATTTCTTAAGAATGCCAACACGTAACATGCCAAAGATTAAGAAAAGTACGAAGGTTTGAAACTAGAAATTATTAACCATTTAATATTACCGCTGTTTAAATGCGAGACGACTAACCAATCTATAATATTGTACAGGTGGATTTCAACGCGCATTGACGGTAAATTTTCCTGTTTCTTTGTATTATTTAAAACGGTTTGTTTTCAATTATCAGGAAATTTCACGTAATTATTTTAACGTATTTTAACAAGCTTAAAATCATTACAATTAAAACACGTTTCATTGGGTATTATAAATAACATTATTTTAGAATCTTTCCTTCTTTTATTTTGTAGAACTAAAATATATTGCTATATTTTAACTCTCTCTTAACCAAATATTTTCAATTTATATATATGTATAGTTGTGGATTAAGAAATGAATGCATTTTTTTATTTGAACGATTTTTATATAAATAACGAAATACTTGTGATAATGAGAATCTTAGATAAAAAATTGTGATACTTTTGTGTAATTTACTAGAGAGGTCTCCAAATTATATAATATATAATGCAAATATAACTTATATGGCTTGCTAAATCCACCACTGTTCAAAAAATGCATAATGTATCTTGAAGTATAATTTTGGAAAGTTTAAGTATAACAAATAAATAAATGATATCGCTACATGAAAACCTGTCCATTTTATTAAATAAATATAGTTTATGTTATATTGATAGAGTTATGCTTAATACAACGTTATTGGTTTTGACAAGACACTTTAAATATAATATTAGAACCCATAATCTGTATCATCATTTTATTATATTCATCCAGATATTGTCGTAAATATTCTTTTTATTTGTTAAGTTATTAATATACTGCGATAAAAGTACAACATGAGTGTGCCCGCATTTATGGAAACATAAAAAACGAACGATATCTAAAGCTTATCGATGGCGAGATATAAGTAGTCAGATGCGTTCACAATGGCGGTACGTTACGTGGTTGGTAACTCCTATTAATTCATACAATGCCGAACGTCTTGGGGTATTGAAGATCTTATCAGTTATCGGCCCACTCTTAATGCCGACGTAATCTCGGCTTAATCTATGCTGCCTGTGGAGATTATGCGTAGCTACGAGGACGTAGAACGAGCTACGATATTGCTACGATTAAAAATGTCTTTCATTATGTTTACATTATTCTTATGCTATGTTATTGTATTAAAAATACTAAATTTGTAGACACTTGTAGAATAAAGATACCTCAACAAAAAATTCTATGAGAACTGTGTTTTGCTGTTAGTCAAGATATATTTTTACTCACAGATTATTAATACAACTGACTTTGTACTCGTCACAAGCACCCATGTCTTCGAGCAGAATTGATAAATCAACTAAAAAAAAGTGTTACTTGAGCTGAAATTCAAGCCCGTGAGATCTGTCCGGAAACCAATGAGGTTGATCACTGCACTATAGCTCTGAAAATTTATATCTTTAGTAAATTATAAAACGATTTTTTTTTTAAAAAATGCATTTCTATAACACGTGTCAGCACTGCATGTATAATGTAAGAGTGCACAATGAACTCGAATTGACTGTTAGTTAAAAGTTACTGAAGTCAATTTTAATTATTTTGTTTTAATTGACGATCAATACAAGAATAAATTTAATATTTGAAGGTTTTTGCAAATGCATCGTCATTTAATATAATGTCATTTTAATTCACGTGGTAATCATATAAATTAAAATAACTATTTTTAACTGATAAATACGAACGAAATATTGTTTTCAAATTTTTTATATCTCTGTTATGCTTTATTATCGTATTATATAACAGACGCGCATTTTTGCAGAGATAATAGTAAATATTATGTGAAAAATTGGCATGGATCCAATGCGGAAACATTTCAAGAGTTCAACAATGAAAATAATTCGTTTTCTACACCTGTTACAATTTTAATAATTTAATTTAACCACGTAAATGTAATTTCGACTGCCCTACCGCAACTTTTGTTTTTAACCTTACCACAAAACGGCCTTACCGCAACCGTAGTAATTTAACTCTAAGCATATCAAAGGTTGGTGTTTGACTCTTGTATTAATAAGTCTATGATGTTTCAAAGAAGATACATGCACATTATTATACTGACTGTAATAAAATTTATATTTTAGAACGGGCAGATACTGTATAGTGCTAAGTATTTTATGATACGATGTTTTTATTTAATATCACTCAAGTGGATTATAATCGTACACATTTTTAGGCGCTCGTATTCTATAATTCTTAAAAAAAGATTAAATTACAGCTTATTATAATAACCAAAAAAAGACAGCGTTTTAATTTATCCAAATTCAAGATACTACAATTTGTTTACGTATTAATTTCATTTAAGTTTTTATAATCTTACGTATTTAAATGTACAAAGTAAAAATGAAAATGTAAAAGAATACATGCTCGATTACAGAATATCTGGTCTCAATATTCATAAGGAATCTTCTTCATTTAAAATCTTTAGTTGAAATGTTGTGAGACATATGGATTATAATAAACGTAGATGTTAACTCGTTTCTCAAGTAAAAATAAAAATAGTAACATTAAGAAACTGATGAGAAACAGCAACAATTACTTTGAGAAGGATAGATAAGGGTTATATTGTATGCAAAAAAAATGATGTATCCTTTTCAATATCCCGAGACACAATTTTAGTATCGCTGTGCAAAGAAAATTCCGCACAATGCAGATGAAGGAAATCAATTCGCTTTATCTAATTGAATGTAACGCACGTACAGGGAATCGAGGAGAGCCGATCGCAGCCGCCAGGGTCCGCATCTCAGATGGCCTATCAACTTTTTTAATATGGTCGCCGTTTTGTTCAAAGTGCATTATCGCCCATAACTGCACATTATTCTGTTGCACAATCTTGCACATGTGCTCATTTGAATAGACCGATACAGACACTGGGCCTCGTATCTTGGTTACTATCGGACATGTCATTACTTTTAATTTAGCGTGCGAAATTAATTTTACTTCTAAAACCATTCTTTTTATAAGAGTGTGATAATTTTATAAAGATAAAAAACTTTGAAGGCGATAAAATTATCAACAAATTTGAAAATAAAAACTGCACCTCTGACGATGTTTTAGTTCATGCGAATAAGTGTTCTTACATATTTAAACGATTGTCAGATTTTATACTCGCAGGATAAAAAGCTATGCTTTTTTCAACTGAGATATTTTGAGTAAAGATGAAATATATATTTCATACGATCAAATTTACAATTAATAAATGCTTACTTATTAAGGAAATAAAAATTATATATGAATAAAAATACATTTCGATATTAATGAATACATTACAAAATGAACCAGATTTAAGATGATATTCATTTTTTTTTTATTTCTTTGAATAATTTTCATATCTAAAATATATATAATATCTAAATCTTGATAATCACTCATTTGCAACGTGTTTGGTCTTTGGTCATTGGTTGACGGTATATAATTATACCTTATATCAAACTATTTTCAAATATTGTCCACGATCGGATAGTAAAAAAATACAAGCCAATCATAGAGGGCCGAGGAGACACGTACACGACTGAGGAAGCGTGTTTTGAATTTCAATTTGCAATAGATTCCAAGACAATGCCTGTCTGGCGATCATTGTTAGAAGCGCAATGAAAGATACCCATATGTTATCATATGCGCCTGCTACTTTATCTACGACGATTGTTTTTCAAAGTATTTGAATAAATAAACATATTTTAAAAAATCTGTTATTTGCATGAGTGTTCTGAATAAACTTTTGATGACAAATATTTATAATCATTTCAATCAATGAGGTGTATCGAATAAAATAAACACAAAAATGCGGAAATAGCATGCATGTCATGACATACAGTGTTTAGGAATTTGAAATATTTTGATCGTTGTTAGTGTAATTTTTTCCAACTAAACCAATCGAATGTATCGGTAGAGAAACGTAACTTTAGAATTGCGTTATGTTTATAAATCATGAAAGATAGATATGCAATCAACTTTACGGATTACAGAAGCTGTTTTGTAACATAAAAAAACCGTAAGGTCAGTGCTCATTTCAAATGGGTTTTGACAGGTAACAAATTAAAATAAAGGTCAATATATCATTTGGTGAGTAAGTATTTAATTTACAGCTAAAAAGATTTAGGAAAAAATTATATATAAAAAATGAGCCTTTTAACTAGTATATTATTGTTTGGTGATGGTATAGGATAACTGCATCCTTATTTTTACTGACCAGTACTTTTCATTTGCATTCAGCGATGGAAAACCAGTTTTGAGAATGTATTCGGAAAACAGCTTATGCCAGTTTCGACAAGATAATAATTTTCAAAGTCGATAGACTTATCGAAGCGAATGAACGGAGAAATATTTTAACATTAGCCAATAGTCATATAATTTTCATTTTAAAACATTTAACATATATTCTTAAACAATGTTGATATGCATGTGACAGTGAATAAATAACCAACAAAAAATATTGTTTGCTTACAGCAAATTTCCTGTTAATAAAAAATTGTAAGGAATAAAAAGTTACTAAGCGCACTTTATTGTTTAGTATTTTTTAAACTAATATTCTGTCATTTAAATTGACATTGTAAAGTTAACTGTTATGTGTCAATCAAATGTATAATATTTTGAGACATAACAAGATACGACCATTCTCATGGTTATTTTGATTAAAAGTATGGTTGCTAGACGATGAAAAATTTATGTCAATGTTTTAAATAAACAATTATAATGAATGAAATTTTATATAAATTTTAACAGGTTAAGATGAAGGCAGTATATTTTATAAAATTCATTTGTTTTAAGCTGTCGTAAAGAACCAAGGATAAAGCAGATAAACGTTATTTGACCGTAATTAATAATTATTTTTAACAGTCGCGATATCCGCTAATCTCTAATTGACAAAGTCACATTTCAATCAATCAAATTTAAAAAAATGCTAATGCGGATTAAATTCTTCGCGAAGTAACCATCGTATAAAGCTGTCAATTGACACATAAATTAATTATGCCTATTGAAAAATTAATCTTGTTTTACGGTACACGTAGATATAAGAAACATTTCACAAGTCGATAATTAGACTGTGAGATAAAAGCTAACGTTACTATTTGTTGGAGAAATAATGGCGTACTACTAACGAATAATAACATGATTTCTAAATAGTAAAATAGCCAAATGAAATACTAAATCGAATATATTTTGAAACTACAAACATATTTTACTGGAAAACTGTATTGTGCAATAAGGGTAAAATACATACAAGACAGTCGAAATACTAAGCCTCGTTTTACACAGTATTGGGTGTACTAATACATGAGATATGTGTCAATCTATTTTATTATATAAATTGATTATAAAATATTATACATACATAGTTTTAGAACGTAGAGTTAAAAATTAATGAAAGCTTATACTAACGATTTTTAAAATTATATCGCAAAATAATTTTAACATCATAAGAATTAAAATTTGATTGTACGTTAAAACTGTAATGACAACCGACTTTCTTGGTCTTTTTTTTCAATATAATATATTGATAGGTAAAAGGAAGCATACAAGCTCTTTGGCGAACGTAACAAATTGAAATGAGTGCTATATAAAGATTTGTTTGTAATAAACAAATAGTTGAAATATTATTTAGATTCTAAGGGATATGTAAATCAATATTTGTACGGCGTGTCTCGTTTTTAATTGTGATGTCAATGTCTAGAATCAAGATGGTTTCGTTTTGTTTCAGATGAAGTATTTTGATGAGTTGTTTATTCTAGGATTGAAATATTTCAGCACGCACCTGAAGCTTTTTCACAGTCCACTGCTTAGTATTCAATGTGACGCCTCAACTGTTAAACGTCAAGCGGATATGTCAGATTTATCGCGTTTGATACACGCCAAAGTAACTAACATTATCTACCCGGCTAGCCAATGGGAGTTGGGTACCCGTTATGTTCGAGACGACGAAGGCGGAAGGAGTTTGTTTTTTGCTCAGCACACGATTGAATGAATACTAATATTCAGTAAATAGCTGTACACATTGCTCGGGTAAATAAACGCAGACGCAGCAATTATATGCTCAGTGTAATATGCAATTACAGTCAAATAACTAACGAAAAATCACATAAATATCAGCTATTTTGCAATCAACTTATGTCGAATATAAATTGGTAGATAAATATAAAATAGCGAACTAAATAGAGTTTAAGGTAACTTTCCACAACATTGTATGTCGGATAAATAACATCGATGATATTATTTTTGAGAAAGAAAATTATGAAAATATAAGCGATGAAAGGATGTCGGTCATGTTGTGGTCATTGTTACTTTCGGTTACATGGCTGATTGATTGAAGACCCATCGGGGTTGGTTCGTCAACTGATTTTTCAATCGATGTATGATTTTTTGATTCCCACTATCGTAGATAACAGAACATAATGTTCCAATAATTTAGTTACAATTTTTATACTTAGAGTTTTGTTGAAAAACGAATAGATATCATTTTTTTAGCAGCGTTTTTATTTGAAATATCGTGTTAACACTTAATTGTTGACATGTGAATAATTTAAATTTAAATAAAGTTAGTGCGTTTTTTGTTAATAGTTTGTTTTATTATGTTTCATGGCTTTTTATTCATAACTGTCTGCTTACAACCAACTTTTAACTAAGTTGCTTAACCTCTCTTTTTTTTGAACAGGGTAAAGATAAAAAGGATAACACTAGTGACTAGCTAATTTTCAGTTTAGTTTTTTAGATGGAATTTTTATATTACACACTCATATCTTTGAATTGTATTCCGTAAATTCGAATAAATAAATCTATTCTTAATGGCACACAAATGCGAATAACGATGACTACAGTATCACTACCACGACATTGATAGAAAAATAACATTAAGACATTTGACATTGAATTCATGTTTAATTAATAATTGCCTTTGGTAAACCGAAAAGTTAATGATGGTTTAATAAAAAATAATCCATTTGATTTGAATACAGTTTTACTTGACAGCAATGACATTAAATATAAACACAATCTTTTAAAACCAATGACCATATTTACAAACTATAATTAATAAAGTTTATTATTATAAAATCATGGTCAAACTAATGTCACTGTAAATCAAAGATTAAAATTTTTCTTGACGAATGTATAGTTTTGTTTGATTAAGTGGCCATTGTTATTATTGAAAATTATAGCCATCAAAACAATTATAGTTAAATTTTAACCATTTCCGCATGTACGTGATTACGTTATTGACATTTCAACGTTTGATTTGAATGCTGCCTTCGTGATCTAAGAGTATCAATAATGATTTCACGGTCAGTTAGAAGGCTGATCTTGTTGTTTTAACGAGTGGGCGGGATTCGAGACGAACGTAGGCGGAAATCTGTGAGGTGACAAGAGTATGGCATCTTCGTCGAATTGGCTCACACCTTATAAAAATGATGACGGGAGATAGCATCTTAACGGCTTTCTTTAATTTATGTAACACATAATTAAATCGACCATTTAAACTAGCATCTAATTTATTGGACGATCGTATATATAAGCATTTATATGGTAATAGTTTACAAAAACCAACAGTTTATGTTATCTTAAAAAAGATATGACGAAGGGAAAACTATAAACACGCGTGTAATTCAATTTTGAATGTATATTTAAAAAAATCTTTCAAGTTAGCACAATACCTTTTAAAATTCAGCAAATAAATAATTTTAAATAAAATAAATAACACTTATAATAAATTGACAGAAAAATGTTCAAAATTGTTTTTACAAGTGATTTTAGAAATAGCTATATTCCTGTTTATTGATATTTTAAATAGCCATATAAGAAACTGATTTTGAAGATGGATACTCTTTTATTATTTCGGCTATCCATCAATTCTGTTTCGAATAATATATATCTATTTATATAATAACCTTGAGATATTATTATTTTTGCTATAATACATATCGTAAAGAGTAAATACGGAATAACTGAGAGTAACCTCAATACACAATTACAATATTAAAGCCGCCATTGCTAAAGTTTTGAATATAAAGTATCTTTTGCTAAATACAGTTATTAGATGTACATAAAAAATAAATAGATACACAGTGATGTGTATAATCATACTGAATACATAATATTATTATATGATATATTAAAATCACCTATCGGTTTTGATTTCGGTATGCTCTAGAGGTGGTTATTATCTACAATTTAAAGAAATAAATAAAATATATATATTGTATAATGTTATGCGATTTCATTGAAATAATGTACAAAGCATTTTGCAAATTTTATCGTTGTTAAACAAAAAGGTTTCAATTTATGATATCGACTGAAAGTGCTTGGTGGAATTTCAATATAAAATTTGAATTGTTACAAGTTTATACGATTTCACATGTTTTGTCACTAACGACCCGGGATTCGCCTTTCGGCATCTTCATGCATTCTATCATCATTCGTCAGTTCTGTTGCATCCGTGTCAAAACATGTGGAATTGTACAAAGCTGTAACAATTCAAATTTGAAAAAGGTTTTAGATTAACTGGGGTAAATTTTATGCAGTTATCACTTTTAGTGTGTTAACTGTCACTTATTGACGGAAATGCATGATATTTAAAATAATAAAAATATTTTTTATGAGCGAAACAGGTTCTGATTGTAAAATATGTTTTGTAATTGAGTACAAAAAATGTTTTTTTGTTATTTATTATTAGCAATATAATTTTTTTTTATGACGTCATCGACTTTGCAATTAAAATTTCTTGAATCAAATCAGCGCATCGGGAAGTCGTAATTAAAAATGTTTTTATTTTTTTTACCTAGTAACACGCAAGTAAAAGTAGACCGAGTGAAAATAATCTGATATTGGTTTGGCGTGTCAGCTATCACGCATCCAGATGGTAATTCTTTTTTCAAAAATTTACGCAACAATTCTTCAATGCGCAATCGCTACTGACAGCCACCGAGATACGCCGCAACCAAAGAAAAGCAACAAAAGACATGAGCGGCCATGTCAAGAGATGTTAAAATGAATATTTACAATGCTCGGATAGAATCAACTCATTCAGAGCTATTTTAGTCTATAAACGAATCGATTTTTAACATCGAAATATAATTTCATACAAAGTCGAAGAGTTGCTTGCCGCTTGAATAATTTCGTACGTTTTTTTTCTATCGACGCTTAACCTGTTGACCCGTTGCCGAACTGCGCGAAACATGGATGCAAAAAAAATATTGTAACTTCAAACAAATATTTTTTTTATAATTAGTATAGACTGGTAAAATTGAACCTGATCTGACAATGATGTCGTTCGTCTAAAATATGTCAAATATCTAAAAACATATTTTACTGTTTTATTTGTAATAGATTTCTAAAAATCAAATATATTAGTTTATAATTAAATTTGTCGAAACTGTGTATATTTCCACATGTTGTTCTACCCACCATTCGCGGAATTGGTTTCACCTTTTGACATCGTCAAGCATTCTTTCACATGTGCATAATGAATCTGCTAGTTCTGTACAAAATTTCTATGAACTATTTTTGGCATACTATCATGTCACAGTGGTAACTTACACGCTTCGTATATGTGAATAAGAATCTAAGCGTATTAGTGTCAGCGATATTTTTAACTATTCATATCTGACCTATATATTGTTTTCTTTTTTTTAAATAAAAACTTTTAAAAAAATTAATTGTTTAAGCGATTGTACAATTTTTGCCACGAACGACCTGGGTTTTGTCTTTCGGCGACTTGTGAACGGAGCTGTTAGTTCTGTTCCATCCGTGCGATATAAAGAATGCCAGAAGATGCCAAAAGGTGAAACCGAAGTCATAAGTGACAAAATATTTGGAATCATACAATTGTTCAACGATTCAAATTCGATATAGAAGTTCCATTTAGCACCTTCAGTCGACTTCATCACAACTTATTTGTTTTTCAAAGCGTAATAAAGAATTTCGATTTAATTCTGAATATTAAGTTTCTACGACCATCTTAATGTAAACAAAATATTTGTGAAGTCTTGCTTTATATGACAAATAAATATCAAAAATGTACCACCCACGGTTACTGCTTGTGAAATTCTCTATACCGTTTACACTCGGCTGGTACCTTGTCAGTCAATTTCTCACTGGACAGACAAACGAAGGTATCACAACTGACTTATTGTCTCCTGTGAAATGGGATTCCTTAATCTTGGACGGCAGTCGTTTGCGATGATGGCGGTCAGCTGACTAGGAAAGCTTAACGCCTCGTTTGGCTCGCACATTCCTATGTCCATACGGGCGTGAAGATACACGATAAGTGAATCATCCAATAGTTGTAATAGTTAAGTAAGAACAGGCACGTGTAACTTGATACGTCTTAAAAGGTCCCGACAAACTTTTCCGATTATTCCACGTATTAAAAACTTTTTTTGTTTCTGAAGAAGAAAACAATGACTGCAGATATTGAAATGTAAACAATAAAAATGTCTTAAATACATTTAAGCTATATTTTTCGTAGTTAGCTACTAAACTTCGTAAAGTGTTAGCATTTATATTGATATTATCATTTTCATGGAAATATAATATGTACAAGTCATAATAGTAAAATACTTATTCATTATTAACGTTTATTCCCAAAAAAAACCTATATTAATTTTCACTTCGAGAAATGTACGAAATCAATTTGCTACAAGGATGTAAGAACAGAAGAGGTGTTGTATTGTGTATCTTTTCTACACAGATATATATAGATAAGTAATTGTACGCTTAAACAGAAGTGATGAGGGCGTAAGCTTAAATAACTCTCAACTCTATACCTATAAAAGTACATTGCTATTTTTTGACCGTGTTACGTTATTGGTAGTATTCCCCACAGTTTAGAAAATTGAACTTTTTAAAAAATATTTTTTACCTATGTGAATTGGTTTAGTGAAAAAAAAATTAAATTGTGTTTTTTTTAGTTTTTACACTTAGTAAACTTTATCATCCGCTCTAAGACAGTAACGATGTTATGCTGTTATATATTGGCAACATCTGTAGACTCCATCACGTAATAAGGAGATATACATTTAATTTATTGAGGTGTCGATTCAGTCGAATAACCCCACGATCTTACGCAACACGTCATCACTTTTGCTATTGCACAATGCGTCCAGATGCAAAAATGCATCGACGCGATGGTAGCGTGAGAAATGCATATCACGTCCAACATGCATCGTTTTCATTAAATGCACTCTATGGAACAGCAAATTCAATGTATGTGCATCACATTACAACGTATAATAATAAGATACTTTGACGGGTTGGCGTGCAAATGAAATAGTGTCTACGGAATGAGGGTATGAAAATGCAAGTGATCTAATTCTGTTTTGTAATGTTTGTTTTGTCATAGAAAGTAGCCAGTATTTTCTTTACCTGTTTTTATTCTATAATGTATTTATATTTCAATTGTGTAATAACGCTAATGAGAATCGTTAGCAATGCGTTACGGAATATTAATGGTGTGCATTATGAAATAATATATATATAAGTATTTATTCGTTTTGAAAGGATAGTACATATATGTATATTGCACCACACGTTTTATATTTAAAAATTACAAAATATTTTTTTAATTTATTTTTTTAACAATAATAGTCGAAAATAAATAAATATGTACATCGATATTATAAAATGTAACGTTAAGCACGAAAGCCCATTTTTAAGCATTCGAACTTAGTTCTTTAAAGGTTTATATGTTTAATATATTATCAGCAAATAACTTATAAATATTACTTGACAATAAGAAAACGATGGTAGCGAGAAAATTATGACTGCGATCGTAATTTCACTGTAATTTTAATAAGACTAGGATTTTTTTAATTGTTGGTCACATACGTTATTGGATAATTTTTGTATTAATAAATATTTATCTGCGCCTCTGAAAAATATGACGTATGTAAAAATGTAAAAAAAAATCACACTTGTTCTATATTGTGTATCAATAACGATACACTATGACGTGTTTTAAAATTTGCGTTTCGATCTATCAAACGCGGAATGCACTTTTTTATTAATCTATTCAACGGTGTACTGGATTCAAAGATCCATTCAAAATAAATGAATGTGTATATATGTTAGTGTACACAAAGCACTAAAGATTTGATTAATATGATCTACAAGCACCAAGTCGTGGAGACTTTAGAGGTTATATGCAAATGAGACCTGAACTACATCTGCATAATGATAGCAAGCCTGGATAAATCGTAATTAAGATATGTCTCGACTACCTGTAGCTTTAGATAACCGTTTTGAATAAAATAAAAACATTTCAACGGATCCGTTAAAAAGCAATAAAGATATTTTTCACACCCCAAGTTAGCAATTGAAGCCTTGAACTTTACGACTGTAAAATATTAAAATTTATACGGAAAAAAAAATTAGCCTATCGTGATAATTATTTCACTTGAAACGTCTATGAAGATTTGTGTGAGTATAATTTTGACGAGGATAAATCATCTGCGAAAAAAATGAATTGGTAGCCATAAAAATGGTGATTTTAAATTCTTATTTTAATAGTCATTATTCTAAAAGCTATTTAATTAACGTGTAATTATTATTTTCGGAAAGCACGTCTATAATTTATGTGAATATCACGATTTTATTTTTTCCTTCTTTCTTAGGCAATACTACTGAAAGTCATAAAATAAAATAATTAGTTTTTTTAAATGTGTAGTGAATAATTTGCTAATATATTTAATTTAAGCATATAATAAAATTGTTACTTTAATCATAGCTTACTATTTTTGGATTTCACACTAGCATCATCAGTAGTTCTGGGTATTGTGTAAAAACCAAGCATTCGTGATTCAAAAACATTTAAAATATTTTTTGCATTTAATGGTAAATACAGCACAAAAGTTTTGAAAATACGATCATTATAAATGCTGAGTATTTTCTATAATGGACAATCTGAAAATTTTTAATTAATTTATTCTTATCAGTGCTTAAATTATGTTGATAAGTTAATAAAAACTAATATTACGACAAACAATGTCTCATCTTCAATGTCAAATGTTCTTGTATTACAATATGAACTTTGTTTAGCACCAACTTAATATATATTTACATGTTCAAAGAAAATAAATATAAAAATATATCATAAAGGTTGGAATAAACGTGTTTAAAAAGTTCTTTTAGTATCCCAAATCTAATAAATTTGAAAATGGAACAGTACGTCAAATCAAATTGAAGCAATAAACGTTGACAGTACAATGATTTATACTGATTCAGTTGACATTGTTTTAAAAATATTGGAATAATTTTCGAGTCAATAATGCTAGATACTGTTAAGCTTTTCATGTTAAATATTCGTCTTCATTGAGATTTGTTTGGGTTATCAAGACATCAAATGCAAGATGTCTATTATCTTTGCTTTTTCCATGCCGATCTAATCGTTTGACATGGTTCTCCAGTGTCGAGTTGGTTAGGGTTGAGACATGATTAATTTTAGCATGAAGTCAAGATTGATCGAAGGGGACAAGATTCATTATTTATCTCTCAGATCGGGTGTCGTTAAGTTACGGGCCGCAAACCTCAAACGTCATTATAAATTACACGAGCATTTATGTTCAGTTTATTGTTACAAAATTACACGACATAAAAATAAATATGAATTTCGAAAAATACTATCTTAATGATGTTTTTATTACATTTTTACGATATTTATGTAATGTAGAAATATGCTATTTTGTAAAAGAAAATTTTAATTATCAATGGCAATTTTTAATTTATACAACTTTGACTATTAAAATAATATATAAAATTTAAAATGTTCAAAATTAAGACAAAAAAGACAACACAACAAATATTGGATGTATAAAATTAATATTAAAAATTAAAAAAAAAATACATTAGTTCCATTTTTATTGCTCAGATTGGCCTTTGTTTGGTAAAATTCCATTAAAACTCGGTGAAAGAATGACAATGTATTTTAGTTCTACAAAATTTATAAGATATATAGTTGATAGCTATTTTGTCGAACGCCTTTATACTATAGAATAGTTATGATGACGGCGTAAGAGGAAATAGCTATACACTATATATATATTTATAAATACACTTATAAATTTTGTAGAACTGCAATATATTGCAATTTTTTACTGTGTTGTAGTATAAGTTTAGTCTAGAAATAAATTGATAATGTGTAGTCACTCATTTATATTAATAAAACCAAAAAATCGTTTTGTTAAAGAGCTTATTTTAAATTTGTGAAAATATTTTTTATGATATACTGAATGTATTTTATACTTATACATTGAATAGTGATTGTTTTTAACTATAATGTAACTTAATATCTCTCGTATAAAAATTAAAAAGTCTAGTGATATATTAAATTATCAATTATATTGTAGACAGATAGTTTTGACGTGTGTTATGTTTATTATCAGCGTAAATCGACGAGTTTGTATAGCCTGCATCTATTCTACAAGAGGCAGATGTGTATCGTTTTAGGCATCGGATCATTTGCATTGCGACGAGATTGCTCTCTTTTGTTAGAGGCCAACGGTAGTCGTTTCTTCGCATCGGAAATAATCCTAGAGCAGTCACGAAATGTCAGTTAATCTTGATTGACACATGCGCCTGACAATATGAAATATCATATACGATCCGCCACTATCTAAATCTGACGGGAAATTTTCGATTTGACATTTACTTATACAGTATTCGTGGCAAAAGTCGATCACGGTTTTCACAATGAGACTGACGGCTCAATTTATCGCATTTACTTTAATGTACAGATGTTAACTAGAAAATATATCATTCCGAATATACTATAATACAATCAAATAAACTTTATTATTACAGTTAGCATAAAGCAGTGCTCCGCAACTTTTTTTCTTCCACGGCACACCACACGTCAACATTTATAAAAAAAAAAATATTCAACATCGACGTCTTGGTCAAAAACACATTATAATTTCTGTATTCATTACTTTATTTTAACTTTTTTCTCATAAATTCTCATTTTATAATGACGATTGAGTGCACAATATCTATGTTCATTTGTCATATTATTTCAATGATGAAATAATTATTTTTGCTCCTCTTTGATTCTTCTGGTATCAAAATGGGCCACGGCACACCTACCATCGTCTGGCGACACCTTGGTGTACGTGGCATATCGATTGCGGGGAACTGGCATAAAAAACCAAATCACCACCAGATTTGATACCAGTTCAATCATCAGGATACAACAGTATTTCGAATTTATTAGGCAGAAAATAATCAATAGCAAAATATATAGAAATGAATTTATTGAAAAATTGTTTAAATATTTTGGCTTAAAATAAGAAAAACGTATTCATTGATTGTTAAATGATATAGTGCCAAAATTCAACTATTAGAAAATTAAATCCTTTACACAGTTTATATTTATCTGATTTGTAAACAAAAAATGTGATACTTTTGCACTTTTGGAAAGACGAAACATTCTCTGATGTGCGTTGAATTATTTTCAACATGAATCGAAATTTTCTTCATAGTTGAATCTTAATTTAAGTTCTAAATATTGTGATATTAGGAATAAATATTAAGAATCTAAGAACAACATTTTTTTGTTTAAAAATACATTTTACATCTTTGGTTTATTGCAGCATTAAAACAAACATATTGCTTTTTTTATCTTGTATACCTTACAGTAAAGTCAAAATATTGGAATTTAACTGTGAATAAATGATTAATTATATATTTCTAAAGAGAAAACATAATTATTATTTTGTATAATTAACACATGAATACATATTTTTTTAATTTTGCGGTCATTATTATATTTAAAAGATACTAATATAATATATGTATATATCATTATTAAATATTGCAAAAATTTACGTCTACACAATAAATTATTTTCAATAAATTACAGAAATAATCAATTTAAATTTTTAGCATAAATTAATTAATTAACAAAATACTTTATCACCGAATTGCATTCGTATTTAAATCTTAAAAATTTAAATGTGTTTTTAAATTTATATGCTATAAAAAAAAACACAACATGAAAAACATATTTAACAGCCGTCAATAAAACTATCAACTAAAAATAATTTAATACTTTGTAGCAAGATAACAGTAGCTGTTTTCTTGGTGTCAATTATTTTTAAATTATAATTAGTAAACTGTTACATTAAAAACATTCTTTTGCTTTACCCGAGATTAATGTGCGCTTTGCGTTTTGAAATTTCATCAAGTTTTCGCTGTTGGTGAATTTAATTACTACTGTATTTTAAAGTCCTGACAGATTGTCGCCTGAGGAGATATAGGTCCTTTGTGCAGCGCGCGGCCAGAAGCGCGGAAGCTTTTAAATTTATCGCTCGTCGTGATAAAAAATAAGATCGAATGAGATTTTTCGGAAAGATACAAGGCATGTAGTTGCAATGCAAAAAATACTTTAAACATAAGTTCTGATACTAAGAATATCTTGTCGAAGCATACAAAAAAAATATTGATTGATTCTTTTATTTCGTGTTTTAATTTAAATTTTACGTACAATAGTTATGTACGCTAAGTGTAAAATTTCTGAAGGACCTTAATGTAGTTAACGTATATTGTGACATTAACCAAAAATAAATAATAACTAGCGTATTTTGACTCACTCTTGTACTACTGAAATAAAAATTTCATTTAATATATAAAAAATGTTCCTTCATATTGTGTATTTTATATTGCTTATTTAAAAAAGTTCTGATCATAAAATATTCATAAAAGTTTGCGAGAAGCAAATAAAGAATGAAATACAAATTTCAAATTAGTAACGCACACATTTGCATTTCGAATTACGCACATAAACGGTATATTCAAGTTGATAATATAAAATACTAGAAGGATTGTTCAAATTTGGAATAGTATAACCAAAAGAATAAACAAATTCTAAACTTGTTTTTTTTATTTTTCAAATTAGGTATTCCTTTTTTATATTTCCTTAAAAGAAAATACATTGAATTCGATATTTGAATTTTCCTCCATTTGAAATAAAACAAATATGTTTAAAAAATAAGTGTTTAAATATACCCAGTTTCATATCAAACTGATGTCTTTATTAAAATCAGTTATAGAACAAGTTTTGTAAAGTAAGATGCGAATTTGATATTGGTTTGAATTTATTATTCAAATAAACATTTATACTAGTATTTCTTTGCTTATTCGAAATAATTAGTGAGTTGAAAGTGTGTGTATGTTACTGAAAAATGGCAAACGTATTTTCTAATGTTGCAATGTAGGTAGTTAATTGTTGAACAGGATACAAAAACAATTACGATGTCGGAAAGAGAAATGAAAATGAAAGTTTAAGCTTCCTTTAGTAGCAACATTCCGGTGATAGTGATAATTGATAACGTGTCCACTTGCGTTGGTGACAAATTGAAAGTCATTTGTTAAATTGCAGCAATTTACATATAAATGTAAAATCATTTATAATGAAATTTTGACGTAAAAAAAATAATCTGGAATATGAAAATATGTTTATTATCTATATTACGAGACTGTGGTAACTAGTTTAGCAAGAGAGTTGAACAAATTTTATTAACGTAATCATCTTTTTCAATAAATGCACAACCATTTAAAAGACTGAATATACTTGTGTATCTTTTAATATTGAGTGGTACAGTCTATTTGTGCCCAAAATGCGTTATACAGAAGCTTGTTGTAATATTACAATAATTGTTTGCAGTAAAATATTAAGAACAAAATTATATGTTACAAATATAATCATTATATTATATAATTTGACTTGATATTTAAAAAAAATGTCTTTTTTAAATTTGGACAAGATGTTTGTACTTTTTTTATTATATTACTTAGAAGTCGAGATTAACTCGCGGAAAAACTATAAAACGTAAAACAGATATATCTATCGTGTCGGTAACGTGAAAATCTTCCAACAAAATGCGAGAGCCCGATTTGCATCTTTAGTAATGTTTTATTTAGAATTATTTGCAAAAATGTGTTACTGTTTTGATGGTTTTTTTGTATGAGTTTGAATTTATGTAAACATATCTAGGATGCTTTGCAATCCGCTCACAATTTAGTGAGTTGATCGTTTGACTCATGCTAAAATCGAATGCATGATTGCTTTATATTGTAGCTTAAGTTGATGATTAAAGATAATTTTAGATTAAATTCCAAACATTTATTATCACGTACTTAACAGAGCAATAAAAAAAGCGCTTACTCATATAATACGTCGTGATATTCCCGATGAGATAGTATTATATCATTGAAAATGATTGCCTTTTAACGGTACGGGCTGTATATCGCCTCTAGGAAATTGGCCTATAAGGCAGTCGAGTCTGTGAGACGAAGGTACTTGTCGGATCTTGATGGATGAACGATATCAAGTTCCTTGCCGTACAAATCCAACACGGGCGAGTACATGGACAAAAACATTGCGGTTCAATTGCTTTGATTAGATACAGGCATTGGACCAGCTCAGATAAATCGAGAAGAACAATCGCTCGAACATGTTCGCCGATAACTACATTAAAAATAGGAAAGTGCCCGAGATCTAAATTATGTAGATTATGCGGTTAAGTTACGCTGGGCACTTTTTGTGATCATCCACATTTTAATATTCAACCAAAAACCGATGCATACTTCATGGTTAATCACAGATATATACGTATTAGGTCGCTTATAACTGCACGTAAACCATGAAATCGAATGCTTACCACTATTAAAGTAATTATCATTGTTAAAAAAACGTATATTAAAATCATTATGTTTTATTCACAACTAATTTAATTTTCCATAAAATTAAGAGATTGTGATAAATTTATGCCTTTGATCCATGGTAAATATAAAATTGATAAATATTTTGAACAGTTAGACTGCCAGTAGCATCATAAAAACAAAAATAAAATTGGCAGTAAAAAAGCAATAATTCCGAAAATTTGGAAAAAAAACTGTTTTTATATTAAATCTATCAATGCTGGATATTGACAATTTTGATCAAATCTTTCGACAAATAAGCTCGATTATAAAAAATATTCTCAAATTATATGTTTGCTGATCAAGTTAAAGTCATTAAATTATAATAGCGAAATAAATCATTTTACCAGAATTGCACACATTTTAAAAACCGGAATTGAAATAAGCGTCGAAATACCAAGACCTCGGTTCATTAAGCCCGGTATTGAAATCCTTAGTCGAGCATGAGTTTAATAAAAATCGTAAGAAACATATGGAAACACATAAAAAAATACATATACATATATTTAAAATTGGAAATTTAAATATGGTGTGAAATTTTATTTCATTTAAAAAACATACATTGTTTTCTCATTCCCCATTAGAAGAGAAATATTCAATTAAGCATTTCAACTAATGATAAATAAAACTGGTCTCGATTATATTATGATAAAAATTGTAAGTAGGAATGTTTTCTTTATATTAATATCATACCTTTTCACCAAGAAGCGACACTAAACACTAGACACACAAACAGAAAAAGTTCAGAGAATTTTTATGTTTTGCTGTTGGAAGTTATAACTTTTTTATTATTGTGCTAATGATTCTTGAATCTGGCTGAATCATACTGAAATTCATCTGAACTGAAAACAAAATGAAATTCGTCACTCTGATAATAATCATAAAAGCGTGTACAATGACCTATTTGATTTAATTGACTTCTTGAGTGTATAAAAATCAATTTCCTATATTCGTGATTAACCACTGAGTATCTACAACAATTTACTGAAGTATTTATCGAGTAAACTTTAAACATAGATATAGATCGATTATTTTGACGTACATTTTGAACATTGAAACGAGAAAACAAAAACATTGCAAGTGTCCAGTTTGAGTACCAATGCTGATTTATTAGAGCAATGTCAGATCATGTTTACAGTGTTCTAAAAAATGAGTTGCCCAAATGTCAAGTCACTTTAAAAGGCTGTGTCGCTGTAGATATTGTCACGAGTGTTTCAATGGCTCAATCTACAACCATTAAAGATCCAGTAATGTATTTAACAATTGAATTAGATTAAAAGATAATTTATACGTTAATATAAGCACAAAGTTTAAATTGTCAAAACAAAGAAAAAATATTAGTTAGCTCGCGCGTTCTGGTTATTTGATAATAATCGTGTATCAAATAAATATAACACTGTATATAATAGTTGCTACAAAATCTAAGCGATACATATTTTTTTCTTCAATCTACAAACGCATGTTAAAATATTAATGTTATAATAATAATTTTTTTATAGATGTTAAATTTTACTCAAATAATTTGAATTTTGTCATCGATCAAGTGTTATGTTATTCTGAATATTTGAACTCGAAAAACATTTGTAACGTTTATTGTAAAAAAATCATAAGCACAAGGTAATATCAATTATTATGACAGTCAAAAAGCTGGAACACAATTTAAAATACATGAATACTAAATGAGCTTATTGTGTACTCAAAAATATAAGCATTATTGACTAATATAAAGGAATAAAGTTAGTATTTCATTTCGTTATTACTTCACATACAGAAAACTTATAATTTTTGAATAACTGTTGAATAAATTTCAAAATAGAATAGCAGTGCTGTTCGACATAATGTTGCCGCATAGGTAAATGGTTAATTCCAGGTGGTCTCAGCCTTTCACGATAGGATTATACTCCCCTCGTATGGCAATGTTGTTACTTTAACATGCATGTGAGCCCAGTAATAATTAATTTGTGATATTATATAACGCCACGTGTTTGTTGACTAAAAACTACGCCACAAAAATAATAGGCAACATACGTTGCGATTTAAGAGGTATCTCTATTGAAGAAATTCAATTAAAAAAATGGGACGGTAAAAAACCAATGTGTCAAAAGTGGTTTCAATTTTTAAAAAAACCCTGCCCATATTAATTAAAAATCAAAGCTATTTTAAACTTACGGAGAATTTCAAAATAATGAATTTAAGCTTCTGTGATTTATTAAGCGATTAATTATTTCAAGTAACAATTACGCAAATGTTCAAAAACGAAATATTGAGAAATTTATTTTTAAGCACGGCTTAAACGTTCTTTCCAAAGAATTTAATGAACCTTTGAAAGGTTCATAAGATTTTGAATTAAATATTAGCTGTTTTTATATTTGAAGCCCCGAGAAGCATTTGTATATTTATCATTGTGTTACTGCATTTTACAAATCAATTAATAGCCCTTTCAACGTCTATTCTAAAGTAAATTTAATCTTTCAATAACATACTATGACCACATGAAATTAACGTCGTAAAAGTCGTAAAAAAAATCTCTCAAATATTACATTGAGCTAAAAAACTTCGGTCTTTATGAAATATTATATAAATAATTAGTTTGAAATAGTTTAGTGTGAGATATTAAAAATAATTTTATGCACTATTAGCTATTATGGTTAACATAATATAACTTACGATCCGTTTTGACTTAATACCTTTTCGTTTGGATTTATGAATAGAACAAAAGCCCTGTTCGTAGACATGTCCGTTACAAGACATTCAAACTTGAAATGTTTAAGAGATACAAAACAAAATAGAGACCCATTCAAACAATATCGTTACGAGCATATTTATGATGATATGAATTATTGCCGAACGGAGATAATACTATTTAGCCAATTGCTATTGAAATATTTATAAAAATTGTACAGAAAGGTAATTTTTTTGGAAATATGTTTACATTTATCGACTCATATAGTTTTCCAGAAGCTTTTTGCCAGCTTAATGTAAAAGAAGACGGATTTTTTCGCTATATCTCTCTTTTACCATGAGAATAAAAATACATGGGAAAGTGCTTCAAAATGACTAGTGGATAACTAACTGATCTCAATATGCATTGATTTTAGGATCCGGTGGGTGAGAGGGAATCTTTAGATTACATAAATATTCATAACCTCGAATTTAATAGATCAATATATTTGAAGAAAAAAATGCTATATTATGTATAACAAATAATTTATATTTTTTAATTAGAGATTCTCAAAAAACAGGTAAAAAACATAGTAATTTAAAAAAAAAATACGTTTAAATCACACTTCCGTATTTTTTTTGCATATATGTATGTATATGTGAGAAGGTATAAATTATACAATTGTTTTCTTATTTAATCATGTCAATACATTTTATCTTTGAGCTTCGATTTAAAGAAACCGTATTTTGGTTTAAAAAATACAAAAATGTTTTCTAGCAACTATTGACTAAATAAAGAAACATTTTATAGTGTATGATATTGACTACAGGTGATTGATGAAATTTTTATATCAAATATTAAAGATCTTATTTTATAATGATATTCTTTCATTTATATCACTTTTGAAACGTATCCAGTGGTAAATATATGTAAACTCATTATGCATATAGAATCAATCATTAGAATAACAAAGTTATCAATTTTGATATTCAAAAAAATGAGACAGTCAAAACGCTAAATTTATTTTCAAAAAATAAAGTAATCAAAAAAAGTATCAGGTTTTGCAATACAATCTTGCAGTTTTTTCGCAGTAATCAATCGCGTTATTAAATAACTTTAACAGCATGTATTGTAAAATTGCATATATTATATAATGGTCATGTTCGTACAAACTTGACGTCGATTTTTATATGTCCTAGCTTTCCCAGTAATCTCAACTCTGAGCTTAATCCGGCACGAAGGTACCTTAAAAACATATCCAGTTTCATTTTTATATACCTTTCACTTATATATGGGTGGACAAGTCGATGTCGTCATGTAGATACACAACATAAAGACCCATCCATCTTGCTTAACAAAAAACACACTAACGTGATTCATGGCTTTATAGTCTCTAGAAACGCTTTACGGTCTCCTTGACATTCACCAATTAAACATCGATCACGCTATCTGTATCATTACTAGCCGCTCGATATTATATTGCCTGCGCAGTGTCATTTTTTAGAACTTTTCTCGTGTTTTATCAGATTTCGATACCAGGATATACATGTATCAAATCTGTACGCCCAAAAAGTAATGTAATTTAAAATTGTAATAATAGTATTAAATTATAAAAAATGGCACTATTTCCACTAAATATTTTAATAATTAATAACTTCAGATGACAATGCTCGCGATGAGCAAAAATGGTCTTCACCGTAAAACGTATTTTGGAGATTGTACTTAAATGTGTTTTTATTATTTAAAATATCATTATAATGCGTGTGGTGTCCACGTGACTCGGATTCACTGTGGATTTCTCAGCTCTGCAGCGACTTACGTTTCTCAGCAACGATACAACAATTATACAAAAAACATATCTATATAAAAAAGATGAAAGAGAAACGAAGAGCTCTGTTACTAACGCGTCATAGATCTTAACGATCCATTATTTTAATATCCCAAAAAATCATGCCTTTTCATCAAAACGTGACGGTTAACACAAAAGTGAACAATAATAAAGCTAAGAGTGTTCCTTTATTTGATGCATCATTTATGATTTACATGCTATTATTTTTAATTTATCTGCGTTAAAAGTGTGTACGTATAAGAAGTATTGATTCTATAATCCTATATTAGTGTTCACTCTGGGATACGAATGATTCTGACGATGGCGTGAGCCGAAATAGCTATCAACTATATTTGTTAAAATAATTTTGTAGAACTAAAATACATTGCTATTTTTTTCACAGTGAAAATAAAATGTTATAAACTGCAATTAATTGTTTTATTAATGTTGGTATTAGCAGTTTTAAGAACGTTTATTTACGGATTCTCCATGACAAATACCACTTTGGATGGTCTCTCAACAATGAATCATTTTTAAACAATATTATATAATTTAAAACAACGTGACACATAATATATATAAAATTCTATTCTCTTGAACCCTTATTGCCTCTGTTACGTCTAATAATCCTGTGTCATTAACCTGTTTGTAAGATTTGAAATTGTTTCTCAAAAAAAAATGATAATTTATAGATTGTCACTGAACAATAAATGTTCGACCATTTTAGGGAATTCTTGGCAATAAACATTGTTTTATAGTCGTGATATTTTCTATACCACACGAAAATTTATTTATCTATGGTCTATGTGACTGATGTCCGAAATAAACATTAAATTTAATGGATCATTGGAAATAGAGCATAATAAATATGCTCGGACAGCTTCGGAGAAATGTTTAATCAGTCTATTTTGAATGAATTATATTTATACTTGATATTACTTAATAAGATTTAAAAAATAGATGGAACAATAAAAAACATAATATATAAAAAAATGAATCATAATTTCTTATTAGACACATTTTTAGATCGTATTTTTTTAATTTTTCTAGCTATATTACTTGTATGAGAATGTGTATGGGAGAGTGTATTTTATTTTAATTAACGATAGGCGCATCATTTTTAAACGGCGAAAAAAACTTGTAAGAAAATTTCAAACCCTCTTTGAGACAGAAAGAAATCGTAAACTTTAGTACTTGGCCGTCAGACTTGCTATTAAGTTCTCGCCAAGTAGAAACTTGTACATACATGGAGTTTATAAAGCAATGTCAAGTTATGACAGTATTTAGTCACGTTGAATTTTCTGCAAAGAAATATCGGGTGGAATTTTCGAAAATACCTTATGTGCCTAGTGCGACATACTATGCCATACCTGTTTACTGTGGACAGGTAATTTCTAATGTGACCTTTATATACAAGCGCAGTGCCACGTATGTTGAAGCAACCGAACCAAATACAGTGATCGTTTCGATGAAAGCATGTTCAACATGGCAATATTTTTTAATTGATGATAGATATTTATTTTTTTACAAAGAATCAACAAATCAATTAGATTGTTTAATAATAATCGTACAATATCATCAACAGAAGAAAGACAGGCGACTTAAAGATAGTTTTATAACAGAAATATTAATGAAATCGAGAAAAATAATTTGTTTGAGAATCTTTATTTTACTTGGTTTGATTTTGCAATTGATAAGATATTTAAAACTATATCTCTCACATTTCCTTGTATTTTTAATTCGTAAAGTGATACTAATTGACCAGGAAATAGTTAATATTCTAGATGTAATCAATTATTATTAAGAATACTAATTGAAATTCTTTTGAATGTTAGTATTGTGGCTAGTTTATATATTTAAGCAGCTTGATGATATTAAAATAATAAATATATACTCAAGTTTATTTGACGACCTATTATCATAGACATATTATATTTAAATTAATTTGCGAATAATTAATTATATTCTATTTTTATAAAATCATTCTGTATTATTGTGTACACTGTAACAACACAAATTCATACTTTTATCAAATATGATAACTTCAATAATTATTATATACCGATATTTGTTCCGCCACTGAAATTCTATACACGATTGCAGTTCATAACCTCACTACCTGAGCGGTTCATTTATTATAAATTATAATATAATTATTTTTCAGTTATTTTAATATCACGCACATGTAAGTGGTACAGAAGTCACGTTAAAGGAAAATTAATAAAATATGAAAATAGTAAGCCGGTTATGAACCGGGATTTTCATCGGATGATAATTTTTAAATCACTTGGCATATCATTTATTCTTTATTTATTGTAAAATTGTGATATATTCGAGGTATTTTTTATTTTATTTATTTTACTTAATACATTTCAATAATTTTCATATTTTTATTGAATATTTTTATTCACATAACTATGCGACGGAATACATATTCCAATCTTTCGTTAATATAGGCTTGCTTATGAATAACTTTTGTAAATTTTGAAGGGTTTGGTTTTTGAAACATAAAAATCTACGGTTTTTCCAGTGTACTTTTACTATTAATATTTGACAGACGGTAAATAAGCACACGTAATTCAAAAGTCTCAAAATTAGAAAAGAAATTGTATGCAATTTGTTCTTACAGCAATAGGTGAAGAAAATAGAGATGTAAACAGTAAGACATTTCTCTGAATATACATATGTTCAAGCTATAAAAGAAGTTGAAAGTCCAAATGCTTGGTAGTCTGATTTCACCAAGACTCAATCGAAAATAATATTGAATTTTTTTCACTGAAATGCTATTGAAGACTAAACCAAAATATACACGATTTGAACCAAATTTCGGAAAGCTTTGTAACATTAAAACAATGCTAATCTTTAGTGTGATATCATTGTGTTTCACTCAGAAATTTCAACATTAATTTCACACCTTAACACAAAAAAAAATACAATTCACGAAATAAAATTTTGTTAAAAGTATGTGCCATGAAATTAAAGTTTCTTCTTTTGAATATAATTTATAACATTCAATGAGGATGGTTAACCGAATTTCAAAAATAAATTGTAATTAATGAAAAATCTATTCTGTTGAATCCGTGTGATTGAATGAATGTCCAAAGTCAAAGCCTAGGTTTTTAGTGAGAAAACATCTGGAAAGGTGCAAAGTTTTAGCAATTCAAATTTTACTTTTAAAGTTTAGTCCGTAAAATAATTCCTCAACAAATTGAGCGTCAGCTATTGATATTGCTGATTGGTACTGTTTAAAAAATACTGTGAAACGTCTACAAATTGGTTTTGAAGTTTATTTAAAATTTTGTATAGCCATGTATGTATAGTTTTCGTAGAAATACGTTAACCGATTATCACACACATTATACACTACATATAATGTGTTGAAGCGATAAGATATACATAATAAATGAGTGTGTCAATGTGGAAATAATGGGGAATGTCATTAAAAAAATAATTATTACTCGACAGTAAAGGGCGCTATCTCAAATTCCATTTACTTAACGTCGCAATGAGTCGCTTGTGAAATGACTTACATTTTAGTAAGTACTTAAATATTATCGTTTATCAATTCTCAAAGTCTTGCCGGTTTCTTATCCAACCAGAAAACATATACAAATAAACAATATACGAAACTCTTTATAAATTATACATATTTCAAAAATAATGTTAACGATATTTTTAACATACATTTAACATACTATTTGTTGACCGAAAGTTTTTTAGATGTAAAATAATTGTTGAACAGAATAATTCAATTTCAATGATTGATTAATATAGAATATATAAACATTTTATTATCATTGAAAAAAAATATGCAATTTTGCTTTAATTGAAAATTACTATTCAGTCTATTGTCTCTTAAAAATCATCTCGAAAACTCGTTCTGCTGTAGTTCTTAGTTAATAATTAAATTTTAAATTAAAATACGTTTTAAAACACTAATTGCTATAAAAATTGCATGGTATGTGAGAATCAATTAAATATCATTTCAATGATCTTGTTTTCAGCTTGTTAATGACATAGAAATTTAGAAAATCACCAAGCAACTCAACGGGTGCGTTTAGATTAAACCTGTTTAAATATAAATTACATCGATTTGCTATGTGCCCGCCGTTTGCCGTATCTAGAAATGCTATTTTCAAGTGTTTATATCATACAATTTATTCCGACGCAATAAATGGCATTCTGAGTTTTTAATCGAAAGGTGTTAAGAAAAGCGGCCGTTAAGGATTAAATATTATTAAATTTACGATATCTATTTAGAAAATACCATATTTTCAGAGGATATCGGCACTTTTATTTAAATAAAAACGCTTATTAAACGAACGGTTGCAAACGAAGCGCTATTTAGATAAAGGAATGAAGACATAAAAAGGTGTGAATCTAACATTAGGTTACTATTATAGTTGTGAAGGGTGATAGCGTAGCAATATTTTGGTTGTGTTCAGCTATTGTAGATAAGGGCTATCGTCTAGTTCACATTGTTTGACTGATAGGAATATTTTTAGTTAGTTAATAGAACAATTATAATTGATTACTTTTATTTGTCTCTGTATAAGTAATATATATCATAACGTTAACATATTACATATGCACAATTAAAAACTGACTTATTATGATTTAATAAAACAAAAATTGAGAATTAAAATAAGAGGGCGTAAGCCGAAATAGCTATCAAATATATACGTTTTAAATTTTTTAGAATTAAAATACATTGCTATTTTTCATCGTATTCAATTCAATTAAACAACACTGAGTAGTATATTACTTTACTTTTATTATTCACTACGTTTAAACACAGTAAATTGTTGAATCAAACAATTCGTTGACAGATATTCCAGACTTTTTTTTCACTCGTCAACATGCCGTTGTCAACAGGAGATTTTTGACCGACTTGTTATGTGACTGTTAATCTTGGTCATATAGTATTAAATTACTAAAAACCTGGTATATTAACTCAGTTACATAGGCCATGTTTTCATTCTTATATTTAGAGTTCCAATCCAGACGTACTCAGTTCCGTGAAAAAGCTTCGTATTTTTAAATAGATGATATCTTAATAAAGCTCGTTATATAACCATTAGGTAATGGAACGAGACATTTAGCCCATCTAATGTCAAAATCCGATATATCTGCTATGTAAACTTTTGCGAGATTTGCTGGGCTTGTCAGATATAACGTTAGTGTTGAAAAAATAGTTATTTTAAAAATACAATTAAGCTTTCACCTGAAGCGCATTTTTGTATTACTCCAAAACACTCAAAACACAGAAAGAGGGCTAAATTTTTTTCGGTTTTGATAATTTCAAAGCTCTCTTATAATATGAATTTTTATAACAGACTATATATTTAACAAGAGAGTGGCATAAGAAATAAGTTTTGTTGTATTATTGTAATGAGAGATAAAATGTGATACATAACATATTTATTGGGTTTAATATCCCCTTAGTCGGGAGGCTTTTAAAAGATCATAATCTTACCGCTGGTGCGGTGGTGTCTCAACGAGCACCAATTAAATCGCTCAAAAACACCGTCCGCAATAATAATAACATATGAAACTTAAACTTCCTTCATGGCGATTCTACAAAACGTATTAAAAAAGCAAATTTATATACCCGGCCGAGATATGCGACTAGTTAAAGTGACGTTTGACGCACATTTCCTGCCTTAAGGTGGTCACCATCCAGAGATATAATTTTTATATATTTTTTCATAGGAAAGGAAGTGATGTCATATGAATCTAGTTGATATCTTCAGTATGAGATAGCATCGCGCTCATTTGTTTGATTTTTAACACGAATCGCTGTGCATTTATTTTAATTAAGAACGCTGTGTTATGTACACACACCAACCATGTTTTGATTAATTTATACTGTCAGCAGAATGCATTATGGCAATTAAAATATATACTAAATTATGTTTGGTTTCACCCAGTTTCCTCTATAGCTTACGTATTTTATTGTGTTCTCCAATTCTCGTACTTTTGAGTAATCCAATTAAATTCGTCTTAAATAATTACGAACTTATATTATGATTATATCCAAATGCATTGTTTAATGTTAAATTTCATTTAAATTCCATGTATTTTTCAATAGAAATAACAATGAAATACTTAACAGATGTTAATTCAAGAATTCATCAGTTTTTAGTAAAATTTTCCGCCGTTTCATATAGTACAATTTTATTCTTCTATAGATTTTTTATTCATTCAAATTTATACGTTTTTTTCAAAAGAAGTCCAACTTTGAAAATAAAATCAGTTCAAATTAATAGAACAAGCATCCGCAAAACATACGTAGGTGATTCATTTTATTATAAAATCGTTATCTATTAAACGTATTCTATGTTAGTCATATAATTGTACATTTATTAAGTATGTCTACATTCGTGAATTCATTCATATTTATGTAGTTATTTAAACTGATAGATTTTTCCAATAGAAGTATTGAGTGACTTGATTAGAGTTTTATTCAATCTATCTGTAGTGTTTATATTTTAGAATGGATATGTTGTGTACGAAAGATTTAATTTGATTGCGTACGGTAATCAAAACGTTTTTGCTGTGTTATAATGGTAAAGTAATAATTATTTTCTCGGTGATTTTCCTATGGTAATTAAAACTGTGTTTAGTTCTATGAGTAACAGTGAAGCGGCACCTTACCTTAACGGTTTGATTCTTGATCGGTTTGTCAGGGTCGTGAACGTATTCTAGTGAGATTCCATAAAATTGCCCTTTGTTGATGTATGTGATTCTGTCATCTTCTCGTCTCTGTGAACTGCTGATTGGACTCTCGAGGTGGTATTTGAAGCCGCAAGGTGAATATCTACATAAAAAAGGAATTAAAAATATTTATTATTTGTTAACAACACAAAAATATCAAATCATTTGTGTAACTAAAAAATTAAGTAACTACAACACTAATAGATTGTAGTTTCCATAACTATAAATTCCAAAAAAAATTGTTTAAAATTTGCTAATGTTACGACAATGTGTCAATCAATATGTCTATATCAATTTGATGAAGAACTACAAGATTGTTTATTTTAAAGATTATGATATATGTGTTGATATATTTTCACTGTTAAAAAAAGGACATTTTGTACCTATACAATTATTGAAATATTTGTAAATTTTTAACAAAATTAAATTATATAGATCATAATATTGATAAGAATTGAAAAGATCTGTAACAATTCAATTTTAATTCAAATAATGGTACGTTTTTTTAGTCATTCCTTTATTAAAGAGAAAAAAGAGTACCGGATGAACTTTCTTAATTTATAAAATTCGGTGAAGTGAACAAGAAAAAACAACGTTTTTTTTTGTTATAACAACAACAACGCATTATAATGCGACGTATATGGTTAGGTCGTGTGCGTTCATATATATATAAATCAAAAATTGATTGTGATCAAATTATTCCAATCACAGGTTCAGCTGTCAACTAAATTTCCGAACGCGGCTTATTGGGAGATAGTCGAAAGTAAACAAAAAGTGCTGTTTTTTATTTATGAACCGGGAGGGATCCAAGACACCGAAACTTATGCGAGCCGACAGTGTTCATTTCTCGTCGGCATCCGCTTTGACATGGGACTCAATCTTGATGATTCTCAGAGGCGATACGACTTGTTTTATAAACAAAATAAATTTAGGTATAAAGGAAGACCGTCATCAAGTTATCGGCATTCAAAATATTACGAAACCGCTTACAAATCGATGGATTATGCAAATATTTACTGCTGAGATTTGCGGTTTTTTTTGTTCTGATCGGTAGACGCTTCCTATTGAGCGCCTTGAACCCAGATGTATGTATATATACACAAGGAAGAATCGTAAAATTGCAACTATGTGATCAGGTGTATGCATTTTTAGACAATAAGAATTGCTTAATTAACTTATAAATTTTATTATTTTTTTAATACAAATATTTCATAAATATTATATCAAATAAATTAAATCATACAGTCTGAAAACCAATTCTAAGAATAGTATTTTATCACCATTAACACAATTTTAATTATTTTAGTACTTTAAGGAATGTTCGTGTCATTTTTTATTATCACTTCAATGACTATTGTTATAATAAGTAATGCAAAAAAGAAAAAAACTTGCCTAATCAAACAGTGCAATAACAAATAAATTAATTGAGCTTCAACAAAATTGCCGATGAATTTAAAAAAACATATAAAATCTTTAAATATATTACAATATAAAGGATAACAACACCAATTAATTAAGAAATTTATATATAATACTGACAATATTTATTCGAAATAATTGACTAAATAAAAAATAAATATTAATTGCTATGAAAATTATGCGCTTAGTAAATCTGTTGTTTTGACTTGAAATGAAATGCATAAAATGCAAATATTTTTAGTATTCAATACTTACAAAATTAAGCACGTAATAAAAAATCTAAAAATCCTATTATTTGCTTAGAAATTATGCAGTTAAGATTCTTTGGTTAACATATTTATTGAAAATACATGCCCAGACAAATCCATAAATACGTTATAAATAGAATATATTATATCCATTTTAAAAACACTATAAACAACTATTCGACATTATCCACAAATCAAAGAAACATAAATTCAATTTTCGACTATACTATCAGCGCATCAAACCTATGCATATATTGTTAAAAATTATCGTATGAAAATGCTTATTGGAATGCAAATTAATTAAGGATAAATTTGAATTGTTACAACTTTGTACGATTACATATGTCTTATCACAAACGACCCGGGATTCGCCCTTCGGCATCTTCAGGTATTCCATCGCACGGATGCAACAGAACTGACGTAAAACAAACAGTTAGCATCGTATATATAATATATTAAAATTATTATTAACAGGAATCTACTGATATTACTTTAGATATTTCAGTCTTAATTGCCTTTCTTTTCATTCAAGACTAATGTGGCGGCAAAAACAAACTTAATCCTGATTTATTGATTTCGAAATATGAACGCAAATATTTTTTTCAATGGATCAAAAATGTATTACATGTATATTATAAATAAGTGTTAAAAAAATCGATTCATCGGTAAATTTAATGATTCTAAGAACAATAAAAAGCGCTCAGCAAATAAATTGGTTTGGATACCAAGTATAGTGTTTGTGGATTGGTGTCCACAAGAGACCGGTAGAAGTTATGAGATGTTTTAATCAGCGATCAAGTTGGTGACTCTGGAATCAATCAATGTCAAAGTATCCAATACTTATGCGACAGGGTGTAGTGTTGATACATATATATATATATATATATATATATATATATATATATATATATATAATAATGTGTATGTAAAGAGTTATTAATATTATTTAGAAACAATTGTTATTCTAAGCTTTCATAAAACATTCAATACATTTTTATTGCATATCAAATACGTATATTTTCCATTAAAAGAAAAAAAATAAAACAATACTTAATCTGTATAATTTCATAGTAATGGAAAAAGTTGAGTTTATTCAAATTGATAAGATATTGTTTCATAATTTTGGAAAAATATTAGAATTGCTTAGAATATATTTTATCTGAATAAATAATGTTTGAAAAATCATATGTTATCGCTTGTTGTTGTTTTATGAAAAGCTGTTTTCATAATAAAAAAACAATTAGTTTTAATTAATAGTTATAAAAATGATGTTTTGCATTTGAAGGTAATTGAGTTTATGCTCTAAAAAGATTTACATAAAATCGCTACTGATTATTCAAAATACAAATTTTATTATTTTTCATCGATTCAAAGTAAAAAAAAACTGACAATTTTATGTAATATCAATCGCTCCACCCTTATAATTGGAAAATTAAGTATTTTATACACAAAATTTGTGTGGGTTATACGAAATTACATGAAATTATAAGAATTCTTTTTTAGGCTGACCACCAATTTCCACCTGTGTATATGATTCAATGTTAATCAGGTTGGATTAATGAGATATTTGTGTTAATTGATAGTAAATTTATCAAAACTCAATAACATATATATGAACGAGTTGACGAAGTATGTGTTGGTATTTGCTTTGAGTGTCAGTTATCAATTTATTGGATCCTACAATAATAAATGGTCTCACAAAGTGAGGAAAGTTATGATAATTAAAATGTCTTTGTCACATGTAATTAATTTTACTAAAATTATCGTCATCACAATTGATAACTAGTTGTTTCTTGTTTGTCTTTTTTTTAATTAAGTATATAATTAATTAACATTTATCTATAGAAAAATTACAGTTTTATAAAACGTATGATTTATGAAATGAAGAAAATTTTCAGAATACTTAATTCCTTAAACGTTACATTCATTGTTATTTCATACTTTTTTTCTAATCGATTTTAAGAAAATACTAATTCAATCACTCCATATGTAATTCGTTCGTGATTACGATTGTTATTTTCACATGAATAAATATTCTTCTTCTTATATTTATAAATGACGTCTTCTTTTAAAACTCCACGTGTATCTTTAATTAAGTCATGAACGTATTTATAAATACCGATAAAAAAACTTATATTTATGTACGCATAAAAAATGTTACTATTAAAACAATATAAAAACATATTATAATAATTATCAACAGCAGAAAGGGAATGTTTTCCAATGAGTCACGTTAAGGTTAATTTAAACATAAAACGGATATAATTTATTAATAAATTCAACGGCGACTGGGAAAAAACAGTATATGCTGAATACAATGTATATTAAATAAAAAATAATTTTTCCTTTGCCACTACGATAATTAATTATCACGTTTAAATAGTAGACGAGAGAATTTTAAAATGTTACAAGGTTCATGGCCGCTAAGAGAATATACTCACCACAAATTGCTGTGGAAAAAAATATTTCAAATATATTTTTTTTGTATTTCTGAGATAAAAAAAAAATTAAGCAAATTCAAAAAAAAGATGCATACACAATCTATCATACAATATATAATCTCTTATATTTTATACAAGCAATTAGTTTTTCATCAATTTATGTAGCAAAAGTTCGATAGTGTTGACAATTTTTATTTCTTGATTGTAAAAGTTTCATTAATTAAATATTTGCTTAAATGAAAAGATTGAATTTGAAAATAGAATAAATTTTAAATTTGAATTGTCAAAACTGTTTGCGTTTTCACATTTTTATTCATTCGCGTCCTGGGTTTCGCTTTTCAGAAACTTCACGTATACATGGATGTAACCCAACTGACAAATAATAAATTGTATTTTTTACTACATGAAATTGTTATGTTATATTGTTGTATAAAAAGTTATAGCAAAGGAAAATTTTAATTATTTACCACCAATCGAAATTCAAAAAACTGAAGTCGCTTGTTAAATAGATTCCATTTAATTTAATTTTTTGTCAACTGTGTTGAAACGCACTGTAAGCGTTCTATCAAATTGAACCGTGTTTTTTTGTTCTTCGTAAGAAGGTTTTCGCATTTTTTCAGCGCACAGAAGCCGGTGATGTAAATCGTTCGACGTTGACTGTTTGATTGATCCTTGATGTTCCAAGAAACGGTTTCAATGGAAGCGTTTCCGAGGCGGACGAAAAAAGACGAATATCCTATTGTATCGGAGTGCACCAGCTCAGCATCAGTGGGAGAAGAGTATGAGAGCAATGGGAATATAAAGCGACCAAGAATGCAATGAATGCATCTCAATCGACAAAATGCAATGGTAACAATGCTGGTTTATATACTTTAAGGGATATTCAAGATAACAAAATATCACATGCATTTACCCGGCTTATTGTACGTGTAATTATAAAATTAAACCTTATTTATTACATATGTTGTCAGAAACAGAAAGAGTGGTCATATTTAGGTGCTAGATAGTGTTGGAAGTTGAAAATTTCACCAGAAATCGTACTTCAAGTGTCAAACACATATTCCATCAGTTGACCTAGAATAGATTATTTATATTTCACACTGCTACTGTATACTGGCTTGAAAACATTCTAATTACAGGTATACATATTAATACATATGTTTTACGATTTTTAGTAAAGAGGTATGTTCTTCGTTCTTCAATTCATCAATTTTGTAGTAAGAATGACCATTTGACATATGTATTATATTATGCGAACTTTTCATACTAATATTGCATTCATATTTAACGTAAAGTACTGATTTGCTTGATCAAAATTCACGTTGGTTTTAACTGTTTTACTTTGTACAATTCCACATGTTTTGTTTTTAACGACCCAGGTTTCGCCCTTCGGCATATTTTGGCATTATTCGAGTCATTAGTGACAAAACATGCGTAATTGTAAAACTTTCTACAATTCAGCTTTGTTGTAATTGAAATTCCATCTAGCACCTTCAGTCAATATCACACGTTATATGTATTATATATATCTATAATACTAAGCCTTAAGTATACTACTAAACATATTGTGCAGTTATAAATGAGTTTTGAAGTATTCCGATTAGAGCTTTACAGAAAATGAACATTTAACTCGATCCACCCTTCGCTTTACTCAAAAGAACATGCGTGTCTGGTACATTCGGATCCGTTTGCGAGCAGCCAAGAAGCCTGATAAAAAAATTACAGCTTGAGGCATTTCATAGAAATTACTTTGCTAAGTTTATACAAACGCGGTTGCAATATCAATTATTTATTTATAAGGGTAATGCGGCAGTCCTTCCCCTAACGCTTCCGTTTCTAATAGTCATATGAGGCGGCTAGAAGCAAAAACCGATATGCCTACATAGGAATATTAGAAACAAAGGAAAATCGCTGTTTTATGTTAAAACCATTAGTTTTAAAAATTATTGTATTTTTTTAATGATTAAAATGTAGTAGGCAATTTTTTATTAGGTAGTTAGTCACTTATTGCAAAGATTAATACAAGCATAATAAAATTTGATCTATCAGTATTTATTAGCATGTAACGATTATAATTATCGGGTTTTGTGTGTTATTAAAAGTGGCAAATTTTGATTCGAATACTTTTGTCTGATTTTGTAAGTATTATTACATATTATGAGATTTACAATACCTTATTTATCGTTCAATGATATTACTCACATATTGGCTATTATTTTCAACGATTATTAATGATTTATATATTATAGTATTCTATTCAACTTTTATTGCAATAAGTTGAATGACAGTAAATTAAAATTATTTTTGGGTAAGAAATATAACTTCAAATCTTTTAGTACAAAAAGTAAGCGTTTTTATTGAGTCAAAAATATAATTTAATTTTGATGACGATAACTTTAAAATACAATAAAAGATTGTTTTTTGATTTTGGAAAGAATTGATAGATATATTATATAAATATAATTGTAAAGAATTCATTGTATCAAAAAATATTTCAATAAAATACTAAGTATCATTGATATTAACTAATAGCGTCATTATCACATTTTTATTGTAAATATGTAGTTATGTATGAAATTATTATGTTAAGAAAATTCTTTCGTTGTAAATTTAATACCATTAGGGAATGTTTTCCTGCTAAATTGGCATACAACTGTATCAGGAATGGTGAAATACTATAAGTAAAAAATGTAGTATAGATACAATTAAACAAACATAGAAAAAGAAAACATCGGTATGATTGGAATATATACGAGCTAAGCATCTACTTATATGTGTGTCTTTACTCTGTGAGATGAATCGATGTGCTGATTAACAATTACTTTGCTGGTTCCCGACAAGCAATTAAAGTCCACGCAGCTTCGTATAGTCAGCAAAATTCTTTAACCCTATATGCCGTGGCAGTCATATTTTATTAGTTAAACTACCTGTGGATTGCTGATGACAAAGTGGCATTTGAAAAAGGAATTGATCGAGGAAAAATAGAGTTACATCTACATTAATGTAGACGCAACAAAAATATTGATAAATAAACTTAAACACCAACACTATGTTACATTATTTTTACTTCATAATAATGGGTGGTATTAAAGTGTTTTATTTTAATATTCATAACATCCGCACACAAGAGTAATATTAGACATTTTAGTTACATGAGATTGTATAAAATAAAATAGCTTTTGAAATAGTTTTCATATTATATTTGTTATCATTTAAAAACCTTTTCCAGTTAATTAATGAGAATCTTTCTTCGTCATAAAAAGTTTAAAATGTTTGTTTTAAACTTAAATTAGCGTAATCGAAATTAATTATGAAATAACCAAGTTTTTTATCATGAAAAAAGACATGTTCAAAGTGTTTCCATTAAGCCTATATTTTCATTGAAAGTTTTGAATTTAATTCAGTATATATTAAAAATATATGATTAATATATCCTGGGATGTGATTTAACTGAAACACTGTACTATATACATTGATATTTGCAAATTTAAAAAAAAACATGATTTCGTAAAGTACAGTGGAACCTCGATCAACCGTTCTCGCATAATACGTTTTCCCGGATGGAATGCTTATTTTTTATAGTCCCGTCAAACTCCCATAAGAACAATGTTAAATAATCCCGCATTGACCGTAAACCGATTCCCCGATTCCCCGATTCCCTCGATAAACCGTCTAAATATTTTGGTCCCGTCACAAATATTATCCCGATTGACCGTTTTTATTCCATATTTCTCCGTATCTCGGCAAGCAAGTTTGACACAGCAGAGTGCAGGTGTTATGTCTAGACACGTTGGAATCCGCTGTACATGTTAGACGTAACGCATTGGACGCATGTGCTATTTTTTGAGTTGAAATCCACCACACGCGTATTATTGTTTATGATGCAAATGTAGAGTTGTTTAAAATTCATTCATCAAAACCAGTGTTTTCTCAAGTGCCAAATAACAAAGAAGTAAACGAACATAAAGGACTTTTTTTAAAAAAAATATTTTATGCACAATATGTACAAGTAACTAATAAATAAATATTGTTTACAATTTTACTTGTTTATTATTATTTAAAGCTTTCCCGCTTTAACCGTTTCCCGCAATTACCGTTATTTTTTCAGGGTCCCTTGGAAAACGTAAAATCAAGGTTTCACTGTATATGTATTATACATATTATAGTTACTTAATTCAGAAATAAATACAAAACTAATTACTAAAGTAAAATGTTTTCTTAAGGTTTAACTTGTTATGTGGTAACTTACTATGTGGTAATTAAATTAATTAGTCATCGGCATTTCAACTGGATATTGTCGATCAATTTATTGAAAGGGTTGAGTGATAAATCTGAGACTTCACCGTGCACCTCTTTAAGGTAGGTAATTGGAATTAATAAGACAAAAATGCTTACAGATGTCGTTTTAATATAAAGCTGGGCAAGACACACCGTTGCTGACTGACGATAAGTGACGAAGTAAGGTCTGTGATCTTAAGTGTCTTGGTGATCAACTTCACTCATTAGAAGAAAATATAGACTTAATGTGCCATTATAATCAGTACATATTGCATGTATTATTTCAAATAACTTTATATATTTATTAATATAATATATAAAATAGAATAGAGATTCCCTTATCTCAAGAAACCTAACACAGCATTGATGTCTAATATTATATAAAGAATTGAAGTTTTGTCAAAAAGGTTAAAGTCAATTAATTCAATTATATATGGTCAATGAACTGTAAAACAAAGTATTCTCAAAAATTCAATACGTTCAGATAATTTCAAATTTATTTAAAAGATATTATATTTGATCTTATTTTACATTTGTATGCCTTATTGTTGAAATAAACATATAAATTTTACAAGAAACAGCAATAATCCACATAAAGAAAGGGTCTTAAATTTACAATTTTATTAATATGTTCAAGTTTTATATTTAATTTTCAATTTGCGAAAACAAAAAACATTGAACTGTTGAAACTTTATACGATTCCACATGTCACGAATCACACGAATGCAACATAACTAACGTGATAGAATTCCTGAAGATTCCAAAGGGTGAAACCCGGGTTGTTTGTGACAAAACATGTGGAGTCATATAAAATTTCAACTATTCGAATTTGATATTGAAAATCCATTGAGCACTTTCACTCGAAATCGATACTTAGTAAACAAAATTATTTAATCATCAAAAATTATTAAAGCAATAATACACAAAATAAAAACTTCTTTCAACAATGAAAAAATATCAATTAATAAATACAGATTCCAAAAGTACAATATGTAGAGTTTTTTTATCGAATTCTGTGAACATACTTTGTTGATTTCAACAGTTTCATGAGAATTTCACAGAGCTAAGAATAAATAAAAATTGAGTCCATCAAATGAACGCACCTTTTAAAACAATCTGGAAGAACATCGACCGCTAATTAGAAGCATTAAAAATGCCATAAATAGTAAGGGTCTCCTATTTGAGAAATGTCATGTTCATAAACCCATTTGCAACGGTTCGGTCGCACTCCCTGGCATACGAGATCGATAAATCTCGAGTTATTGCCTACAAAATTTATGTGTTTAATCGGAAACCATTTAAAAGCAATTTTGATAGTACAAATGCATTACAGACGAGAGTTATTAACGATAAACACAATAATCAACATTAAAACGAAAAAACATCTTCGGCTCTTTAATGATTTTTTTTTAATATTACAAAACGCCTAATTTGATTGTGATGTAAAACCGCAAGTAGTTTTGATATTCATTTACATAATTTATTAATAAATAATCAATTTTGTCTGCATACACTCAAGTTTTTTTTTTTTTTGAAGATTAACCAACGCTAAATATTTTTGTCATTGAAGGTGAAATAAAATTCATATGTTGTTATAAACACGTGCCAATTAAGAATGATATAACAAGTAATTATTTATAAATATGTATTATAAATCATTGCTATTATTTTCATTTAATTGAAAACTATGTGTCTAAGAACGGGTGAATTTTGTTTTGAAAGTAATGTAATTAACGAAATTTTATTAAAAACATATCTATACCACGAGTGTCCAACCGATCGATCACGAGCCAAAATTCGGTCAGTCCCGAAACATATGTAGATATATTTTTATAGATTATTATAACCAATAATAAAATTAGACCCCGAAAGTCAAACTAGTTGGCTCGATATGGTTCGTGACTATTTGCAATTGTAAGGAATTAACGAATGGTGAAAATAAAGGAAACCGTCGGGACGTCTCCGTATTGTTTAAGTACGTTCTCAAACTGACATAAATTTCAATTAAATTCTCAATAAGAATCTTGTTAGATGTCGATTCTGAGCAAATTTAAAATAGAAAATTATCTCCCAATGATTAAAAGATTTGACACCTTTGTACTAGACTAAGCATCGGACTGTAAATGCTTATTTTGTTTAACACAGAATTTTCTAGTTGAAAAAAAATCAAGATCCACATTCGTAAATAATATATTATTGTTTATTAAAGTCATGTCTTCAAACAATCAACGGTTGACCAAGAATCGTTTTGTATTAATAATGTGTTATTTTAATTTATGACTTTCATCTTATAAAAACATATGTAAAATATGTTATTTTACATCGATTAAGTCACGTAATAAATTATTCACTCTACGAGTTTTATAATACAAATATAACATGTTTAGTGTTCTGTTGAATTGTTAAAAATCAACACATAAATCTATAATATATAATTTAAAAAATATATATTTTGACATCCGTATACTGACTTAATTAATTGGCTTGCTATTGCTGATATTCTAATTAAAAACTCTAGAATTGTTATCGAACAAATCACTTACAGCTCGTGTTTTTGAAGTCTTGCTATTTGACTTTTTGATACGTTTAAAATTTAAAAATGGAACCGTGCGAAATTTTATATTATCATTCAAAATATATTAATTTTGGAAATGGAAACATAGTATTCCAATTCGAATACTGAACATTGAAAGTAAATTCCATATTCAAATTTATGTCACAAAAAGTAATACTAGTAGATTTAATCAATTTTAAAGATAACTTACTTATTCCGGAAATAGATTATTGGCTTTAATTATAAAACTTGGAAGTCATCTTTAGAATCTGAGATTGTTTCAATGTGTTAGCTTTATTTTACTTGAAAGATAGTTGGCTTAAAAAAATTCTAGGCTAGTATCAAGAATAAAATCTATGTGTGGTCAAATATGGGTACATGAACTGGTCATATAATCTTCGTAAAAGTTTATTTTGAATATATTTGGAAACGTGTTAAGCTATAAGCTGCTTTGTAATATGTTCATATATGTTTTATGTCTTATAGTAATAACCGTAGATGATTGTTGCAAGACGTAAAAGTAGGATGGGAGTGTCCAAAGATAATTGCGTTTAACGCACCGAAGAATCTAGGTAGCTACTGCTCAAGTGATTAAGCTCAAATTTAACGAAGCGTACGATGGACAACCTCCCGCGTTTTAACCCTTTCACAGAAAGCTATTTCACGAACAAACATTCGTTTTTCATTGTGAATTGATACGTTGTTACTGTAAGAAAATTTAAAAACTTCTGTCAAAGGAAGTTGTTGTAATAATAATCAAAAAATAGCAAAGTCGTAAGACAAATAAACCGTTGTAAATTTTTGAATTAAAGTTTACACTCTTTATCTCTATCTTTTGTTTACACTTTTGAAAGAAATATATATATTCAGCTATTAAATGAAACAGTACAAATTGTTACTTAATAAATACAATGTTTGGAGCTGGAATATTGAATTCAATTCCATATTGCCATAGAAGCTTTATTAAAGAAACATTTTTTGAATAATTTGAATGGTTTAAATTATATAAATTTTCATAAATTTTACTACTTAGGGTATTTTAGACATAAATATATTCAAACTGACTGATTTTAAGCGTGTCTGTATACTTAAATGCTTGAAGATGGCAAACAGCGAAACTGAAGTCGTTCGAAACAAAATACGTGGAAATGTGCTTAATTCAAATGATTCTTCCTCTCCCATCACGTACCATAAGTGGATTTTTTTCCGATACGTGTACCTAAGAATGTTTAACCTTAAAATTTCGTACGTAAGTTCATAAAAGACTAAGGAATCGAGATCTTAAAAAAATACGTACGATATTTGAGAATATTAAAATAACGCCTGATGTAGAAGTGATAATAATTATAAATTGCCGGCCTATTGTAACATTTATGTATGCAGCTGTTATTTACGAGTAAAAATTCTTTGATCAAATCCTTGTGTTTTGAAATTGGGGTTAAATTTTTAGGTTTTATAAATAATTTGAATTGATTTTATAGTGGAAGCACGTACAAAATAATTATCTTTCAATCAACACAAAATATGATTCGATTAAAAAAGAGATTGGAATTCACATAGTGAAGTTATGATGTGAGAATGGGATCCATTGATTGAAAGAGGTGGTCTTTGCTGATGGCTTTAATTGATTCTGAATGGAGATTGGAAATTATAGATTGATTGGATATTGTGCCCTACGAAAGTGTACCATCAACGAATCGAGTGCGAATTTCACTGCAAAAGCTCTTACAATGTATATCGTAGACGAGACTTACAAATATACACATTTTTTTTTGAATTAACAGTCTGTACTTGGTAAATATCATATATATATATATATATATATATATAGGATATTATTATATTTGTAAGAGGAAATTAATTTGTTATAATAAATGTTTTAGTAGATAATAAAATCAAACAAAAAACCCATCAGATTGAATTGAGACGTAAGACTCTCACCTCAAAATATATATTTATGATCTTCACTATTAACCTTAGAGATTAATTGGATGCAAGAGGTTAGATATACACCATTAATTTTAATTATATTATTATCCTGATACGGTGATAGTTCATAGTAAACATACATAAAATATATTTTTACTACATAATGTTAAAATGTAGCTTTATCTTTATTTGAATACAAAGTTTTATGTAAAAAACATATTAGTTACCTTACAGGTAATTTAAATGAAAATTTCTAGGAAAATAAAATTTTAGTACCTAAATATAAAGTCAATTAAGCACTCAATTTGTTGAAAGTATGGTGAGATATTTGTTCGCATTAATGTCAAAACGTTATTTGGAATCGAAAAAGGTACAATAAAAAAAATTAATTACTATTTGATATATTGTTGTATTTTATGTGTTTTTATTGAACACAGTTTGATGATGTTAAAATAATTTGAAAAATCAGCTCACTAATGGAATGTATGTTTTGATTCATGAAAATTTTACGTTCTTTTTCCTTGTAACCGCCATAAATGATTGTATTAAGTATCGGATATTAGTTTCGATAGAAAAATGATAAACATTTATATAAAACAAACCTTTCTTACTATCTTTTATTTAATGTGTTTTTCATTTTATTGTTCAAAACTGTAATATGTTCAACACGATGTTATATTGAATCAAGTTGTATATGTTTTAATAATAAACTGGATATGTGTAATACAAGTATAGACAATTACTAAAGGCATAGGTAATCGAAATCTGTTAATAATTTTATCGGACGGGTATTTCCGGCAACGCTGTCAAAATTATTAAAGCGAATTCTAGAAGAGATTAACGTTATGCCGTCACCTATGTTGGATTAAGCCGACCGCTCCAATTCATATTTTTATTATACTCTCGACGTGGTTATAACGAAAGAAAATGAAGGACTCGTGCATGCGATAATTGCCATTACGAGCTTAATTCCCATGCTTCTCCGTCAAATGAAAAACAGGTATTTAGTTATTCAGCCGTGAAAACAAACATATGTTTTTGATCAGAAGATACGGCCATAAAAAGTTTCTTAAAAATAGCCAAAATTAACGGATACAGTTCAACTCTTTTCTGTAAGAGAACGTAATCACTGATGAAGAATAATTATGATTTAGCTATTTAACGCTGAGTAACATCATTTCGGCACAAATTAGAATGTATATAAAATGATAAAATTTTATTAAGTTTTGTCCCAAGCAATCTGGGTTTCACTTTTTAGTATCTTCGAGTATACCTGTGATCATTGTTAGTTTGATTGAATGCTAAAAGATAAACTAAACCCAGGCTGTGAGTGACATAACATGTATTAATTGAAGCTTAAAATATGCAAATTTGATATTCAAATTCTATCAAGTATTCTCATTTGATATCTTAAATTATTTGATTATGTTAAATTATGTATTTCTCGAACTATTCAATTATCAGGACCGGTTTGAATATTCGATAATCAATAATGAAAAATAAAATCAGCTACAAATTTTTAACAGTTTAGTGATAGCGTTTTATTGTATATTTGTTATAAATAAAATCATATTCATTTGTCGCGTTATTAAAATATAATAATAATATTCATTCTTAGCACGAGCGGTTAACTGTAACTAATTAAACGGGTTTCTTCGCTGGAAGAGATAACAAATAGTTTTCTTGGTGACTTGGCGATTATTCCACCAGCTATTGACATCTATTGAACCGCGACATCTTTTCCGGTAGATGCATTTTATTATTTTAATTAATAAAACGATCAAGCAACACTTCCTTGGTTCAATAATCCCGTAAAATAATAATTTACAGTGTGTATAATCCCTTAAGCGATATTTAAACACTTTAAAATGACGAGAATATTAAATTTTATACTCATATTTGTTATATAGAATATAAGTATGGTAAATATATATATATATATATAAGAAAAGCTTCACTGCAAATAAAGTCTATATTATTTAACGTAAAAGTTATAACGACACATAAATATTGAGTTAATTTAAGCAGGTAGTGTCGATAACTTCTACTTTAAACAAGCTGAGAGATTATTATACAGGATCACTATCGGAAAATCTTAGCAATATGTTGTGTTTTCTTGTATTTCGAGAATAAAAATAAATAATGCCACGTAGTGTACTAAGTTTTCGTTCAGTGAAAAGTTTATTCAAAAATCAAATTTAGCTTATAAACGATTGACAGTATGTAAAATGTTATTCTAAAATTGTGACATGATTTGATAGTTTCGTAAGAATTTATGATATCGACTGAAGGTGCTTGATGGAACTTTAATAACAAATATGAATTGTCAAAACTTTGTACGACTCCACATGTTTTGTCACTAAGGATGAGGGTTTCGTGTTTCTGCATCTTCAGGCATTCTATCACACAGATGCAACAGAAATGTCAGTTTCAGTCAAAAGTAATTAATTATTAAATTCAGTTAAGAATGCCTAAATATGCCGAAAAGCGAAACCCGGGTCATTAGTGACAAAACATATGAAATCGTACAAAGTTTTAACAGTTCAAATAAGTTTCGTAAGAGTTTTTGTAATTTTTTTTAGATGTGGTTGTAGTTAATCTAGAAACTCTCGCAGATGTGGAAAGAATATATTTTGAAAGTTTCAAAGAAACATAATGAAAAGAACATAAAAACAGATAAACAATCATTGATACATATAAATGTATATTTGGCACTCTAATAACGAATGATTTTTTTTTGTATTACTCCGACAATTTTTTTGAAAAATACAACGTGTAGTGAAATGTTTTATAACATATTAAACCATTTAATAAAATTTTGATTTTAGTTAATGTATCACATTGTGGTTGACTTTTTGTTCACAAAATAATGCGTAGTATACACGGAGAACATAAATACACGAATATCGTCATAACTACATAAATTTCTGAAAAAACTGTATTATTATAGTGTTTATAATCTACAAATGGACACGACGAAATTAGGTTTAAAAATGTGGTAAAGTACGATATGTTGGAGTGTACACTTGTTGTATTAATTTTGATTTTGTTTAGTAAAAAAGTATAATATTCATTAAATAAGTTTTTATAATTATTGATATATTTAACTCGTTGACTTTTACTTGGGATACATAAATTACTGACATAAATGTCACATGCTTCTCAACTGTGGGATTAAAATTCTTAATTTGTTTCATGGATAATGTGTTATTTAAATTCACATGGAGTAATTACAGAAAAGTATTAATGTATTAAAAAATGAAGCGAAATAATGCGATCAAAAAATAACTGACGGGCGGGGAGGGTCCTGCCAGTCAGTATTAAATAATTTTATACGTGCCATTTACTTTAATTCGCGAATAAAAATGTTACACCGTTTGTGTGGGTCGTAAATACCGACTTTAGAATTAACTACGCCATATTATGAATGCTACTCAGTAGCGTAGAGTCGAAAAAATAAGAACTTAGCATAAAATGTCAGTTTTTACCCGCTCTGTCCTGTGATGTGTATTATTCACGCACATCGTCGAATAATTTAATTAGCTCTATAAACATTATACGATTCTAGTTTATATATACAAGTATGTATCGAATAAAATCAGGCATAGGGAAGATATTTTGTCGAAATTCCGGTGTTTTGTGGCACCGTATATTATACATAAAGTCATAAGTATATTTTTATCTCTCCATTATATATATATATATTCTATAGCAATCATGTTTGTATGATATGTATCAAATATACGACAATAGAGAGCGCATTTTTGGCACACTTTTGGAAGAGTTAATATTGTAGTGTATTTAAGTGCGATTAAACTGTTAACTGATATCTCTTAAAAAAACATTATAAAAAATATACACACACACCAACACACACAATTGTTTTAGTATTCCATACTAAAATATTTTGTAATATAATGATAGGTGCTGATTTCGCTGATGTCATTTTGGTTTTTGACAGTTAGACAGATTCCCTTCTTTGACTACTCAGAATTTTTTCAATAAACACAGATATAAACGATATAGTAAAAAGCGCATAATCACTCAAGACGGAACGATATTTTCAAAATTTTATAAGTATGCCAATAATATTATCATGTAAGTAATAAAAATAGTCGTTTAAAATCTGTGCACGCTACTAGTGTTATGCTAAATTATATAAAAAATAAATAATGGGCTTTGTCAAAACAAAATTACTTTTTGTTTAGTTAAATAAAAAAAAAATTTATAAGTGAGCGAATAGATTAGATAATTTGAATAGGTTTTCTATCTAGAAGAATCGATTGTTATTTTTGAGTGAATCTAAAAAATGTAATTTTGCTATAGTAATATTGGAAAAAAAGGATACCATAATGACATACCTGATAATTTATTTCAGAGGCTATCATTAAAATAAGTTCACTTAATTTTGATATCATTACCTATTATTATTGATATTGGAAAAAATGTCGTACAATAGCCAAAACGATTTGTTGGTATTTAAAAAAAAAGCTAGCGCCTTATTTTTTTTGGTATTGTTGTAAGATAAATAGCTGCTCAATTTATTTAAAAATTAGCGTTTCAAATAATAAAATTACTTCTTAGAAATCTAGATAAAATATTGAGTTTTTTTTTTTTTTTTGAATTGTTACGGTTTTGAAATTCACTTGTACGGATAACTACAAAATACTTACGTATTTACGATTAATTAGTCACAGATATACAATATATTATATTTAGCTTGTGTGTATTTGAAAATATCATTCACGGTTATTTCTTATGTTATCGTTAGCCACATTTGCTTGGTTGTTGGAATGGCTGGCTATTGCGACGTAATTAAACGCACGAAAAATCGTCGAGTTGGCCGTGTTTGATTGAAAACGGAAACCATTTAAGAAAATGTATAATCGCTCAATTAACAGCGTAACGTTTGATAAACTAACCACTTAGCAGTTGAAACGTTGTCGTTTTTTTCGTATGCACTTATCATTATTTATAGTGTGCATTAGTGTACTAAAATTGATCCGTTTTTTCAAGACATCTGGCATTGGTAATTTTTGTTGTTCGAGAATTGACAAGAATCCATTCTTTCTGTGCCTATAATTAATGACTGATTTTTACTATTAGGCTACAATGAGTAGCGTTATAATTGGTTTTGTTAAAAGATTGACAACAGCAATTTTTTTAAAGTCATATAAATGACTTAATTATCTAATTAGGCCAGTAAAGCAAATATCCTAAATTAAAATTTCAAAAACTTATCGAGGTTATTTTAATCTATATTGTAAGATTAATATACAATTTAAAAAATGTATCAATTTATTTAGCAGTAAATAAACGGATATGATTGTTTTTATTCATTTATTGCATGTGTTGTTATTTATTTGTCGAAAAACGAATTTAAAATTCGTTCATGTTTGTTCATTATTAAATATTTTTTTTTCAATTTATATGAGTATTGAATGTTGAAAGACGAAAAATCGATTGAATAACTTAAATTATGTCAGTAATTTGTACTGACTGTACAACTTACTGATTTAGAAAGATTACCTATGCAGTTAACTAAGACATAATTTCAGTTTTATGTGAATGAAGCATTCGTTTCCTCATCAACGTTTGAGAGATAACGCAACTGCAAGAATACGCCCGCAAACTTAATGCAATGATAATCACGCGTCAGTGTAAATTTAGGACGGATATAGGCTTTGAGGGTAACGAACGGACATATCTGATAGCCGCTCGTCATTAGTAGGTACCTTCAGCTTGTAAGCAATATTCCTCAGGTAAATGATAATACTATGTTAATGTGTTTATCGTGTTACTTCATATGCAACTGGCGACCCTGCGTCAACTAATAAAATAATTAAAAATAAATTATTATGTATAAACTCTTCGCTATATAAAATTGATTGAATTTTTCTGTCGCTTAATGAACTTTGGTGTGGAATTCTCATATAAACAATAAAATTTATATCTCGATGATTCTAAATTTCCTAATAATTATCACATGGATTCCGTTTTTTGAGCAACAATTTTAGACTGATATGTATGTAACACAACTACAGTTTCAATTCAGGCATATTTATTTAACCGTATTCAATTATATCGAGGATTTAAAAAATATTAATTAAATGTTCTGAATATATAAGGTTAAATTATGAAGTAATTTTTATGATTTAGTCCAAAATTTGAACCAATCAATAGTAAATCGATCTCGAGAAATGAAAACAAATGCTGCAAGTAAAGAAATACTTTGTTGAGCTTGTTTAAAAATTAATTAACATTTATTGTAACAATTCTTTCAAAAGCCTGGTTTTATTTCGGAGATAATTATTTCAATGTATTTGAGCTGCATCGGACTATAAGTACCTAATTTGATATTATGCGTAAATTACATACGATTGTATTTACTGGTTATTTGAATGAAATGCACCAATTGATGATAAGCATTTTTCGGGCGTAACGATTGGTTCACGAAACGATGATTATTATAATTACCATTTCTTGTGGCTTGTATCAAATGCAAGTGTCCTCAAATTATGTTGATATCAAAAATACACTACCGAAATTAAAACAATCTTATGCACTTATTATAAAGATATTGCAGTGCTTGTCAACTCAATAATTCAGTTATAACAAAACAATACCATACTACATTTTACCCAATACAATAACATAAATATGTTCATATTATACACTTAAAAAAACATCGTAAAGTACGAAGTATGAAATCTTATAAACATAGAAAAAATTAGTTTTTCTAATTTCTTTTGTATAAATAAATTTATTCTTTTGATACTCACAGTTCCTAAATCATAGATAGCTAGACATGTAAAGTATAACATCAAAATCATTACTGCACATATAAAATACAAGCATTCATTATTTTTAACCATTTTCATTTTTGAAACATTGCCGATTGACGATAGTTTTCACTATTTACCGGGAAATATAATATAAAGAAAATTTAAGTGTGTACATAAAATTAATAAGAAAGCAATGTTTGTAATAAAAAGCATTCGTTTTAATTTGTTTTTCAGCTGCAAAAATTCAATTAAAAAAAAATATCGATATGCTGTAAAACATGCTTATCTATAACGGGAAACTTAATTGACAAGAATGTAACAGGACATTATAATGCCCTTTGAAATGAAGTGTAGGTTCTTTATTTTTGTAAAACGAATATAGATTACATTATCCCTGTAGTTACTTTTATTTATAAGCCACAATTATATGATAACTATCGCACTAAGTCGTGCAATATAACATCGCAGCTATGTATTTTAAAAAATATGAATTCAATAGAATACATTTCGCACGAAAGTGAATTATTCATATTTCCATTCCTTGTCATGAGAAATGCCAACATTGTTTTATAAAAATGTGTAAGTCGGAAGGATGTTTTATTGTGAAAATAATTTAGCATTTTTAATTTATTTCATTTTTTCAAAGTCTAATAAAAATTTAATGAATTTTAAAGCAAACATTTATTGTGATGATCTTTTTTTCCAATGATTTATATTATTAAAGTTTTGAAATAGTTTTCCATTTTCATCTATTTTTTTAAGCGATTATCCAAAGTTGAATTTACCAGTGAAGAAATTTATTTTTAATTATACTATAATATGGTCTAATTTTTTCAAATGATTCACAGCCACTTACAATTTGGGTATCTGTATTTTGTCTGCATCATTCTGTCTGCCAAAGTCGTGCCAGGGTCTGGATCGTCCTGCTGCTCCAGGACTTGCTTGGGCGCTTCTAGGTCCTAGGCCTCCGCTGTCTATGGAACCTGGTCCACCTGGAACGCTGCCTGCCTGCTGACATAGCTCCGTATATTCGAAAGACTGTGGAGAAAAATGAAACTATTTAGGTTAATTTACATGGATATTTATATATTATAATACATCAATAATTAAAAAGTAAACATTAAATATTATAACAAATGTGTCAAACATGAACGCGATTGTAATTATATTATATATTAATAGCGTAAAAACAAAGGATTTTATCGCCATTCAATAACATTTAATCGTATTCATAATTTATTAAATAAAAAAATATAAGTATGAAAGAAGATTTTCTATTCAACATGAGTTATAGCGTATACTTCTATCGCATGTTTATTTATAATCAAGACATAGTTCTCGATAATAGAAATTTTGTTGGTTTTTTTATCGCGAACAAATTTTAATGCTTGGAATTTTTGTTCGATCTGGCGTCAATTGTATAAAAGTGGCAATTTGTTTTTTTATGAGACACATTTTACCTCTCAATATACCTTAGTAAAAAGTTTATACCATACAAAAATATATCAATAATTTCTACATTATTTATTATATTCCAGTAGGAATTGCTTAAAAACGAATGCTGTTTCTATAGTTGTTACTTTTATGACGACGTTTGCTATGAATATAGAGTATCAACGTTACAAAGATCTAGTAGCTCAATATCCGCGTTTAAAATGAGTAGAAAAAAATTCATTCAATATTTGAAAGGTTTTATCTGAGGATGCAAATTCTTGACTGTTAATAATAAAAACACGTGGGTAGTATTAATGTCTCTATACTCAATGATTATTACTAAATTGATCAAGTACAGTGGGCTTAAATCGCAGTAGCAATATCTTTTATAAATGTTTTCTAGCTTTATAAACGCAGAATTATTTTATGACTAGTTGCATCCCATCGGTTTTATTACAGGGAGTTTTCTATACGCAAACAATCCTGTGTTATCATGTAAGCTGCGATGCATCCTTTGCCCGTTTGGATAATATGTCGTAAAACCCATGCATAAATCCATCAATGACTTTATTAAGAACACCACCGACAGAGACAGTGCGCTGTGTACTCAATTATACACACCAGGCATTCTGTGTGTTGAAAGCATCGAAGTTGCCATGAATCAATTTTTATTAGCACTCAATATACTGAGATAAGATAGCATGTGATGCCCTAAGCCTAAATAACACGTTCTTAGTTTAATCAGTACATAAAGGAATTAAAAAAAATATTTTACCATATAAATTTAAACAATAAATAAACACGTTTTCTGTTTGCCCAGTGCTAAGATTTTTCATTCGAATAATTTTATTCATAGAAAACCAAATATATGACATTTATATTATTTACATATTATCAACGATTTTCTAATATAATAATTGTTTTTTTTCCCGTGCATACAATACATATACAATAACCATTATATGTGTTATTAATAATTTATGATTTGTATATACTTTAACTACAATTGTCATGCATTATATTTTACATCACAACCAAATCGGTAGTTAAGAAAGATTAAAAAAATTAATATATTAAATAGATGATAAAAAATACAAATTAACTCCGATGTACGTATATTTTGAACGATAAAATTAGTACGCGAATGAAGTATGTAATCAATTGAAACAGTAAAAAAATCCCCCTTAGTATTTTTAGGCTGACTACATTGAATTCCTATAAACAAATGTTGTTTTTTACCTGACAATAAACAAAACACTAGTAATACATAACATTATAAACGATGTATATAAATTTTTATTGTTCTAATATTCAGCATATAATAATGTTTGTTGGTTGGTGGAAAAGGGGTTCTAAATAAAAACGTTTATACCATTTTGCGTTTCAATGTTTATTTACGCACATACAATACAATCAAATATATTATACTTTAATTACTGTTTGGAAGACGACTGTGGAACGGTGGTTACATGCGCATAACGGGTGGAAATGGAAAAACAAGTTTTTATTATTTCTTCGATATTCGTTGTTTATTAATTAAAAATTGAAGGTGGATATCACAAAACGAAAAAATAACATAAAAAAAACATATATGATATTTATATATATACATATTAACTTGTAGAAATTTGTAAATCGTTTCTTACAATATTATCTTAAGCTATGGATGTATGTAAAAAATTTTCCGTTATAAGAAGAAAATTTAAGTGCGTTAAATTGACTTTGTCAAAATAATGTGAATATTTACTTTTATCAATGAGTTAGGGACGGACACAAAGGCGTAACTAGAAAAATGATTTGGGTTAAATACACCATTTTTATCAAAAAATGCTGGTCTAATAGTCGGTGAAAGATGAAAAGTTACGTGTAGCGTAATATTATATACCTATATAATAATATATAAAAAATACATAAATACTTTTAAACTTTAAAATAAACCTTTCGTAGTTATAAAAATTCTTGGAAATCATTCTCAGTTAGATGAATATGTAGTTACGCCCCTGTGACCCTAAATCCCTGAACAGCATTGCCCTGTTACTAATGTAGATTTTGTTATAAAATCATATATTAATTTAAACAATTTGAATCTGACTACTAATCGAATCAAAAGTTTATGTCCAAAGTTCCGTTATAACTATTTTTTTTTATGTAATGTGAAATGCTTTAAATTATACATGTGATTTATGTGGTCGAAGGCGGTTAATATATCAATGTCATATATTATATTTTAAAAAACATCATATTATCTTGGTCATATAGATTCTTTAAAATCTTCTTCATTAGCAGACAAAAAAAAAAAAATTTTAGACGGTTGAATAAAAACAAGTCAAATAGGATGGTATTCTGTCGTTATAAAATAGAATGGTAAAAAGTATTGGTGTATCTCATATTTTCGTTACAAACCTATAATTTGAAGAAAATATTTATTATCTTAGGGTTACCAGTATCAAAGCAATCTTGCCTACTGTACTTCTCACCTCAACCCAGGTGAATAGGCGGTGCTGCACACAGTGGTGCGAATAGACTCACCCGTCGGCCGCCGATCATATTTACGACTTCCCGAATTATAATAGATAGTCTTGGCTTTGAAAACGAACCGCGTATTAAAATCTAACACTCGACTCTCAATAAATTTGATAAAAAATCAACACATACGAAACTTTCAGTAATTATAAGTTCGATTATGATTTGGACGAAACACTTGGCACCTCCTATTGCTAAGCAATAAATAAAACAACATTGGCATACATATTTAAATAATAAAACACGGTGTCGAGAATTATTTGAAATTTTTAATATTAATACAATCGGTATCGGTTTCGCTTATTAGGCGAGTTATTAAATTAAAATCATAATCTTAAAGATTAATAAATCTGCAGAAAAATGTTTTATCAAAAATACACAATTCCACCTTATAATAACCAATCATCATTAGTACATTTGAAAACATTTCCTAATGTTCTTTTATTATAAAGCTCACTTTAGTATTAATATAAAAATATTCGATAAATATTTTTATTTATGCTGCCGATGAGTGAAACCGGTATTGAAAATAAAATATATTGTGGAAATAAGTACTAAAAATTGTTTTTTTAGTATTTAAAATATCATGCCTTTTCATCAAGAAGTGACCATTAATACCTTAAAATTGAAAATTTTTTCGATAAAAGGACGCTTTGAAAGTTTTTTTATTAGCAATAAAACTATATTAATAATCAGCTAAATAAAATATAGTAATGCTTCAATAATTCAATGTTTCGTACTCAACAAACGAGTATATTTATATATATATATATAATAATTCATAGAACTAATAGATCTATAACACTAACTCTAATTGTTTTATTAAAGATTGAATAAATATATCAATACGTATCATAAGTCTTTATTGTATAAACTGTCAGATAGTTCATTTTTAAATTACTCTACACCAATAATAATACGCATATTATAAAACAAAATAACCACTTGATTTTAAAAATCACATACGTACATTGATAATAAAAACTATTAACACCTATAACAACGGCCCAAAGTGTTAAGTCACAAAACAACCTCACCGAGATACCCCATAAAAATCAAGGACATCTCGATCCAACACTGCGAAGATTTTTGCGTCGTGTATAATTTTATTTTGCCCGCTTCGTTGATGCTATTCAATGCTGTGTATTCACGTTGATAATACACATTAGATTTTGTATGAAATTTTACGACCTGAACTGTTTTTTCTTCCTTTTGAAATCCGATCAAATAAATATATAGGCACTCACTGGATCAACTATCAATGAATAGAAACACGTTTCATTAGTTTGTTTTCATTCGTAATCCTAAATTTATCTATAAAAGCATTGTTTTTTAAGTGAATTTAGTTTTATTTTCCAAATTGTATTGACAGTATGTTGATTCATTATGAATTTCAAAAAAAATGAAATTCACATTTTAATTTTTTTTTTTAAATTAAAGAATTTTAGTTATTGTTTATTTACATTTATTATGTTTAAATACAGAACAATAAGGCATGAGAATTTGATTTAAAATTTAAAAAAATATACAACAGCTTGTAATATATTTACATGTTATCAAAAAATTTTAAGCTTCTGCTGAATCCGCATTAAATTATAATTTAATATACAATGGGTGATCGGTTAACGAACAGTTTGGACTGCGAAAAAATCGTACAACGAATACTATCACGAAAGATTTTTGTGTTCTGACAACAAACACATACATATTCGGTTAACGAATCAAAACAATCTTTCTTATCCGATTATCTGTAATATGATAATGATTGGTTAACGAACAATTCGGATAGCGAACATAGTCTTGTAACAGATTATGTTCGTAAACCGATCACGCGTTGTAATTATTTATTGAAAAATTCAGTAAGACCTCTGTTATTATTATTATGGATAAAGTACAGTGTATGTTTATATATCAATTATATAAATAAATTGTTTTTTTTTATAAAATGGCAAGATCTTAATCGATAAGTGGATGAAAATTTAAATGATTGGTTCAATCAATCTTAAATTTTATTCAGATTAAGGTGTGTACCATCATCAAAAACAAGTGTCTCGAAACCAATTATTTGCTTAGTAACATGCTTTCGTAATTACGTACACAGGTATTTAGGTGAATGAAAAAATACAACACCTTTATCTCCTGACTACCATAAATTTTGGGCCGGTCGTAAAAGTGTAGGTATCGACGTCAAATAAAATCTACGCAATATCTGGTTCAACTTTCTTTGAAACGGAACTGCTTCAGATGCAATTAATACAACGAATAGCATTGCACTGGTACTGCCTTTCTTTTTTACTCAGCGTGTTTTATAATATTTTTAATGAAATAATCAAACTTTTCCTTCAAACAAAAATAATGTGAAAAACTCATGTCTATTAAATGAATGAGTGTCTTCATTATATTTGAAACATTATTTGAAAATAGAAGTCATTAGTATTTGAAAATTTTAAGCTTTAATATAAAAGAAAAATCGAATTTTTTTGAACAATTCCAAATTTAAAAAAGGAATATGCTCTTAATTAATTGATGTTTATAAATTTAAAAAAAGAACAATTCCGTTCCGAAAAGTAAAACAGGCGAAAAAGATTTCTAAGCTCTTTCATTTCTTTGAATTATTATGTTAAAGTTTATTCAACATTATGTGGAACATATATTTACATTAATATTGATATTGAGAATATGTCATCGAATAATGTTTTAAAAAACGTTATTTAATACTGCGTTGTGTATATTTTAAATTGAAATTAAAAACAATACAAAGACATCAAGAATATACATTAATTGTTTTCTGATAGCCTTTTAGATTACTATTATAATTTATTTGTATTTGTGTCATATTCATAAGCATGAATATGTCATTAAAAAAATATAGGATAATTGGTTTTCGTTAGGTGCTAGGTATCGAACAGTCTTTTTTCCAATTTGGCTGTTCGTAGATAAAATCTACTGACATATTGGTAGTCGATCATATTTAGTTTTGAAAAAAAAACAGAAGAAGTTATCGAGTCTCTAGACAGCCATAAAATACAATTATTTATGATTAAACAAAATTATACATCTATAAGCTAAAAATGTATAAAAAAAAAACTATTAAAATGCTCGTAAATTATGGTATCGTAATAAATTGTATATGATAAAAAAACAAAACATCTGAACACGCCCAAATAATCAAAATACTTTACGAAAGTAGATACTCTAGGCATTGCAAAAATTTAAAACAAATAAATTAAAAAACGAACCAAAGAAATCATACTAAATATTCAATCAATATTATTTATATGAGTCCACGTATATATAATATTATATTTAAGACAGTATTTTTCTACGACGAGTTATCAAAAAAATGACATATAATAATTGTTTCAATTTTATAGGATTATTTACTGTTTATATTATTTATTATGATTGTAAACATTTTTATTTTGTATTTATCATATTTATTTTGTCATGTTATCAAGTGCATCCAATAAATTTGAGTTATCGGTATAAACAACTCGTGTTTGTTTAAACACCTTATAATTTTATATGTTTTTGTATAAATAAAATATTTTTTATCTATAAAACGATTAAAATAAAAAATATACACGGAAGAAGCCGATTGGGTAAAAAAGAATGCCATATTCAACAATAAATATTTTAATATGTATAGTAAACTATTTTTAAATGAATCGATATTATTGAAAGAAATTCCGTAATTTTTAAAATTTTCAAGACCAATTTTTAATATTTTTAAAAAATCGAATTTTGATACAAACGTGATATTAAAATATTTTTTGATTGTTAGTCTAGCCAACTTTTAGGGTAAAAAAAATTTGCAGTGATCTGTTGATTAAAATATGAAGCCATTCGCATAGACAACAAAATACGTGTCCATTTCATGTTATTATTATTATTATTTTTTTTTAAATAATAATACAGAGAATTTTGGAGTGGACATTTAACTAAAATCGGAACACGGTCATTAAATATGTGCCATTAATTACAGTCAAACATTGATTCTAAGTTTTTCAAGGGACTCGAAAAACGTGATAAACGAGAAATGTGGTAAAGCTGAAAAATATCTTTAAATAGCATAAAGTCCTCCCCTTTAATTTCTAATATTGAGGTTTTACAAAAATTGGTATATATGAGAGCGTTTTGTAAAAGTTATATCAATTAAATGTTATTTATTGAAATAATTGAAGAGTGCTTTAAACTTCTTGTGTATTATTTTACTAACGAAAATCTCAAGACATTTGAGCGAGATTTATATTTCATCAATATTTTTTTTAGTTAATTTAGATGATTTAATGTGCTCAAACTCACAAATTGTATTGGAAAGAAAGATTTATCTACCAAAACCGGTCAATCGGGATAGTATTTGAGACGGAACAATAATATTTAGACGATAGATCGAGGCAATCAATAACTAAGGGAACAGTTAATGCGGGACTATTCAACATAGTTCTTACGTGTTTTTGACAGAACTATAAAAATGAATGGTAAATCCGGGAAAACGTATTATGCGAGAACGGTTGATAAATATAATAATGCATAAATTTGGTAAAAAGTTCATTAACTTTTATGCAATAATTTATGGTGTTTAGTTGATGGAGATGAGGTTTCTAGAAATTTTCTAATTGTTAATAAGTGGTTTCTTCGGGCAATATATTATTTAAGTGGGTAGTTAATGTTTAGCAGGAACGATTTTTCATCACGGAAGCTTTAAATTATTATTTGAAATAGCTTAGTCACGAAAAACACGAAAAAATACCAGCCATGTTTATGAGGTCATTGAATCACAAACACAATATATTATATATACCTATTCGAAGCCGCTACCTAATATAAGTTATACGCATATAATCTAATATATTATAATTTTATAGATACACGAGATAAAGTTTATTGCGTGCCGATATATTTCATTGTATTCCCACTGTAAAACGAGGTGGGATAATAAATTAATTCGTTTGGGTACAGAAGGCCCTACCTTTCGAATGAGAGGCGTTATACACAATTCTAGAAGTAAAATATCAACATCGAAAGTTATTTAAAAGGCAATAGTTATGTGTAATGGAAATTATGTGTTTTTTTTAACTAACAGTAGTAGTAAATAAATTATGATTCGGTCAAAAATTAATTTCAAATTTTAATGTTTCGTAAGTCTGTTATTTATATAAGAAAACATCATAGTAATCCATTTTCTTTATAGAAAAAAGGCTTAGTGGAATCTATCAAGAATTAGTTTGTTGACGGAAAAACAGGACAAACGTAGCACATACGTTTTGTATAGAGACATCTCAAACATTTTGATGATATATCAATGAAATATTATATTTCTTATTAATGTGCTAGATTTTTTTATGATCAATATCATCACATAAAAAAAACTTCCTTACTAATTAATATATAAAGCCTATATCATTTATTTTACATTGTATTCTACAATGTAATATGAAATGTTTTTTCTACCAAAACATAGTAGTAACTATTCTCATAATATTATATGATTTGCTTTTTATTGTATGTATGTACCACTCATGATTGGTAAACGAACAATTTGAACTACTAACAAATCGGACAACGAAAACTATCACGAAACATTTTTGTGTTCGGACAGCGAACATATATTCGAATAACGAACTAAAACGATCATTCTTATCTTCTATTATATCTCTAATTTATCAATGATCGGTTAACGAAAAATTCGGATAGCGAACATAGTCTTGAAACAGATCATGTTCGTTAACCGATCAACATTACATATAATAAGATCTTAGTTACAATATTCGTATAGGCAAAGTTATCTAACGGACATTAATATATATATATGGTATTTTTAACTAATTCTCCTCTTTTAAATCTTTTTCACGAATTGTTATATTAGATTGTATCTTGTTTAAATTCCGACAACCTTCTACTTGGTATATTTATATTTGATGAAATGTTCTTGTTGGAATCTTGTTAGAATGTTCGACAATTAAATATTTTATGTTGTGCTGATTTAGGCTTATTAAATTTTACCACCACGATTTTCATACAATATAAAGTATTAAAAACATAAAATCTGGCTTGCCTTAAAACAAAATATTTCAGAAATTTCTTCTCGCTTGAGTCCAGTGTTGGTATTAGTTTGATCCCAAATCTTAATAGGTGAGTTTAAATAAATTGTTTAGAATTTATTATATATTGCATTGCGTTTACGAAAATTTCAGTAGCCAGATTAAAATCTCTCAAACAAATGCTTGTAGTTTAGTGACAGATTTAAAAATAAATAACGTTCGTTATACAGATTTAATACGAATGAATCTATTGAGTGTTGTTAAATAAGTTTACATAATTTGAGACACATTTAATACATTTGTTTGGAATAATCTTTAAGTGATTATAAAATTTAGGTTCATAGCTCATGAAAGACTGTACATCAAAACGACAGCACCTGGTATGTCTTTAAAGTCATAAAACAGCGGTGTTGGGCTTGTGTGACCCCACATAACCGTCACTGACGTCATTTCACTCCTCGGAATTATAAACTTTATGTTAATTTACTTTGTACAAGTAATAAAAGGATAAACCGAGTAGTCATATTTAAAATTTAATAATAAATTTTTAATGCATATAAAAAAATATATTATCATTTGTAATATACCTCAGTTTTACTATTTCATCACTTGTATATGTACATCTTTATATTGATTAAAAAAAAAAGAAAAAAAAAATATGGAGTAAATATTTGTATCGAAAATTTAAAATGACATATTTTTAGATAGAAAGATGTACGAAACATAACATCAAATTGCTTAAATAACTAATGACGTGAATAATTTAAAAAATGCAATTGTCTTTTTTTTTCAAAGATTTTCAGTTGCCATTGTCTATACGAATGTATCCCAACATGACATTGTTATTTCATTTGACTTTTATAGGCAATACACGTTCTTTCAATATTTTATATACTCTATATATAATAATAAACTCTTCTTAACTGTAACTCCAATAAATTGAATTGTTGTTTTATTGTATGTAAGGTTTTACGTTTGATTGTAACATGCTACAAATAATTGAAGATTTCGTTTTGTAAGTCCATTGTGATCAAAAATAGTAACACAATTAAATTTATTGAATTTTGTGTAATTCAATAAATTTAATTGTGTTAGTATTACCATTTTATAAATATAATATATAACGTTGTAGGGGTACGTATTTAATACTAATACGTTATAATCTCTACCGTGTATTAAAAGAGAACATTGGTTTATTTGAAACATATAACCATATACGATTTCATATACTATAAAATGCAGATAAAATTGAATTTGACGACGCTTCATATCAATTAATACAAATAT